>JADMNL010000026.1:321767000-322399000 GCA_016271365.2 Neoceratodus forsteri
GTTCTGGAACCAGTTCAGGTCCTAACTTTCAGGCGCAGAATTGAACACAAGGTTAGCTAGGGCCTTTCTTCCGTCGGAAAGGGTGGACAGACTCATCGCCTCTGGCATCCTCCTTTACCTCTCATGGGTCTCTCACCAGCAAGGCATTTCCTGCAACTCGGGCACATGGCTGCTCTACAGCTGTTGTGCAGGGAGCAAGATTCCAGATGAGGGACATTCAGTTCCATTTGAGGGCCTATTGGTCTCAGAGGAAGGACCCCCTTACCAAATTGGTCCCAGTTACTCAATCCCTGATCCTGGCTTTACACTGGTGGCAGGATCAAAGCAATCTGAGACAAGGGGTTCCCTTCATTCCCATTTCTCCCTCCCTCACCCTCACCACGGATGCCTCCCTGTTAGGGTGGGGGGCTCACCTGGGCGACCTTACCACTCGGGGAGTGTGGTCTCCTCAGGAATCTCTGCTCCACATCAATCTTCTGGAACTCAGAGCTGTCTTTTTAGCTCTTCGGGTCTTTTCAGATTCTGTCCAGAACAAAGTGGTTCAAGTCAGGACAGACAATACCACCACAATGTGGTACATCAGCAAGCAAGGGGGCACTCGGTCTTCAGCCTTGTGCACCGAAGCAATGAAGTTGTGGTCTCTGGCTTATTCCCTGAACACCTCCCTGTTAGCGGTTCATCTCTCAGGGAAGGACAATGTGCTGGCGGACGCCCTCAGCAGAATTTCTCAGGGCCACCACGAATGGGCTCTGAATCCACAAGTACTGGGGTCGGTCTTTGCCAGTTGGGGCACTCTCAGATAGATCTTTTCGCGGCCTCTGACAACCACCAACTTCCTTTGCTGCAGGCCTCCAGTTCTGGGCTCAGTCCTCTGGATGCTCTTTCTGTTGCATTGGAAAGGGAAGTTCCTGTATGCCTTCCCCTTTCCTCTCTTTTCAGGGTACTAGTGAAAATCAGATCTCAACCTTGCAGAGTGATTCTGATTGTCCCAGATTGGGCCAGACAGCCCTGGTACCCTCTGCTCTGTCCCTGGCAGTCCACCCTGCCCTGAGCCTGCCCAGAGTTCACGACTTACTGGCCTGTGCACAGGGGAGAGTGTGGTACTCCGGACCTCAAGTCCCTCCACCTCAAGGCTTGGCTCTTGAGGAGCTAGAATTTGCTGATTTACACTTTTCTCAAGGTGTTATGGATATTTTAAAGGCTTTTAAGGAAGCCTTCCACTAGGGCCACTTATAATTCTAAGTGGAAGAGGTTTTCCATCTGGTGCTTTTGAGAGGCAGATTACCCCAGAATCTGCTGATCTTCCCATTCTTTGGACTATTTGGTCCATCTGAATTCCTTAGGCCTTAGACCAGCTACCCCTGAAGGTTCATCTGGCAGCTGTCTCTGCTTTTGTGTGAGCAGGAAGCCTGCCTCCCTTCTTCTCACCCTGTGTTCTCCAAGTTTTTTAAAGGGTTGTTTCACTAACTCCTCCCTTTCGGAACTAGCTCCGCCTGGGACCTGAATATTTGCATTGCTCAGTTAATGCAACCCCCTTGAGCCTCTGTCTCAGCAGAACTCAAGTAGTTAACTTGGAAAACCGTTTTTCTAGTAGCTATCACCTCTGCCAGACGATAAGTGAGTTACAGGCCCTGTCAGTGGAAGAAGACTTATCTCTTTCCACAGAGATAAGGTGATCCTTCGGACTAATAGAAAGTTTTTTGCCTAAGGTGGTTTCTGATTTCCACCTGAATCAATCTATCTCCTCCCAGTATTTTTCACTGAGCATTCTTCCTCAGGTGAGAGGAGACTGCACAGCTTGGATGTCAAAGGGCATTAAGTTACTATCTAGAGCGCACCAGAGGGTCATAGGTTCGAATCCCTCCAACTGTTTCTTCCCTATGGCGTAGGTTGGCAAAGGAAACCTGCCACTAAGAGAACAATTGCAAGGTGGATTGTCTCTTGTATCCAATTTTGTTATCAGAAACTGGATAGAGTACCCCTCAGGATTGAGGGCCCACCCACCAGGGTATAGCTGCGCCTCTAGCTGCTGCTAGAGATATCCTATTCTGGAGATTTGTCAAGCTGCTACCTGGAAGACAGTTCACACCTTACTAAGCATTATTCCCTGGATATCCAGTCCAGGAGAGATGCTCGTTTGCCCAGCTGTGCTTCAGAGCCTATTTCCTAAGTAGGTTCTGACCTCCTCCATTGAGGTACTGCTGTGTAATCTGTTATTGTTATAATATAGCAAGACTTCATGGTGTTTGAAGAAAAATTACTCACCTTAGTAATTGCTTTTCTTCTCATGGAGTCTTGCTATATTATAACCACCCTCCCTCCTGCCCTCTCAGAACTCCTACTTGGTAGAGGTGGCAAATTGGTGCAAGCACTGTGTCATGCTATTTTAGTTTCCCTAACCCTGTTTTCCTTTGGGTTAGGATCTAGATTGTTCATTTAGGTATTTTTATTGCCCTTCTTGGACTTGAGTCTTGGGGGAAGGGGGTTCATATGTGCTTGCCGGGAGGAAACGAACCATAATACCATCAATCTTTGTTATTATGGTTCTGGGTGTTTCTTTGTTGTTTATATTGCTGTTATTACTACTAGTAGGTAGCCATAGGCTAGTGTAGTTTTTCCACACAGACTTTTTCCGTCCTTTGATGTTGGCTTCGTAAAGATCTGATAGTTTCATTTGAAACTGCCAGATAGAGCTTTGAGCACAGCGCCCTCGCGCTGTGGAACTCCAGTTCTTCTGGAGTTAACTCCTTCCTCTCCGGGGCAGTTCAGCTGCAGTGGCTGACTGCTATTGTTATAATATTGTTATAATATAGCAAGACTCCATGAGAAGAAAAGCAATTACTAAGGTGAGTAATTTTTTCTTCTCGTTGGTTGGTCTCTTGTATTAGATTCTGCTGTGAGAAAGCTGGTCACCAACCTGCAGTGGGGCTCAAGGCCCACTCCACCAGGGGCACTGCAGCCTCGCTTGCAGAAGCAAGGGACATTCCCCTACTAGATGTCTGCAAAGCAGCTACCTGGAAATCTTTGCACACCTTTGTGAAACACTACAGTTTGGATGTGCAGACTTGATCTGATGTCAGATTTGGCAATGCGGTTCTGCAGAGCCTCTTTCCTAAGTAGGCTCTCTACCCACCTCCCACTTGGTACTGCTGGGTACTCTGCAAAAAAGTTACTGATGCTAAAGGACTTCTGTGGTAAGAAGAAACAAGTATTTGTCAATGTCGAATGTTTGCTTGCTGACACTGGCATTGATGGGGTGTGCCTTTGGGTTGTCAGGCATAACGGCCACGCCATTTTGCCACACCCTACCCTGCAGACACCGACAAGTGTCACGGTGTGCCTTGGATCTTTGGCTCTTATGCTCACCCCATTCCATCAGGAAATGCTGTGAGATGGGTGCAGTATAGGAGAATGGGGTGAACTTTGGGGCCAAAGAGTCCAAGGCACACCTCAATGCCTCTCACTGGCTGCAGGGTGTGGGTGGGGCTGGAAAGGTATGAGTATTACAGGCGACAATCCCAAGTCACACCCCTGATGCCTGTCAGTCTCTACAGGGTGGGGCGTTATGGTCGGAAACCCTAACGCCTCAGGCATTCGTTGGTATCTTCACTCCAAATTTTCAACATGATTTTTTTGTGACCCCCACCTTATTAACAGTGGCAATATCAGTTCGATAGCCGAAAGCTGATTTTGCACAGTGACTACGGCATTTGGCACCATAGTTGCGAAGACACATTTCGAACAGGATGTGAAAAATTACAGTTGTACTGTTCATGGGGAGGTGTATAAAATGGCAATGTTGAAAATCTGCAGTGAAAATAGTCAAAAAAACTGGTGAAGTTACAAGCATGCGTAAAAACTGTGCAGTGTACACCCTTAATGTAATTAGTTTGTGTTTTTTTTTTACAGCAGATTTTCAACACAGGCATTTTGGGACCTCTGCTCATGAACCGTGTCACTGTTATTTTCTTAATCTGTCCCAAACAGTGATTTCCCACAGCGACCACATATTTCTGCGCAGAAAGTGTGAAAACACATTTCTGCCATGTTGTGAAAAAGTACAGCTGTACTGTTCATAAGAAAATGTGGAAAAATGCCAGTGGTGAAAAATCTGGATTGAAAATGTTACAAATTCATGAACTTACGAGGGTGCGTGGAAACAGCGCAATGCTTGCTGGTAACAGAGTCATTTTATAGACTTTTGTCACCAGATTTTTGACATAGCCATTTTAAGACCTCTGCTCATGAACAGTGTCACTCTGATTTTCTTAATCTGTCCCAAACATTGATTTTGCACACCAACTGCACCATTGTGCACTACATGCACAGAAACACATTTTGGGGGACATGTGAAAAATGACAGCTGTACTGGTCATAAGGAGGTGTGGTAAACTGGCAATGTTGAAAATCTGGAGTGCAAATATTAAAAATTCTCAAACTTAAGAACGTGCATAGGCACTGCGTAACGCACACTCGGAAAATAGTCATTTTTGGGAATTTTTTTTAACCAAATTTTCAACATAGCCATTTTAAGATCTCTGCTCATGAACAGTGTCACTGTGATTTTCTTAATCTGTCCCAAACATTGATTTTGCACACCGACTGCGCCATTGTGTGCTACACACGCGGAAACACATTTTGGGTGACATGAAAAATGACAGCTGTACTGCTCATAAGGAGGTGTGGTAAAATGGCAATGTTGAAAATATAGAGTGCAGATATTAAAAATTCGTGAAATTACGAGCGGCGTAGGAACTGCGCAATGCACACTCTTAAAATGGTCATTTTTTGGAATTTTTCTCCAAATTTTCAACATGGGTTTTTGGGGGCCTGCTTCATGAACTGTCACACTGTCTTCAAACAACATGAAGTCTTGCTATATTATGACATATTGCAGTTAGTCCCACCACTAGAACTGCTCCAGAGGTGAAAGAGTTAACTCCATTCCAGGAATGGAGCCCAGAGCGCGAGCTCGGTTTACAGAAGCTCTATCTGGGCAGTTTCAAACTGAAACTGTCAGATTCTTTACTCTGCCTCACTGAACAGTCGCTCCGGAGATTCTCCTTCTGCTCGGGTTCATGTTCTCGTTTTTGAAGTAATTTCGGTTAATTTTAACCGAGAACAGTGTTAATTTACCGATAAAACCGTCCGCTCAAGCCTATCTGGGTAACCGTAAGCAAAGAGTTTTTTTGTCTGTGTGGAATTTAGTTATCGGTTCGGTTCAACTTGATCGTTTGGTTTAAAATACATTTAAAACTTTAAAATCATTATTTAGAGTGCGGTTCCCGGTTCTTATCGGTTCTAAAAAAACGGATTTTATTACGGTTTTTCCAATACTCCGTGACACGTTAGGGAACTGATAAGGTGTCTTGCCTGGCACTGCTGTTCAAAGGGCAAGTTTTTGGTTAGGCTGGGATTATGTCTGAGAAACCCAAAAGAAAAACCGGGCCCACTGGGTTTTAACACTGTGATGTTTGCGGGGAAGCCTTTGCCAAGGCTGACCCACACACCACATGTGTTTATTGTCAGGGGTTTGACCACCTCCAGTCAGACTGCCAGGTTTGTAAGAATTTCCCTGCAGCCACCCTGGAGAAAAGATTGGGCAGGCTCAGGGAACGCAGAGGCTGAAAGTCCGCCTGACCCGATGACAGCCCGGTTCGGTGCCAACCCGAATCAGGAGGGAGTGCCCTCTGACCAGGGCTTAGACTTCCTCGGGTAAAGAAAAGCTGGTTCTGATGAACCAATTCCAGTAAAGAAAACAAGAAAGTCAGCAGGTCTGCAGTCCAAAAATTTCTTCTCCAACTGCTGCAGAGATAGCAAAAGCCATACAAATTGTCCAGTCACTGTCTCAGGGTCTGTCCGAGCCACCACTATCTGGCAAAAGGTTGGTTCGTTCGGTCCCAGTGGTTCAGGATTATGATGTTGAGGATTTTTATGAACCACAGGAGGGGGAGGAGGATTATGAACAGTATGAATGTGGCTGGGAGGGTCTGGATTTGCCCATTGAACTGGACATCTCTCCAGACAGACCTTTAGAATGACCCCCAATGCTGTCTGAGTCCCCATCTCATTTCATGTTTTATAAAAAAGTTGCTGAAACCCTCCAGCTCCCTTTAGAAGAGGCTGTGGATGAGCAAGAGGAGCCTGATTATGTTGAAATGATGGATATACCAGAGTCTAGGAGATTGTCTATTCCTTTGCATAAGTCATTTAGGAAACAAACAATAAAAATCTTGAAAACTCCTAATTCTGTGCCTCCTGTAGATAAAAAGATGGACAGAAGGTACACATTGTCAGGTCCTGTTACAGACTTCCTTTCTCAGCAATGTCATGTAGGAGTAGTTCAGGCTGCAGCCTGTGATAAGGCTAATATTCCCCTGGCTTCACAGCCTCCTGACAAGGACTCCAGGAAGATTGATGCCATGGCAAAAAAACAGTATATGGCAGCCTCTCTGGGACTCAGGCAGGCAAATTATATTGCTTATGTAGCTAGATATCAGAAATCTAGATGGGATACAGTTGTGCAGTTAGCCAAGCAGGCCCATGACCAGCTGGCTAGTGAATTAGAACAGGTGGCTGCTGATGGCATTGAAGTTCAGTTTCATGCTGCTGTGGATATTAATGATGTTTCCTCTAGGGTCATGGCCACTTCTGTAGCTTTTCGTAGGTTGGCCTGGCTCAGGTGTACTAGTCTGTCACAGGATACCCAGACTAAGGCTATTGATTTTCCTGTGGAGGGGAATTCTCTGTTTGGGGAGCAGACAGAGAATTATATGAAAAAGATGGATGAATATAGACTACTTACAAGAGTGCTCAAGCCAAGGAGCGCAAGCCACCCCAGAGGCACACACCCAGAGGTAGGTAGGCCTTCCACAGGCCTTTATTAAACCCAGGCCTCCTGCTTATGCTCAGAGGGGTTCTTCAGAGGCAGAGGCAGACGGGGTGCGGTAGGCCTGTCCCCACCCTCAGCCTAAAGCATATTACAAACAGGCACCCTGATGGGGTGCCCAGGCCGATTCTCCTTGCCAGTAGGGGGGCAGGTTGGCTTACTTCCAGCCAGAACTGGGTGTCTCTAACTTCAGACAAATGGGTTCTGGAAGTAGTAAGCCAGGGCCTGGTTCTCAGCTTCAAAAAATTCCCAAAGATGAGAGCCAGGCATTTTCCACCTGCAAGCCCCCTAGAGGCCCTTGCTCTGGAAGCAGAGTTCTCTACCCTGTTAACCTTCAGAGCAGTAGAAAGGGTTCCTTCCTTACACCAGGGCAAAGGTCTGTACTCCAGATACTTCCTTACCCCAAACAAGACAGGAGAATGGCGGCCCATTTTAGATCCCAGATATCTGAACAAGCATCTTTTGAAACCAAAGTTCAAAATGCTAACTCTGGCAATGATTTTATCTTCCCTGAGGCCAGGGGACTAGTTAGCTTCCCTGGACCTCAAGGACGCCTATTTTCATGTCCTAATCAGAAGTTCTCACCGGAAGTACCTCAGATCTCGAACTGCCCTCAGGTCACTACCAGTTCAGAGCAATGCCCTTCACTCACCTCTGCCCCAAGGGTATTCACAAATGTCTGGCTGTAGCAGTGGCTCACTTAGAGGCAAGTGATTGCTGTCTTTCCTTACCTGGACGCACTGGCTCATTGTAGGACAGTCCCCAGAACAAGTAAATCCCACTTGCAAGTCACCCAGCAGCTTCTCACCTCCTGGGCTTCCTGCTAAATCTACCAAAGTCAGTTCTGAAACCAGTTCAGGTACTCACTTCATAGGTGCAGAATTGGACACAAATCTGGCTAGAGCTTTTCTCCTTAGAAAGGGTAAAGAAATTGATTGCTCTGGCCTCCTCCTTCACTCTGCAGATCTCTCGACCAGCAAGACATTTTTTGCAGCTCCTGGTCACATGGCTGCCTCCACATCTGTAGTGCAAGGAGCAAGATTCCAGATGAGAGACATTCAGTTTCACTTGAGAGCTTGTTGTTCAGAGGAGGGACCCCTTCCAAGTTGGTCCCAGTGACTCAACCTTGATCCTAGCCTCCAGTGGTGGCAGGATCAGAGCAACTTAAGGCTGGGGTCCCCTTCATTCCCCTCTCTCACTCCCTCACCCTCACTATGGATGCCTCCCTCCTGGGGTTGGGAGCACACTTGGGTGACCTCTCCAACTTAGGGAGTGTGGTCCCCTCAAGAATCTCTGCTTCACATCAATTTGCTGGAACTCAGAGCTGTATTTTTGGCACTTCAAGTGTTTTCTGCTTCTGTCCAGAACAAAGTGGTTCAGGTCAGAACAGACAATACCACAACAATGTGGTACATCAACAAGCGGGGGGGCACTCGGTCTTCGGCCTTGTGCACCGAGGCAATGAAGTTGTGGTCTTTGGCCTATTCCCTGAACACTTCTCTCGTAGCAGTTCACCTTCCAGGGAAGGACAATGTCCTAGCAGATGCTCTCAGCAGGATTTCTCAGGGCCATCACGAATGGTCTCTGAATCCTCAAGTGCTGGGGGCAGTTTTTGCCAGATGGGGCACCCCTCAGATAGATCTCTTCGCAGCCCCAGACAACCACCAACTTCCACTGTTCTGTTGCAGGCCCCCAGTGTTGGGCTCAGTCCCCCTGGACGCTCTTCTTTTGGATTGGGAAGGGAAGTTTCTTTATGCTTCCCCCCCTTCCCTCTCCTATTCAAGGTGTTAGTAAAAATCAGATCCCAGCCTTGCAGGGTGATTCTGATTGCCCCAGATTGGGCCAGGCAACCCTGGTACCCACTCCTTCTGTCGCTGGCAGTCCATCTTCCCCAGTATCTTCTGAGGATTCACAACCTGCTGACCTGTGCCCAGGGGAGAGTCTGGTATCTGAACCTCAAATCCCTCAACCTCAAGGCCTGGCTCTTGAGGAGTTAGAATTTGCTGACCTACACCTTTCTCAAGGTGTTCTTGAGATTCTAAAGGCTTCTAGGAAGCCTTCCACTAGGGCTACTTATAATTCCAAGTGGAAAAGGTTTTCCATTTGGTGTTCTGGGAAGCATATTCCCCCAGAATCTGCTGATTTGCCCATTTTGTTAGACTACATGGTCCATCTTAATTCTTTGGGCCTCAGACCAGCTACCTTGAGAGTTCATTTGGCAGCTGTCTCTGCTTTTATTTCAGCAGGAAAATTTTCCTCTCTTTCCGCTCACCCTGTGTTTTCCAAGTTTTTTAAGGGATTACTCCTTACTAATCCACCTTTTCGTGACTCAGCCCCGGCCTGGGACCTTAATGTTTGCATTGCCCAGTTAATGCAACCACCCTTTGAACCTCTGTTTTCTGCAGAGTTTAAGTATCTAACTTGGAAAACTGTATTCCTAGTGGCTATCACTTCTGCTAGACGCATAAGTAAGTTGCAAGCCCTGTCAGTAGAAAATGATTTTATTTCTTTTCACAGGGATAAGGTAGTCCTCAGGACTAACACGAGGTTTTTACCTAAGGTGGTTTCAGATTTCCATCTTAACCAATCCATCTCCCTTCCAGTATTTTTCACTGAACACTCTTCCTCTGGCGAGAGGAGATTGCACAGTTTGGATGTTAAGAGGCCTTGAGTTACTATATAGAACGCATTCAAGGGTCACAGGTTCGAATCCCATCAACTTTTTTCACCTATGGTGAGGTTGGCAAAGGAAACCTGCCACCAAGAGGACAATTGCCAGGTGGATTGTCTGTTGTATCCAATTTTGTTATCAGAAACTGGGTAGAGATCCCCCTCTGATTGAGGGCTCATTCTACCAGGGTACAGCCGCTGCCTCTAGCTGCTGTTAGAGACATTCCTATATTGGAAATTTGTCAGGCTGTTACTTGGAAGACGGTACACACTTTCATCAAGCATTACTCCCTGGATATCCAGGCCAGGAGAGATGCTCGCTCTGGCACAGCTGTGCTTCAGAGCCTATTCCCTAAGTAGGTTCTGTCCTCCTCCATGGAAGGTACTGCTGTATAGTTCGTATTATGTAATAATATAGCAAGACTTATGTTGTTTGAAGAAAAATTACTCACCTTAGTAATGTTGTTTCTTCTAATGGAGTCTTGCTATATTATGACCACCCAGCCTGCCCTCTCAGAACTTCTACTTGGGTATGGGGTGGGCAGCCTAGTGTAGGCACTGTTTATGCCCTTTTCGGGTTCTCTTCCCCTTTTGGGGTTTTGGGGGAGTGTTGTTCTTATTGTTAAATTGTACTATTTTCTGGTCCCCTGACTTGAGTCTTTGGGTGGGGACCAGCAATGTTGTTGTTGTTGTTGCTATTGTTGTTGTTGTTATTAGGTAGCCAGTGGGCTAGTGTAGGTTACAGCTTCCACACAGACCCTTAGTGAGTTCTTGCTTCGAAAAGATCTGACAGTTTCAGTTTGAAACTGCCCAGATAGAGCTTCTGTAAACCGAGCTTGCGCTCTGGGCTCCATTCCTGGAATGGAGTTAACTCTTTCACCTCCGGAGCAGTTCTAGTGGTGGGACTAACTGCAATATGTCATAATATAGCAAGAATCCATTAGAAGAAACAACATTACTAAGGTGAGTAATTTTTTCGTTTCGGACATCAGTCCCAAAAGGTGGTTTTGCGCAGTGACAGCAAAATCAACTTTCAGGACTGAATAACAAAATGACAGTGACTGAATTCATGAGGTGGGGTCCCAAAAACCCCATTTTGAAACTTTGGTGAAAAAATTCCAAAAAATGCCTGAGATATGCATCAAAGTTGAAAAAACCCTATTTATTCCACTATAGAGCTTACCGGCATTTCCTCAGTTTGCGGTCGGCTTTGAAGAGTGCAGACGTGTTCCCGGTCCACCAAAGATTGTCTCGCTGGACTCCAGAGGTAAGTCTGAGGTGAGGGGGGGGGGTTGTGGGCAGGCAGGGTGCACAGAGCGTGGGCACGGATTGGGGAAGGGGTCAAGACAGTCAGCGAGGGACCGTTCTTTCTTTCTAGTTTTTTTTTCCTTTTAGGAAGACGGTGCGGGACATTTGTAATGCTGGGATGGGCTCCCAGCGTGGCAGCTGGAAATTTTTTTGGGGGGGCCAGCGGAGCCTATGGGGATTGGGCACCCCCGTCAGCCACATAGAGGGTTGCCATGCTGGGGTGGGTTTCCAGCGTGGCACCTGGAAGTGGGTTGGGGGCAGCAGACGGACGTTTGCCACGCTGTGGTGGGCTCCCAGCGTGGCACATGGAAGGCTGTTTTTGGGGGCAGTGGAGTCGACGGGGGATTGGGCACCCCCGTTGGCCTTACAGATTGTTGCCACGCTGGGGTGGGCTCCCAACGTGACACCTAAAACTCTGTTGGGGGGAGCGCAGCACAGTCGAAGGGGGATTGGGCACCCCTGTCGGCCATACTCTGTGTGTGTGTGGGGGGAGCGCGTGAGCACGCTGGGGTGGGCTCCCAGCATGCTACTTGTTGGGGGGAGGGTCATAGACAGCTGTTTCACTGTAGTGCCGACATGTAGGCACTTTGCATACTGACGATGGCGACAGTATGCAAACTGCCTACAGGCTGCGGTTCTTTCTTTCAACAGCATGCTGCTGCATTTGCAAACACTGTCATAGACAGCTCTTACATTCATTGGCACAGTGGGGCCGTGCCTGCAAAAGGCAGCAGGGCATTGGAAGTAGGGAGGCACACCTACGAATTCTTGTATGGTGGCACTATGTTTCTTGCACATGCGTGCAAGCAAACATAAAAATTACTCACCGCAGTAATCTTCTTTCTTGCATGGGGTCCTTTAGCATTAGTAAGCTCCCACCCTTCCTTCCCGGTTCACCTGTTGGAGAAGGGCTCTTATGTCACCTTTTACCAAATTTGGAGTTTCTTATTGATGAGTTTTTAGCGCTTGTTGCTGTTGTTTCTATTTCCACTTTTTAGACATTTAACGTGTTTTTTGAATCTTGTTGATTCTTTTTCCGGGCATTTGCCCTTATTTTTCCTTGAAAAAATTTTGAAAGATTCAACAGCTCTCACTCAGCTCACACGCCCTCCTGTCTTTTGATTGACTTGGCCCTACGCGCATTTAAATATCTCTTAAAGTCACACCTCCGGGGCAGTTGCACCTAGTCAGCTAAGTGCAAAAAAGTTACTGATGCTAAATGACCCCTTGGAAGAAAGAAGATTACTGTGGTAATTTTTTTTTATGTACATCCCCAAACTCGCAATGCTGTCCCACATCCAGTGATGCAATTTTTAATCCGGATCATTTCCATGTCCGTTTGCGAGTATCCCATCAATCATTGCGGTGTCCGGTATTGGCGCAAGCATGCCTGGGAACTCAGAACTGCAAGCACGGTATTGGATTGCAATGTGGATGCACCGACAACCATGCTCCAGGACAGAACACAAAACGTTCTGAAAAACATTTAAAAAAAGAGCAGCAGTGTGGACAGGGACTACATGAGAATTCCTTTACGCATGCTGCTGCACCTTCATTGGCTGGATATTTCCATAGTCCTAACCCCTTGTTGTTTGCAACGTTTTGGTTCTACAGAAAGGGCTCCTGCTTTCAACTAACCAGCCACCTACTGAAATCGAGCTTAATAAGAATAATCGCTTCAGGGCTTTGTTCTCTCTCCTATCACTGTGTGAGCTGGGGATATTGAACTAAATCCCAGCCCTAGTCTGCTCAACTTTAAGATTACCTCCCCCTCTGATGTAGGATGGTCTAAATGCAGTTAGGGACCTTGGTATTTTTCTTGATGACTAACTTACCCTCAGACAACAGGTGTCGTCTGTTGTTAGATCTGGATTTTTCCATTTTGGGAATATCGGCAGGATCTGACTATTTAACGCCTGCTGATCTGGCTATGGTCATCCATGCCTTTGTTACCAGCAAACTAGATTACTGTGGTGCTCATTATCTAGGGTTGTCTGGAGGATTGATGCATCAACTGCAGCTTGTGCAGAATGCTGTGTCCAGGATGTTGAGGGGTGCCTCAGTGAGGGATCATGTCCCTCCTATTCTGCGCACTCTGCATTGGCTGCCTGTGAGCTCGTACATCACTTTCAAGATATGCTTGTTAACTTACAAGGGCCTGCATGGTTCAGGACCTGGTGACATTAAAGAGCTCCTGGCTCTGTATTGGCCTATCCTCCTGCTATGCTCCACTGATGTTGGTCTGCTTGTTGTACCCTCCTCTCACCTAGAGAAATGTAGTGATATAGCTGCACCATCTTTGTGGAACTCTTTTCCACCCTACGTTTGTGCAGCCTGCTTGGTGGAGGCAATTATAGCCTCATTAAAAATATTCTTATTTGAGAAAACCTTTGATTTTATTTGAATATATCTGCTTTTGATTCTTTGGGATATTTTTATCGTGAAGTGCTCTGAGCCCCGGGATCGGGCACTATATAAATAAAATGTGCCATGCCTTGCCTAAAACTCATGGACTTTGGTTTGTGCATATAGAAATATAGAAACTGACAGCAGAAGGGGACTGCAAGATCCATCAAGTCTGCCTGATATGGATAACTACCCCTCCCCCCCAATTCTTTCTGTGAAATGATACCTTTGTGCCTGTCCCTGGTGTTTTTGAACCTGTTTACCATTTTGACCTCCACCACTTCCCAGGGAGGCAAATTCCATTGGTCAGCCGCTCTCTCAGTGAAGAACATCCTAAACAGTACTCCTGAATCGCAAACCTTTGAGACTCACATCGTGTCCTCTAGTTCTGGTGCTTTTCTTCTCCTGAAAGAACTCCTGTACTCCTACCTTATTTATACCGTTTGTAGTGCCCCAGAGTCATGGTGCCCTCCAGATATGGGCAACCAGGTGCTTTGGTGCTGGTTAGGTAGGGGAGATGCCCTGGGACCTGATAAGTATCCCCCACCCCCAAACGTGAAGCCCCAGCTGGGCTCCGTTTTAAAAAAAAGTTTATTTTTCTGCCGTGTTTTGTTTTCCTGCCTGTAGCTCCAGACCCCCCTCGTGACCTCGCACTGGGCAAGTAATCTTGTGGGTTCTGTCCCAAGGGCTGCAGGCAGGATGGGCCTCGAGAGGATTCCAAATGCAATCTTCAGCCTGCTTGAACAGCGGTGGCTGCTCATTCCATTGTGAGAGTTGAAGGAGCAGCACCAGTGAGAGGGGGAGCGATCGGTTGGCCAGGGCAGAGCAGTCGAGAGGGACTTACCTTAAGTTTTCGTGTCCCTCCCAGGACCAGGCTGGTCCAGAATGTTGGCGGCTCCTTCTTCTGGCTCCCCAATGATGGCGGCCATAGTCTCTCAGGTTTCCCGGTGTTACGGCAGCAGTAACGCTTTGTCAGGAGGAGCGGTAGGTCCAGGCCATCCCCTCCATTCCAGCCCAGCTGCAGAGTGGTTCTGTGGGAGGGGCGGCAGCAACCTCAGGGCAGCCCCCCTCCCCCAGCAGCAGCAACATTCCAGTCGGGAGGGGCAGTGGCAGCAGAAGAGAGCTGTCCCCACCACCAGTGCAGCCCAGCAGTTCAGTTGGGAGGGGCGGTAGGTCCGGGCTGTACCCTCCACCAGCAGCAGCAGTGGTACTCCATGGGAGAAGGTGAGTCCAGGCATCTTCAGCGCTCCAGTAACAGTCCCTGGCCCAGAGGCAGTTGGAGGGCGGCAGGGTGAGTAGCGGCAACACCAAGTTTGGGTGCTGGCACCGGAAAAGAGAAGGAACTGTTTTTTTATTTTATTTTAATAAAATCTTTGGTGCTTTCAGGCGCCAGCAGTGTCTGTTGGGCCATGCAAGGCCAGGAATTGAGGACCACCCACGGGGGTGGGTCAAAATCTGAGCTCCATGGAAGCCAATGAAATGTGTGTGGTGCAATGCCCTGAGAGGACTGCTCTTGAGGAGGAGTTGCAAGGGGCTCTATTGAGCCAGTAACTGTGGGGTGGGGTGCAAGGTCGGCATGGGGTCATAATGTCGAAGAAGATTATGCCACATGGCAAATTGCACTGCCGATACAGCGTGATTTCTGCCATGCGCCCAAAGTCCCCCCACTAGGATTCTCCACTCTGGGGTGGGTTCAAGTTGACACTGCACAAGTTTAAAAAAAAGTAGTTTGGACCCAATCAAACCCGGTCCCAGAAGCAGTGCCTGTTCCTTGCTGCAGTGGCTCAGTCCATTGAGCCACGGGCAGCTGCTCAACAGGAACCCCATCCCAGCAGAGGTTGTATCCTCTGCCTGAGATTGTGTGAGTGGTGCAATACCACGTACAGCAGTATATGTGGTATTAAACCATTCACTCTCGGCTACCATGCTATTCCGGATTAGCCGTAATGTCGCATGACATTATGACCCAGTAGGTGAAAGGCCCCAGTAAAAGAAAGAGAGCTCCATTGACAGTGAGGAAAGGGGCTGAGATAGTGAAGCATGATTGACGGCTTGCACAGTGGCCTTAAAGGGACAGTGACAGGTTCCTCAGAGTTAAAGTGGCAACGACAGGCTCCTCCAGTCCCAAAGGGGCCAGGAACTGTACAAATGACAGGTAACTTTCACAAATGCCTCCAGATAAAATTTTAAGTAGCTTGTGCAAAGTTTAAAGGGGCCAAAACCTGTATAATGACAAAATGAATATTTATTACTACTCACAAAAGTGGCTTAAAGGAGGCAGAATAAATGCAAGGCCCCATAGAGCAAGGAATTGTAAGTAAGGAACTATATACATTAGTGTGGATTAATGCCTGACATCTGAATTCAGGTGGCCTGCACCAGAGGCCAGGTTTAAAAGGGCAACGCACTCTTCAAAATGAAATGCTTGTACATAACTACAACATTGTTTTATTGCGATGCTTTTGGGCCCATGTGATGACATTGTCCCTATACCAGTGACGTGTGCCAGCTGAAGATGGCCACGATGTGACAGTGCTCCTGCAATTTTATGTAATCTGATAATCTTAATTGTTTTCAATGTTTATAAAATGCCTTAAATAGTAATGTTTGCTAGAAAAACAGACACAGGGATATAATAGAAATATTTATTGTGCTGCCACCCTTCAGTTTGCGTGTGATCCCAGGTGCCCTGACCCTGTTTTCCCCGATCAGCTGTCATGTCATTTTGTCTTAGCAGTCCACGTTGGGGCTGTGGCTTGGTGACCTTATGTCCCGGCAGTCCATGTAGGATGTAGTTGGCAGACTTTTTCCGGGAGGGATGTCATTTCCGGTGGTCTATAAGGAGCTGAATGTGCAATGTCATTAGCACTCCTACGTGCAGACACCCACCGCACGCCACCCCTGTTGTGCCAGCAACTGTAGTGCACCCATCTTCCGCCTGGTGACGCTGCGGCACGGTACACAGCCCTCACCCACCCCAGAGGAAGGATAGCAATCATGGGACGCCCGATCCTTCCTCTCCCCTGCCAGCCCCCAGCAGCCTGAGTCTGTTGCCGAACCCGGGTCACTGGCGTGGCGTCCAGTGCCTCAACCTCAGTGCCATCAGGCCGGCTTCTCTCAGATTTTCTGCCTGTTGGCTCCTTTTCCCTACACAGGCAGAATCTCTAAAAAGGAGACACAAGATGAAATGGAAGCTAGTTTTTCTCCTAGTTTTGAAAGATGTTGCTTAGTTTCTTCCTCAGAACGTCTAGCTACAATGCTTGCTACAGTAAAGTCAATCAGTACTGCACACCCCATCATTGCGGAGTAGCGGTATACATTTATTCATTGGGTACTGCAATTGTGCACCGTTCAATATGCTGCACTACCGCGCAACTTTACTGTAGCAAGCATTGTAGATCATTTGTATTGATATAGATCAGAATGTGAATATCTCGCTTGGTGTTTTGCACAATTCCCTCAATGCAGTTTGTGTCCTTCCATGCCAGTGTTCCTGTTTAGTATCTGACCGCAATCTCTGATGGGTTGCTTTGGTGGATGTAAGACTCACCCACGGACCATAGAGTCTCCTATTATTAGTACACGCTTTTTGTTGTGTTTGTCAATTTTGTTTTGCTTTGACCTCTATGCATTGCATAGGGCCCCTCCTCTGACTTGTGTGCCCATAGTGTAGAAATGGATGACAGTGGAGAAGAACCTATTTGACAAGTGTATTGGTGTTGGAGTCACCCTGGGCATGCTGTTTTGTTGAGTTTTCTGATTTCCCACAGCTGCCTACCCCCTGGTCTGCTGGTCCTCTGGGGGAGCGGCATTTGTGGTTGGTGCCTAAAGGTCGAATGCATTAAAGTGTTATCCTGTGTTGCGCGATTGAGTTGCATCCTGAGAGGCCAGCCCACTGGTGCTGAGGTTGAGGCGCTGGACACCACACCTCACGCCAAGCAGACAACCCGGGTTCAGGAACGGACTCGGGTCACCAGTGGTCTGCAGGGGAGGGAAGGGATTGCGCATTCAGAGGTCTGCTCTCCCTTCCCAGGGAGGGATCCAGGCCTAGCGCAGCTCCTAGGTGGCTCATGGTGGTAACCAGGGGCAGTGCCAGGAACATGTGGCGCAAAAAGACTGGGCGGAGTGGCGGCAGACGTCGGCCATCAGTGCCATGGATGTAATTACAGATCCGCGCTCCAGGGGGCAACCATCATGGAAAACCCCCAGTGAACCATGGAAGTGATAAGGGCTCCAGGGACCAAGCCCACATCCCCAGTGCCAGACCATCTTACCTTCGGTTCCTCTTGGCTACCAGGACCGATCCTCTAATCACAGAAAGGTCACCAGGTAGGTGGGTGGCTGGGGGGTGATGGTCAGATCCTATCCTGGGGGGTGATCCAGGGGGTTGGAAGGTCCTGGTTGGGAGTCCCCGGAGAGGGAGGTCGCAGCCTGGGGATAGAGGCTTCAGTTGAGCTAGCACCTCCAAGAGATGCCCTGGGCAACCGAGTGCATGAAATAAAATTAAAAAAAAAAGAGTTGCATTCTGAGGTAGTTTATCTTGGCGCATGCCACATGGAGCTGAGTACGTAGGTCGTTGATGGCAGTGCATGTACGACAGTGCCCTTCCTGCAACGCATAAGCTCGAGTTACTTGGATCCCGTAATACCTGCAGAAGTTCTGATCTGTACTTAGGATGGAGACGCAAGGAAAGTTTTTTTTTTCTTTTTTCTTTTATATTCTCCCATCACTAGGGAGGAAATGTGGACAAAAATAGTGTCTTGTGTATGCGGGAACCACTAAAAACATATGTGTGTATGTATATATATAAATATATATATTTTTTTACTATTCCCAGGGATTAAAAGAGAATGAGTGGATGGAAATAGAAAGTCATGTGTAAGAGATGAGTCATTTATTACCGACTCTTCCTGTGGTATGAGAGATAGAAGGGCATGGCACCGTACCTATGAAAGGCGAAACAAGCCTGGGGTGGGTGGGTTGGCTTAAGCATCTCCCCTTGAGAGATAAATCTGGGGTGGGCTGGCTTAAGTGTCACCCCTGCAGAAACATCTGGTTAGCAGGATGCCAAGTAGAAATGCATATTGTTTCTGTCTAGAGTGCCTTTACACACCTGTGGTCCTGCTCCTTGTATGCAGAAAGAAACAGCAGACCAAGCAGCCCTTGATAATAAATCAAACTGCTTGGTCAGATACTGCAGTCACTGAAAGTAAAATCGACTCTGAGACAGGGCGAGCTAACCCACTGCCACTCTACTGCCTCCTAGGTGCTGTTGGTGTGATGCCTGCTAGCCGGCCACTGCATGGCAGTTTCTAAGATGACTGCCCTGGTACAGCATGCCTATGATGCTAGCTTGCACCTATCCCTGATTCTTCAGACCTGCAGTGTTTGGCGTGAATATCAGTAGCTTTCGTCCCCAACTTCAAAAACTAGAAAGCTGGGTGGATATGTATGCTCTAGACCTAATAAATGAAAGGCTTGCCTGTAGTTCGGTGACCAAGCAGCCAGCCACTCCCACTTCCTGAGCTATATAAGCAGTTCCTCTAAGCCTTACAGTGAAGCATCTTTTCTTTGCAGCCGGAGGCTATGTTGGCTTGTCCTCTGAGCTGGCTGTGGCCTGCCCCTAACCCCCTGCCTGCTGTTTGTGTGTCTGCTGGACTTCGGTGTTTGTTTTCTTGCTTCTGGTTTGTATTCCTCTGGCTGTGTGCATCCCTGTGTGTTTTGTTTCTTCTTTTGGGGGGCCTTTCCCTGTTCTGTTTTGCTGTTTTTTGGTTTAGTCTTTTGGGGAGGGGCTTGTGTTTTTTAAACTCCGAGGGCAGGATATTCAGAAGGGTTGTGCCCTGGTGCAGTTTTCAAAAGGGGAGTGTGTCTGGCACAAATCTCAATGCGCCGGAGTGCATCAGTAATGTATGCGGCGCAAGTGGGGGGGTTGTGCCCATGCATACTCTGCGCATCCTGATATTCAGCCCGTGATGTCCTGAGCCCATGCATGTGCATCCCCTACTTGCGCTGCACACAGGTGAGCCCCCCAAAAAAGAAGCAACAGCTGGCCACCCACAGGTGAACTGCTGTATTGCAGGGCGCATCACGGCAGCTGCCAGCTGTGGGTGGCCACCCGAGCTCGGCGGCACCTGTGTGGTAGCGACCCCCCCATGACCAATCGCGGCATATGTAGTGATATCAACCGTCCCACATCCCTGGTGGTACAGTGGACCACTCGCAGCCCAATCACGGGCATATGTTGAAATCTAATAGTCCCATATCCCTGGTGGTCCAGTGGACTGGTTGCAACCCAAACGTGGACATATGTCATAAAGAATAGTCCTATATCCCTGGTGGTCCAGTGGGCCACTCGCAGCCCGATCGCAGGTATCAGTGATATATTATGGCAAACCAGTCCAACCCTGGTGGTCCAGCGGTACTTCTCCCACCCACCCACCCATTGAGGCCCCATCGGCCTCTACTCTCCCCGGTCAGCAGCGGGCGGCAGCCCTCTGCTTGCCACTCGCGATCATGCCCATTGGCTCACGCTGGACCAATGGGCACAGCCCTACTACAGAGTCAGTCGGCGGGCAGCAAGCGGGTGGGGAGCTGTCGCCTGTCGCTGACTGGGGGGGGAGTAGGGCGGTGGGGCTCAGTGGGTGGGTGGAGAGGGAGGTACCACTGGACCACCAGGGTTGGATTGGTTTGTCATAATATATCACTGACGCCCCCGAACGGTCCACTGGACCACCAGGGATATAGGACTATTCTTTATAACCTATGCCCGCGTTCGGACTGTGAGCGGTCCACTGGACCACCGGGGATATGGGAGGGTACATTTACTGTACTTCTGTCCGTGATCGTGCGCGAGGTTACACTGGATCACCACGGATGTGGGACTATTCTTTATAACATATACCTGCGATCGGGCAGGGGCACTTTGTCACTTGTGCAGGGGCGTCGGTCCCCGATGGCTGCAGCCTGGCGGGCAGCTCGGGATCGGGCAGACTGCACTGCGTGTGATGGGGCCATAATGACATGCAAGTGGCCCCATTTGCATCTGCTTGATACATGTGCACTTTTGAATATCGTGGTGGTGCGCCTATCGCAGCGGCACTTGCGCTATCGCATCCCGTCTGCTCACTCTGCCATGCGCACTGCCGGTGGCCAAGGAACGATATTCAACGATGCTGTGCCATGGCGCAGCTCCGTTGAATTTCACTTTGTCAACGCCCCTGCGCATCCATGTTGCGCTGCACCCAGGCTTGCTCCACAGCGTGGCGTAGTCTGAATATCCCGCCCCTAGCATACTGCTACTATAGAGCTCATACTGCTGGCCTTCATTTGCAACTCTCAAATTACTTCCACTGCTACTGCAAACCTACTCAGAGCTCATGCTACTGTTTTTAGTTACCTACAATTGCAGCCACTGCTGTTTACTTTAATTACTATTATACCCAGTGCCTGTGTTTTAACATTGTGCTCACCACGTTCAAACTACTGCAATGCAGTTGCATTCATTGCCTGTGTGTTTCAGCTCGGCCTTAGCTGCTTCATGTTGCATACTCAATTCTTTTCACCTAGCACAGTTTACTCTGACCCTACCTGTGCTTCTCGTTTTATTTGCAGCTTCCCTGCACTGCCTGGCTACACCTGCTTTCAAGCATTGTCTCCCTGTTTTATTGCACTTATAATTCTGAGGTCAGCCAACTAGTTCCTGCTGAGGCTGTTAATATAGCTTGATTTTAAAACAAAAATCTGTGTTCGCCGCCGAAAATCCTCAGAGTCTGACACCTCGATTTGGCTTTGTAGTGTCTGGCTGGCTTGCTCCCACTTCAGTTGTTTCATTGTTATACAAGTTTGCTGTGCTGGTTTACCTATCATGACTACTGCTTGCTGTCCTATGTGCAGGTCTTCACTTGCTTACACAACTGTTACTCCTTGCTTGCGCAAACCATTGCTTAATGCCTACTGCCATCACCTTGGCTTAGCTGGGGATTCTGCTGCACTCAGTCTGCATTTGACCTTGCAAGGTTTCAGCACTCACTGCTGATTATGATTTCAGCATGCCATGCTCATTCAACTCACCAGCTTTTCAGCTCACTCAATTTCTGGGGCATGCCGGCCATTCTGCTTGGCGCAGGGTTCCTGCAGCCGATGGTCTCGCTCTACCTTAGTCCGCATCATCGAGCATGTCCAATTTGGGGTGGGATCCTTCTCACGTGGCCCATAGCTGGGAATGTCCTCACCCCGGGTTTGACTTTAGCTGCCTGCTACGCAACAGCAGCTCCTGGTGTAGAATTTAAGACTAGCAGTGAAGGGTGGTTGCGATGATCTTCTTTGGCTCTAGTGTTCCACTATAACGGTTGGCCATTGACTTTAGTGCTATTCCTAGCAAGGCACCTTCACCGCATTCTTCTCATGACTGCCTCTGGTTCACCTGGTTTCATTTAGGGCGGACAGGCCAGGTGAGTGACTCAGCAGTTGTTGCTCTCCTACTGCGCCTTGGATGCATATATTGTTGCAGAGTTTTCTCACAACCTTCCACGACGTTCCCACTAGAGGGTTTGAGTGAGAGCCTCCCTCCAAATTGGAATATTTTCCACCTCCCTTTAATTAGGTTTCCAAATTGCAGCCGCAGAGCGGTCACTAAATAAAATTTCCCACGCCTGGAGGGAAGGCGACCTAGGCCTTGGATCCCTAGAGACTTCCTCCTCATAGGGGTTTTTTTCTCTCCTCCATTGCCTCAGGTCATAACTCTTAGTTAGCATAGTTGTTTTCCCCAGTCTCTTTAGGCAGGTTCCGTTGTTGGATGGAGGTGGAGGATGTCCTGCCGTTCCTTCTCTCTTTAGGGGATCCCCTTCTCTCAATGCAAGCCATCAGTATCATGCTACGCAAACCTGGGTTGCTACTACAACAACTGAGCATATCATTGCATTATCAAACTGCTTATGCTTCTCTACTACTGCGTTACATACAAACATACGAAATTTGCCAGCAGATAAAGGCCTGGAGGCCTATCAAGTTTGCTCGAATGTGCAGCTAGCACCCCTTATTCTGCAGCTACCTTTCCCTTCCACCCTTCCCCTTCATTAACCCTCCCCCTTGTCCTGTCCCATCCTCGTTTGAAGCAGTCCACTGTTCCACTGCATACCACTTCAGCAGGTAACGCATTCCACCCAGCCGCCACCCTCTCTGTAAAAAAGTGTCTCCTCCTCTTCCTCCTGAACCTTACTCGCTCCAGTCTCATATCATGGCACCTGGTGGCCTTCCTCCCTACTTGAAAAGCCCTCTGTACCGGTCTTGTTTATTCCTTTCATGTATTTAAAGGTTTCAGTCATGTCACCCCTGTCTCTCCTCTCCTCCAGTGAGTACATGTTCAACTCCTTCCACCTCCTCTCGTATAAGTCCCCCAGCCCCTTGATCATCTTTGTCACTCTGCGCTGCACCCCCTCAGTAACTTAATGTCCCTTTTCAGATATGGACGCCAGTACTGCACGCAGTACTCCAGGTGTGGTCTAACTAATGACCTATACAGTGGCAGAATCACCTCCTCGATGATACCCTTGCAATACAGCCCAGCATTTTGTTGGCCTTTGCAGCTGCCTTCCTACATTGTGCCGAGTTGTTCATTGACCCTGTAATGAGCACACCCAGATCCTTCTCCTCCTCTGTCTGGGCTAGTTGCACTCCCCTAGCTGGTAACTCCTCCTTGGGTTCTTCATCCCAGAATGCAGCACCTTGCACTTTTTGGCATTAAAGCCCAGTTGCCAGGTGTCTGACCAGGTTTCAAGCTTTGCCAGATTATCCTGCAACCCTGCCACCCCTAGGTCATCCACCACCGCCTACCTTGGTATCATCAGCAAACAGACTGATCTTGCTCTTGATGTCCTATGATATGTCTGCAATGAATATCCCAAACATCACTGGTCCCAACACGAGCCCTGTGGAACACCGCGCGTCATTGCCCTTGGGTGTGAGAGCTCCCCACCACCACCCTCTGTTGCCTTCCCCGCAGCCAGTTTCTTACCCATCTCACCAGCTTTGCACCCGTCCCTGTGCCTACTAACTTCCTTCCCAGCCTTCCATGTGGCAGTGAGTCGAATGCCTTACTGAAGTCCAGATACAGGACATCCACTGCATGGCCCCTGTCCAGTTGCCTAGTTACCCAGTCATAGAACTTGACCAGGCTGGTTTGGCAGGATCTGCCATGTATGAAGCCATGCTGTCTGCTGTCCTGTAGTCCTTTGGCCTCTAGGAGGGCCACCAGCCTCTCCTTCAGGATAGTCTCCATTAGCTTACCCATGATGGATGCGAGGCTCACTTGTCTGTAGTTTCCCGTGGGATTCACCTTGGGGCCGCTCTTGTGGAGGGGAACCACATGAGCCATCCTCCAGTCCTGAGATACACACCCCGAATGTAGTGAGGCATTAAATAGGTCTGCCAAAGGTCCTGCAAGGACCTCTGCCAGCTCCTTCAGTACCCTGGGGTGGATGCCATCTGAGCCTGGCGCCTTGTCTACCCTCAGTGTCTTCAAACCCTCTTGAACTCTGCTCTCCATGATTTCCCCATCTGTCACTACTTCCCACCCTGCTTCTGCCATTTCTCCACCTTGGGTGTCACCCGCTTCTCTTTAGTAAATACTGATAGAAGTACCATTTATTGCTTCTGCCTTATCGCACCTCGCTTCCACCCAACCCCCTCCTTCCTAATCCTTACTATGTGGTCCTTACAGCTCCTTTTCTCCTGATGTACTTAAAGAGTCCTTCTCCCCCTTCTTAATGCCTTGTGCCAGCCTGAGTTCCAGTAGATGCTTTGGCTCTTTACCCTTGTCACCTCCTTCGATTCTGTCAAGTACTCCTCCTGTCCTCCCCTCCCTGTTTCTTGTACTTCCTAAAGGCAGCACTTTTCCTCCTTACCTTTTCCATGACCACCTTGCTCAACCAGAACGGTTTCTTAGCCCTAGCCTTCTTGCTCTGGGCTTTGCAGCAGGTTTTGGTTGCCTCCAGTATCCCCAGCTTTATGAGCTCCCACCTCTGATTAGTGTCCATACTAGATTGAATTCTGGCCGGGTACCCTTTTACCACTCCCCCCCATCCTCCCAAAGTCGGCCCTCCTGAAGTCCAGCACTATTGTGCCAGATTCCACTCCTTCCTTACCCATATCCAGTGTGAGCCATATTGAGTGGTGGTCACTCCCTGACAGCGGTTCCTCCACTGTAAGTTCTCTCACAAAGTCCCCATTGCCAGCATAAGGTCAAGGGTTTTCCTTAACCTGGTTGGTTCACTGACCATTTGCAGCAGGAAGCTGTCCTGGAAGGCATCCAGCAGTACCTGCTCCCTTCTGTTCCTGGTTGTTGGGGTGCTCCAGTCCACTCCTGGCATGTTGAAGTCCCCACGATCACCACACTACCCTTCTCGAGGTCCTCCTGATCTGTCCCGCTAGTTCCCTGTCTAACTCCTCCGCCTGAGATGGTGGCCTGTACACCACTCCCATTCTAAGAATCCTATTCTTGGAATCCTGGATTTGCATCCAAAGTGACCTGCATACCTCCTCCTCCCCTTCCTCCTTACACACTTCAGTCCTTCCTTCATATAGTGCCACCCCCTCTTTCCCAATCACCCTGTCCCTACGAATAACCTATACCCTGGTACAGACAGGTCCCAGTCATTGTATTGGGTGGCCCATATTTCCATGATGGCTGCAATGTCCACCTCTCCCTCTGCCATGAGAACCTGTAACTCTGCAGTTTTCCTCCCAAGGCTCCTAGCATTAGGGGTAACCACCTTCCACCCTTTCCCCCCCACTCCCATCCTGCCCTCCTTTCCTAGCATCACCAACAGTACTTGCCATTTGTCCTTTGTCACTGTTATGGGGGGTAAGCTCATATGGTTTCCCAATCTGTGGTCTCTGCATATCTCTTCCCCAACTGCCACCCCCCACTCCTAGTTTAAATTCCCAACTTCCTTACATTTACTGCTTCCACGTCTCTGTTACTGTTTGCATTATGCTTCGTGTTGCCTCCTTTTTGGGGATGATGATACTTTTTCGGGGGATTCCTAAGGTACCTTTAGCCATGGGAACTGTCCTGATGCACCTCTAGAGGTGGAACCCTCTCCGAGGATTCCTTGCCTTCATACCCCTTCAGGGTGGTAATTCCTCTGGAATAGAGAGTGTGAATGCCAAAAACGAAACTAGCACAGTTGCACAAGCATAACACTATACTGGCTACGTAGGTCATTGAAATGAAAGGCTTGCCTGTAGTTCGGTGACCAAGCAGCCAGCCACTCCCACTTCCTGAGCTATATAAGCAGTTCCTCTAAGCCTCACAGTGAAGCATGTTTTCTTTGCCCCACCATCCTCCCCTCCTCCTCCAATGGCAGCGTTCTCTCCTTAGAGGGATTCCTAAGGTACCTTTAGCCACAGGAACCGTCCTGTTGCATCTCTAGGGGTGGAACCCTCTCCGAGGGTTCCTTGCCTTCATACCCCTACAGGGTGGTAATTCCTTTGGAATAGAGAGTACAAATGCCAAAAACTAAACTAAAACAGTTGCACAAGCATAACACTATACTGGCTGCTTAGGTCAGTGAACCATATCTGAGACTTGGTTAAAGCCCTTTGTGCTGCCTCATGAGGTTGAACATCCAGGTTGCAACACATTCAGAAAAGATAGAGTGGGTAAGGGGGGGGGTTCTAATGTACGCAAAAGTCTCTTTAAAATGCTTCCCTCACAAATTTTCTGACCTCAGATGATTCAGACTCTGAGGTCATCACGGTAAAGTATTTTTATATATGTATATACTTCTGTGCATTTTTCCCATTTTTCTCCCCGATCCCCTGCCTTGGACACACGCATATGCATGTGGAGGCATGCACACGGCGCGTCTTGAGGTGCGCTCCCTACGTGTCGCCCCCATCGCCTAATCTGGCCACCGGACCTCCACCTGGTGGCAGCAGGACTGGAGGGGTATTGATCACCCCAGGAGAGGAGAGCTGCCTTCCGGCTGCTCACTCCTCCTCTACCCCTACCCGTGCGGCACCCTGACCTGATGCGTTCGAACCTGAGTCTCCCAGCATAGCGCGGGTAAGGTCTCCAGCCATGGGGCCGGCATCATGGTTAAACTTTACTTGGGGGAGTGAAGCTACACTTCGTCGGTTGTGTCTATAGGTCCCTTAAAACTGCTTCTCTGCACTTAATGTTCTTTGCCAAGCTACAAGAGACTTCTCAGGGAAATATGTTATATTGGGTAACTTTTATTAACTGATGTCTCTGTTCCCCACCCCACATGCTATTTGTGGCTTGAGATTTTTCTAAATTTGATCCTTCCCCCTTTCTGGCCACCCTGTCTGGCATCAGTTGGGCCACAATAAAAGCACTGCCCAATATTGAAACTGCACTTGACTTCTTTATCAGTAACTGTACTCTGGGCATCTGCTCCATCTCCACCCACTGTCAATGGAGCCGATGTGCCAGCCTCCAGCTGTCGCTAGAGAACAGGCATGCATCGGTCTACGGTCCCACCCCTTCCCAGGAGAGGAGAGCTGTCCTCTGGATGCTCAATCCTCTCCCTTCCTGGCCGACCACCAGTGACCCACTTGCACTGTGAACACAGGTTACTGGCATGGCAGGAGGTAAGGCAGTGATGCCTCAGCTCTCCACGCCACTAGGTCGGCTGGAAACAAAACATTTTTTTAGATACATAAATGACAGGAGGAAAACTGGAGGGGGTATTGCCAGGCTGAAAACTAAGGGAGGGGAATGCATGGAGGATGATGGACACCAGGCAGATGTAATAAACTAGTATTTCTGTTCAATATTCACTGTGGAAGAAGTAGGAGGCAGCCCATCATTAAAGGTAAGGGATACTAAGAAAAGGGAGATGGATACTAATCCATTCTCAGTGGAAAGAATCCACAGAGAACTCACAGCAATGAAGAGCACTAAGGTGATGGGACTGAACGGAGTACACCCTAGGGTGCTGATAGAGCTGAGGGAGGTTTTGGCGGCACCACTAGTTGTTCTGTCTATCATTAGATGCAGGTAAGGTGCTGGAGGACTGGAGGAAGGCTCATGTGGTCCAACTACACAAGAGCAGTAGCAAGGAAGAGGCATGTAACTACAGGTCAGTTAGTCTGACCTCTGTGGTATGCAAATTAAAGGAAAACTGTTAAAGGAGAGGATAGCGGACCACCTGGCAACAAACTGCCTCCATGATGGCATGGTTTCACTGTGGGCAAGTCATGCCAAACAAATATAGACTTTTTCAACTGGATAACCAGGGGAAGTACACCATGGAGGAGCTGTGGATGTAGCATACCTCGATTTTAGTAAACTCTTCTATACGGTTCCCCCCAGGCGGCTGTGAAACAAACTAAGGCATCTGGGTGTGGGGTATGAGACACTGAGATGGGTGGGCAACTGGCTGGGAAATAGAACTTGAGAAGGTGGTAGGTCCGGCCCGCTGGCGCAGCGGTAGCACTACCACTTGTGACACCGACAACCCAAGTTTGGGAACGAGCTCAGGTTATCGGAGGGCCAGCCAGGGGGAGGCGGCTTAAGCATCCATAGGACTGCTCATCTCCAGGGGTGGGGGGAGCTATGGCTTGGTGCATGACCAACCTCTTGTGGTGGCTGGATGTTCAGCATGCCTAAGCAGCATACAAGGGGGTAGAGCGGTGATGGATGCCGGCGTGATGCTGTGGCGTCAGTGCACGTTGTAGCTATGGGAGGGTGTACACTAGAAGAAAATCACCCTGACCTGGCATGAAATCAATGGGAAGACCAGGTATAGTTCTCACGACTGGCAGCTGAGGCTTGGAAGTGAGCCCCGATGAGGACTTAAGGCACAAAACCCGGGGGAAGGGGTGGTAGCTCAAATGCCACTGGCTGTCACTCCCACTCTGTCCCCACCTTGGGGATGAACCGTGGCCCCGTGAGGGGTTCCTCCGAGGATCCCGGCACTGGAGGAGAAGTCAAATGACAGTGCCACAGATGGGGCAGGGGATAAAAATAAAAAAAAACAGGGTGGTGGTGAATGGTGCAGGTTCTGCAGAGGGAAGGGTGACAAGTGGTGTTTCCTCAAGGGTCAGTGTTGGGTCCAGTCCTCTTCAATGTCTGTATCAATGACATTGCTGAAGAGCTAGAACGGAATGTTTGCCTGTTTGCAGACTACACAAAACTCTGCACCAGAGTTGACACACCAGACTGGGTATATAAAATTAAATGGGACCTACAAAGGTTGGAAGACTGGTCTAGGGAGTGGCAATTGGGGTTTAATGCTAAAAAATGCAAGATCATGCATATGGGAAACAACAACCCAGGAACAGTTTGTACACAAGGGGGAGAAGAAATTTCAAGTTCCAGACAGGAGAGGGATTTGGGAGTCATCTCTGATGACCTGAAGGTGGCCAGTGAATGCAACAAAGCAGCAGCAAAAGCTAGCACAATGCTGGGCTGCATGGGTAAGGGAATAACCAGCAGAAAGAAGGAAGTGATACTCTCCCTGTACAGACAACTAGTGAGGCCTCACACCGAATACTGTGTTCAGCTCTGGAGACCCCATCTGCAGAAAATATTAACAGATAGGAGGCTATGCAGAGGAGGGAATCCAAAATAGGAAGTGGCCTACAAAACAAACCATATGGAAACAGGCTGAGGGAGCTAAATATGTATTTAATGGAGAAAAGAAAAGAGAGAGGGTGACATGACTGAAACATAAAAATACCTCTTGGGGAGAAACAGAGTGCAAGCAGATGCAATCTTCCAAAGAAAATAGCACTCTAGAACTAGAGGTCATACCATGAGGCTGGAAGGGGGAGGCTCAGGAGGAATGTGAAGAAATACTTTTTCACAGAGAGGGTGGTGGATAAGTCTAACGGGCTGCCAGCAGAGGTGGTGGGGCAAAAACATAGGGAGCCTGAGCACACAATAAGAAGGGACATGTGTCTAATCAGAGACACTCGTGCACAAAACGCACTAAAATGGGCAGACGTGGTGGGCCCTTATCTGCCGACAACTTCTGATCTTACTTTGATTAGGAGCTCTTGCAGCAGGCTGTTAGCATTAGGACTAATGTCGCAGGCCCAAGGACTACCATAAAAATCTTAGCTAGCAGTATCCAGCAGGGCCCCCCCCCGACGTTGGCTGCACCCCGTCGGCCATGCTATAAAAGGGGGCAGTCCCCATCTCCACCTCAGTTCTTTCTCACCGCAGACCCGCTCTCAATGGGAAGTTCTAGCACTTGTTGTTCAGCAGTTCTAGTGAAATTCTACTTTTTTTTAAGTATTCCTCCTTTTTTCCATCATTCAGATGGATTTCTAGCATCCTAACCTTCAGCGTTTTTTCATCGCATGTCTTCCCCGTTGTCCGCCTTGTCCTCCGGCCAGAAGAAGACCAAGTGTGCCTGTGGCCACCAGATCCCATCAAAGGACGGCCACAAAGCCTGAGTATTCTGCCTGGATCCAGATCACGGCATTCAAGACTGCAAGATCTGTAAAAGCTTCACTGGCAGGACTAGGAAAGCCCACCTTTTAGAAAAGCAGGTGAAAGTCATGCAGGCTTCTCCAGGGGAAAAGGCCAAGCATTGAACAAATTCCATCATAAGTCCCATGAGAAGGACCATAGTCGGTCCCACCAGCGGTCCAGGTCGCATTCACCCCACAGAAAGGCTTCATCTTATGGATCAGACAGTTCTGACTACTCGCGCCATTCCAGGCGTGAAGAAAAGGTGAAGCCAGCTGCTCCCACCATGTCACCAATGCAGGTCCAGGTGGGAGCTGCTTCTGTTAAAGCACCGTCCAAGGTGAAGGTCATGCTGCTGCATGTCTCTGTGGCCTTGGCGGATGCCGCTAAGGCCTCTTCTTTGGCACACGCCTCGGCCCTGCTGAAGAAAGCCTCAGTCACGACTTTACTCCAGGGCTTTGGGTAAGTCATTGGCCAAGGAGCAGGACCCTCTCGCTATGACCCCTTTGGGGTCCGGTCCTTCTAAGTCGGCAAAAGCTGAGCCTGCCACGGCCAAGGCACCGGCCTCAGAGATCGAGGCAGACCAACCACAGCAAAAGCCTGCACCGACTCAAGGAACCGTCGCCAGGCCCGAGGGCTTCTACACCGGGCACCTCTCCCAGGGCCCTCCCAGACCTTCCAGGTTAACCGATTTCCCCTGAAGGGGACTGTGGCCTACATGTTCAGTAACGAGCTCATGGAGCTTTTCTTCTTCTGGTGGAGTCAGGTCAAAAAGGATACCACTCCTTCAAAGCCGGATCCAACACTGATCCCCGACTGACCGGATAACCAAGACGCCAGGGTTCCTTCCCCAAAGTCACCAGTTCAACTCCCGGAGGAGCAGCATAAAGTGTCTCAGTCCCGCTCGTCCCTGGTAGTCAGGTCCCGGTGCAGGTTTCAGGACCGCTGACGGCACTGCTCACGGTCTGCTAGCTGTCGCCGGTCCTGGCCCAAGAGCAAGTCTCGTGGCCAGCATAGGTCTCTTTTTAGGCGCGGATGCTCTACCAGCTGTCGCTGTTCCCGAGACGAGTGCCGGCCATCACGCCATCATCGATCCCGAGCCGGCATTGGTCCTGTGGCCGTCATCGGTCAGTTAGTGACCAACGTTCTCGAGAGGGAAGTCCCTCCAGGCATGGTTTGGCCTCCCCTCATCCCAGTAGGAGTCGGTCCTCCTCATTGAACCACTCCCTCTCAGGAGTTGGAGGTTCTCCTGAGGATAAGGAAACACCTCGTTAACCATCGATGATCCAACTTTCATGGACATCATGTGGCATATCCAGGCCTCCAATGAATGGGAGATGGAGGACCTGGATCCAGAATGCCAGAGACTGGCTAGGTACCTGCTGCAGAAGGAGCCTAGACCCATAGTAGTGCCTCCTTTAGTGGATGCATTCCAAGACCTAGCAAGGAACACTTGGAAACATCCAGCTACAGTCCCGGCAGTTCCCAAGAAACTGGATAGGCTGTACAAAGTGCCAAGGGATAAACCTATTTTGCGGAAAACCCTCAGGCCGACAGTATGGTCATAGCGGCTGCTCGTAACAAGCCTCGACAGTCGAAGCACCTAAGTTCCCAGCCTCCCGATCAGGAGTCCTGCTACCTGGACCAGGTGGGCAGGAAGGTGTACTCTGCATCCACCTGCTCCATAAGGTCCCTAAACTTCCTTATGCATATGGTCCAGTACCATAATGTGTTATGGGAGAAGGAGCAGGAGATAGCCAGTGCCTTGCCAGACTCTGCGCAGAAGACGGAGCTCCTGGAAATTCTAAAGTCTGGCTCGGACATAAACCAACATGTTCTGCATGCCTCGTGTGATACTGCGGATACAGTGTTGAGGGTGGCAGCGTCAAGCATTTGCCTGAGGCGCCATGCCTGGTTACGAGTCTCAGGATTCTCCCAGGATCTGCAGAATGGGATCAAGGACCTTCCTTTCCATGGTTCCGTATTGTTTGGGTCAGAGACTGAGGGTCTTATCTCTCATCTCGAGGAATCGGGGAAGTCAGTCTGGGCCATCTGTCAGATATACAAGGGGGGACTAGAGACAATTCTGCAAATGGCCTTTTCGGAAGACCTCAGGCCAGCCTGCCCATGGCAACCATACAGCAGAGAGGAGCCTTTAAAAGGAAGGCCGCAACCCAACAGCCTGGGCACGCTCCCTTTTGAGGCCCCAAGTTCTCCCAAGCCTCTTTGCCAACCTCCAGTTCTTCCCAGTGACACCCTGTTGACCCCCCCCCCGGAGGAGGAGGTGCAGGGGAGGCAGTAGGGGGTCGCTTCTCCCTCCACTTGGAGGGCTGGAGCAAGATTACATCAGACCTTTGGGTTCTCGATATTTTAAGGAGGGGACATGTACTGGAGTTAACTCACATCCCCCGGGAAACACCACCAAGGTCCTCAAGATATCCTCCTTCTCACATACCCCTCATAGAAGGAGAGATTCAAGCCCTCTTGCTGAAAAGGGCAATAGAGCCTGTCCCTTTGCAGCAGCAGGGAAAAGGGTACTACTCCCACTTCTTCCTGGTGCCAAAGAAAACTCAGGATCTTCGTCTCATCCTGGACCTCAGCTCCCTCAACAACGTTATAGAATACAAAAAGTTCAGGATGGTGACCCTTCTAGGCCTAATTCCTCTGCTGCACCAGGGGGACTGGCTCTGTTCCCTGGACATGCAAGATGCCTATATGCTTATCGGGGTCTTTCCTCCTAACTGGAAGTACTTGAGATTCCACTTCCAGGGGAAACACTACCAGTTTCGGGTTCTGCCGTTCGGCCTCTCCTCTGCTCAAGTCTTTACCAAGTGCCTAGGAGTGGTAGCTACGACTCTAAGGTGCGAGGAACACTATGTCTTCCCTGACCTGGACAACTGGCTGTTGGTGGCATCGTCTAAATCGTGCCTTCTTCACATTCTTGGAGAGACCTATACGTTATTCCGAGAGTTGGAGATCACCCTGAACCTTCTCAGGTCATCCCCAGAGCCCAGTCAAAGACTTGCCTTTATAGGTGCAGTCCTGGACATGGTCCAGGACATGGCCTTCCTCCCACAGGAAAGAGGAGATCACTTGCAGGAAGTGGCCCAGATGGTCCTAATAATCCCCCAGGTCCAAGCCAGGACCTTTCTCAGACTTCTAGGACACATGGTGGCAGCCATCCTGGTAACTCTCTTGGCTCACCTCCACATGAGAGTCCCACAGTGGATGCTCAGGGTGCAGTGGGATCAAAGCTCCGATGGTCTAGACCATTTGGTCAGGATCTCCGAGCTAGTCAGAAGGACCCTTCTTTGGTGGTTGTATCCCCCCAATTTAGAAAGAGGGTTATTGTTTCAGCAGGAGTGCCCGAGTCGGACCTTGACGATAGATGCCTCCGACTTAGGTTGGGGGGCTCATCTAGGGGGGACAGCCAGACTCAGGGCGTCTGGTCCCTACAGGAGCGAAATCTCAATATCAGTGTATTGGAAATGCGGGCAGTCCTCAGCGCCTTGCGGACTTTTCAAGAGGACCTAGCACCAGGCTCTCTCCTCTTTCAATCGGACAACATGGCCATTGTCTTTTAAATTAACAAGTAAGAGGGAACTCACTCTTACCCCTAGTGCGGGGAGGTGATGAGAGTCTGGTATTGGACACTGGAACATCACATCTCTCTGACCGCAGTGCATGTTCAGGCTTCCAAAACGCCTTGGCAGACAGTTTAAGTTGGTCTTGGTCCAAGGCGTGGGAGTGGAAGCTACTCCAGTCAGTAGCGGACCAGCTGTTCGACTCTTGGGGTCTTCTAGAAGTGGACCTCTTTGCGTCCCATGCAGCGCCACACTGCCAAGTTTCTGCGCATGAGAGCATGTGCCTGGTGTTTTCTGGCCAGACACGTTGTCCTTTGTTGGACAGGGAGCTTCCTTTACGCCTTCCCTCCCTTCCCTGTAATTCAGAGGGTGCTGTTGAAAGTACAGGCTGAGGGGGCTCAGGTGATCCTAATAGTCTCACTATGGCCGTGGCAGATTCCGTTCCCACTACTTCAGCGGTTGTCATTGGAGCATCTGCTTCCACTTCCAATATGTTTACAGTTGCTTTCCCAGGACCAGGGCAAGCTGGTACACCCAGATCTCAAGTCCCTGCACCTTCATGCATGGCTTCTGCAGACGTAGTCAAGACGAGGTTCGGGGTCTCCTAAGAGGTGGCAAATGTTCTCGTTTCAGTGAGAAAGCCCTCTACTCGGTCCACTTACGCTATGAAGTGGAAGTGCTTCTGTCTTTGGGCTTTGTTGCATCATCTGGATCCCCTTACCTGTTCAGTGAACTCAGCCTTACGGTACCTCCAATTTGTTTTATCCAATTGTTTAACCAGGTGAGACACACTAAACCGAACGCTTGTTTACAGGTGTACCCTGGGAGCACAAGTAAGTTAAGTGACTTGCTCAGGGTCACACAGTATGCAAGTGGGGGCTGTGGGATTCAAACCCAGGTCTCCAGATTTGCAGCTCGGAGCCTTAAACCACTGCGCTATACTGCCATCCCTCTCCTTATTGCATCAAGACTTCAGCTCCTCCTCCATTAAGGTGCATATGTCAGCCATATCTGCCTATCACGCATTGGTAGAAGGCAGAACTCTAGCCCAGTTGGATGTGGCCTGCACCTTTCTATGGGGCATACTTCATATAAAGCCTCCATTAGGGATCCAGTTCCCCCCAGGATCTTCTTTTTGTGTTAGAGAAGCTTACTCTCCCTCCTTTTGAACCCGCAGCAGAGTGTGAGCTGCGTTGTCTCTCCTGGAAGATGTCCTTTTTAGTTGCTGTTACTTTAGCTCGAAGGGTTTCTGAGCTTCAGGCCCTGATGTGCAAGGAGCCTTATTTGATTTTTCATAAGGAAAAGGTTTCCCTCAGGGCAAATCCCACGTTTCTGCCCAAAATGGTCTCTGAATTAACCCTCAGCCAGTCGGTTGACCTTACAGTTTATTATTGAACTCCTTCCAACAGGGGAGAAGCTCTCTTACACACTTTGGACATCCACAGGGCGCTGAGGTACTACCTCAAGTGTACAGTGGCACACTGCAAATCAAAGCAACTTTTTGTGGCCTTTGCGCCTCAACACCTTGGCAAACCGGTGTCTAAACAGACTACATCTAGGTGGCTAGTCCACTGCATAGTCTTCTGCTACAACAAGTACAACAAACGTCTACCTGGAGTGGCTAGAGGTCATTCTACCAGAGGAGTGTCTACCTCCTGTGCTTCTTTAAAGAATTTCTCTGTTAGAGGCATTTGTGCAGCGGCTACTTGGAGTTCAGTACATACTTTTGTCAGGCATTGCAGCCTGGACATAGCTTCCAGGCGCCGAGCCAGTTTATGCCTGGCAGTTCTTCAGGGACTACTGCCCTGATGTACTGTCTTCCTACCTGTCTAGGCAATGCCGTCTTATTGGCTTCTGTCATCCTCCTCCCAGGGCTGGTCACTTCCTTAGAGTGGGACTACTTGGGATTCAGTCCTAATGGTAATAGCCTGCTGTAAGAGCTCCCACTCAAAGTAAGATAATACACTTATGTAAGAACTTACCGTAACGGTAGATCTTTGAGAGGAACTCTTGCAGCAGGTGCTGCTTTCCTGCCCTCCTTCCCCCTGGAGAGTTTCAGCATGACTGGGGCACGCTTCGCCTGGCTCGCTTGCTGATGCCTGTTTGCAGATTCTTGGAGGGTAAACTGAGGTGGAGCTGGGGACCGACCCCTTTCATGGCATGGCCGACATCGGGGGCGGGCTGTGCTGGATACTGCTAGCTAAGATTTTCCGGTGGGTCCTAAGGCCTGCGGCATTAGTCCTGATAGTAATAGCCTGCTGCAAGAGCTCCTCTTGAAGATCTGCTGTTATGGTAAGTTCGTACATAACTGTACTTTTCCAGGGACACAAGCTGCCTTAATGCCCAGATTCAATCTGACCTCTGGTTTAAGGCCAATAAGCTTGTCCTTAATGCCAAAAAAAGACAAGGCTATGTTATTTAGGCCTAGGAACTTGGTCCTGACTAGGCAACACCTGTTTGCTCTTACTACCAATGCTGGAACACCAATTGAAGTAGTTGAGTCTACCAAGCACCTGGGAGTCTACTTGGACCAGGAACTTTCCTATAGCGCATACATAGAATTATATATAACACCCACAAGAAAATTGGTCTGCTCTACTAACTTGGTAATTTTATTACAAAAGAACCAAGGCCCAGCATTTCCACTGACATGCTTCTCCCATTCCTGCAATATGGTGCCCCTGTCTTGCAGTCCCTTAGGTGCACTGAACACATCAAACTCAAAGTTCTGTACAACAAAATTGGGTGCTATGCTGCAGGTGCTTCATCCAGAGAACATCATTGTAATGTACTTCATTCATTGCACTGGCCATCTTTTGAGGGCCAGCTTAAGTACCCCCTGCTCTGTCTGGCAACCAAACTCGTAAAGGGTCTTGCCCCACCCCCTGGCCTGTAAGACACTCTAAAACTCAAGACCCCAAGTAGGGCCTTACGATCCATCAGCAATCTTCTATTGGAAGCACTGAAAATCCAGATATGTGTGGGATAGAGGTCCTTTGTCTTTTCAGCCTCAACCATTTGGAACTCCCAGTCCCTACCCACTGCTCTGCTTAATTGTCCAACCCGAGTTAAAGGTGCTTAAAGATGTATTACTAGATTGGAGCCTCTGTGTCTGCAATATGTGACCCTCACTTTGTGCTAATATTTTATTCTTCAAACACCATGAAGTCTTGCTATATTATGACTTCAGGCAGTAAGCCACAGCACTTGAACTGCCCCGGAGAGGAAATAGTTAACTCCAGGGAGACTGGAGTTCTAAAGCGCGAGAGCGCTATGCCAAAGCTCTATCTGGCAAGTTTCAAATGAAACTGCCAGATTCTTTACTCCGCTTCACTGAACAGTCGCTCCGGAGATCAGCTCCTTTAGCTCGGTTCATTTCGTTCAAGTTTAGTATTTATGTGGTTCATTTGAACCGGCAAAAGTATTTATTTTACCGCATTTCGGTTCAAAGCTCTATCTGGTAAACTGTAAGTACAGGATTTAATGTCTGTGTGGAAAATTAATTATCGGTTCGGTTTTGAACCGATCGGTTTGCTAAAATAAGCATTTCCATTCATATTTTGGGCTTTTTAGAGTGCGGTTCCCGGTTCTTATCGGTTCTAAAAACCTATACTTTTGGGTTTTTTTTCAAATACCCGTGACACGGTTAGGAACCGATAAAGGTGTCTTGCCTGGCACTGCCATCAAAAGGGCAAGTTTTTGGATAGGCTGGCATTATGTCTGAGAAACCCAAAAGAAAAACCGGGCCCACTGGGTTTCAACACCGTGATGTCTGTGGGGAAGCCTTTGCCAAGGCTGACCCACACACCACTTGTGTTTATTGTCTGGGGCTGACCACCTCCTGTCAGACTGCCAGGTGTGTAAAATTTCCTGCAGCCACCCTGGAGAAGAGATTGGGCCGGCTCAGGAGCGAGAGGCTAAAAGTCCGCTGACCCGGATGGCCAGCCCGGTCCAGCACCCACTGGACCAGAGGGAGTGCCCTCTGACCAGGGTGAGACTTTCTTGGGCAAAAGGAAGGCTGGTTCAGAGGAACCAGTCCCAGTAAAAAAGACAAAGAAATCAGCGGGTCTGGAGTCCAAAATTGTCTCTCCAACTGCTGCAGAGATAGCTAAAGCCATACAGATTGTCCAGTCACTGTCTCAGGGACCTGTTGAACCACCTACAGCTAGTAAAAGGTTGGTTCGTTCAGTTCCAGTGGTTCAAGAGTATGATGTTGAGGAATTTTATGAACCACAGGAGGGAATTTGATCATTATATATGTGGCTGGGAGGATCTGGACGTGCCCATCGAACCAGACATTTCTCCAGACAGACCTTTAGAATCTCCCCCTATGCTGTCTGAGTCCCCTTCTCATTTTATGTTTTACAAAAAAGTTGCAGAAGCCCTCCAGCTTCCTTTAGAAGAGGCTGTGGATGAGCAAGAGGAGCCTGATTATGTAGAAATGATGGATATACCAGAGTCTAGGAGGTTGTCTATTCCTTTGCATAGGTCATTTAGGAAGCAAACAACAAAGATTTAAAAAAATTCCCATTCTGTCCCTCCTGTAGATAAAAAAATGGACAGAAGGTATACTTTGTCAGGCCCTGATACAGACTTCCTCACTGAGCAGTGTAGTCATGTAGGTGTGGTACATGCTGCAGCCTGTGACAGTATATTCCTGGCCTCACATCCTCCTGATAAGGATTCCAGGAAGATTGATGCCATGGTGAAAAACAATATATGGCAGCTTCTTTGGGACTCAGGCAGGCAAATTATATGGCTTATGTGGCTAGATATCAGAAATCTAGATGGGACACAGTATTGCAGTTAGCCAAGCAGGCCCATGGCCAGCTGGCTAGTGAGTTGGAACAGGTGGCTGCTGATGGCATTGAAGTTCTAAAGTTCAATTTCATACTGCTGTTGATGTTAATGATGTTTCCTCTGGGGTCATGGCCACTTCTGTAGCTTTCCGTAGGTTGGCATGGCTCAGATGCACTAATCTGTCCCAAGATACTCAGTCAAAGGCTATGGATTTTCCTGTAGTGGGAAATTCACTGTTTTGGGAACAAACAGAAAATTATATGAAAAAGATGGATGAATACAGAACTACCTACAAAAGTGCCCAGGCCAAGGAGAGGCATGCCACTCCACAAAGGCACGCTCCCAGAGGTAGGGGCAGGCCTTTCCACAGGCCTTTTTACCAATTTCAAGCCTCCTCTGCGTTTGCACAGAGGGGTTTCTTCAGAGGCAGAGGTAGACGGGGCACAAGTAAACCGTCCCCCTCCCTTCAGCCTAAGGCTGCTGCCAAGCAGGCACCCTGATGGGGTACCCAGGGCCGATTCTCCTGTACCGGTGGGGGGCAGGTTGGCTTATTTCAGCCAGAACTGGCTGTCCCTAACTTTGGACAGATGGGTTCTGGAGGTAGTAAGCCAGGGTCTGGTTCTCCGCTTCAAACAGTTTCCAAAGATGAGAGCCAGACATTTTCCATCTGCAAATCCTTCAGAAGCCCTTGCTTTGGAAGCAGAGGTTTCTTCTCTTCTAGACTGCAAAGCAGTGGAAAGGGCCCTCCTTGCCACCAGGGCAAGGGGCTGTACTCAAGATACTTTCTTACCCCAAAAAAGACCGGAGAATGGCGGCCCATTCTAGATTTAAGGTACCTGAACAAGCATCTTTTGAAACCAAAGTTCAAAATATTAACTCTGGCAATGATTTTGTCCTCCCTCAGGCCAGGGGACTGGCTAGCCTCCCTGGACCTCAAGGATGCCTATTTTCATTTCTTGATCAGGCCTTCTCACCGAAAATACCTCAGGTTCAAACTGCCCTCAGGCCACTACCAGTTCAGAGCAATGCCCTTCGACCTTACCTCTGCTCCAAGGGTATTCACAAAATGTCTAGCTGTGGTAGTGGCGCATTTAAGAAGGCAAGGGGTTGCTGTGTTTCCCTACCTGGACGACTGGCTCATAGTGGGTCAGTCTCCAGATCAGGTAAAATCCCACTTGCAAGTCACCCAGCAGCTTCTCACTTCCCTGGGATTCCTGCTGAATTTACTAAAGTCAGTTCCTGGAACCAGTTCAGGTACTAACTTTCATAGGTGCAGAATTGAACACAAAGTTAGCCAGGGCATTTCTTCCCTCGGAAAGGGTAGACAGACTCATTGCCCTGGCATCCTCCTTTACCCTGCGGGTCTCTCGACCAGCAAGGCATTTTCCGCAACTCCTAGGGCACATGGCTGCTTCCACAGCTGTTGTGCAAGGAGCAAGATTCCAGATGAGGGACATTCAGTTCCATTTGAGGGCCTATTGGTCCAAAAGGAGGGACCCCCTTACCAAATTAGTCCCAGTGACCCAAACTCTGATCCTGGCTCTCCAGTGGTGGCAGGATCAAAGCAAGCTAACACAAGGGGTTCCCTTCATTTCCATTTCCCACTCCCTCACCCTCACCACGGATGCCTCCCTGCTAGGGTGGGGGGCTCACTTGGGCGACCTTTCCACTCAGGGAGTGTGGTCTCCCAGGAATCTCTGCTCCACATCAATCTTTTGGAACTCAGAGCTGTCTTTTTAGCTCTTCAGGTTTTTTTCTGCTTCTGTCCAGAACAAAGTAGTTCAAGTCAGGACAGACAACACCACAACAATGTGGTACCCTCATCAAGCAAGGGGGGCACTCTGGTCTTCAGCCTTGTGCACCGGGCAATGAAGCTGTGGTCTCTGGCCTACTCCTGAACACCTCCCTGATAGCAGTTCACCTTCCAGGGAAGGACAATGTCCTGGCAGATGCCCTCAGCAGGATTTCTCAGGGCCATCACGAATGGGCTCTGAATCCTCAGGTGCTGGGGTCGGTCTTTGCCAGATGGGGCACCCTCAGATAGATCTTTTCAGCCCCAGACAACCACCAACTTCCTCTGTTTTGTTGCAGGCCTCCAGTGCTGGGCTCAGTCCCCCTGGATGCCTTTCTGTTGGATTGGAAGGGGAAGTTCCTATATGCCTTTCCCCCTTCCCTCTTCTCTTCAGGGTATTAGTAAAAATTAGATCTCAGCCCTGCAAAGTGATCCTGATTGCTCCAGATTGGGCCAGACAGCCCTGGTACCCTCTGCTTCTGTCCTTGACAGTCCACCCTGCCCTGAGCTTGCCCAGAGGCCATGACTTGCTGGCCTGTGCACAGGGGAGAGTGTGGTATCCGGACCTCAAATCCCTCCATCTCAAGGCTTGGCTCTTGAGGAGTTAGAATTTGCTGATTTACACCTTTCCCAAGGTGTCCTGGATATTTTAAAGGCTTCAAGGAAGCCTTCCACTAGGGCCACTTACAATTCTAAGTGGAAGAGGTTTTCCATCTGGTGTTCTGAGAAACAAATTGTCCCAGAATCTGCTGATTTGCCCATTTTACTGGACTATTTGGTCCATTTAAATTCTTAGGCCTTAGGCCAACTACCTTAAAGGTTCATCTGGCAGCTGTCTCTGCTTTTGTATCAGCAGGGAAGCCTGCTTCTCTTTCCTCTCATCCTGTGTTTTCCAAGTTTTTTAAGGGGTTACTTCACACTAACCCTCCTTTTCGGGAACCAGCTCCTGCCTGGGACCTGAATGTTTGCATTGCTCAGTTAATGCAACCCCCCTTTGAGCCTCTGTCTTCAGCGGATCTCAAGTTTCTAACTTGGAAAACTGTTTTTCTAGTGGCTATCACTTCTGCCAGACGCATAAGTGAATTACAAGCCCTGTCAGTGGAAAAAGATTTTATATCTTTTCACAGAGATAAGGTAGTCCTTAGGACTAACAGAAAGTTTTTGCCTAAAGTGGTTTCAGATTTCCATCTGAACCAATCCATCTCTCTTCCAGTATTTTTCACTGAGCATTCTTCCTCGGGTGAGAGGAGACTGCACAGTTTAGACGTCAAAAGAGCTTTAAGCTACTATTTGGAACGCACCAAGGGTCACAGGTTCGAATCCCTCCAACTCTTCCTTACCTATGGCGAGGTTGGCAAAGGGAAACCTGCCACTAAGAGGACAATTGCAAGGTGGATTGTCTCTTGTATCCAATTTTGTTACCAAAAACTAGGTAGAGAACCCCCCTCAGGACTGAGGGCTCACTCCACCAGGGGTACAGCTGCATCTCTAGCGGCTGCTAGAGATATTCCCATTCTGGAAATCTGTCAAGCTGCTACTTGGAAAACAGTTCACACTTTTACAAGCATTATTCCCTGGATGTCCAGTCCAGGAGAGATGCTCGTTTTGGCACAGCTGTGCTTCAGAGCCTATTTCCTAAGTAGGTTCTGATCCTCCTCTATGGAGGTACTGCTGTGTAATCTGCCTTAAGTCATAATATAGCAAGACTTCATGGTGTTTGAAGAAAAAATTACTCAACTTAGTAATTGCTTTTCTTCTCATGGAGTCTTGCTATATTATGCCCCCCCCCAACCTGCCCCTCTCAGAACTTCTACTTGGGTAGGGGTTGGCAAATTAGTGCAAGCACTGTGTCATGCCATTTTAGTTCTTCCCTTTCCCTTTTATTTAGGGTTAGGAACTAGGTATTTCTGTTTTTGAGTATATATGGCCCCTTCCTGGACTTGAGTCTTTGGGGAAAGGGGTCTAATAGTGCTTGTTAGGGTGAAACTAATAATATTATTATCATTGTTATTATTATTGTTGTTGTTGTGTTTGCTGTTGTTATTCCTACTAGTAGGTAGCCACTTGGCTAGTAGAGCTGTCCACACAGACTTGCTGCTTAGTGTTAGCTTCGTAAAGATCTGACAGTTTCATTTGAAACTTGCCAGATAGAGCTTTGGCATAGCGCTTTCGCGCTTTAGAACTCCAGTCTCCCTGGAGTTAACTGTTTCCTCTCCGGGGCAGTTCAAGTGCTGTGGCTTACTGCCTGAAGTCATAATATAGTAAGACTCCATAAGAAAAAAAGCAATTACTAAGGTGAGTAATTTTTTCTTCTCCTTCATTCAGGGACCTCCTTTGTACCTTGTGCTTGGTGTAGTACTTACACTCCTTTTTGTGATCCAAAATTGTTAACATCTTGTCGCATGTTGAATTTGTGTAATTATACCATGGACCTCGGACACCAGCTAGTGAGAACGGCAGGCTGGCACCTTACCTCTGTTGTAAATCCTGTGATAATCACCGCAAAAGGTGCCAGCCAGCCGCATGTTTTAAAAAAAGCCATCCGATGGTGAAATCACAGAACTGCGACCACCATCTTGTTTCCCTGCTAAGCAGAGACTGTAAAACAGCAGCTCCATACATCAGGGAAACAAAACAAAAACACTGCTGTACTACTGAGTAGCTTATTTAAGCATTATACCAAGTACTGCTTTTTTTAAAAATAAAATAATAGCAGTACTTGGTATAATCGCAATAAGTCACTCGGGGAATCTGGGTTCTCGGGGGATTTACCACGGCTGGTGCGGATTTACCCACTCGGCTGCGCCTCTTGGGCAAACCACTCCAGCCATGGTGAATCCCTCGACAACCCACACCCCCCCATGGCTTATTGCTTAATAGACCAACTGTGTAGTCTTACATGCATTGTATGCAACCTAGTCTTATCTGTTTTGTCCTATGTATTCTGTCCATTTATTGTTCCAACCACCCAATCCCCTGGGGTGACTAGAATCCCATCATTATTGGTGTTAGGCAGGTAGAACAAGCAGCTGGCAAGGAACTCACTTAGTGGCTTCTTACATAATGACATCATTGTTTACTCAGCTTGCCTGAGTGGGGATGAGTATGTCATTTAGAACTCTCACAGTAGCATAACCGTTTCTGAGTCAGCTGCTCATGGGAAGTTTAGAATGTTCAGTTAGTTCAGCAGTGACAGTTAAGAGTGGCAGGAGGTCTACCAGTTAGTCTCTGTGTCAGAGAGCCCTGTGTTTCTCACCCTAGTTTGGATTACATCTCCAGCTCCCAGTGAAGTGGTGGAGACCTTTCTTCAGCAGGATTCCTTGATGTTCAGTCCAGGAGAAGTGAAAGGGGTCGCTACTTCAGTTAATCCAATGGGCTGTCCCCTGAATGTACTAGTAGGTTACAGAGGACTTCGTGTGGAATTTCTTACAAGCTACTGTACCATGGATAAAGGGTGCTTTCTGGGTTGTTTCTATGTCTAAAGGAAGGAACAACTAATCTGTCGAAAGGGTGCTTTCATGGGTTGTTTCCATGCCTAGAGGAAGGAGCAACTATTCTGTGAGTACTAAATTGGGAGACAAATTCTCTAGTTAGGAGTTTGTTCTGGGGTATGAGTTCCCAAAGATAAGGCTAGATCATACCTGTCAGTAGCTATGCCACACTTGTCCTGACAGTGTTTAGAACACTAAGGCCTGGATATTCAGACTGTGCCTGGCAATGGCGCAGGCATGGGTGCAGCACATCTGGGATGCGCCGGGGCCAGGACCAGGACCAGGTGATATTCAACAGTGATGCGCTGTGGCGCCACACCATTGAATATGGCATAGAATGCGCACGAGGGTGGGAAGGGGGACCACTGGACTACCAGGTAATGGGATTCGTTCACTGATGCTAGCGATCAGGCATGATGGAGGGGGGACCACTAGACCACCAGGTTATAATTTAATTTACATAAGCCCACGATCGGGCATACTGGGGGGGAGGGTCACATTGGGCAATGGGGAGGGTGTGTGTGCTTCTGCAGCAGCCCGCCTGTGGGTGGCCAGGATTTGTTCTTCCCTTTTTATCGGGCTTAACATTGCGTTCATTCACATATCTGGTCCTGTGTAGTACAGTATGGTGTGCAAGCCCATTGGTCCACACTGTGGACCAATGGGCATACAGATCATACTGTACGCTATCATTCAGCGGGTGGTATGTGGGCAGGGTGCTGCCGCCCACCCGTGACGAGGGAAGGGTGCTGGGTGGCCGGAGCCCTCATGCGGGTGGTGGGGAGGGGTACCACTGGACCACCAGGTATGTCTTGATCCATACGACAGCCGACAATCGGGTGTAGGGGGGTACCGCTGGACCACCAGGCTTATTTTATTATTTCAACTGCCCATGATCAAGCGTGAGGTACCACTAGACCACCATGCTTATTTTATTATTGCATCTCTCTGCAATCGAGCGTGGGGGGGGCCGCTAGACCACCAGGTTTACTTGCATTATACAGATGCCCACCAGAGTGCCAGTCCCTGATGGCAGCAGCTTGGCAGGGTGCCAGGTGCAGTTTGCCGAGACCCAGCGCATCGCATGCAAATGTGGCCATAATGACATGCAAATGGTTCCATTTGCACCTTGCATATATTATGGCCTCATTTGCATACCCCTGGCTGAATATTGCAAGTGATGCACCTAGCACAACTGCACTTGTGTTGGTGCATCCCCGGGCTCCCTCTCTGTGTCTGAGCCATGGCACATCACTGTTGAATATTGCCTGGCCCCGGCGCAGCCCAGTTGCGCTGCGCCCAGGCTTGCACCGCCGCCCAGCACAGTCTGATTATCCGGTCCTTTATGTTGTCTTGGGTTGGACACTTTACTTTTGAATTGGCATTCAATTTCCTGTACGGACTGACCTTTCTGTCTGGAATATTTCTTCTGATAGACCCTACCCATGGCTTGACTTTGACAAGGGGCCTAGCTTGTTTTTTTTTTTGTTTTTGTTTTTTTTTAGGGCTCTGTGTTAGTCCATCCTGGTGGATGGGATAGATCTGGCTCAATTAATATTATTCTTCTGATGTTAAAGTTAAGTGGGGAGGGACTTCCGGTGATGTCACCAACAACATGGCAGCCTAACCGTGGAGCTCTTACTTCTTCTTAGCAGAAGAAAACTCTCCACACGGTCTCTACTGAGTAGAAGTGAGCAAATAATGCATAAATCGCACAGTGGAGCTACCTCAGTGAAGAAAACCCGAACGAAAAACTTAAAATTAAAGAACAGCTATCCTGTTTTGAGCCCGGAAGAGTTCAGCCAGAGAAGGATCGCCAACAAGCATGGCAGAAGGAGACACAGAATCAGAAATGGAAACCCTGTCTCGTTCAAGGTTCGAAACTCTACTTTCAGAAATTAAGCAATTTAGAAATTAAACTAAGCAAGAATTCAACAAGTTACACACAGATTTTAACAAATTAGAGGCAAGGGTATCTACAGCGAAAGATCGTATCTCAACTGCAGAAGATGACTTAGTACACACTTCCAGGGCGATTGAAATCTTGGCCCAACAACAAGAGTTCACGCATGCCAAATGCTTAGATCTGGAGGCCCGTTCACGCCGGGACAATTTAAGAATCTATGGCCTATCTGAAACAAGTGAAACGGGAGACATGGCTGATTTTTTTTGGGATCTCCTGCGCGATACACTCGTCTGCCTCAGGCCATTTAATTTAAAATCTCTTGTGCCTAGGCCTACATCAAATTCTGCCGGGCCCAGATCAATTGTGGCCAAATTCTCCAGCTACCGCGACAAGGAAACAATATTGCGAACTGCGTGGAGATGGGGGAAAATAAAGAACAAGGGCTCGAGATTATTTTTCGATCAGGATTACCCTCCTCCCATTCAACAGCAACGCTTAGCATATGCACCTCTCCTCCGTAACCTGAAAGAACTGGGCATTAAATTCCAGATGCCATATCCCCACGATTGAGCGTTAATTGGGACACGGGCACTGAGCTGTACCATATGCATGAAGAAGCCCTACAAGCCATGGGGAAAAAAGGGCACGAAGTTACATTACCAGCCTATCGATCAGATCAACCCTCTAAGCCCCAGAATACATGGTGCTCTGCAGCACTCCAGAATACCAGACGATCGGGAAAGAAATCGGCGAATACTACTCTATAGGATATTAAATCTATGCTGCACAAGTGCACCCATCACCAGAGCATGGAGAAGATGACAGATGAACAGGAAAACGACACCCGAGTGAGAACAGGATCACCTTGGATTTTAAACCAGGTCTACTCCTCTCCCTCAAATCGGAGGACTGTCCCTGCTTGTACCCCGATCATCTTTAATGTGATTTATCACTACCACACAAATGAAAGACTTCATTTAGGGGGATATTGTTAATTTTAAACAGTGGTAGTTACTTTTTATCTTTTATTTTTTGTTTTGATAGATGAATGGAGTGGGGGAAGGGAATGGGGAGAGAAAGGCGCCTTGGCATCTCGGAGGTCGATCCTACAACTGCTCTTGACACCTTTTTGTTTATTGTTGCTGCACGGACTCAAACTTATTCGGATGGTGGATCTTCTGAACTCGCATGTGGCAATACTTTAAGTACTCGGAGAAAGAGTTATGACATAGACATTCTGACTCTCTTGCTTGCTATTTCTTATTTTTCCTCATTTCTGGCCCTGACATTTTAGAGAGCACAATTGAATACCAGCTCTGTGGATTAACATCACCCTCTGTATTCACGAATAAGCACATGCAAAGCTTACACTGCTGGGTCACTAGAGGGGGGCAATCTGAGCAGGATACAACCAATAAATTCAGGTTTTATAGTCTTAATTAGTATACAATTGTGGGGGGATAATGCTCCTTTTCTTTCTTTATTAGGAAATGCAGCTACGAGCGATGCAGCCATGGTTTAAGTTGGCTGGCTTTATAACAGTGATTTTAATCCACCTCACCCTAGTTTTTTACAAAAGGAGCACTTCCAAAACGCATTATGATGGAGGCGTGCTACTAGTGACGATAGGCCACTCCACTTGGTCAAGACCCATTTATTTAAGGGTCAAGGAGGAATAGGCCATTAATTTGGCCCCTTCTCCTTCTCCTCCTCCTCCTCCCCGATACTCATTTGTTCTGGGGACTAGGGAACACGATATGATGTTCCCCTACCTTGGGGGTCACCTTGAACATAGTTTGTTACCTGGAACGAGGCATGCCCTGTTAGCACTACCCAGGGAAAGTTGATTATTATATGTTATAGATGTTGTTGTGGTTTTGTTTGGTTATATTTTTTCACTTGCATTATGAAACTTATCTGGCATTGCATCCTGTGGCAACATCAGGAAGAATACAGATTCCTGAACTATAATTGGAATATTTGGAACAATAAGGGAACGAGGAGGTCAAAATTCCAGAGAGATTATAGAAGTGAAGTGGGATTAGGCAGGGTCCGAGTAATACAATATGAATATATCTCTCCAGTAGTCTAGATGGCTGATAAAATGAGTATAAAATTATTTCCCATAATATTAATGGGCTGAATAATCCAGTAAAAAGACATAAAGTCTTGTCAGCCATTAAGAGGCAAAGGCCATCTTTCGTCCTACTACAGGAAACCCATCTTGCAAGGGCTGAGCACCAGAAATTGGGGAGATTTGGATTTAGCCAAGTAGTTTCTGCATCCTGTGGGAAAGGGAAGAGGAGGGGAATGGCGATTTTGATCGCACGTGGGACACAGTTTCAATCAATATCATCATATGCTGACCCTGAGGGCCGATTGGCTGTTCTGACTGGTAACCTGGAGGGTTGCTGTATCACCTTGGCATCACTATACCTCCCACCAGACTCCACAAAAGAGGTTGTCTGGTCCCTACTGCAAAAAGTTACTGAACTTCAAATAGGGATGTTAATCCTGAGGGGAGATTGTAACCAACTTTGGAAACATTTAGATACTTCCGGAGGTGTGACATTTAGGCAAAATCCAGCCAGTAGAGCGATCAGGGAACATCTGAAAAGGGCCTTTTGGGTAGAGGCATGGAGAATGCAGAATCCAGGTAGGAGAGAGTATACGCACTACTCATCCCCATGGCTCCTATGCATGAACTGATTATTTTTTTTAATATCTGGAGAGCATCAAGGTCAGGTGATGGACTGTCAGCAGGCACCATCAGCCCTTTCCGATCACTCTCAACTGCTGTTGAAGGTGAATTGGAATATGGCTGGGGACAAATTCTTTGGAAGTTTAATAATTTCTTGTTGAACTTTGAGGAGTTCACAACCATGGCCAAAACACGAATAGCACAAATAATACAGGAAAATGACTCACCGGACATTTCTAGAACCACTTTATGGGACACCATAAAGACAGTCTGTAGGGATTGCATCAAGTACGTAGCCTGTTTTAAACGCCAGCAAGCCCAGCAGCTAGATAACCTCCAGAAACAACTGCAAGATTTACAGAGCCAGCATGCCAGCGGAGATACCTCAGTTCAGGCTAATCTGCAGGCAACCAAACAACAGATCCAAAAATTGTTATAGATTAAGACAGAGCAGGCACTGCAGCGTCTACGTCAGAGGTACTATGAAAATGGGCCTAGGGCAACCCGTTTGCTAGCACACCGGCTGAGACAATTAACATCTCAGACTACCATTACCCAAATTCAGGACCATAAATCTGGTCAACTGGTTAGATCTCCGGAAAAGATATTAACTAGTTTCTGAGAGTTTTATCAGACTCTTTACACCCCGGAACACATCCCAAATGCTTCACAAATAGAGAAATACCCGGCGAAACTCAAACTTCCAAAGTTGACACAGGACCTAAAGGATTTCATAGATGCCCCCATTACCTCATAAGAAATGGATACCGCAATTAAAATCTTAAAAACAAACAAGTCTCCAGGACCGGATGGATACACCTCAGAATTTTATAGGTTTTTTAAAAAACAACTTAAACCCTCTTTATTAGAGGCATGTACAACAGCACAATCGGGAGAAACATTTCCGGATCCCTGGAATTATGCGATAATTTCAAGCATACCTAAACCAGGCAGGGACATCACATATTGTAAATCCTTTCATCCTATATCTGTCCTTAATGTTGACTATAAACTATATGCATCAATAATGGGGAAATGATTGAAGACGGTGCTCCCTGATCTAATTGATCATGACCAGACAGGTTTTGTCCCAGGTAGGCAGACCCAAGACAATATTAAAATAACTTTACATATATTACACCATGCTGCCCGGTCGGGGTCTTCCTTTCTGCTTTTAAGCCTGGATGTGGAGAAGGCCTTCGACTGGGTGGCATGGGAATTTTTGGGTTCAGCCCTGAATGGGTTTGGCCTCTCAGGATCCTTCATTAAAATTATAAATAGTATATATTCCAGCCCCAAAGCATATGTAAAAGTAAACAGGAGAATATCACCACCAATACCCCTAGAACATGGTACCAGACAGGGATGCCCCCTCTCCCGACTTCTTTTTACTTTATATCTTGAGCCTCTGGCTCAGGCAATAAGACAGTCGGAAACAATACAGGGTTGGGAATGGGGTGGAGAGGTGCACAAACTAGCCTTATATGCAAATGACCTGCTAATTTGCCTTAAAAACCCAGAACAGTCTCTAACATCTTTATGGGCTTGCTTAACAGAGTTTGGTTGCGTGTCAGGATATCAAATAAATAAAGCTAAGACTGAGGTTTTACAACTCCAATATGAACCCTCTGAGAGGATCCGGCAGACTTATCCCTTCAGATGGGATTTATTTTATATAAAATACTTAAGGGTCCTTTTAAGCTCCTGATCTGATCAACTTTACCCTCTTAATTTTACCCCGATACTAACTAAAATTAAGCTGGAATTAGACAGATGGGCACCGGTTCCTATCCCCTTAACACAGAGAGTAGAGGCGGTTAAGATGATACTTCTCCCAAAATTTTTATATCTAGTACAAACCATCCCCTTGCCTCTTCCAGATTCATATTTTAATTTACTCAACAGGAGAGTTTCCCGTTTTTTATGGGGTAAGCAGAGACAAAGAGCTTGTCTCTCAGTCCCCCAGATTCCAAAGAAAGAGGGAGGCTTATCCCTACCCAATTTTAAATTATATCATTATGCTGCTCAGCTATGCACAGCCTTTTATTGGCTAGACTCTTCATATCAGGGTAAATGGAAAATTTTGGAACTAAAGGAGGAAACTCTTACAAACTTGAACAAAACTCCTTGGGCAGATGATAAAACCATCCTCACACTGGGAGGGAAATCCCTATACAATATCTACTTTGGCCATATGGCTTAAGATTCTCTAGGATAAGGGGACAAAAGGTTGGAGATATCTCCTCTGGTCTGTTCCTTGTATGGATTAATTTACCCCTGCAAGGTAGGACTCAGGTTTTAGGAACTTGGAGGGAAAAAACATGCATTTGATATGGCATTTCCTTGAAGGGAATGAAATAAAGTCATTTCAAACACTGGTTATCAAATTTGATATACCCTGGCGAGACTTTTAGCTGATTGTTTTGTGAGGGCACAGTTTAGGCCCAACCACTTCCCACCCCTCACCCCACCCACCCCTGGAAATAGTTCCTTTATACCTGGGGTTCTGACATCATTTCCTCAAGAGTGCAAGGTGCATATCACTGTCATATCCTCTCTAGCACACTGCAATGACAATATAAGCATACACATTGCATAATATATATATTTCTATATAACAAACCAATCACACACAAAAAAAAAATGTGGGGAGTAGTGCAATGTAATGGCTGTGGGGTAGCAGTCTTCCGGGAGTCTTTCTGGAGGCTGAGATGCTGCCCTATTTGCAGACAACTCTCTGACCTGAGGGAGAAAGTTGCCCATCTTCAGGCCACACTGGACAGTAGTAAGGGAACCTTCCTCCAGGCCACACTGGACGGTAGGAAGGGAACCTCCCCCATCCAGGGAGCACCAGAGCCACCACCACTACCTCAGAGGTTGCGAAGAAAGCACAGCAGTTGGACCACAGTGGGCTCAGGGAGGGTGAGGATGGTGGAACAGAGACACACCCAGTCAGTTGTTCCACTCCACAATCCATACATCATTCTGGGGGAGCATAGCTCCCCTATGGATGCACCCACAGAGGAGACTAAGGAGGCTGAGGACAACTGTCACAAGGGAGGCCCACAGGAAGGAGGCAGAGGATACCACAAGGAAAGGAAGCAGCTCCTGGTGGGGGACTCAATTATTAGGGGGATAGAACTGGGAGGAGCAGGAAAAACTGAAGTAAGGTGCCTGCCTGGTGCCATGGCTTGGAGAGACAGGAAGCACATCCTCAGGAACACGAGAACAGCTGCATGGGAGTCTGAGCTGGACGTCGTTGTCCACCTAGGGACAAATGACTTGGCTCATCATGAGATTAGAGCAGTGCAGAAGGACTTTGTAGAATTGGGAAGGGGCCTAAGACAGGTAGCACACACAATATCCTTCTCTGAGGTGCTGCCTGTCAATGGCATGAGTGAGGCGAGGGTACTTTGCACCATGCAGTTTAATGAATGGTTGAAAAAATGGTGGGAGCACAGGGTTTGGCTTCATTGGGGACTGGGGTTCCACCTGGAGGGACACCAGCCTATACTGGCAGGATGGTCTGCATCTGTCCAGGAAGGGAACAAGTCTTTTGAGCAGTCGGTTTAAATGCTTCATTGGCAAGCTTTTAAACTAGTCAAGTGGGGAGGCACTGATAAGCAGCAGGAAAATCCCAGCCTCTCCCTACAAAACAGGGTACTAAATGAGGAAAAGACAGAGGTAGAAAGGTCAGTGGGGGATGCTGCAAAAGAAGGTAAAGCCATCAAAAAATGGAGAGCAATGAGTACCAATGCACTTAGTCTGAGAACAAGCTTCCTGAATTAGTGGCCTTGATGGAGGAGGAGGAGGAGGAACATCTGGATATCGTGGCAGTCTCAGAAACATGGTACACACAAAACCATGACTGGGATGTAAACATACCAGGATACACTATATAAAGAACAGATGGGAGCAGGATCTAATGATCCCCCATCGCGGATAAACAGTGGTCACTGGTATGGAGAAGTACATGGTTAACAACTAGCTGACTTGCATGGCGTGACTTCTGTTGGAAGTTGAGGACCTGATATTTCCTGGTCCCGACTCAGATGGCGCATTTTAAGGGGGAGGCCACAGGAAAGTGCTGGAGGGGCTGTGGAACTCATTCTGCCACCCAGGCGCATATCTTCGGGTCTTGCCCAAATATTGCCTCATTCTGGGAGGAGGTGACTCGCGATTTAGAGTGGATATTCATGCTTCAGACAAAACTGGGGCCCGAACACTTAATATTGGGATTAGTCCCTAGAGAACTAGATGACAGGAACGTAGATACCTATGGGTAATCCTGGTAGCAGCTGCATTAAAGGCTATCACCAGAAATTGGTTACAACTGAGAGCCCCAGAGATGGCGGACTGGAAGGAGTTGGTTGAAGCCATACATAGGTTGGAAAGGCTAACAATTAACCTTAATCAAAAGCCACAGATATATCAACAGAGATGGACTAGGTGGATACTTCTTGATAATGGATAGGCGACTAAGATATAGATTTCCCTCCTGTGGTTGCAAAGTGCCCCCTGGTCTTCTACTTTTCCTGAATAGATCTCTCTTTCTGTAATGTGTGACATATTTGGATTGAATTTCAGATTCGTGACATAGAGCTGCATGAACACATCCCAGACAGTTACAGTTATGGTTTTTATAATTTTACTGAAGGTTTGTTAACTATGATATTTGGTATGAAGAACATTTCAGTACATAAGGAAAAGCAAGTATACTTGTATAGATTTGGTAAAAAGTTAGAACTTAATGAAGTACTAACTGTAAGATCGATCAAATGTTGATGGATGTACTGTTGCTATTGATAATAAACTAAGTATAAAAAAATACAATTATTTTATGGTTATTTAATTATAATTCACATGTTGTTATGGCCTCCTTGCAGGCTTCTGAGAAATCTGAGGTAGAATGTAGGCAGTTGACACAAGGCAGTTTGAAAATAGATACACGAGCTAAACATTCCATGATTAGCATAGCATTCTGTTCTCTCTTGGGCAGTCCTGTCTTAAAGGAGAACTGCAAGAGTAATAATATCAGTGGATCCCTTTGGAAGAAACAAGATTACTACAGGTGAATAATTTTTTCTTATTGCACCCTCTCTAACTGTAATGGGACAGTCATGATGTGCACTAAATTCCTGCCTCCCCCACTTTTTTTTTTTTTTTTAACAGAAGACTGATGCACTTCTGAAATCTGGTTGCCATCACCAACAGTTGATAACTTAGCATTCCACGAATGAAATGGCTAGCACATAAAGCATATTCTCCCATTCTGTCATATCTATATTGCTGTTCTGACTTTATTCATGTTGATTCTTGCTGTCAGGTTGTCCATTCTGCTCTACCTGTGAAGGAAAATGAAGACAAGGCAAGTCCTGTTACATTCGTTGTTTGAAAAGTACGCTGTAAACCAATAAATAAAATGTGAATAGACCAGGCACGTGGCACAGAGTGTTCTGTTTCATACGCACTTTCGATCGCAAAAACTGAAAAATTATATTCCTATGCATGTACATTGCTGATGCTTGTCAATTTTGTGAATATGTTGTTCACGTTGAGTTTTTATTGATTGGATGAAGTTCATAGAAAACGTTTATTTTATTACAGTTGTGTTAGTTGGGGGATGGGCTGTTTGTTGATATGTTATCTATTTATGGTAATACAAAAAAAATGACAACAGGATTTAAAAATATTTATAACATGGGTTACCTTCAGTAGCTTATTTGATTGGAGGATAGCTGTCAGGTGTCCACTGATTAAATTTCCTACTTAGTCCATGGTTTTTGTGCCTAATCTTCTTGCTAAGAGAGGAGTCTGTTTCATCACACCATGAAGGGATCTACAGAATCTGCTCAGCTCAGTTTTGTACAGCAGCCAAGTTTCTTTTCATGTTAGTGTGCACATAGAATTGTAATCTACGTAGTGTAATTAAGGTAATGTTGTCTGCTGTGCAAGTGATAATTCAACATCAATTAGCCCGTTGTAGCTGTGGCACAAGAAACACCTTCCTACTAGCCAGGGGAAAAACAAAATTTTGAGACACGGACGGTATCAGCGTGTTGTCAACTGGAACTGATGGCCATTTACAAAATGGCTTTGGGAGAGGTATTATAGACTGCAGAAATGCCCGTTTAATACTACGTAGCATGACAAATGTGAAATAATTAGTGAATGCAGGAGTCATAGAGCATTAAATACAGCATCACAATATGCATAATAAGTCATTGCTGTCACCCAGCCACTTCACGGGATTGTCAGCGGTGAAGGTGTATTTAGCTGCCAATGATTTGTACATTGCCACAGCATGTCAGTGCAGCAGACAGTGGATGGAGAAGTGTTATCCTCCCGTGGTTGTGCAGCACAGCGGGCATTTGACAGAGCTGGAGGCAAGCAGCTCATATAGCTGTCGATAGGGGAACAGCTGTAGTGTCACAGCCCACGGTATTCGGGCCCCCTTCCCCGAGCCCTTTACAAAGCACAGAGATGTACAAAATCTGCATTGACCACTCATCACACAGTATCCCCGTGCTGTCCTCCAAGTCACCAACACAACCCCCACCCTTTGCAAAACACACAACGAAAATTGCGGAGCACGAACATGCATCCTCCATAACATGCAAGCTATGCCACGGAACCTACCACTGAATATCTTCCCATATTGTGCAGGAGACGACTGACACAGCTGTTAGTTGGGATCATGGAGAACAGCGGTGGCAAAGTTGTATGTGGAGCAAAGAACACAGTGCAGAAGGTCACAGTGATTATAGAGCCAGACAGAGACTGTCACTGGATGCAAGTAATATAGTAGAATACACTGCAATAACGTTGCCTGTGTGTCAAGCAGTTTAACTTATCTTGTCACTCTTGTCTTGGTATGTGTACTTCCCCAGCAGCTGTGGACTAAACTCTGCATTCAATCCATGATAGCAGGCAGTGATTTCAGATGCAGAGATAGACTGTCAGAAGATCCAAGTTATGTAGGACAATAGAAAGCAGCAATATTTCCATGGCTGTAGCAACCATTCAATACATTTTACTTGATGTGCAAGAAATGCTGGAAATCATGTTGTGATTGTTTTAAGTGTAGGAGCACAGCAACCGTAGATTAAACTGTTCGTTTAATGCACAGATACCAGCCAGCTGACAACAGTCAGACTCACGGTTTAAAAAGAGTGTGTAATAGCCTTCTACAGGCGTGTGCCTTACTGTAAAGTTGTAGTTCAGAACACATAGCAGAAAGCACGTATCAAACATGATACTGAGAGCTGTACACGCATGAAAAGCAAAGAGAAGCAGGTTTTCCTAAGGCACTACTTTACAATGCAGAAGGATGACATCCACTTCTACCATAAAAACAGGGGTGCAGTTGTGTTGGGGGGGTTGTCCTACCTTCGTAAGGTAACCCATGTTCTTTTTTTTTTCTTTCAATTCTATTTATCGCCTACCTTCCAGGGCTTCTCACGGGCTGTTCTCACTCAACCTGCAGCCCCTAACTGCCTGCCTGAACTACTCTTCCCGACAGCAGCATCGGTATCAGGACCTCTGTCTCTCCTGGACACCTTGGAGAGGCCGAAGATCCCTAGGGATCTAGATCCCTAGAGTCTGGGATTGTAGCCAGCGATGAGTGTGTGAAGCTTCGGTTCCTAGAGATCGCCGTTGCCTCACCCGGCCGATAGTATTTTTTTCCCTTGCTTAGTTGTTGTCCCTCCCCCTCCCTCCCGGAACTCAGTCATGCAATGTCTCCCAACATCTGCCACAGCTCTGCTCCCTCTACTTTGAGCCCAGTGCTTACGCAGTGCCTCTGGCTTCCACCAGGGGCTGCTGCTGTGCCAGGCAAACCCTGGATCCCTCCCCAGATAGAGGAGAGCTGTCCTCAGGACACACGATCTTCTCTGTCCCCTGCTGACCACCAGTGGTCTGGGCTCATTCCCGAACCCATGTTGTCAGTGTGGCGCGAGCTGTAGCATCCAGCACCTCAACCCTCAGTGCCACCGGACTGGAAGGTAAATACAGGTTACTCACCTGTAACAGGAGTTCTAGGAATGGTATATGTTGTTCATCCACACTCATTGGCAGGTATCCTTGCCGCTTTAAATCTTGCCGGAAAGTCTTCAAGCTTGCTCCTCCCACCCACCGGGTGGTATAACTCTCGGCTCCGCCCCATGGCGCCAGATCTGGCCGCTGGAAGCTCAGGTTGTGCGTTAGGCGAGGCCGAGAATCAGAATGTAGGATGAACAATATACCATTCCTAGAACTCCTGTTACAGGTGTGAGTAACCTGTATTTAGGACATGGATATGTTGTTCATCCACACTCATTGGCAGACTCCTAGCAGTTCTCCGGGAGGAGGGAGGCAAGACGACACCCCAATACTTACTTGGGAAAGAGACTGAGAACCGGGGCCCCAAAACCAGCATCCCGGCGTGACTCAAGGTCGATGTGGTAATGGGTAATGAAGGTGTTTGCTGACTTCAGGTAGTAGCCCTGCAGATTTCCTGCATAGGGGCGTCCCTGAGCAGCCTGGGCCAACAGTATGGCGGGTAGAATGAGCTCTTATCCTCTGGGAGGCTCCACATGCCCGCCAACTTATAGCAGAGATCTATGCAGGAAGTGACCCACCTGCTTATCGTCCGCTTGGCTGCAGGTCTGCCAGGTGCGGGCTTCAGCGTAGAGTGACAAACAGCTGGCGAACCTCTCCCCAATTTCACCGATGGCTCCTTATAATAAGCCCTTCTAGGGTCCAAAGTATGGAGCCTGTATTCGGCCTCCGAGGTGTGATTGGGGTAGAACACCCGCAGAGTCAACACCTGTTAAGGTGAAACTCCCACACCACCTTCGGAAGGAATTTGGTGGGGAAGCAGGACAACCTTGTCCCTGTGGAAGACCAGGTAAGGAGACTCGATGGAAAGCGCCTGAGCTCTCCCATCCTTCTGGCTGACGTGATAGCCACCAAGAAGGCGGTCTTCCACGACAGGTGAGAGAGCACACCTGTGCATAGGTTCGAGATGGCTTGCCCATGAGCTTTGCCATACCAGCAGTAGATCCCACGGAGGTGGGGTTCCCGCACTGGAGGAAATGTGATCAAGGCCTTTGAGAAAGCCAGACCACCTTCTCCTGCGCACCGACTGCTTCCGCCCACGCCTAGCAGAGATGGCTGCCAGGTGCACCCTTAGGGTCGTTGACTCAAGCCCTTGATTAGAAAGAGACCATAAATAGTCCAAGATGCTTGCCAAGGAACAGGAGGAAGGGTCCAAGCCCTTGCCCTGACACCAAATGGAAAACCTTTTCCATTTGAAGGCATAACATTTTCTGGTCGACTTTACGGGACGCTCAACTACATTGAGGACCTCGGAGAGAACCCAAGGCCTGGAACCTCTAGCCGCTCAGGAACCAGGCCGTCAGGTGCAGGGATTGAAGGTCCGGATGGAACACCTTCCCTGATTGACTGAGAGCAGGTCCGGCGAGCTGGAAGCTGCCACGGGAGTCCTGGAGCTGAGACTGAGGAGATCTGGGTACCAGAACTGGCGAGAGCCAGTCTGGGGCTATCAGAATCACCTGTGCCTTGTCCCTCCTCGCCTTGAGAAGCACCTTGTGGATCAAGGGAAATGGGGGAAAGGCGTAAAAGAGGCCCGGGGTCCACTGCCTCGAGAAGGCATCCCCCTGCAGCGAGCCCTGCTGAGGGGGGCGGGCATGGAACAGTCTCAGCTTTGCGTTCTCCCTGGAGGCGAACAGGTCCACCTGAGGTGTGCCCCAATGGGAGAACAGATGCTGTACTACCTCCGGCAGGAGAGACCACTCGTGGGATGCAGCCCCTATCCGGCTCAGGGCATCGGCCAGGGTGTTGGAGGCTCCTGCCACATGAATGGCTAGGAGATCCGCCTCCAGGCTGCGCACGAGTGACCAAATGCGGAGAGCTTCCTTGCATAGAAGCATGGAGCGCCCCGCCCTGGCGCGGTTTAGATAGGAACATGGTCGTGGTATTGTCCGTCTGGACTCGGACCACTTGACCCGGAGGAACGGAGCAAAGCGGTGAGAGCTAGGCGGACGCTCGGAGCTCCAGCAGGTTGATGTGGCATCGGACTCCCTGGGACCAGAGGCCATGAGCCGGTGTTCCCCAGATGGGCACCCCAACCCATCAGAGAGGCATCGGTCGATAGAGAGACCGTCGGCTCGGGGCGGACGAACGGGATGCCCTCCTGCAAATGATCTGGAACGGTCCACCACTGGAGAGCGTTCCACATCCCGAGTCACCGACACAAGCTGGTCCAAAGGATCGCAGCGTTGTGACCACTGGCTGGCCAGTCCCCATTGAAGGGGACGCATGTTCCAGCGGGCCCAAAGGACCACGCTGGTGCAGGCCGCCATGAGACCCAGGAGGCGCAGGAAGTCCCGGGCAGGGCGCAATTGCCCAACCAGAAATGATCGGGCAAAGGAGGAAAGAACCTCGGCCCTGTCCGCCGGGAGCCGCGCTCTGGCTCGAAGAGAGTCGAGCTGCGCCCGATGAATAGAATCACCTGCTTTGGCTCGAGTTCGACTTGGCCTCGTTGATAAGGAGGCCCGGTGAGACAGACCTGGAGGCCAGATCTCTGGACCACTCCGCCTCCTTCCTGGAGGAGCTGCTATCAGCCAGTCGTCCAGGTAAGGTACACCGGACCCCTCGGCGCTGCAGGAATGCTGTCACCACTGCCATGCATTTGGTGAAGACCCTGGGAGCTGGAGACAAGCCCAAGGGCATGGCTTGAACTCGAAAGGGATTCTTCCGCTCGGGCGAAGGAATCTCTGGTGAGAGCGGCCGGATAGGGGCGTGACAACGTCCTGCAAGTCAGAGAGCAGAACCACATGCGCATTCCAAGGATGGTATTATCTGAGCCAGAGTGACCATCCTGAAGGTTCGAGACCTTAGGAACTTGTTTAGGTCGTGTAGGTCGAGAATGGGCGCCAGCCCCCATCCGTTCGGAACCAGGAAGTACCTGGACACAAACCTGGGTCTGAAGAGGGTCTGCCACCTCTCTTATCACCTCCTTCTGGAGGAGGAGGCGATGATCGGCTCGGCGAGCCGCCAGTGAGCTGGGGACCCCAGAGCCCCGAGGTGGCCGGCTCTGAAGGTGGTGCCTGCTCGAATTCCAGAGGCAGGCCTCTTCCCACCACCTCCAAGACCCACCTGTCCGTGGTAACAGCGGACCAGGCGAACGGAGATGCGGAGCCGTCCCCATGGGGGGACCCAGGGTAGGTGGCGGGAATGGGGACACCCTCAGCCCGTCACTGGGCAGGCTTGGAGGAGGGACCGGCCGAGGGACCTCCTGGACTTTCCTCCCTGCCTCCTGTTAGAGGAAGCCGGCGGCTTGGGTTTGGGATGCAAGGCGGAGCCTGCTGGCCCCTGGCGTTGCTGGGCAGGCGTTGGCGGGCACAGAAGGACCGAAAGGGCTTAGGCTGCGGTTTGCGGCCTTGTCCTTCTGAGCGAAGAGACGAGTCCAAGGTAGCATTGAACTCTCGATCCTCTGCAGGTGACCTTCCACCCCAGGGTCAAGAGGTCAGTCCCCAAAAGGGAACATCCGCCAACTTGTGCTGGGTATCCGAGTAAAGGTGGATATCCTCACGCTCACCGACGATAGCCATCGCGGCCGCCACCGATCTGGCACATGAGTCCCTATATCCAAAGCAGTCTGGAGCTGCTGTTTGGCCACTGCTCTGCTCCTGGTCCCGCACCTGCTTAACCGTAGTCTGCAGATCGGCGGGAAGATGAGGGATGACCTCATCCAGGAGCCCAACAGGGCATGAGAAAATGTGCCAAGAGGACCGCTGAACTGGCCTGATTTAAGGCCGAGAGAGGACGCTTAGCGTAGACTTTTCGCCCGACATAGTCCAATTTCTTGGACCCTTGTCAGGAGGTTTGTCCACATCCCTGGCGTTGCCGGGCGCTGAAACGCTGTCGGTAACCAACCCTCAGCAGAGGGGTGTTCAAAACCGGACAAGGAACCGGTAGGGACCGCATACTTCCTGGCCATCCTGGCCGAAGGCGCAGGGCAGGAAGCAGGGCGCTGCCAAAGCTCCAGTGCCGGACCCACTATGGCCTCGGCCACCGGAAAGGCCTCCGTCGGAGAATCCCCTCGGTCCAGAATCTCCGTGAGGGGATACCTGGCCCGTTTGGAAACGGGTTCGAGCTCCATCCCGGTGGACTCCGAGATGAGCCGAAGCAGTCCTAGGAAGGACGACGGGCTATCGTCCATTGACTGACCTCCTGAAGACTCCAAGTCCAGTCGCTTGGAGAAAAAGGAGGAATCATCTTCGGACTCGGAAGAGTCCTCGAAGAGCTGCCTCTGGCCTGAGCCACCCTTCACCTGCCGAGGTCGGTCGGGAGTGAAGGTAACTGACAGCCGATGGGGTAGACCCTTAGCCGACCGAGAATCCTTGGTCGGAGCCCCAGTTGGTGGCTGTGGAGGCGGAGGTTCCACCGGAATCGGTGGAGCAGCTGGTTTTGGCCGAACAACCGGCCTGGGTATAGGCTCCTCGGATAAGTCGAGGGGTTGTGTCGGCCGCTCCGGTGACAGCCACTTAATGGCCGGGAAGCGACGGGGTCGGCTTACTCCCGGCCAGGAGGAGCTGTTGCAACATGAGGTCTCTGCATGCCGACGTAATTTACGCCGAGCCTCCCGCGTCCGAGGAGGAGGGACGAGACGAGCGGCGACGCTTCCACCGCGTGCCGAGCCGAGACCGCGCGACGGTGGGACTGGCTGGACCGAAGAGGTCCGAGACCGAGACCGAGAGTCCCGGAATTTCCAGGTCGGTGCGGGGAGGTGTCGGCGGAACCGGCTTCCTCCGGCTCGGATGGTCCATCCGAGGCTCCGGAACCGGAGGCACAGGAGCCCACGGGATCCCAGCTCCTCCCGGGGGAACCGGGGAGAGGGGAATCTCGGCTGCTAAAGGCGACAGCCCGTCCAACGGGTCGAGAAAAATCTCGACTTCGTCGGTGGGAGTCTCGGTCAACTGACCTGACGGGGACACCGTGAGGCCAGTGGCCGAAGCCGAGCGGTCGACCGAAGCCGACGGTCAACGACTCGGGGAGAGGGACCTTTCCCGCTCCCAAGAGCGTCGACGGAGAGACTTACCCCTGTCCTTCTTTTTGGACCGAGAATAAGGTCCAGCAGACGTAGGCCCTTCTCCCTTAGTGGAGAGGGACAGACAAAGCTCCTTAAAAGAAGCCGTGTAGGAAGAACCCAGAGAGAGCGGGATAAATGCGCGGCGAGGAAGATCACGACCCGCCGCCTCCTCTTCGAGGCGACCATCCGCTCGAGCTGATCCGCCAACCGCCACACGGTTTACCGTAACCGGGCCTCCTTGGACTTCACGGAGGAAGCGCTTCTCGGGACGGCCCAGTTGCAATCGGGCAACACGGTCTTCGAGGGCGTAAGCCGAGAAAGATGAGCACAGAGTCTCTAAAGCCTGCCGGGACGTGCTCAAGGCCTAAGCAGTAGACACCACGTGGGTGTGGATCCGTCCGAGACGCTTCTACCCGCATGGGCATCTCCAAATCCCGGTCGATTTGTCCATCGCAGCCACGAGGGATCGAAGACTGAAGTCTTTTTCGCAAAATTTATTTTTAAATCCATAAGCGGAGAAATAGGAACCAGTCTCAAGCGCAGAAGCGTTAAGGAGAACCTGAGCTTCCAGCGGTAAGGAAGATCTGGCGTCATGGGGCGGAGCCGAGAGTTATACCACCCGGGTGGGTGGGAGGAGCAAGCTTGAAGACCTTCCGGCAAGATTTAAAGCGGCAAGGATACCTGCCAATGAGTGTGGATGAACAACATATCCATGTCCCTAGAACCCATGTTATAAGCGCAATAACCCACTCCAGGGGCCTCATGCCTTACAACGCACCCCAGGCGTGGATAAAATGCCTGTAAACCCACACCCTGTCGTGGGTTATTGCTAACATAGAATTTGAATTTTTTTGGCGGCAGATAAGGACAGCTTGGCCCACCCAGTCTGCCCAGTTCCCTACCTACTGGATAAGCTGCAGATCCTAGTTAACCAGCAGCCTACTTCTTCCTACCCCCACCCCCCAGAATTGCCTTACATCCCATGCATGCTTGAATTCCACCACTGATTTTGACTGACATACTTATTCAAATATTAACAAACATCTGTGTAAGCATTTTTATTACATTTTATATTTGAATGCGTATAACTGGTTGCAATGTGTTTGAAGCTGCATGGTGATATCACAAAATCACAGAAGTCTAATTTTCTTTTCCCACCAGCTTTGAATACTTTCACCTGTGACAAGAAAAGAACAGGTAAGTCAATATTTACTTCAAACGCTTTCACCTGGGAAGAGAAAAGAAGGACAGGTAAGACAATCTTTTTCATAAAAGAACAAAATGTTAGCATAGAGAATACTGGATTGGGCAACCATGTACGACCGACCAGTATGTTCTGTCACAGAGGGGTTCTGATTCCCTTTGACCTTGAGAGCAAAGCTTGCGAGGTCTGCGAGAATCAGAACCCTGATGTGGCAGAACACACTGGTTGTGCATAAAGTTGCTCATCCTGTATTTTTTATATTGTGTAGTATTCTGTGAAATGTGGTGTTTGAGTTTTTTTTCTCTTTCACAATGAAATTGACATGTGCTGTCTGTAGAGGTCATAGAATGCTGTTCTACCACAGAAGGGTCAAATCACACTCCATAACCTTTTAACTGCAATGCAACAGCATTTTGAACAGGATGGATTTATGTATAGAACAATGCTGTACTGTATACTATAAATTTATAGTGTATGGTAGAACGTTGTTCCACATGGAAATCCATGCCTGGTACAGTATTGATGTACTTGCCTGAATATGTCACGAACATGTAGATCTTACTTCAAGTGGGAGCTCTTGCAGCAGGCTATTACCACTAGGACTATGCCGCAGGCACTAGGACCCACCAGAAAACTCCTAGCTAGCAGTACCCAGGAGGGGCCGCCCCCCCCAGACATCAGCTCCACCCTGTTGGCCTTGGTACAAAAGGGGGCAGACCCCAGCTCCACCTCAGTTCTTTCCCACCGCAGACCTGCTTTCAATGGTTGACCTTAGCTCATTGTAAAGCAGTCCAGCGAAGTTTCTTGTGTATTTTTCCCTATTTCTAGTCATTTCTGCATCGCATGTCTTCTTTTCTGTCGTCGATGTCCTCCTCTGGGCCCAAGAAGACGAAGTGTTGCTGTGGCCGTCAAATTCCAGCCAAAGATGCCCATGAAGCCTGTGTCTTCTGTCTCGGCCCAAATCATGACTTCTAGATCTGCGACATCTGCAAGGGCTTTACCAGTAGGATGAGGATCAGCCGCCTGAAGGCACTGAAGGCCCATTTGCAAGAGAAACAAGTGGCAGTTATGCAGAGCTCTCCTGGGGAGAAATCTAAACTCAAGGAGAAGTCCCATCATAAGTCCCGGAAGAAGGACCGCGGTCGTTCCTGCCCTCACTCACCGCATAAGAAAGCCTTGTCCTCTGGATCCAGAGGTTCAGACCACTCTCACCTCTCCAAGCATTCTCAAGACCAGAGTCGGCATTCTGAGTCTTCTAAGGCCTCTAGCTCTGCAGATGGGTCCAAAAGCAAGCTGCCCGTGAAGGCGCAGGTCTCAGCCCTGTGCCCTTCTTCTACCCCGGGCGATGTTCCAAAGGTGGTCTCTTCGGCGCATGCCTTGGCCCCGCCGAAGAAGGCCTCAGTATCAGCTTTACTTGGGGCTCTGGGTAAGCCCACATCCAAGGAGTGTGAACCCTCGACCAAAGCTTCCTTTGGGTTTCTGCCTTTCGAAGTCTACCAAGTCAGACCAGACGCCGGCTAAGCTGACGGAAACGAATCCGACCTCGGAGACCGAGGTCAGCTGTCCTGCAGTGCAAAAGGCACCAGCCCAGGCTCACGCTCTGATGCGCCAGGCCTCCACTCCTGAAAGCGCCTCCCAGAGTTCCTCTCCGTAGGATCTCCCTGACCTTCTGGCGTCATCCACTGAGCAAGACCCGGCCATGCCGGACCCTCCAGCGGGCATGGCAGTGAGTATTTTAAATAAAGAGGAACCTACAGAGCTCTTCCAGTTTTGGTGGAGCCAGGTTAAATGGGACATAGTTCCTCCCACTCCAGACCTGGCACCAGTACCTGACCTGTCGGGGGCTCCTTTTCCCGGGGTTAACCCTTTGGAGCCACCCTATAAACCTCTGCCGAATGAGTGGCCTTTGATTTCTAGGTCCTGCTCACCCTCGGCAGTCAGGTCCCCCTCCCATTTCAGAGACTGACGCCGGCACCATTCTTCGAGATCTGACAACCACCATCGGTCACCTCTGAGCAAATCCTGCAGCCGTCGCCAGTGTAGCGACTGCCGCTGTCACACCCTCAGCTGTCACCGGTCCCGGGACTGACGTTGGTCTTCATACCATCACCGGTCCCCAAGCCAACGTCGGTCTCTCAGCCAATGTCGGTCACCCAGTGCTCATCGTTTAGAGGGTAGGAGCCACTCCAGGCCAGAGTCGCCATCCTCTCACGGGAGCTGTTTGTCTTCCCTCTCTTCCTCAGAGTGTTCTGTCTCATGAGACAGGGTCTCCCTGGACAACAAAGAGACACCTCTGCTCACCTCCTGATGACCCTACTTTCGTGGATGTCATGAGGCACATCCAAGCTTCCAACGATTGGGAGATGGAGGACCTGGACCTGGAATTCTGGAGGTTGGCCAGATACCTGAGGCAAAAGGAGCCCAAGCCTCTGGTGGTTCCTCCTTTGGTGGACACCTTCCAGGACCTGACCAGGCTTACCTGGAAGCAGGAATGGTCTCCAATATAGAGCAAAAAATATGAGGGCGCTTCAAAAGAAAGATATCTGTAGACAGTCTTTTTTTCTTCTCAAATTTCTCTTTTTTATTAATTTGAAATGTGGCAATCCTCAATGTTTCACCAAGTGTCTTGGCTTTATCAAGAGATGCCTTCATAAAATCTTATTCATACAGTGCCACTTTCTCTCCCATTTGCATGGATTTCTAATCCTGCTATTTCTAAGAATCCAGCCTCAGCTTTAGTTCCCCCCCCAAAAAAAGGTTCTTACTCTTCAATCAACGGACCTCTTTCCTGCGTGAGAACGCTGCATCAATTATCCCCTAGAGTTCTTTTTGGGAACTCTGGAGTTCACATAATTTCCTCTGGATACTCCACCAAGGTTCTCCCACTATCCTCCTTTGCATATTCCTCTGATAGGAGAGATTCAGGCCCTCTTGCAAAAAAGGGTGATAGAGCCAGTGTCACAGGGGTAACAGGGCAGGAGATTTTACTCCCACTTCTTCCTGGTTCCCAAATGGACAAATGGCCTTTGGCCCATCCTGGACCTCAGCTTGTTAAACCTTTTCATCGAATACAAAAGATTCAGGATGGTGACACTACCAGGTCTCATTCCTCTGTTGCACCGGGGGCTGGCTCTGTTCCCTGGACATGCAAGATGCGTACATGCATGTCGTGGTTTACCTTCCCCACTGGAAGTTTCTGAGGTTCCACTTCCAGGGGAGGCATTATAAGATCTTACTTCGAGAGGGCTCTTGCAGTAGGTATTCACATATAGAACTGATCCGCCAGGCATCAGGACCCCACGGAAAAATTTCTAGCTAGCAGTCTCTGGCGGGGGACCACCCCCACATGAGGTGACTGGTGTCATACAATGTCAATGTAAAGGGGCAGTCCCCCACGCCTGCCTTCCAGTTCTTTCCCACCATCGGCTTGTGAAAATTCCTCGCAGAAGAATTCAGAGGCCTCAAATCCCTTCATTTACATGTGTGGCCCGCTTCAGAGTTTCTCCGCTCGTAGCAGACATCTTGGTAGAGGCAAGAAAGCCCTTCACCAGGCCCACCTACGCCATGAAGTGGAAACAGTTTTCAGTTTTGGCCACTTCGAAAAGACTTCAAACCTTTCTCATGCCCAGCCAATAAAGTCCTGGACTACATGCGTCACCTCTTCGATCTGGGTCTCAGCCATTCCTCATTAAAGGTCCACATGGCCGCTGTTTCAGCCTACCATATTCCCTTTGGGGACAGGACTTTAGGTCAGTTGGAAGTCTCCAAGGCCTTCCTCAGAGGGATTCTCCATTTGAGACCCCCCATTCGCATTCCTGCCCCTCCTTGGGACTTGAATTTTATTCTGGAGAAGCTTACCCTGCCTCCCTTCGAGCCGGCAGCTACAGCTGATTTAAAGTTCCTTTCTTGGCAGACACTCTTCCTAGTGGTCATTACGTCTGCTTGGCACATTTCCGAGCTTCAGGCTTTGATGTGCAAAATCCCGTACTTGATTTTTCACAAGGAACGTGTGGCTCTACGCACCAACCCTAAGTTTCTCCCTAAGGTGGTGGCTGAATCTACGCTGAATCAATCCATTGAGCTACCTGCTTTCTTAACTCAACACTCCAATCAAGGGGAGTACCTCTTGCATACTTTGGATGTTCACAGAATACTGAGATACTACACCACTTGGACTAAGGATCTCAGGAAAACTGATCAGCTTTTTGTTTCTTTTGCTCACAAAAGAGAAGGCAGTGCTGTTTCTAGGCAATGCCTATCAAAATGATTGGCTCTTTGTATCACTTTCTGTTATAACAAGTACAACAAGACCCTGCCGTGTCAAGTCAGAGGTCACTCCACCAGAGGAGTAGCTGCCTCTGTGGCTTGTTTCAAGAATGCGTCAGCAGCAGACATCTGTGCAGCCGCAACTTGGACTTCTGTCCATACCTTTATGAAAGACGACAGTTTGGACATTGTCTCTCGCCGTAGAGCAGACTTCAGGTTGGCTGTGCTACAAGGTCTCCTCTCATGAGACCCTTTTCAGCCTGAGGTGTCATGCTATGGATGTCTGTCCTCCTCCCGAGTGCTTTTCCTTGTTCCAGACTGCTTGGGACTCATGTGAATACCTACTGCAAGAGCCCTCTCGAAGTAAGATAGTACAGTTACGTAAGAACTTACCGTAACAGTAGATCTTCGAGAGAGGCTCTTACAGTAGGTATTGCCTTCCCGCCCTCCATCCCCCTAAGCTTTTTTCGGCTCCATTTCTATGAGGGGAAATATCCTCTTCTCTCTCATCTTGTCTTTTTTGGCCTTTGGCGGGAAAGAACTGGAAGGCGGGTGTGGGGGACCGCCCCTTTATACTGACATTGTATGATGCCGGTCACCTGACGTGATGCTGGTCCCCTGCCGGAGACTGCTAGCTAGAAATTTTTCTGTAGGGTCCTGATGCATGGCCGGTCAGTTCTGTATGTGACTACCTACTGCAAGAGCCTCTCTCGAAGATCTGCTGTTACGGTAAGCTCTTATGTAACTGTACTTTTTGGGTCCTGCCGTTCAGCCTCTCCTCTGCTCCTTGAGTCTTTACCAAGTGCCTAGCTGTGGTAGCTGTGGCTGTCAGACGCATGGGCCACCACGTCTTCCCTTACTTGGACAACTGACTCTTAGCAGCTCCCTCAAGGGTGCGTCTGCTTCATGGTCTCGGAGACACCTATACACTATTCTGAGAGTTGGGGATCACCCTGACCCTTGCAAAGTCATCCCCAGAGCCTAGTCAATAACCCATCTTTATAGGGGCAGTCCTGGACACCATACAGGGCATGTCCTTCCTCCCTCAGGAAAGGGGGGATCATTTAAGAGAGGTGGCTCGATTGGTCTCTATGACCCCTCAAGTCCAAGCCAGGACTTTCCTCAGGTTACTGGGGCATATGGCAGCGGCCATTCCTGTACTCCTCTTGGCCCGCCTCCACATGATGGTCCCACAGTGGATGCTCAGGGTGCAGTGGGGCCGAAGGTCCAGTGATCTAGAGCGCTTGGTTCAGATCTCAGACCCAGTCAGGAAAACCCTTTCTTGGTGGCTGGACCCCTCAGACTTGTAGCAAGGGGATCCTTTTCATCAGGAGCCACCAAGCCGGATCCTGTCCACAGACACCTACAAGCTCAGTTGGGGAACACATCTAAGAGACAATCGTACTCATGGTATGTGGTCTCAGGAAGAGCGTGGACTTCATATCAATGTCCTGGAGATGCGAGCTGTCCTCAACCTCCTCAGGGTCCTTCCAGGAGGACCTGTCACCAGGCTCTCTTCTGGTCCAGACTGACAATATGGCAGTCTTCTTTTATATCAATAAACAAGGGGACACTCACTTATACTCTTTGTGCAGGGAGGTGATGAGAGTCTGGTATTGGGCTCTGGATCATCACATATCCCTCGCCGCAATGCATGTTCCAGGCATCCAAAACGTCTTCGCCGACAACCTCAGCCGGTTACGGTCCAAAGCGCATGAGTGGGAGCTACTGCAGTCAGTAGCGGACCAGCTCTTTGATACGTGGGGTCTGCCAGAGCGAGACCTCTTTGCGTCTCCACGCAGTGCCAAACCGCCAATTTTTTGCTCGCGAGAGCATGTGCCTGGTGTATTTTGGCCAGATGCATTGTCCCTCTGCTGGACAGGGAGGTTTCTATACACCTTCCCTCCCTCTCCGCTAACACAGAGGGTCCTTTTGAAAGTCCAGGCCGAGGGGGCTCGAAAGATTCTAATTGCCCTGCTGTAGCCTCGGCAGATTTGGTTCCCACTACTTCAGCAGCTGGCACTGGAACCTCCAAATCAGCTGCCTCGGAGCTCACATTTGTTGTCATAGGATCAGGGCATGTTGGTCCATCTGGATCTCAAGTCCCTGCACCGTCACGCATGGCTCCTGCAGACATAGTCAAGACTAGGTGCCTACCTCTCAGGAGGTGGTGGATGTTCTCATCTCAGCGAGAAAGCCCTCTACTAGGTCCACTTATACTATGAAGTGGAAGAGTTTCTGTCTCTGGGCATCATCCCATCACTTAGACCCTCTTACCTGTCCAGTGAACTCGGTTTTGCAGTGTCTCCTCTCCTTATTAAACCAAGGCTTGAGCTACTCTTCCATTAACATGCACTTGTCGGCGGTTTCTGCCTACCATGCTGTGGTCGAAGGAAAAACCTTGGCCCAGCTGGACGTGTCCCGAACCTTGTTAAGGGGCATCCTACATATAAAGCCTCCCATTTGAGATCCAGTCTCCCCCCCCGGATCTCCTTTTTGTGCTGGAGAAGCTTACCCTTCCTCCTTTTGAACCTGCCGCAGATTGCAAGCTGCATTTCCTTTCCAGTTGCTGTTACTTCTGTTCGAAGAGTTTCCAAGCTTCAGGCCCTGATGTGTAAGGAGCCTTACTTGATTTTTCACAAGGAAGGGGTTTCCCTACCTACAAATCCTAAACTTCTTCCTAAGGTGGTCTCAGAATTTACTCTGAATCAGAGTGTTAACCTTCCAGTTTATTATTCTGACTGTTCCAATGGGTGGATGCGCTCCTGCACACATTGGAGGTCCACGGGGCGCTGAGGTATTATCTTAAATGCACAACTCCTCACCATAAATTGGAGCAGCTTTTTGTGGCCTTCGCACCTCAACACCTTGGTAGACCAGTGTCAAAGCAGACTATTTTCAAGTGGCTAGTCCACTGCATTGTTTATTGCTACAACAAGTACAATAAGCCTCTTCTGGGGTCTGTCAGAGGCCATTCTACTAGAGGGGTTTCTGCTTTCTTTGTATCATTAAGAAACGTCCTGATCGGGGACACCTGTGCAGCGGCTACTTGGAGCTCAGTGCACACTTTTGTTAGGCACTACAGCCTGGATATTGTTTCCAGGTGTAGGGCCGGTTTTGGACTAGCGGTCCTCTAAGGTCTGCTCTCTTAGCATGCCTAGTTGGATAGCACTGTCACCTTCAGCAACCTCCTGGGGTGCATTTATGCTCCTTCTCACAGGACTGCTTGGGACTCAGTCCTAATAATAATAGCCTGCAGCAAGAGCTCCCACTCGAAGTAAGATAGTACAGTTACGTAAGAACTTACCGTAACAGTAGATCATTGAGAGGAGCTCTTGCAGCTGTTGCTGCTTTCCCACTCTCCTTCCCCCTGGAGAGTTCCTCATCTGTTCAGCATGCTCTGTTTGTTGGAACCTGTTCCTGGGTCTTTGGCAGGTGAACTGAGGCGGAGCCAGGGTCTGCCCCCTTTTTTACCATGGCTGACGTCGGGGTTGAGCCAGCGTCGGGAGGAGGCCCCTGCTGGGTACTGCTAGCTTGGAGTTTTCCAGTGGGTCCTAGTGCCTGAGACATAGTCCTAATGGTAATAGCCTGCTGCAAGAGCTCCTCTCGAAGATCTACTGTTACGGTAAGTTCTTATGTAACTGTGCTTTCTGCACTAATCTCATACGTAATGCAGAACAACAAGTTTGAATGTACTAGAAATACTGTATCTGAGTAGGCATACGCAAGACAGTTTTTGATCTTGATGTTTCCGTGGTAACACACGTTTCGCTACATTCTTGAGGTCAATAATTACCACAGAGGTATATGGATGGAAAAGTGCCTTGTGTATGCCAGCTCAATCACGTCCTCGGAATCCTGTCTTCTAATATGCCATCAGTGTTCCCGTTTTCAAAATCCTGACATTGCTGCTGTCATTCAAGTGTTCAGTGCTATGCTCAGATCTTTTTTTACCGCTCTAAGTGTTTTACATATATTTTACAGCGCTGCTCAGCATAACAGGTTTTCGTCTGCTCATTGTTATGTTCAGATCTATTTTCCACTCTTAAGTGTTTTACAGATCTTTTACAGCTCCACTTAATGTAACATGTTTTACTGTGCTAGGTGTTTAGCTAAGATCTTTCTTTACCGCTCTGCTAAGTTTTTTACAGATCTTTTACATCTCTGCTAAGTGTAACATGTTTTTGTGTGCTCAGTGTTGTACTCAGATCTTTATTTCTGCTCTAAGTGTTTTACAGATCTTTTACAGCTCCGCTCAATGTAATATGTTTTATTCTGCTTGGTGTTTAGCTCAGATCTTTTTTTACCGCTCTGCTAAGTTTTTTACAAATCTTTTACAGCTCTGCTAAGTGTAACTGGTTTTTGTGTGCTCAGTGTTGTGCTCAGATCTTTATTTCTGCTCTAAGTGTTTTACAGATCTTTTACAGCTCCGCTCAGTGTAATATGTTTTATTGTGCTTGGTGTTTAGCTCGGATCTTTTTTTACTGCTCTGCTAAGTTTTTTACAAATCTTTTACAGCTCTGCTAAGTGTAACAGGTTTTCTAGGAACATGGATATGTTGTCACACTTACTGGCAGGTTCCTTGCCGCTTTAAATCTTGTCGGAAGGTCTTCAAGCTGGCTCCTTCCACACACCCGGGTGGTAAAACCCTCGGCTCCGCCCCATGACACCAGATCTTCCTTACTGTTTGGAAGCTCAGGTTCCCTCCTTTGCACTCTGCGTTTTAGACCTGGATCCAAACTCTTCGGTTAGCCCAAAACTAATTTTAAAATTTTTAAGACTTTGGTCTTTATCTTCCCTCGCGGCTGCGATGGACAAATCAACTCCTGGATTTCGTCAGTGCTCCTGTGGGCAGAAGATGTCTCGGATAAATCCGCACTCCACGCGCGTTTACTGCCTTGGGCTTGAGCACGATTCGCAGGCCTGCAACTTGTGCAAGTCTTTTTTGGCCACGGTCTTAGAGGATCGCACTGCCAAATTGTAACTTGGGCGCCCCAAGAAACATAATCCACCGGTCAAGTCGTAGGTGGCTCATTGGGCGGTGTCCGTGGCTTCGGGCTCGGCTGAACAGCTCGAACAGATAATCACCCTTGATCATCATTGTATTCTTCGGTCACAGCATTTATCCTGCTCTCTTTGGGCTCCTCCTACATGTTCAAGGAGCTTTGTCAGTCCCTTTCCACCAAGGGAGAGGGGCCTTCGGGACATTCCTCGTGGTCCAAAAAGAAGGACTCCAAGGGTAAGTTCCACCATCAATGTTCATGGGAGCGGGAAGAGAGGTCCCCTTCTCTGGATAGTCGACACTCGACTTCAGTCGAGGTTGCGGCTAAGGCCGCTGGCTTCACGGTGTCCCCATCAGGTCAGCCGGCCGAGACACCCGTTGACGCAGTTGAGATTTTTCTTGACCCGTCGGATGGGCTGTTGGCTGGAGAAGCCGACAACCCTTCTTCACCGGTTCCCCTGGTGGAAACCAAGGACTTGCCTGTGCCTTCTGTGCTGGAGTCCCCGGTTAGGGTCCCTGAACCGAGGGAGGAGCGGGTTTCCCCCGGCCCCTCTCAGACTCACCCTCGGAAACACCGAGGGTCTCGGTCTCAGTCTCGGACCTCTTCCAGGTCCAGCCGATCCTGCTGACATCAGCGGTCTCGGCACCGTGGAAAGCGGCGGCGCCTCTTATCCTCGTCATTGTCCTCTTTGGAGGATAGGCTTTGGTGCAAATTGCATCGGCACTATGAGGATCTAATGTGGCAGCAGCTCCTTTTGATCAGGAATAAGCCAACTCCGTCGCCTTCCCCGGCCATTAAGTAGCTGTCACCAGAGTGTCCGAAACAACAGCTCCTTGTAGTCAAGTAGCTGAAGCTGGCACTGGTTGTTTGGCCAAAACCGGCTGCACCACCCATTGTGGTGGAATCCCCGCCTCCACAACCTAAAATTGGGGCCCCGACCAAGGATTCTCGGTCGGGTCGGGGCTTGCCCCATTGGTTGTCGGTCACCCTCACTCCCGATCGACCTCGGCAGGTGGAGGGTGGCTCAGGTGCTCGGCAGCTGTTCGTAGACTCCTCGGAGTCTGATGATGACTCCTTGTTCTCCAGGCCGCTTGACCAGGAGTCCACCGGGGTCAGTCTGTGGACGAGAGCCCATCGTTGTTCCTTGGAATGCTTCGGCTCATCTCAGAGTCCACTGGGATGAAGCTTGAACCTGTTTCAGAATGGGCCAAGTATCCCCTCATGGAGATACTGGACTGAAGGGATCCCCTATGAAGGCCTTCCCGGTGGCTGAAGCCATTGTTGGCCCGGCCCTGGAGCTATGGCAGTGGCCAGCTTCTTGTCCAGCACCTTCGGCCAGAATGGCTCGAAAGTATGCTGTTCCCACTGGTTCACTCTCTGGTTTCTCGGAGCACCCCTCCGTGGAGGGGCTAGTGACCGACAGCATTTTCCGGTGCTCTGGGAATGCTCGGGATGTGGACAAGCCACCCGATAAGGAGTCCAGGAAACTGGACTACTCCGGGTGGAAAGTCTATGCTGCTTCCTCTTTAGGCCTTTGTCAGGCCAGCTTGGCCGTTCTGATGGCACACTTTTTACATGCCCTTTTGGGCTCCCTGGATGAGGTGATTCCTCATCTCCCAGCTGACCTTCAAGCGATGGTCAAGCAGGTACGGGATCAAGGAAGGGCGGTGGCCAGACCAGCTCCAAATGTCCTTGGACATCGGTGACTCGTGTGCCTGGCCAGTAGTAGCCGCAGTGGCCATGTGCTGCAGAGCTTGGCTGCGGATCTCCACTTTTACAGCAAATACCCAGCACAAGCTGGCAGACGTTCCCTTCTTGGGTACCGACTTGTTTGGTCCCGGGGTGGAGGGTCATCCGTAAAGGATTGAGAAGTCCATCGCCACCTTGGACTCGGTCACATCTGTGCAGAAGGACAAAGACTGCCAGCAGCAGCGTAAGCCCTTTTGACCTTCAGCCCTTGTGGCATGTCCGGCCCAGCAACACCAGCATCAGGGCCAGAAGGCTTGCACTTGGCACCCCAAAGCCAAGCTTGCAGCTTCCTCCAGCAGGAAGCTGGAAGGGAAAGGTCCAGGAGGCTCCTCGGCCAGTCCTTCCTCCAAGCCTGCCCAGTGATGGGTTGAGGGGTGTCGCCCCATACCTCCTCCTTGTGTTCCCCCCGTTGGGGACTGCTCCACCACTTCCTTTCTGCCTGATCCAATATCACCACAGACCGCTGGGTTCTGGAAGTGGTAGGAAAGGGTCTGCCTCTGGAATTCAAGCAGTCCTCACCCTATCGAGTCATTGCCCCACGGGGGGCTATGGGGTCCGCAGCCTCTCTGTCGGCTCATCGAGCTGACATTGCCGTGCTTCTCCAGAAGGAGGTGATCAGGGAAGCGGTGGATCCTCCTTCAGACCCAGGGTTTGTGTCCAGGCAGTTCCTGGTCCCAAAACGGACGAGGGGGGCTGGCGCCCCATTCTAGACCTACACGACCTGAACAAGTTCCTAAGGTCTCGATACTTCAGGATGGTCACTCTGGCTCAGATCATTCCATCCTTGGGACGAGGTGTGTGGTTCTGTTCTCTGGACCTCCAGGACACATTCTTTCACTTCCCGATCCGTCCATCCCACCAGCGATTCCTCCGCTTCAGAGCGGAGGGATCCCTTTATGAGTTCTGGGCCATGCCCTTTGGCCTCTCTCCAGCTCCCAGAGTCTTCACCAAATGCATGGCAGTAGTGACAGCATTCCTGCGGCGCAGAAGGGTCCTGGTGTAGCCTTACCTGGACAACTAGCTGATTGCAGCCCCCTCAAGGCTGGAGGTGGAGCAGTCCAGGGATCTGGCCCTCCAGATCTGATCTCAGATTGGCCTCCTCATCAACGAGGCTAAATCGGAACTCGTGCCAATGCAGGTGATTCAGTTCATCGGGGCAAAGCTCAGCTTCCTTCGAGCCAGAGCACGGCTCCTGGCGGACAGGGCCGAGGTTCTTTCCTCCTTTGCCCAATCATTTCGGGTTGGGCAATTACGTCCTGCCCGGAACTTCCTGTGCCTCCTGGTGGCTTGCACCAGCATGGTCTGTTGGGTCCGCTGGCACATGCGTCCCCTGCAATGGGGGCTGGCCCGCCAGTGGTCACAGCGCTCCGGTCCTCTGGACCAGCCAGTGATAGTGACCCAGGAGATGGGGAACACTCTCCAGTGGTGGATCATTCCAGCTCATCTGCAGGAGGGTATCCAGTTTGTCTGCCCAGAGCCGATGGTCACTCTAACGACCGACTCCTCCCTGATGGGTTGGGGTGCCCATCTGGGGGAGCTCACAGCGCACGGCCTCTGGTTCCCTCAAGAGTCTCGATGCCACATCAACCTGCTGGAGCTTCGAGTGGTCCAACTAGCCCTCACCGCCTTTGCTCCGTTTGTACAGGGTCAAGTTGTCCAAGTCCAGAAGGACAACACCATGACCATGTACTACCTAAATTGCCAGGGCAGGACGCGCTCCTTGCCTCTGTGCAAGGAAGCTGTCTGCACTTGGTCTCTTGTGAGCAGACTGGAGGCGGATCTCCTAGCCATCCATGTGGCAGGAGCCTCCAATACTCTGGCTAATGCCCTAAGTCGGATAGGTGCTGCATCTCACGAGTGGTCTGTCCTGCTGGAGGTAGTACAAGATCTGTTCTGCCACTGGGGCATACCTCAGGTGGACCTGTTTGCCTCCTGGGAGAATGCAAAGCTGAGGCTATTTCATGCCCGCCCCCCTCAGCAGGGCTCGCTGCAGGGGGATGCCTTCTCGAGGTCGTGGATCCCGGGCCTCTTCTACGCCTTCCCTCCATTTCCCTTGATCCTCAAGGTGCTTCTCAAGGTGAGGAGGGACCAGGCGCAGGTGATTCTGGTAGCCCCAGACTGGCCCCGCCAGTTCTGGTATCCAGATCTCCTCAGCCTCAGCTCCAGGCTCCCGAGGCGGCTCCCAGCCCACCCAGACCTTATCTCAGTCAACAAGGGGAAGGTACTCTACCCGGACCTTCAACCCCTGCTCATGACGGCCTGGTTCCTGAGCGGCTAGAGTTCCAGGCCTTGGGTCTTTCCGACGAGGTCCTCAGTGTTGTTGAGGCATCCTGTAAGGAGTCGACCAGGAAATGCTATGCCTTCAAATGGAAGAGATTCTCCATTTGGTGTCAGGATAAGGGGTTGGACCCTTCCTCCTGTCCTTTGGCTAGCATTCTGGACTACCTGTGGTCCCTTTCTCAGCTAGGGCTTTGGTCGACGACCCTTAGTGTGCACCTGGCAGCCATCTCTGCTTACTGGGCGTGGGCCAGGAAGCAGTCAGTGGCACAGGAGAAGGTGGTTGGGCACTTTTTCAAAGGCCTTGATCACATATCCCCTCTGATACAAGAACCTCCACCTCCGTGGGATCTCCTGCTGGTACTGGCTAAGCTAATGGGCAAGCCATTTGAACCTATGCACAGGTGTGATATCTCTCACCTGTCGTGGAAGACTGCCTTCTTGGTGGCTATCATGTCAGCCAGTAGGATGGGAGAGCTGCAGGTGCTTTCCATCGAGTCTCCTTATCTGGTCTTCCACAGGGACAAGGTTGTCCTGCGCCCGACCCGAAATTCCTTCTGAAGGTGTTGTTGGAGTTTCACCTTAACCAGATGTTGACTCTTCCGGTGTTCTACCCCAATCACACCTTGCAGGCCGAATATAGGCTCCATACTTTGGACCCTAGGAGAGCGCTCTCTTATTACAAGGAGCAGACAGCTGAAGTTTGGGGAGAGGTTCGCCAGCTGTTTGTCACCTACGCTGAAGCCACACCTGGCAGACCTGCAGCCAAGCGGATGATAGGCAGGTGGGTCACCTCCTGCATAAATCTCTGCTACAGGTTGGCGGGCATGGAGCCTTCCAGAGGGATAAGAGCTCATTCTACCTGCCATACCGCTGCATCGGTGGCTGCTTCCAGGGACGTCCCTATCCAGGAAATCTGCAGGGCTGCTACCTGGAAGTCAGCAGACACCTTTATTACCCACTACCACATCAACCTTGAGTCATGCCGGGATGCTGGTTTTGGGACCTCAGTTCTCCAGTCCTTATTTACCAAGTAGGGGGTGTGCGCCTTGCCTCCTTCCTCCCGGAGAACTGCTAGGAGTCTACTAGTAAGTGTGGATTGAACAACATATCCATGTCCCTAGAAATACAGGTTACTCACCTGTAACAGGAGTTCTAGGAATGGTATATGTTGTTCATCCACACGACCCACCCAACCTCCTTGGCTTCGACGCGCAACCTGGCTTCCAGCGGGCTAGATCTGGCATCATGGGGTGGAGCTGAGAGTTTTACCACCTGGGTGGGTGGGAGGAGCTAGCTTGAAGACCTTCCGGCAAGATTTAAAGCGGCAAGGAACCTGCCAGTAAGTGTGGATGAACAACATATACCATTCCTAGAACTCCTGTTACAGGTGAGTAACCTGTATTTTGTGTGCTCAGTGTTGTGCTCAGATCTTTATTTCTGCTCTAAGTGTTTTACAGATCTTTTACAGCTCCGCTCAGTGTAATATGTTTTATCATGCTCGGCGTTTAGCTCAGATCTTTTTTTGCCACTCTGCTAAGTGTTTTACAAATCTTTTACATCTCTGCTCAGTGTAACAGGTTTTTGTGTGCTCAGTGATGTGCTTAGATCTTTATTTCCACTCTAAGCGTTTTATAGATCTTTTACATCTCCGCTCAGTATAACCAGGTTTTTGTGTGTGATGCTTGAATGATGCAATGTCAGAATTTTTGTAGTCTGTCTTTTATGTAGTCAGACAAATGAAAAGTCAGGATTATAGAGATGAGATTCCCGCTGTCAGGACTATGTGTGTATTTGTTTCTTTTTCACACTTATTTGTACAGGTGTTTGTCAAAAAATTGGGGAAAAATTGCATTGTCTGCTAGTTTTTGCCATGTGGTAAAAAACATGTGTTCATTATGGCTTGCAATATGGATAGTTTTATAGGTGTGGTAGTTAGCAACACATTTTGTACTGTAACTGTGCTTCTATGGCCTATATTTTTTAAGATACTAAGGTTTTGGTGTGAGCTGGTTGTTTGACTGCTTGGAATTCTGGCCTCGACATCTGCCTGCACTTATCGTGCATAGAGGGGTGTAAATATTTCCTAATTTTTGCTACAGTCAGACAAGTCCGATCACCCCAAAACATTAGGAACGCAAGCTTTACATTATGGACCACTCGTAATGATAAAGTTTAATGTACATCTGTTTCTTTTTCACACTTATTTTTACAGGCGTTTGTCAAAAAATGGGAAAAAATAGCACTTTCTGTGAGTTTTTCATGATTATAAAAAAACTAAAAGCTATCTGTAAATGAAACATCACTCATTTATTAGATATTTTTGTGCTGAACAACTTTTGCACTCACAGTATCTGGCTATCACTTTTAGTTTTAGAGTTATTCACATTTGAATATGCTTAGTGCTGATAGTTAGGCTCAACATTCTAAAGCTTCAGGAAAATGCCTGTTCTGCAGTTGACATGATCATTCTAAATGGAATGTTCATAACTCGGCTGAATGAGCAGTGCAAGGAAGCTATGTACGCAATAAGATACAACAGGGTGTGCATTAGACAGTTCTAACGCATGGCTAGGGGGCGTAGTAAGGCATGAGGCTGCAGGCCGAGTTCATCCAGTCCCCTAGCTGTGCGTTAGAACTGTCTAACACACATCCCCGGCGTGACGTATTGCACTTATAAAATGGGTCTATGTAGCCTAAATGGGGTTTCTAGATTTAGCCATGTGTTAGACACTTTATCGTATGGCTAACAACCAATCAGGTAGCTTGAAATCCTTTACCCATTTTATAAGAAAAATTCACAGTGTTGTAAAGACCTACATCAGTGTGTGAATTTGATCTTCCGTTTCTTAACTGTCAACATTTTCATTTTTTGTTTCCATAACGTTAAGAAATTTTATGTTTAATGTAATTAATTTGCATGAAAAAACTACCTATCTGCCATGTTTGTAGGCTGATCATGTTCACACAAAGCACCTTGGAGCATCTAGTATTCCTTGCATGTGTGCTGGTACCCGAGATGCTGGCGGGAAGAGTGTAAAACTGCCAGAAAGTATGAAGTACACAAATTAGCGTTATAGTTGATGTTACACAAAATGTCATAAATTGATTGATTTCTTAGCCATCTTTTAATTCCTGATCATCCTCTACACCTGGAAGATGGCAGTGTTTTTTTATTTTCAACAACTTACAAACTTTGAGTCACCCTGTATTGTATAGCATTTGTCAAAGTATATAAATTGCTGTCTGAACTGTAGAAAGATTCCTCCCACAACTGAGATTCGAGTATCTATGGATGTATATACTGTAGTAAGCTGATTTGCATTAACAGGATTCATAACCACTAGTCCTTCCATTAGCCTTTTTGGGCCATTGCTAATGCACTCCAGGAGCTAACTCATTTCGTACTTAAGGGTTCTGGACTCTAAGGCCTAACTGGAATAACAGGTTTGCAAGCTCTGGAATTAATTTTAATTAATTTTCGTATTGCACCAGATTATTAACTACTTTAAGCTTAATATTACCACTCTGTGTATCTTAGTCTGCTTCAATCTCTGTTTTTTTACCTATGTATGGACACAATCGAATTGAATGTAATATATGAGAATGTAACATATGAAAACCAAATAAAGAAAAGAATAACAAAAAAAAAAAATGAACTGTAGAAAGGACTGCAAGTTCAGTTGCAAGGCATAAAATAAGCAGGTTCGAGTCACAATTTGCAACCCAAGAAACAGGAAACGCGAGTCAGTTGCCAGCTTGATTAGCAGTGATTGACAATCATATAGGCTGGCCATCCCCTGTATTTTTTTTTATTTTCCCTGGTGTCCAGTGGCCCCCTCAATCGCTCTCCCAGTTCATCCCCGGTGTCTAGTGGCGCCCCCACCCACTGATCGGTGTCCCGTGTTCGTTCCCTTGTGTCTAGTGGCATCCCCCCACCAGCAGATCGCTATCCCCATTTTGCCAATGTTTTTTTTTAACCTAAAAAAAAAAAGGTCCATCGCTAATCACTTCCACATCCCCAGCCTGACCACCCACTGTGCACCCACTTCCCCACACTCCCCAGTACACCTATACACCATTACTCACCTGAACAGGTCCGAGATCCGCTCTCCCCATCGAAGACATGTCTTGCTGCTGGAATCGGTGACTACAGTATGAGAGCTATGGTAAATGAGGTTCAATGTATTTCAGTAGGGGTTTCAACTTTGGTGCATAACTCAGTCATTTTTTGAGATATTGCCCCCCAGATTTTCAACATAGCCTTTTGGGGTCCCACCTCATGAACAGTATAACTGTCAGTAAGCAACTCCTGCCCAAAAGATGATTTCGCAGTTGCTTTGTGAATTCACCTTTCAGGCAGTATTTGTGTAATGATAGTCATATTGTTCATGAGGTGGGGTCACAAGAAGGCTATGTTGAATATGTGGGATCAGAATATGAAAAAATGGCAAAGTTATAACCATGTGTTGCAATTTCACTATGCACCCTCATAACTTTGGAATTTTTAAATATTTTGACCCCAGATTTTCAACACAGCCTTCATATTACCCTACCTCATGTATGTCACAGCTGTCATTTTTCAAATCCTGGCCAAAATGTGTTTTGCCACCTGTGGCCCGGAATGGAACTGCAGTTGCGCAGAATTACGCTTTGGTGGGGTTTGGAACATTTTCAGCACCAGTTACATGAGGTGGGGTAATAAGAAAGGCTATGCAGACAATTTGGCAAAAATGGCAAATTCAGTCTCAAAACAATGTATACAACAATGTCTATTTTATCAATATATAAAATAATAAGTAATAATTAACGGTTTAACATGAAAAATACCCATTTTAGAAAACTGCTAATCAAAATCGACTGATTTCTAATTATTTTTCATTTTGATTAGCAAAGGCCGCTAATCAGCTGTCTGACACTAATTTATGCCTTGAGTTGTGTTGTGGTTCATTTCATTTATTTGCTTTTCTTGGTTTTCTTCTGATGGCAATTGATGGCAATGCATAGCTGATTATTGTGGTGGTTTGTTTTCTCGGACGTTGAAATAAAAAAATAAAAAAAAACGCGTAAAAACAGACGCCTATTCATGGGCATGACATGTCCACGAAATTAATGATGCATGATACACTATGTAATTCTTATAATAAAAAAAATGGTAAATGCTTCTATCTGTAGAGTGGTGTTGATTTTTGTTAGATAATTTATTTATTGATTTATTTTTTCCAATCAATCAAAGTTTATTTTTAAACAGCGCTTTTCTAAATCCAAGGTGCCTGTACATAGTATAAAATAATAAAGCAAATTAAAAATATTAACAAATAAAATCCAGCAATAAATTACCATTCAATAATGGCTTAAAAATCAGGGTAGGCTAAGCTAAATAAATGTGCCTTAAGTGCATTTTTAAAACTCTGGACAGTAAGGCAGTCTCGCACCCAATGAGGTAGAGAATTCCACAGGGTCAGGGCCACAAAACTAAAAGACTGAGCCCCTGATGTCTTTAAACGAACCCTGGGAATCTCTAGCAATCCCTCAGTGGATCAGATAGGGCGGAGGGGGCAGTAAGGGCGAAGGAGATCTTGCAAGTAACTCAGTCCCTGATCGTGTAGGGTTTCATAGGTCAGCAAACCGGCCTGAAGGTGATCCACCACTGAACTGGCAGCCAGTGCAATCCACAGTGCACAGGCGTTATGTGACTGGTCCTAGAAGTACCAGCCAACAGCCTGGTTGCTGCGTTTTGCATTAGCTGCAAACGGCGGATATCAAGCCCCAGTAGCACTAGGTAAAGGGCATTGCAGTAGTCAAGGCGGGATGTAACAAAGGTGTGGACCAAAGTTGGAAGATCGTTGGGGGGAACCAGATGTTTTACCTGGGCAATAGTCCTCAGATGATAAAAAGAGGTTTTGACTACTGCAGCCACCTGAGATTTCAGGATTAGGCTCTCATCAAAATTAACGCTCAGGTTCTGCATCTGGTCTGAGGTAGTCAGCTGAACACCCCAAGCCACAGCCCAGAGGGTAGTCGGCCGACCAACCCACCTCCCGACGATTTGGGTCTATGACCGGCACCTCAGTTTTAGCTGGGTTCAGCCTCAGCCAGCTTGCACTCATCCTGTCCTGGATCTCGTCCAGACAGTTGTTAAACACTGAGAAAACTTCATCTTCATTTTGTTTGATATGTCTTAATTCCTTTTAGAATGGATGAAAAACTGGAACTGCGTGTTTATCTGTCCTTTCTAACTGCACAGTACAAGTATGTTTACATTCTGGGATTTGTCCTTTTCTATTTTTTAGATTTGATTTTACCCAGCCGATAGTACTTGGTCCTTCATTACCCCACCCCCACCACCACCATGCTGTCAATAACATGTTTGGCTGTATTCATAATTAGTCACATAGCAATAATAATAATAATAGCAAAGCTGCACTAATTGGTTGTTTGAAATACGAAATGTAGCGATCTTGAAATTCAGTGTCTGTTTAACCTAAGCGCTACTCAGGCTGGTTGTCCATTGACTCTGTGCACGTTTACAGCTAATGCAATGTTTTTTCATGCAGTACCGTATTTGTCTCATTTTGACTCATTGAACCCTAAATCAGGGACATGGCTTAGAAACACATAGTGGACAAAGCCACCAATACAGTTAAACATTTTAAAAGTTTTAAAGAATCATGCTAAAATAAGTGTACTGGTATTGGATGAACTTTTTTAGAAGAACAGCATGTCTGTCATAATTGTGTGCATACAATTGCCATACCCCAATCATATCACATATTTTTATGATGTATAAAGCTTTTTTAGACCTAATCATGGATGTCACTGAATTCTGTGGTTAGTTTACAGGTATGCTGATTTAGTATCCCTTTTTATCAGCTTTTATTCCAGTCCACATTTTTTTTTTTAAGTTTCATTGGGAAAGACATACTTATCAAATTTATCATTTCCTGGCCCTTTGGCGCAACAGTTGGATTTCCGCTCACGACGCCGGCGACCCGGGTTCGGGAGCAGATTCAGGTCACTGGAGGGCCGGCTGGGGAGAAGGCTTGAGCGTCCCATGACTGCTCGCCTTCTCTGGGTGGAGGGAGGGGGCCAAAAGCCCTCAACTTCCCTGACCCTGAGTGGAGGCTCGAGGTACAGCAAGCCCTGCTTGCAGGAGGGGCCAGCCGAGACGCATGGTGGATGTCAGCGTGTAGCACCTTGAAATCAGTGCACACACCACGCGAGGGAGGAAACTGGAGGATAATGACTGTCCATCTCCGGGAAGACAGGGCAATAGGAGCATGCTGTCGATGTGCCACCACCCACCTAGGCCACCTTGCCTGATGAGACAAGAAAGTGTACGGGGTGTACAGGCCCCACCTAGTTCCCCGCTGGGGGGGGTGATAACCATTGCTCCATGGGGCGCAAAGTCGGTCGTAGGTAGGGTGGCTGGCAGAGGGATGACTCTCAGGTACCCACGATGGGTCGGAAATGGAAGGCGATAGGAGAAAAAAAAAATTTATCATTTCCAGATGTGTCATAGATAAAAACGGAGAGGGATAACAGTGTATATAGTGCATTGTGTCATGTATAACACAGTACAAATGTAATACAATGAGGATAGTCCGTGCAATAAATTGTATGGAGGTAGGTACACAAACACTGCAGTGCAAATAGAAAAGTTCAGACTTGGTTACAGGCATGTCTGGAAACATTAGACTTTAGTGAGTGCAGTTTTGAGCTTTGCGTTCAAGCAAAGAGGCCAGGCTACAAGAGATAGATCATTGAGCTTGTGACTACTGGGGAAGAGGCGGGGGGGTTGGGGGAGGTAATAGGAGAATTGGAAGGATTATAGGCAGCCAATTACAAGAGGGAGGAGATGAATTTGCATAGGGGCAATGAAAGAGCTATGAGGGTAATTTTGGATGGCTTGGGGGAGAGAGATTGGGAAAGGAGGAAAGAGCGCTGGATGAGGGAACATTTCGGATGGCTTGGGAGAGAAGAGTTTTGGAGCTATAAGGACTATGGACAATTACAGGAATTGGAGATGAGGTCACATAGGAGGAGGAGGAGGGAAAGAGTGCAGGGTGAGGGGGGTAGGATTTTGGGTTGCTTCAGGGAGCGTCCCAGATCTTGGGGAAATATTGACCATAGGCGGCTTGTCCGAAGGCCGTATAAGTGGAGGGAGTGAACAGGGAGCTGGTGTTAGAGCTCCTGAGGGAATGAGTTGGGAGAGGTGATAGAGTGGCATAGAGATAGGAGGTTAGGGTTTCCAAATTAGGACTTACCAACCGGCGCCTGTCCTCAATACAGGGGAGAGCTAGGGATTGGTAAAGGGAGCAGAGGTGAGATGGGGGGGGGGGCAGTTAGTCAAGTGCAAAGCGGCCAAAGGAATGGAACAGAGTGTTCAGTCTGGTGAGATAAATACCAGGGGGAACACTGTAGACCACATCGCAACAGTACACATATTGCTGTGCTGATTTGTTTTCCACCCAGAACACTCAACTCTGCATGATTGTGTGTACTGTTTAATAGATTTCCATGTGTGGTCACTTAGAAAGCACACCCACTGCTGATGATAGACTCAGCTGATTTTACTCTCTGTCTCTGTCCACTGCTTCACCATCGCTCACTTTTGCAGTACATTACTGTCCCTATCTCTCTCACGGGCACACACTATGCTGAGCAGCTTTGGTGACCCAGTGACATGTCCCTGCAGAACAGCCAACTATTGACTTGGGAGACAGAGGAATATGACAGTGGTGAGCTGCTCGTGTGTGAACACTCAGTGTTGTATCTGTCTCTTGATGTGAGCAGCAGGTTTCAGTGCTGTCACTCTCTCTTTCACGAACAGCTTCCAACATGGGACAAGGGGGGAAAAGTTCTCTCTCTCTCTCTCTCTCTCTCCTCTCTCTCTCTCTCTCTCTCTCTCTCCCCTTCCCCCCTCCCAGCAGTTAACAATGGAGAGAAAGTAAGTAAAGAATTTTGATAGAGGGCGGAGACTGGCATTAAACACATTTTGGCTATTTTTAATTTCTTGGCACAGTACAAATGAGAATTTTACAGTGGCAAGAAAGAATGCTGGCCTCTGATTGGCCAGTTGAGGATTAGACCTTTGATGGTATCCCAGTATAACATCACAGAACTAGTCCCAGCACACAAAAAACTGCATCAAATGTAAAAAAAAAAAAAACGAATCACTCCATGACCACGATTGGCTGCCCCACTACCCTCCTCTGACACCATGAACAGCTTCACTTCCTGCTCTGCCCCCACACAAAGAACACAGTAAAACAACACTGTGATTCCTTTCAGTAAAGCCTGAGTTAAATTCTGCTGCTAGTTTCTCTATGAAAAAAAACAAACACTGCATTGCAGTCGCTCTTATTTCAGATCGAGTGAGTGAGCAAGCAAGCTCATTTTTATGTTTGCTTGCACGCATGTGCAAGAAACATAGTGCCATCATCGGAGATTTCGGAGGTGTGTCACCTCCTCCTCCAATTCAGGCGGCGAGCTGGCAGGCGCGGCCCCTGTAAGCCAATGCATTTTGGAGCGTGTCATAGACACGCTCCCAAAATGCAGTAACTCTGATTGAAAGAACTACGGCGAGTGAGCAGCGATGAAGCTACTCGAGGCAGCTCCCCAACCGCAGGCGCAGGCGCCTCGCGACGCATGAGCAGGCCGACGGGTGCCCAGTCCCCGCCGGGTTGAGCTGCATCGCTCCAACCCCTTCCCGAGTTTGGTGCCACGCTGGAGCCCACCCCAGCGTGGCAATCAATAATTTTGTCGACGGGGTGCCTAATCCCCCATCGGCTGAGCGCCCCAAAGTCCTTGTGCCATGCTGGGAGCCCACCCAGCGTGGCAAGCGTCAAGTTTTTGCCGGCAGGTGCCCAATCCCCCATCGGCTGAGCGCCCCCCAAAGTCGTTGTGTGCCGTGAGGCCCACCCAGCGTGGCAAGCGATCCTACAGCGTCTTTTTTTTTTAACCTGTAAACAAAACTGTCCCACGGCGCGTCTCGAGCCCCCCTCCCACAACCGCACCCACCCTGCGCACCCAGCCTCCCACACCCCCACCCATACTTACTTCCGGACTCGGCGCGACGATTTTCGGTGGACGAGACACGTCTGCACTCTTCAAAGCGACCCGCGAACTGAGGAAATGCCGGTAAGCTGTATAATGGGCTAGATAGGAGGTTCAACTTTGTTGCATATCTCCAGGCATTTTGGGAATTTTGCACAAATTTTCAACATGGGTTTTGGGACCCTTCTCATGAATGATGTCACTGTCATGTCGTTATTGAGGCTCGAAGGGTGATTTCGCGCAGTGACTGCGCGGTGACTCACGAAATCACCTTCGGGACGAATAATGCCATGACAGTGACATCATTCATGAGAAGAGGCCCAAAAACCCCATGTTAAAATTTGGTGCCAAAATTCAAAAAATGACTGTTTGTCGAGCGTCGTTGCGATAGTTCCTACGCAGGCTCATAAGTTCAAAATTTTAATATTTTCACTCCAGATTTTCAACATTGCCATTTCACCACACTGTCTTATGGTAGTACAGTTGTCATTTTTCACATCTCACCCAAATGTGTTTCCGCCCTTGTAGTCGCAGAATGGCGCAGTCGATTGTCTTGAAATCAATGTGAGGACAAATTAAGAAAATCACAGTGACACTGTTCATGAGCAGAGGTCTTGAAATGGCTATGTTGAAAATTTGGTGAAAAAATTCCTAAAAATGACTGTTTTTAGAGCGTGCGTTGCGCAGTTCCTACGCACGTTCATAGGTTTGCAAATTTTCAATATTTCCACTCCAGATTTTCAACATTGCCATTTTTCCACACCTTCTTATGAGTAGTACAGCTGTCATTTTTCACATCTCACCCAAAACGTGTTTCCGCCCATGTAGCGCACAATGGTGCAGTCGTGCGAACTCAGTGTATGGGACACATTAAGGAAATCACAGTGTCACTGTTCATGAGCAGAGATCTTAAAATGGCAATGTTGAAAATTTGGTGACAGAATTCCTAAAAATGACTGTTTTACGAGTGTGCGTTGCACAGTTCCACATGCCTTTCGTAGGTTTTGCAATTTTCAATATTTCCACTCCAGATTTCCAACATTGCCATTTTCCACACCTCCTTATGAGGCAGTACAGCTGTCATTTTTCACATCCTGTCCAAAACATGTTTCCGCCCATGTAGCGCACAGTGGCGCAGTCGGTGTGCAAGCTCAATGTATGGGACACATTAACAAAACCACAGTGACACTGTTCATGAGCAGAGGTCTTAATATGGCTATGTTGAAAACTTGGTGGAAAAATGCACAGTTCCTATGCATGCTTATAAGTTTGCAAATTTAATATTTTCACTCTAGATTTTCAACATGTCCATTTTATTAAACTTCCTTATGAACAGTACAGCTGCAATTTTTCATATGTCACCCAAAATGTGTTATCGCACATGTAGCGCACAATGGTGCTGTTGGTGTCCGAAAGCAATGTTTAGGACAGACTAAGAAAATCACAGTTACACTGTTCATGAGCAGAGGTCTTAAAATGGCTATGTTGAAAATTTGGTGACAAAGTCCATAAAATGACTGTATTCGAGTGAGCATTGTGCAGTTTCAACGCATCCTCGTTAGTTCATGACTTTGTAATATTTCAGTCAGATTTTCACTAGTGGCATTTTCAACACTTCCTTATGAACAGTACAGCTGCCATTTTTCACAACATGGCCGAAGTGTGTTTTCACACTTTCAGTACAGAGATGCGTGGTCACTGTCGGAAATCATTGTTCGGCACAGATAAAGAAAATCACAGTTACAGTGTTCATGATTGGAGGCACCAAAATGCCTGAGTTGACAATCTGCTATAAAATATCCCCAACCTACTTATATAACGGGTGTGCGTTGCACAGTTTCTATGTACGCTTGTGACTTCACCATTTTTTTAAATATTTTTACTACACATTTGCAACATAGCCATTTTTACACCTCCCCATGAAAGAGTACAGCTGTCATTTTTTACAGCCTGTTCGGAATATTTTTCACCTGTGAATGCTAAATGCCATAGGTCACTGTGCATAAGCAGCTTCAGCTACCTAAACTGATATTCCCCTGTTCATGAGGTGGGGTCACAAAAACAAACATGTTGAAAATTTGGAGTTAAAATACCAACGAATGCCTGAGGTATTAGGCTTTTCAACTAAATCGTCCAACCCTATAGAGAATGACAGGAATCAGGGGTGTGACTTGGGATTCTTGCCTGTGATGCTCATACCATTCCACCCTGCAGTCACTGAAAGGCATCGAGGTATGCCTTGGACTCTTTGGCCCCAAACTTCACCCCATTCTCCTATATTGCACCCATCTCACCATATTTCCTAAGCAGAGTAAAGGTGCATAAGGCCAAAGACCCCAAGGAACACGTGACACTTGTCAGTCTCTGCAGAGTGGGGTGTGGTGAAATGGCGTGGCCGTTATGCCTGATGACCCAAATGCACACTCCAATGCCTGTCACTCTCTGCAGGGTGGTGGTGGGGTTGGCTTCAGTTCAATACTTCACTGCCATTCCTATTATGCAGCTCTGTAACTTCTACACTACCACTGCCAATGCCAGTAAGCAAACATTCAGCACTTACAAATGCTTGTTTAACTAGTCACCGGGCGGCTCTTTTCATAATGCTTACTCAGTCTTCAAGGAAATTTCTTGTTTTTGTTTTTTTTAAACTCCACTAATTAAACCATTAAAACTCTCTGTACCACCTTCCTACCGAAACAGTAAAACATTGTGATCCCTCTCACTTTACACCAGATCCCTGTTACTTCAGGCCAGACGGAGCGAGTGAACGAGCAAGCGCATCTTTTAAATACTCACCGCCCAGCTCTTTTCATAGTGCTAACTCAGTCTTCAAGTAAATTTCTTGTTTCTTTTTTAGCCCCACGATGTAAAAGCAAACTCTCCATACCACCTTCCTACCGCCATCCTCACAATTGTGGCAGCAGGCAGGTGGCCGTAAAGGGGGAGCTGCAGTCTCTGAAGCCAAACAACACCAGCATGAACATGGAGTCAGGAAACACAAAGACAGGGAAACAGAAAATAAAAAATGAAAAAAAAACACAACATAAACACCCAAGGAACAGGGCAGATTAAAAAAGACTCATAAGAGTGGAAGCACTGAAAAAGATTCCTATGACAAACAGAGCCACATGAAAAACACAGCGGCTCCACCTACTGGCTGAAACAAAAAATCAGCACTGTGTTTTGTATAAAGTATTCCTACCCACTATAAAAATGAAAAAAAAATAACTTTAAATGTACTTTTTTTTTTTTTTTGTTTTACAAATAACCCATTGTATAATAGCAATAATGCACTCCAGGGAGTGTGTGTTGTGCTGGAATAACATCACGCCTGGGGTATTGAATGCACTTGGCCTGCAGCCTCGTGCCCAGCCACCCAGGCGTGACGTTATCCCAGCACAACACACACCCTGTCGTGCATTATTGCTTAAACACACCACTTGGTCAAAATGGTGCAGAAAATTGTAATTACTTATTTCATATCACATTACAAGCTGCATCACAAATGTGCAGGATAGATGCTTGCAGTTTAGAGACATTTGGACTCAGAAACAACAGTAGCCAGCTACCGTGGATATTAATGACTTTGCAGCAAATTGATTAAAAAAAAATAGACATAACAACTGAATATGATATGGTAAAACATTTATTCATTTGTATAAGCAGACGTGCATTTTTTAAAGAACTACTATCATGCTCTTTATTGAATCCTCCCCCGGCCCTGAGAAGCACAAAGAACCCTTACCTGCCCTCAAATCAAATTCTTCTAATAGTTTCTTTACTGAGTGCCCCAATTTAGAAAGGGAAGGGATCGTATTTTTCCTTCATGGAGCTCCGCCGTTCCGATGCCTTCCACGTCTTTATACCTCTTCCAGCTGTGATCCACCCCCACGTTACTACATTTTGTGACATCACTATATGAGGAGCACGGGGGTGAGCATCCATTGATGTGAATGGGGCTCTTTTCAGAAGTTAAATTTTAATAGTTTAGATGGCCAGTCAAAGCGGTGGCCATGATTTATTCCGACTGTTCAAAAACGTATGGGACAAACATAAAGGAACTCTGGCGACAGGAAAGAGTCACAGATCATTTAGGATCTGCAGTATATGGAATAGGGAAAATGGGCAGACTAGGTGGGCCAAGTGGTCCTTATCTACCATCAAATTCTATGTTTCTATGTAATATGAGTCATTATCAAACCTTTGTTAGGGCTTCTGGCTAGTGCCCAGGCTGTGACCAGGGGTGGGGTGCTATTATGTCTGGGCAGACTAGCTGGACCTTTGATCTTTTTTCTGTCATAATTTTCTGTCATCAGCTTTCAGTGTTTGAAGTTAAATTCATATTTTAAAGGGGCACTGTCACCTTTTAGAATGTTTTTTGTTGGTCCTGTAATACCAGTGTGGCTGTAACAATCTACATGCCCTGAAGACATGTATACTCCCCAGACTGCCTTATCATTTCACTTTTCAAGATTTTCCCTTGAAAAATATAAATTGATGTGGCCTGAGCTGATTAACCAGTGTCTTGTCTGAAGACCAGCAGTTGGATGCCTCAGCACATCCCTGATGCGAAGGGAACGCATGTCAGTACAAAATTGTGACTCAAACAGCTGAAAAACTCCTGCATGAATGAGTTGTGCAGTTTCCAAGCCCTATAGGATGAAAGAGTATCTGACACTGAATATGAAATTACAAGTACTTTCACGAAACGAGCATTATAATATGTTAAACCAGCATTAAAAAAATCAGAACCATGACTCCAGGCATGTGCGCGCCAGCCATATAGAAATGACACAGGGTACGGATAACACACCAAAGATGTGTATTTGGGACATTTTTGTCCAGTAGGCCCTTCATTACAAATCTAGATATATATAAAACAAACTGATTATCAGATAAGTATATCACGGGCAGATTGGATGGACAGTCGGTCTGTTTCTGACAACACTGTAAATGTTTCTATGTATATTTTTTTAATGAGGTAATTTACATGTTTAAATTCCCGCTTTGAATTTGACCTTCTGTGTCCTTTGATATTAAAACTTTTGTTTTTTAGGACTTCTTTGGGATAACCTTCGAGAAACCGCTTCCCCACACTTTTCAGCCAAGTAATAAATATTCTCAACAAAGGTAGCATGCATACCACAGATGAGGTCCACACCGACTACTGGATATTTCCCTGACGAAGGGTTGTTTGAACCCAAAGTGCCAGGGCTAGAGTGGCCAGTAAGCGTGTCTTGGCACTGGCTTGGTATTGTATCATTATAAAAACAAAAATAAAATATTTAGGAAATATCCAGAAGCCGGTGTAGACCTTATCTGTGGAGTACATACTACAACTTTGATAATGCGCATCTAGGGACTGGCAACTTTCCAGTGTGCATCCCCTTGTAACTTACAGCATACATCTGGATTTGTGAAGCAATAAATATGACCGTTTCAGAAAAAACATTACTGTAACAGAGTGTAAGCATCCATTATAATGTGTAGCTTGTGTAGTGAACGGGGGGGGGGGGGAGTACATAGGTGTGATTGAGAAGCTTTGAGTAGATACTGTATGAATAAGACCAGAGTTGATAAGTGGTGAAAGGGTGGAAAGGGAGTGATTCAGTAGGTAAAGCACCATTTGTATAGTATTAATGCACGATAATGTGCATAGGTGTATAAGTGAACACAAGAAAACACAACTAAGTTGGCCTGGTGGTGCTGAGGGATAAGGTGCTGGATGCCAGCCACACCCGACGAGTGCAGGCCACAGAGGGTCGGCAGGGGAGGAGAAAGATCGAGCGTCCCAAGGACTGCTTTCCTTCTCCGGGAAGAGAGGATTTCAGCAGTCGGCACACACCTGACCCCTAATGGAGGTTGGGGGTGGCTCACCTACGCTGCCAACGTGAGGTCAGAGGCAGGGCAGACACCTGCCAGGATGTGCACAGGTGTGCGCGCACTACCAGGGCTGGCATCATTAGACACTCCACCTCTGAGGGGAGCTGTACACTGGAGGAGAAAAAAGATTGCTCCGGCAGGATGAAGGAGGGTGTCTCACAGGTCCCGCCTCTGAATAGCCACGGTGCCGGCCACACTGGATCCAGTCTCCGGAGGGGTTTGGGGTACCCCACAAGGGGGAAAGCCCTGGGGGTGTCAATCGGCGTCGCTGGTGGACGTCGGGGGACAGGATTGGGGGCTCCTTCCAAAGATAGGGCCGTGAGCAAAAGGCGTATAAAGTGATAGCAAAAAAAAAAAAGAAAACAGCTATTTTACAAACATACGAAAGCGCCTGCAGAAAAAGGCCCATAGGTCTATCAAGTCTGCTCAAGTGTGCAGCTCACAGTTTACTTCTCCTGCACCTGCCCCCCCCCATTCCCTTTACATCATCCCCTCCCCCGGATTATCCCCTCCTTTGTTCTTATCTGCATTTACCCTCCCCTTGAATCTATCCCGTCCCCTTTTAAAACTGTCCACTGTCTTCAGTGTGATCAACTCCTCCAGCAGTGTGTTCCACCTGGCCTTCACCCTCTCTGTGAAGTAGTGCCTCCTCATCTCCCTCCTGAATCTACCCCCTTCCAACTTCAGACTGTGCCCCCTCATGACTCATCCTCCCTTTAAGTGGAACAGCCCTCCTGCTTTGACTACGTTAATGCCTTTTAAGTATTTGAAGATCTGTATCATGCCCCCCCACTCCCTTCTGTCCTCCAGGAAATACATGTTGAGCCCCCTCAATCTCTTCTCATAGGGTTTATCCCCTAGACCTAGGATCATCTTGTCACCTTACGCTGCACCCCCTCCAGTAATCTTACATCCTTTTTTAGGTGAGGGCACCAGTACTGCACACAGTACTCCAAGTGTGGCCTCAACAGTATTCTGTAAAGGTAGGATAACCTTCTCTCACCTTGAGGCGATACCCTGACAGTGCACCCCAACATTCGATTGGCCCTGACTGCCCTCCTCCAGCACTGTGCTGATAACCCTCATGTCCCCTATGACTGGTACCCCTAGGCCCTTCTCTTTCTCCAGAATTGATACCAGCACTCCCCGCAGCCAGTAGCCGGTCTTGGGGTTTCTGTCTTCGAGGTGCATGACCTTGCACTTTGTAGCATTAAACCCCAGCTGCCACACACCTGACCAGTGCTCGAGTTTTGCTAGATCCTCCCTGAGATCCTACCTCCCTTCCTCACTGTCCACCATTGTATATATCTTTGTGTCACTGGCGAACAGGCTGATCTTACTCTTGATTCCTTCTGCAATATCCCTGATAAAGATGTTGAATAAAACGGGGCCTAGCACGGAACCCTGTGGTACCCCAGTGGTCACAGGTCTTGGCTTAGAGGTCTTCCTCCTTACAACTATTCTGTGCTGTCTATTTTGCATCTAGCTTGTAACCCACCCCACTAGTTCCTCTCCTGCCCCCTGGTTTCTCAGCTTGCCCAATAATCTTCTTCCATGTGGCACTGATTCAAAGGCCTTGCTGAGGTCCAGATACGGGATATCCATGGCATGGCCCCCATCAACCGCCCTTGTGACCCAATCAAAGAAGTCAGAAGACAAACCCATGCTGTCTCTCATCCTGGAGTCCATTACTTTCCAGGAAGGTTATCAACCTTTCCTTTAGAATAGTCTCCATTAGCTTCCCCACCATGGAAGTCAAGCTTACTGGCTATAATTGCCCGGTTTGTCCATGGGCCCACTCTTGTGGAGAGGTACCACATGAGACATTCTCCAGTCCATGGGCATGCTCCCTGTCTCTAAAGAGGTGTTAAACAGGTCATTTTATTTGCAAAGATAACTTTAGTAGCCCACTCGTGGGGTAGCAGTTAAGTAGCACTACCACTTATGACACCGACAACCTGACTTTGGGAGCAAGCTTGAAAAACTTTGAAGGGTCAGCCAAGTAGACAAGGATTAAGTGCCCAATGGTCTGCTCTCCTCCTCTGGGGAGGAACAGGTGAGGCACAGGTCTGGCTCCTAGTGGTGACGGGGGGGGGGCAAGGCAGCCTGGGACCACAGTGTTGGGAAGAGGAGGAACAGTAGGTCAATGTCCTACACATGAAAACATGCATAGAGCTGTCTCGGATGGCATGATATGTCAAAAACCTCCACCGATGGGGTTTCCCTCAAAGATGTTGGGTGCCAATTCTACAAAACTGGGTCTGACTCCTCGAAAGAACGATCTCCAGAGGTCTTCATGCGGGCCCTGAAACTGCTAGGAAGCCCTCGGTAGAGGAGCAGAGCATGCACACAAGGCAGACAGGAGTCAGGAAGTCACTCGGGTAGCCAGGGCCTGATACAGGGCCTTATAGCTGAATTAGCCCACCTTGAAGGTAATTCTCCATGAGATTGCTCTTTAGCAATGTTGCTGATTTCCTTTTGTTTGCTTGCATTTCCAGGAGTGTTCTGGTGGTGGAGGGGGTGGTGCATTTTTGACGTCGTGGAGGTCTGCATGCGACCAGCGCAGATGTCACATCCTCTGCCCAACAGTAAGCAGGAAGCAGGCAATTTAAAGTAATCGCTTTTGTTTGGAGTTTGTTAGGCGCACTGTAACAAACAAGTTAGATTTTGTGGAATAAAGCAACAGCCTGCACTGCTGCACAGAATGTAATGCAGAAATATATTGTGTCTCAAAGAAAAGTTAAGGGAGACAGCCTTACCAAGAAAATAACCACGCTGCACGGCTGTACAGAAGGGCTTCCAGCTCAATTCCAATTTCTGCAGAAGTGCAGCCTGGGAAACTACCACCGGTGCAGGCTGGAAAATGCCTGTCATTACGTTGTAGGTGATGCTGGCTGTTCAGACAGCGGAGAAAAACTACTAAATCAGAACACGATCCCAGGGAAAGAGGGGTCAGAGTCACCACACCACGCAACGCGAAATCAGCAAAATGGTGGCATTCAGACGTGCACATAGCGGCACTGATCTGATCACTGTGCACCACCAACAATGACTCAGAATTGGTAGTGTGAATGGGCCTTTGGACTGATGAAGGCCTCTAAGGGTAGCTGTAGGGGATGGTGCCACAACCCTGCAAACATTTGTTATGGAGTCTTGGTGTTTTACCCTTTTGTGTACACCCTCCCACACAGAGCAGACAGTGTCTTGTAAAATGTAACTACATTATGAAAATACTTAATTATTTATAGTCCATACATTAATAGACGCAGAAACCACACAAAGGAAGAAAAAACACGAAAATACAAAAAATCTGGAAACCACCATTTAGTGTGATCTGGCTCTATTTGTTGGCCTTTATGTACTCAAGAAATGCATGAGCCATATGGCAAGAGTAAAGACTCCCCCTCTCATTGTCCCCTGTGAGGATGATGCACTACGCCTCATCCCTCCACTGGGCTTGGCTGAAGAGAACCCTACAGAACTGAAGGGATAGTCACACATGTACAGTTCCCCTCCAGATAATGAATACATGCAGGAACATAATGGCACCATTAGAGGCAAGTAGAATGCAAAGGAATACACCTCCCACAGTGCACGCTCTGGATAAAAGCTTTGATTTTTAGAGTCTTAAATAGGTTGTTCTTTGGTCTTTCAACCTTCCAACCCCTTTTGTCTTTCTGTCGCTTACATAGCCAAAGAATGTATTAGTGGCCCAGTCACATCTCTCACTCTCTCTCTAAAACCAAACACAGACACACACACACCCTCATACTCCAAGAACTGCAACAAAGTTCGGACAATATATGTCACACCGTCTAACCAGTAACAGATGTAACTTGAAAAAATATATTATTTGCAGCTTACAGGTGCAGAGACATATGACTTTACTCGGGGAAGGTCTAAATGGACTGTCACCAGGGAACCAATAGGATCAAAGGGAAAAAAGGATTTGCTGTCTTGATGTGTTGGGTGGGGTGGAGTGAATATAGTTGTCGGTCTAACTTCATAGAACAAAATAATGTAAGGGGGTGCTGCTGATCAGTCAGTACCACAGTGACAGTGAGGCTGCAGGCATGCTGAGAGACAAGCGTTTGCATTGCAGAGGTGTAAGTTACCTCTAGAAGCAAAGGAACACAAAATAGGGGTGGGACCAAGAGATTGGGTCCACAGAGGCATGTGCAGAGTTGCACAGTGATCATGCAGATGTACTAATGAATTAGAGACTGATATTATTATTATTATTTATGCATGCAATAACCAAATTGGTAATATGGCATTCCAGCAAGTCTTCTGTGTCCTTTTCAGAGCATCTTATTAGCTTTGTAGGAAAGCAGCCTTGATTCTTTTTTTTATTCTTTGTTAACTGGGTAAGGCCCACTAGGCACAACTGCCTGTTTTCAGGGGTGACCCGGGAGCTTTAGGCTGGTTAAGCAACAAGTGGAGGTTGTGGGAATCAAACCCATGTCTGCTGAACCAAGCTCATTCACAGCTCATTACTCTAGCCTCTAGGCTATACTGCCAGCCGTTGACGATGTGTTTGAAATGTGCACTTTCCCAATCTGCTCCCTCTTGTTCCTGCCCTTCCCCCTTCCTTTAGCCCTGTGTATTCCCCTTCCATCCCCCGACCCCGTGTCTGGACCCCCTTGACTTCTTAATGCACTGTTATACAGTATAAATTACTTCTCCATGTATAACTAACCATTATGTATTCTACTGTTCCTGTGCATTGACCACTGTGAGTGATAATGTCCATGCAACTATTCTACCAATTACAGTTTTATCCTGTACATTATATATAGATTAAAGTATGGGGTGGTGTGCGTAACAAGAAGTTTACACACACCTGAGGGTTTAGGTGATACATAAGTCCTAAGAGCGAAGCTCGAGTGGGCTCTAAAAGCATCTAACCCTGAGGGTGTATGTGTATGTTTTGAGTTTACACACACCACCCCATATTTTATTTTATATAATTGCTGGGTTTCACTTTTTTTGCATCAGCAATTATAGAAAATAAAAATAAGTTGCCGTGCAGCCGTGGCCCGGTAAAGTTACAGCGGGCGGCTACCTTTCTTCCTTCATTTAAACGTTTTTTTTTTTGCATGTGGGCAGCTGAAAATGAATGAAAGTCCTTGTGGCACATTTTTGTTCTTTAATTACTTACCGACTGCGAGAGGCGGTTCACTGTTCCTTTGCAGTTTGGGAGAAGGAGAGCCGTCATTAGCAGAGGAACTGCGGCGGGCACATGTGCAGAATAAGGGAAACTGTGTGCATGTTTGCTGTATTAAACACTCCTTTATTATGGCAAATTATGCCATGGTTTCCCTATGGGGAAAAAAGGGAAACCAGTTATTATTATTATTATATAATAACTGGGGAGCGTTTTCTCCCATAGAGAAACGTGGTTATAATTCACTGTTATAACCGAGTTATAATGGCGAACATATGCTGGGTTTCTTTCACTCTGCACATGCGCAATCCTCTTCCCTTTCTCAGCGCTCACTATCTCGCCGCCAGCAGCACTCTGCAGTAAGTAAATAATTAAAAACAACAGCTCTCAACTTTAAAGTTCACCAGCCCTCATTCCTTAAACATGTACTCGTTTTTTTTTTTTTTACACTTTCTTTATTCTCCGGGAGGCTCTGGGCATCTCACAGGAGAGCCCACATGACTGTACCCTCTACTCCCCACCTGAAACCATCTCACTGGGAGCGAGATTGCTGAGCACCCTCATCCGAACCCTTAGAACCTTCCAGCCCCACCCCCCACCCGTTGAGGGCCCGCCCCCCCTTGCGGCCTATCTGGAATTAGAGGGTCGGTCCCAGGGTCGGTTGAGGGGTTCGGGAGAGCCTGGTAGAGGATGGTCCGGCTTTTGAGGATGTGGGGTGCAGCCCCTTGAAGCCTCTGTCACCTCCCCATGGTCCCTAGGGTTTTTCCTACTCTAGGTTGCCCCCTCCGAGCTCGGACATGCAATGACGTCCCCTGACTCCAGCATGCCGATGTCCACTGCAGCTCCACCTCCAAGACTAGAGTGCTGCACATTCCTTGTGCTGCCCCAACCACCATCAAGGGCCACCCAGGAGTGGTGCATACCCTGGATCCCTTCCCGGGAAGAGAGAGCAGTCCTCCAGATGCTCAATCCCTTCCCTCCCCTGCTGACCCCTGGCGGCGGTCTGGGTTCGTTCCCGAACCTGGGTCACCAGCATGGCACGAGGTGTGGCATCCAGCATCTCAACCCTCAGCACCGCTGGGCCAGTCCAAACATGTGCTCCTTGAGTAAACCATTTTTTTTTAAAGCAAAAAATACCCAGAAAGTTTTCAGTAACTGCAGGCATCAGACAGGGCTTCATGCCAACCACACACCAGGTCTGAACACCAATATATTTTTATTTTATATATTGGCTGTGGCGAGAAAACACTTACCAGCAATTATATGAAATAAAGGATGGGGGTCATGTGTAAAACTCAATTTTACACACACACCCTCAGTGTGCAACGCTTTTTCATAAACTCCTCGGGCTTTGCCCTCGCCCCTCATGGTTTATGTAGTATCCCACAACTCAGGTGTGTGTGTCAAATCTCGTTACACACACACACACACATCCTTTATTCTCTATGTTATCATTTTTGTATCCTGCCTCCCTGATTTGTAATTTTGCTTTACTCATGGCTGTCCTATTTAATTCTGCCTATTTTATCAACTGCTAGCAACTGTATAATACCATTGTACCCATTATCCACACTTTGAATGTGTTCCTCAGCCGTATGTGATCTTGCAAAAGCATTGTTCTTGTTGAACTTTATGGATGTTGAATCTCTCCTTTTTCCCTTTCCCCAGGTCACACCTGGAAACAAACCCGAGCTCAGTGTGCCTTTACTGGTCAACAACTTTTAGATCAACAACTTTTAGGTTAACAACTTTTTAGCTCCCCTCGGTTTCCCGAAGCTACAAGGCTGGCAGCAGGAAGGGTCGAGAGGGCTACGGTTGTTGAAAAGCCCTCCCCAGCTCCCCTCGGTTTCCCGAAGCTATAAGACTGGCAGCAAGAAGGGTCGAGAGGGCTACGGTTGTTGAAAAGCCCTCCCCAGCTTCCCTCGGTTTCCCGAAGCTACAAGGCTGGCAGCAGGAAGGGTCGAGAGGGCTACGGTTGTTGAAAAGCCCTCCCCAGCTCCCCTCGGTTTCCTGAAGCTACAAGGCTGGCAGCAGGAAGGGTCGAGAGGGCTACGGTTGCTGAAAAGCCCTCCCCAGCTCGCCTCGGTTTCCCAAAGCTACAAGGCTGGCAGCAGAAAGGGTCAAGAGGGCTACGGTTGTTGAAAAGCCCTCCCCAGCTCCCCTCGGTTTTCCGAAGCTACAAGGCTGGCAGCAGGAAGGTACGCAATCTCAAGACTGCGCTCGGTTTTAAACCTTTGCGCCTTTTTTCTGTTCGGCTCCCTGGCACTGTAGTTTCCCGAAGCTACAAGGCTGGCAGCAGGAAGGGTCGAGAGGGTTACGGTTGTTGAAAAGCCCTCCCCAGCTCCCCTCGGTTTCCCGAAGCTACAAGGCTGACAGAAGGAAGGGTCGAGAGGGCTATGGTTGTTCAAAAGCCCTCCCCAGCTCCTCTCGGTTTCCTGAAGCTACAAGGCTGGCAGCAGGAAGGGTCGAGAGGGCTACAGTTGTTGAAAAGCCCTCCCCAGCTCCGCTCTGTTTCCCGAAGCTACAAGGCTGGCAGCAGGAAGGGTCGAGAGGGCTACTGTTGTTGAAAAGCCCTTCCCAGCTCCCCTCTGGTTCCCGAAGCTACAAGGCGGGCAGCAGGAAAGGTTGAGAGGGCTACGGTTGTTGAAAAGCCCTCCCAGCTCCCCTCGGTTTCCTGAAGCTACAAGGCTGGCAGCAGGAAGGGTCGACAGGGCTACGGTTGTTGAAAAGCCCTCCTCAGCTCCCCTCGGTTTCCAGAAGCTACAAGGCTGGCAGCAGGAAGGGTCAAGAGTGCTACGGTTGTTGAAAAGCCCTCCCCAGCTCCCCTCGGTTTCCCGAAGCTACAAGGCTGGCAGCAGGAAGGGTCGAGAGGGCTACGGTTGTTGAAAAGCCCTCCCCAGGTCCCCTCGGTTTCCCGAAGCTACAAAGCTGGCAGCACTAATGGTCGAGAGGGCTGCGGTTGTTGAAAAGCCCTCCCAGCTCTCCTCGGTTTCCCGAAGCTACAAGGCTGGCAGGAGGAAGGGTCGAGAGGGATATGGTTGTTGAAAAGCCCTCCCCAGCTCCCGTCATTTTCCCAAAGCTACAAGGCTGGCAGCAGGAAGGGTCGAGAGGGCTACGGTTGTTGAAAAGCCCTCCCCAGCTCCCCTCGGATTCCCGAAGCTACAAGGCAGGCAGCAGGAAGGTACGCGATCTCAAGACTGCGCTCGGTTTTAAACCTTGCCGTCTTTTTTCCCTGGCGCGGTAGTTTCCCGAAGCTGCAAGGCTGACAGCAGGAAGGGTCGAGAGGGCTACGGTTGTTGAAAAGTCCTCCCCAGCTCCCCTTGGTTTCCCGAAGCTACAAGGCTGGCTGCAGGAAGGGTCGAGAGGGCTACGGTTGTTGAAAAGCCCGCCTCGGCTCCCCTCGGTTTCCCAAAGCTACAAGGCTGGCAGCAGGAAGGGTCGAGAGGGCTACAGTTGTTGAAAAGCCCTCCCCAGCTCTCCTTGGTTTCCCGAAGCTACAAGGCTGGCAGCAGGAAGGTACGCGGTCTCAAGACTGCCCTTGGTTTTAAACCTTGGCGCCTTTTTTCTACTCAGCTCCATGGCGCTGTAGTTTCCCGAAGCTGCAAGGCTGGCAGCAGGAAGCGTCGAGAGGGCTACGGTTGTTGACAAGTATTCCCCAGCTCCCCTTGGTTTGCCGAAGCTACATGACTGGCAGCAGGAAGGGTTGAGAGGGCTACGGTTGTTGAAAAGCCCTCCCCAGCTCCCTCGGTTTCCGAGCTTCAAGGCTGGCAGCAGGAAGGGTCGAGAGGGTTACGGTTGTTGAAAAGCCCTCCCCAGCTCCTCTCGGTTTCCCGAAGCTAGAAGGCTGGCAGCAGGAAGGGTCGAGAGGGCTACGGTTGTTGAAAAGCCCTCCCCAGCTCCCTCGGTTTCCCGAAGCTACAAGGCTGGCAGCAGGAAGGGTCGAGAGGGCTGCGGTTGTTGAAAAGCCCTCTTCAGCTCTCCTCGGTTTCCCGAAGCTACAAGGCTGGCAAGAGGAAGGGTCGAGATGGGATACGGTTGTTGAAAAGCCCTCCACAGCTCCTGTCGTTTTCCCGAAGCTACAAGGCTGGCAGCAGGAAGGTACGTGATCTCAAGACGGTGCTCGGTTTTAAACCTTTCTGCCTTTTTTCTACCCAGCTCCCTGGCGCGGTAGTTTCCCGAAGCTGCAAGGCTGACAGCAGGAAGGGTTGAGAGGGCTACGGTTGTTGAAAAGGCCTCCCCAGCTCCCCTAGGTTTCCAGAAGCTACAAGGCTGGCAGAAGGTGAGAGGCTACTGTTGTTGAAGAGACCTCCCCAGCTCCCCTCGGTTTCCAAGCTACAAGGCTGCCTGGAAGGAAGGACGAGAGGCTCTCAGTTGTGAAAAGCCCTCCCAGCTCCCTCAGATTCCTGAAGCTACAAGGCTGGCAGGAGGAAGGGTCGAGAGGCTACGGTTGTTGAAAGCCCTCCCCAGCCTCCCTCCGTTTCCCGAAGCTACAAGGCTGGCAGCAGGAAGGGTCGAGAGGGCTACTGTTGTTGAAAAGCCCTTCCCAGCTCCCCTCTGGTTCCCGAAGCTACAAGGCTGGCAGCAGGAAGGGTCGAGAGAGCTACGGTTGTTGAAAAGCCCTTCCCAGCTCCCTCGGTTTCCCGAAGCTACAAGGCTGGCAGCAGGAAGGGTCGAGAGGGCTACGGTTGTTGAAAAGCCCTCCCCAGCTCCTCTCTGTTTCCCGAAGCTAGAAGGCTGGCAGCAGGAAGGGTCGAGAGGGCTACGGTTGTTGAAAAGCCTTCCCAGCTCCCCTCGGTTTCCCGAAGCTACAAGGCTGGCAGCAGGAAGGGTCGAGAGGGCTGCGGTTGTTGAAAAGCCCTCCCCAGCTCTCCTCGGTTTCCCGAAGCTACAAGGCTGGCAGGAGGAAGGGTCGAGAGGGATACGGTTGTTGAAAAGCCCTCCACAGCTGCCCGTCGTTTTCCCGAAGATACAAGGCTGGTAGCAGGAAGGGTCGAGAGGGCTACGGATGTTGAAAAGCCCCCCCAGCTCCGCTTGGGTACCCGAAGCTACAAGGCAGGCAGCAGGAAGGTACGCAATCTCAAGACTGCGCTCGGTTTTAAACCTTTCCGCCTTTTTTCTACTCAGCTCCCTGGCGCGGTAGTTTCCCGAAGCTGCAAGGCTGACAGCAGGAAGGGTCGAGAGGGTTACGGTTGTTGAAAAGCCCTCCCCAGCTCCCTTGGTTTCCCGAAGCTACAAGGCTGGCAGCAGGAAGGGTCGAGAGGGCTACGGTTGTTGAAAAGCTCTCCCAAGCTCCCCTCAGTTTCCCGAAGCTACAAGGCTGGTAGCAAGAAGGGTCGAGAGGGCTACGGTTGTTGAAAAGCCCTTCCCAGCTCCCCACGGTTTCCCGAAGCTACAAGGCAGGCAGCAGGAAGGTACGCGGTCTCAAGACTGCGCTCGGTTTTAAACCTTGGCGCCTTTTTTCTACTTAGTTCCATGGCGCTGTAGTTTCCCGAAGCTGCAAGGCTGGCTGCAGGAATGGTCGAGAGGGCTACGGTTGTTGAAAAGCCCTCCCCAGCTCCTCTCTGTTTCCCGAAGCTAGAAGTCTGGCAGCAGGAAGGGTCGAGAGGGCTACGGTTGTTGAAAACACCTCGCCAGCTCCCCTCGGTTTCCCTAAGGTACAAGGCTGGCAGCAGGAAGGGTCGAGAGGGCTGCTGTTGTTGAAAAGCCCTCCCCAGCTCTCCTCGGTTTCCCGAAGCTACAAGGCTGGCAGGAGGAAGGGTCGAGAGGGATACGGTTGTTGAAAAGCCCTCCCCAGCTCCCCTCGGTTACCCGAAGCTACAAGGCTGGCAGCAGGAAGGGTTGAGAGGGCTACGGTTGTTGAAAAGCCCTCCCCAGCTCCTCTCGGACTCCCGAAGCTACAAGGCAGGCAGCAGGAAGGTACGCGATCTCAATAGTGCGCTCGGTTTTAAACCTTCCCGCCTTTTTTCTACTCAGCTCCCTGGCGCGGTAGTTTCCCGAAGCTGCAAGGCTGACAGCAGGAAGGGTCGAGAGGGCTATGGTTGTTGAAAAGTCCTCCCCAGCTCCCCTCGGTTTCCCGAAGCTACAAGGCTGGCAGCAGGAAGGGTCGAGAGGGCTACCGTTGTTGTAAAGCCCTCCTCGGCTCCCCTCGGTTTCCCGAAGCTTCAAGGCTGGCAGCAGGAAGGGTTGAGAGGGCTACGGTTGTTGAAACGCCCTCCCCAGCTCTCCTCGGTTTCCCGAAGCTACAAGGCTGGCAGGAGGAAGGGTTGAGAGGGATACGGTTGCTGAAAAGCCCTCCACAGCTGCCGTCGTTTTCCCGAAGCTACAAGGCTGGCAGCAGGAAGGGTCGAGAAGGCTACGGATGTTGAAAAGCCCTCCCCAGCTCTGCTTGGGTTCCCGAAGCTACAAGGCAGGCAGCTGGAAGGTACTTGTTCTCAAGACTGCGTTCGGTTTTAAACCTTTCCGCCTTTTTTCTACTCAGCTCCCTGGCGTGGTAGATTCCCGAAGCTGCAAGGCTGACAGCAGGAAGTGTCGAGAGGGCTATGGTTGTTGAAAAGTCCTCCCCAGCTCCCCGCAGTTTCCCTAGGCTACAAGGCTGGCAGCCGGAAGGGTCGAGAGGGCTACGGTTGTTGAAAAGCCCTCCCCAGCTCCCCTCTGTTTCCCGAAGCTACAAGGCTGGCAGCAGGAAGGGTTGAGAGGGCTACGGTTGTTGAAAATTCCACCCCAGCTCCCTTCGGATTCCCAAGCTACAAGGCTGGCAGCAGGAAGGGTCGAGAGGGCTACGGTTGTTGAAAAGCCCTCCCCAGCTCCTCTCAGTTTCCCGAAGCTAGAAGGCTGGCAGCAGGAAGGGTCGAGAGGGCTACGGTTGTTGAAAAGCCCTCCCAGCTCCCCTCGGTTTCCCGAAGCTACAAGGCTGGCAGCAGAAAGGGTCGAGAGGGCTGCGGTTGTTGAAAAGCCCTCAACAGCTCTCCTCGGTTTCCCGAAGCTACAAGGCTGGCAGGAGGAAGGGTCGAGAGGGATACGGTTGTTGAAAAGCCCTCCCCAGCTCCCGTCGTTTTCCCGAAGCTGCAAGGTTGGCAGCATGAAGGGTCGAGAGTGCTACGGTTGTTGAAAAGCCCTACCCAGCTCCCCTCGGATTCCCGAAGCTACAAGACAGGAAGCAGTAAGGTACACGATCTCAAGACTGCGCTCGGTTTAAACCTTTCCGCCTTTTTTCTACTCAGCTCCCTGGCGCGGTAGTTTCCCGAAGTTGCAAGGCTGACAGCAGGAAGGGTCAAGAGGGCTACGGTTGTTGAAAAGTCCTCCCCAGCTCCCCTCGGTTTCCCGAAGCTACAAGGCTGGCAGCAGGAAGGGTGGAGTGGGCTACGGTAGTTGAAAAGCCCTCCCCAGCTCCCCTCGGTCTCCCGAAGCTACAATGATGGCAGCAGGAAGGGTCGAGAAGGCTACTGTTGTTGAAAAGCCCTCCCCAGCTCCCCTCGGTTTCCCAAAGCTATAAGGCTGGCAGCAGGAAGGGTCGAGAGGGCTACGGTTGTTGAAAAGCCCTCCCCAGGTCCCCTCGGGTTCCCGAAGCTAAAAGGCAGGCAGCAGGAAGGTACTTGATCTCAAGACTGCGCTCGGTTTTAAACCTTTCCGCCTTTTTTCTACTCAGCTCCCTGGCGCGGTAGTTTCCCGAAGCTGCAAGGCTGACAGCAGGAAGGGTCGAGAGGGCTACGGTTGTTGAAAAGTCCTCCCCAGCTCCCCTCGGTTTCCCGAAGCTACAAGGCTGGCAGCAGGAAGGGTCGAGAGGGCTACGGTTGTTGAAAAGCCCTCCCCAGCTCCCCTCTGTTTCCCGAAGCTACAAGGCTGGCAGCAGGAAGGGTGGAGAGGGCTACGGTTGTTAAAAATCCCACCGCAGCTCCCGTCCGGTTCCGGAAGCTACAAGGCTGGCAGCAGGAAGGGTCGAGAGGGCTACGGTTGTTGAAAAGCCCTCCCCTGCTCTCCTCATTTTTCCGAAGGTACAAGGCTGGCAGCAGGAAGGGTCGAGTGGGTTACGGTTGTTGAAAAGCCCTCCCCATCTCCCCTCGGTTTCCCGAAGCTACAAGGCTGGCAGCAGGAAAGGTGGAGAGGGCTACGGTAGTTGAAAAGCCCTCCCCAGCTCCCCTCGGTTTCCCGAAGCTACAAGGCTGGCAGCAGGAAGGTCGAGAGAGGAGCTACTGTTGAAAAGCCCTCCCCAGCTGCAATCGGTTTCCCGAATCTACATGGCTGGCAGCAGGAAGGGTCGAGAGGGCTACTGTTGTTGAAAATCCCTCCCCAGCTCCGCTCGGTTTCCCGAAGGTACAAGGCAGGCAGCAGGAAGGTACGCGGTCTCAAGACTGCGTTCGGTTTTAAAACTTGGTGCCTTTTTTCTACTCAGCTCCATGACGTTGTAGTTTCCCGATGCTGCAAGGTTGGCAGCAGGAAGGGTCGCGAGGAGCTCGGATTGAAAGCCCTCCCCAGCTCCTCTGTTTCCCGAAGCTAGAAGGCTGGCAGCAGGAAGTGTCGAGAGGGCTAGGGTTGTTGAAAAGCCCTCCACAGCTCCCCTCAGTTTCCCTAAGGTACAAGGCTGGCAGGGCAGGGTCGAGAGGGCTACGGTTGTTGAAAAGCCCTCCCCAGCTCTCCTCGGTTTCCCGAAGCTACAAGGCTGGCAGGAGGAAGGGTCGAGAGGGCTATGGTTGTTGAAAAGCCCTCCCCAGCTCCCCTCGGGTTCCCGAAGCTACAAGGCAGGCAGCTGGAAGGTACTTGATCTCAAGACTGCGTTCGGTTTTAAACCTTTCCGCCTTTTTTCTACTCAGCTCCCTGGCGCGGTAGTTTCCCGGAGCTGCAAGGCTGACAGCAGGAAGGGTGGAGAGGGCTACGGTTGTTGAAAATCCTACCCCAGCTCCCTTCGGATTCCCGAAGCTACAAGGCTGGCAGCAGGAAGGGTCGAGAGGTTTACGGTTGTTGAAAACCCTCCCCAGCTCCCCTCGGTTTCCCCAAGCTACAAGGCTGGCAGCAGGAAGGGTCAAGAGGGCTACAGTTGTTGAAAATCCCACCCTAGCTCCTGTCGGATTCCGGAAGCTACAAGGCTGGCATCAGGAAGGGTCGAGAGGGCTACGGTTGTTGAAAAGCCCTCCCCAGCTCCTCTCAGTTTCCCGAAGCTAGAAGGCTGGCAGCAGGAAGGGTCGAGAGGGCTGCGGTTGTTGAAAAGCCCTCAACAGCTCTCCTCGGTTTCCCGAAGCTACAAGGCTGGCAGGAGGAAGGGTCGAGAGGGATACGGTTGTTGAAAAGCCCTCCCCAGCTCCCGTCATTTTCCCGAAGCTGCAAGGCTGGCAGTAGGAAGGGTCGAGAGGGCTACGGTTGTTGAAAAGCCCTCCCCAGCTCCCCTCGGGTTCCCGAAGCTAAAAGGCAGGCAGCAGGAAGGTACTTGATCTCAAGACTGCGCTCGGTTTTAAACCTTTCCGCCTGTTTTCTACTCGGCTCCCTGGCGCGGTAGTTTCCCGAAGCTGCAAGGCTGACAGCAGGAAGGGTCGAGAGGGCTACGGTTGTTGAAAAGTCCTCCCCAGCTCCCCTCGGTTTCCCGAAGCTGCAAGGCTGGCAGCAGGAAGGGTCGAGAGGGCTACGGTTGTTGAAAAGCCCTCCTCGGCTCCCCTCTGTTCCGAAGCTACAAGGCTGGCAGCAGGAAGGGTCGAGAGGGCTACGGTTGTTGAAAAGCCCTCCCCAGCTCTCCTCGTTTTCCGAAGCTACAAGGCTGGCAGCAGGAAGGGTTGAGAGGGCTACGGTAGTTGAAAAGCCCTCCCCAGCTCCCTTCGATTTCCCGAAGCTACAAGGCTGGCAGCAGGAAGGGTCAAGAGGGCTACGATTGTTGAAAAGCCCTCCCCAGCTCCCCTCGGTTTCCCGAATCTACATGGCTGGCAGCAGTAAGGTTCGAGAGGGCTACTGTTGTTGAAAATCCCTTCCCAGCTCCACTCGGTTTCCCAAAGCTACAATGCTGGCAGCAGGAAGGGTCGAGAGGGCTACGGTTGTTGAAAAGCCTTCGCCAGCTCCCCTCGGTTTCCCGAAGCTACAAAGCAGGCAGCAGGAAGGTACGTGGTCTCAAGACTGAGCTCGGTTGTAAACCTTGGTGCCTTTTTTCTACTCAGCTCCATGGCACTGTAGTTTCCCAAAGCTGCAAGGCTGGCAGCAGGAAGGGTCGAGAGGGCTACGGTTGTTGAAAAGACCTCCCCAGCTCCTCTCTGTTTCCCGAAGCTAGAAGGCTGGCAGCAGGAAGGGTCGAGAGGGCTACGGTTGTTGAAAAGCCCTCCCCAGCTCCCCTCGGTTTCCCGAAGGTAGAAGGCTGGCAGCAGGAATGGTCGAGAGGGCTGCGGTTGTTGAAAAGCCCTCCCCAGCTCTCCTCGGTTTCCCGAAGCTACAAGGCTGGCAGGAGGAAGGGTCGAGAGGGCTATGGTTGTTGAAAAGCCCTCCCCAGCTCCCCTCGGGTTCCCGAAGCTACAAGGCAGGCAGCTGGAAGGTACTTGATCTCAAGACTGCGTTCGGTTTTAAACCTTTCCGCCTTTTTTCTACTCAGCTCCCTGGCGCGGTAGTTTCCCGAAGCTGCAAGGCTGACAGCAGGAAGGGTCGAGAGGGCTACGGTTGTTGAAAAGTCCTCCCCAGCTCCCCTCGGTTTCCCGAAGCTACAAGGCTGGCAGCCGGAAGGGTCGAGAGGGCTACGGTTGTTGAAAAGCCCTCCCCAGCTCCCCTCTGTTTCCCGAAGCTACAAGGCTGGCAGCAGGAAGGGTCGAGAGGGCCTAGGTTGTTGAAAATCCCACCCCAGCTCCCTTCCGATTCCGGAAGCTACAAGGCTGGCAGCAGGAAGGGTCGAGAGGAAGGCTCTAGTTGTTGAAAAGCCCTCGTCCAGCTACTCTCGGTTTCCGCAGGCTACAAAGCAGGCAGCAGGAAGGTCGTGGTCTCAAGACTGCGCTCTGTTGCTGTAAACCTTGGTGCCTTTTCTACTCAGCTCCATGGCACTATAGTATCCCAAAGCTGCGAGGCTGGCAGCAGGAAGGGTCGAGAGGGCTACGGTTGTTGAAAATCCCACCCCAGCTCCCTTCGGATTCCGGAAGCTACAAGGCTGGCAGCAGGAAGTGTTGAGAGGGCTACGGTTGTTGAAAAGCCCTCCCCAGCTCCCCTCGGTTTCCCGAGCTACAAGGCTGGCAGCAGAAAGGGTCGAGAGGGCTGCGGTTGTTGAAAAGCCCTGAACAGCTCTCCTCGGTTTCCCGAACCTGCAAGGCTGGCAGGAGGAAGGGTCGAGAGGGATACGGTTGTTGAAAAGCCCTTCCCAGCTCCCGTCGTTTTCCCGAATTTACAAGGCTGGCAGCAGGAGATTCGGCGAGAGGGGCCTCGATTGTTAAAATCCACCCAACTCCCGTCAGTTCCAGAAGCTACAAGGCTGGCAGCAGGAAGGGTCGAGAGACTACGGATGTTGAAAAGCCCTCCCCAGCTCTCCTCATTTTTCGAGCTACAAGGCTGGGGAGCAGGAAGGTCGAGAGGGTTACGGTGGTTGAAAAGCCCTCCCAGCTCCCTCGGTTTCCCAGCTACAATGCTGGCAGCAGGGAAGGGGTCGAGGGCTACGGTTGTTGAAAAGCCCTCCCCAGCTCCCTTGGTTTCCACGAATCTACATGAGCTAGCAACGGAAGGGTCAGAGGGCTACTGTTGTTGAAAATCCCTTCCCTGCTCCCCTCGGTTTCCCAAAGCTACAAGGCTGGCAGCAGGAAGGGTCGAGAGGGCTACTGTTGTTGAAAAGCCCTCCCCAGCTCCCCTCGGTTTCCCGAAGCTACAAGGCAGGCAGCAGGAAGGTACGCGGTCTCAAGACTGCGCTCGGTTTTAAACTTGGTGCCTTTTTTCCACTCAGCTCCATGGCGCTGTAGTTTCCCGAAGCTGCAAGGCTGGCAGCAGGAAGGGTCGAGAGGGCTACGGTTGTTGAAAAGCCCTCCCCAGCTCCTCTCTGTTTCCCGAAGCTAGAAGGCTGGCAGCAGGAAGGGTCGAGAGGGCTACGGTTGTTAAAAAGCCCTTCCCAGCTCCCCTCGGTTTCCCGAAGGTACAAGGCTGGCAGCAGGAAGGGTCGAGAGGGCTGCTGTTGTTGAAAAGCCCTCCCCAGCTCTCCTCGGTTTCCCGAAGCTACAAGGCTGGCAGGAGGAAGGGTCGAGAGGGCTACGGTTGTTGAAAAGCCCTCCCCAGCTCCCCTCAGGTTCCCGAAGCCACAAGGCATGCAGCCTGGGCAACGCAGTCTAAAGACTGCGTTCGGTTTTAAACCTTTCTGCCTTTCTACTCAGCTCCCTGGGCGTGGTAGTTTCCCGAAGCTACCTGAGGCTGACAGCAGGAAGGGTCGAGAAGAAATGGTTGTTGAAAGTCTCCCAGCTCCCCTCGGTTTCCAGGCTACAAGGCTGGCGGAAGGGTCGGGGCTACAGTTGTTGAAAAGCCCTCCCTACCTCCCGATCTGTTTCGAAGCTACAAGGCTGGCAGCAGGGTCGAGGGCTACGGTTGTTGAAATCCACCCCAGCTCCCTTCGGATTCCGGAAGCTACAAGGCTGGCAGCAGGAAGGGTCGAGAGGGCTACGGTTGTTGAAAAGCCCTCCCCAGCTCCTCTAAGTTTCCCGAAGCTAGAAGGCTGGCAGCAGGAAGGGTCGAGAGGGCTACGGTTGTTGAAAAGCCCTCCCCAGCTCCCCTCGGTTTCCCGAAGCTACAAGGCTGGCAGGAGGAAGGTCGAGAGAAGTGCAGTTGAAAAGCCCTCCCCAGCTCCCGTCGTTTTCCCGAAGCTACAAGGCTGGCAGCAGGAAGGGTCGAGAGGGCTACGGTTGTTGAAAAGCCCTTCCCAGCTCCCATCGGATTCCCGAAGCTATAAGACAGGCAGTAGTAAGGTACACAATCTCAAGACTGTGCTCGGTTTTAAACCTTTCCGCCTTTTTTCTACTCAGCTCCCTAGCGCGGTAGTTTCCCGAAGCTGCAAGGCTTGCAGCAGGAAGGGTCAAGAGACTCTGAGGTTGTTCAACCCGCCCCAGCGCCCCTCGGTTTCCAGTATGGCTGAAGCTGGCAGCAGGAAGAGTCAGAGAGACTACGGTTGTTGAAAACCCTCCTCAGCTCCTCTATTTTCCCGAATCTACAAGGCTGGCAGCAGGAAAGTCGAGAAGACTCACGGTTGAAAAGCCTCCCAGCTCCCCTCGGTTTCCCAGAGCTACAAGGCTGGCAGCTGGAAGGGTCGAGGGAGACTACAGTTGTTGAAAATCCTCCCAGCTCCATGCCAGTTCCAGAGCTATAAGACAGGCAGTAGTAAGTACACAATCTCAAGACTGTGCTGGTTTTAAACCTTTCCGCCTTTCTCTCAGCTCCCTGAGCGGTAGTTTCCAGAAGCTGCAAGAGCTTACAGCAGGAAGGTCAAGAATACGGTTGTTGAAAAGTCTCTAGCTCCCTCGGTTTCAGGCTTCTAGGCTGGCAGCAGGAGGGTCGAGACTGCAGTTGTTGACATCCCTCGGCTCCCCTCAGTTTTCAGCTACAAAGGCTGGCAACAGGAAAGGTCCAAGAGGGCTACGGTTGTTGAAAAAGCCTCCCCAGCTCTCCTCGTTTTCGGCTTCTAGGCTGGCAGCTGGAAGTGCAGCGATCTCAAGACTGCGCTTGGTTTTAAACACTAGGCGCCTTTTTCTCATTCAGCTCACTAGGCGCTGTAGTTTCCAGCTACCAGGCTGACAGCAGGAAAGAATCGAGAAGACTCAGATTTGTTGAAAATCCCACCCCAGCTCCTGTAGTTCCGGAGAAAGCGGCAAGGCTGGCAGCAGGAAGGGTCGAGAGATTCACGGTTGTTGAAAAGCCCTCCCAGCTCCTCGGTTCCGAGGTCAAGGCTGGAACAGGAAGGGTCGAGAGGGTTCACGGTTGTTGAACAGTCCTCCCCAGCTCCCCTCAGTTTCCCGAAGCTACAGGCTAGCTGCAGGAAGGGTCGAGAGGGCTCAGTTGTTAACCCTCCAGCTCCCCTGTTTCCCAGCTACAAAGGCTGGCAGGAAGAGGTCGAGAGGAGCTACAGTTGTTGAAATACCCTCCCAGCTCTCCTCGTTTTCGAGCTACAAGGCTGGCAGCAGGAAGGTCGAGAGGCACGGATTTGAAAGCCCTCCCCAGCTCCTCTCGTTTCCTGAAACTACAAGACTGGCAGCAGGAAGGTGGAAAGACTCTGATGATTGAAAAACCCTCCCCAGCTCCTCAGTTCCCGAACTGGGCTGGCAGGAGGGGTCAAAGAGGCTCGGTTATTGAAAAGGCCTCCCAGCTCCTCGGTTTCCCAATCTCATGGCTAGCAACAGGAAAGTAGAAGGTCTACTGTTGTTGAAAATCCTCCCCAGCTCCCTCAGTTTCCCAAAGCTACAAGGCTGGCAACAGGAAGGTCAGAGAGAGGACTACAGTTGTTGAAAAGCCCTCCAGCTCCCACGGTTCCCAGATCTACAAGGCAGGCAGCAGGAACTGCAGCGGTCTCAAGACTAGCTCGGTTTAAAACAATGCCTTTTTCTCAACTCCATGGCACCATAGTTTAAAGCTGCAAGGCTGGCAACAGGAAGGGTCGAGAGGGCTACAGTTGTTGAAGACCTCCCACTCCTCTCTGTTTCCCAAGCTAGAAGGCTGGCAGCAAGGGTTGAGAGGGATACGGTTGGTGAAAGCCCTCACAGCTCTCGGTTTCGGTACAGGCTGGCAACAGGAATAGTCAGGAGGCTGCGGTTGTTGAAAAGCCTCCCAGCTCTCCTTGGTTCCCGGCTACAAGGCTGGCAGGAGGAAGGGGAGAGTATGGTTGTTGAAAAGCCCCCCAACTCCTCAGGTTCCCGGCTTCAAGGCAGGCAGCTGGAAGTACTTATTCTCAAGACTGCGTTCAGTTTAAACCCTCCCTTTCTTAGCTCCACAAGTGGTAGTTTCCAGCTGCAAGGCTGACAGCAGGAAGGGTGAGAGAACCTGAGTTGTTGAAGTCCTCCCCAACTCCTCGGTTTCCCGAAGCTAGGCTACAAGCCGGAAGGGTCGAGAGGAGCTACGGTTGTTAGCCCTCCTACCTCCCGTCCTGACTTCGAAGCTGAGTCTGGCAACAGGAAAGTCAGAGGGCTACGGTTCAATCCACCCCAGCTCCCTTAGTTCCGGGCTTCTAGGGCTGGCAGCAGGAAGGGTCGAAGACCTGGTTGTTGAGCCCTCCCAGCTCCTCTAAGTTTCCCAGCTAGAGGCTGGCAGGAAGTGTCGAGAGGCTACGGTTGTTAAAAGCCCTCCCAGCTCCCTCGGTTTCCAGCTGCAAGGCGGCAGCAGAAAGAGTCCCGGAAGTGGGCTGCGGGCATTGAAAAAGCCGTAACAGCTCTCCCTCGGTTTTCGGCTTCTAAGCAGCAGGAGGAAGATCAAAGAGGACTGATTGGTGAAAAAACCCCCCCAGCTCCGTAGTTTTCCAAGAAGCTACAAGGTTGGCAGCAGGAAGGGTCGAGAGGGCCTACAGTTGTTAATCCCTCCCCAGCTCCCAGTTCGAAGCTATAAGACAGCTCTGCCTCAGGTTCCCGAAGCCAAGGCGAGGACAGCAGGAAAGTGCGTGATCTCAAAGACTGGCACCGGTTTTAAAGCTTTCAGCCTTTTCTAGTCAGCTCCCTGGCGGTAAGTTTCAGCTACAGACTGACAGCAGCAAAAGTCAGAAGACTGGTTGTTGAAAAGTCCTCCCCAGCTCCCCAGTTTCACGAAGCTACAAACTGGCAGCAGGAAGGTTCGAGAGGGCTACGGTTGTTGAAAACCCTCCCCTGCTTCCCTCTGTTTTCCCAGGCTACAAGGCTGTGGCAGCAGGGAAGGGTCGAGAGGGTCTGATTCAGTTTAAAATCCCACAGCTCCATCAGTTCCGGAAGCTTCTAAGCTGGCAGCAGGAAGGGTTGAGAGGAACAGGATTTGAAAACCCTCCCAGCTCTCCTCAGTTTTCTGAAGCTACAAGACTGGCAGCAGGAAGAATTAGAAGGAGTGCAGTTGTTGAAAGCCCTCCCAGCTCCCTGGTTTCGATGCTGAGGCTGGCAGCAGGAAGGTGGAGGTGGGCTCTGATGTGAAAAGCCCTCCCCGGCTCCCCTGGGTCTTCGAGAAGCTACAGTGTTGGCAAGGAAGGGTCAGAGACAGATACAGGTGTTGAAAAACCCTCCCAAGCTCCCTCGGTTTCCGAATCTACATGGCTGGCAGCAGGAAGGGTGATAGGGCTATTGTTGTTGAAAAACCCTGCCCAGCTCCCTTGGTTTCCAAAGCTACAAGGCTAGCAGCAGGAAAGGGTCGAGAGGGCCTACTGTTGAAAGCCCTCCCAACTCCCCTAGGGTTCCCGAAGCTAAAACTGGCAGGCAACAGGAAGGTACTTGATCTCAAAAAACTGCATTTCGGTTTTAAATCTTTTCCGCCTTTTTCTAGTCTCCTAGCGCATAGTTTCCCAAGCTGCAAGACTGACAGGAAGAATTGAGAGAGCTCGGATTTGAAAAGTCTTCCAGCTCCCTCGGTTTCCAAGCTAAGCTGGAATCCGGAAGGTCGAGAGGAGCTCAGGTTGGTGAAAAAACCTCCCAGCTCCCTCATTTCCCGAAGCTACAAGGCACTGGAGCAAGAGTCGAGAGGGCTACAGTTGTTGAAAATCCCCCACCCCAGCTCAGCCGTATTCAGGGAAGCTGCTGGCTAGCAACCGGAAAATGAGAACTCGGTTGGTGAAAGCCATCCCAGCTCCTCATTTTTCCCAAGCTGCAGGCTGGCACCAGGAAGGTCGAGAAGTTCACGGTTGGTGGAAACCCTCCCCAGCTCCCCATGGTTTCCAGCTACAAGGCTGAAGTAGGAAGGGTGGAGAGGGCTGATAGTTGAAAAGCCTCCCAGCTCCTTAGGTTCCCAAAAGCTACAAGGCTAGCAGCAGGAAGGGTCGAGGGACTACGATTGTGAAAAACCCTCCCAGCTCCCCAAGTTTCCAGACCACCATGGCTGGCAGCAGGAAGGGTCGAGAGGGGCTACCTGTTTGAGTGAAAATCCCTCCCCAGCTCCCTCAGTTCCAAAAGCTTCAAAGGCTGGCAGCAAGGAAGGAGTGGAGAGAGGCCTCACAGTTCAGTGAAAATACTCCCCAGCTCCCCTCGGTTTCGAAGGTACAAGGCAGGCAGCAGGAGGTCTGAGGTCTCAAGACCTAGGCTTCGGTTTCAACTTGGTGCCTTTCTACTCAGCTCCACCAGCACTGTGTTTCCGCAGCCGCAAGGCTGGCAGCAGGAAGATCGAGAGGTCGGTTGTTGAGAAAGCCCTCCTCCTGGGCTCTCTCTTTTTCCCGAAGGTACAAGACTGGCAGCAGGCAAGGGTCCAAGAGCGACATGCGGGTTGAAAAATCCCTCCCCAGCTCTCCTCCGGTTTCCCAAGCTACAAGGCTGGCAGGAGAAAGCGTCAAGAGAACTCTAGAGTTGAAAAGCCTCCCCAGCTCCTCTAAGTTTGTGAAATAGAAGGCTGGCAGCAGGAAGGGTCGAGAGACTCTGATTTGTTGAAAAATGCCTCCCCAGCTCCCCTGGGTTTCCCGAGCTACAAGGCTGGCAGCAGAAAGGGTCGAGAGGGCTGGGTTGATGAATAGCCCTCAACAGCTCTCCTCGGTTTCCCAGGCTTCACAAGGCTGGCAGGAGGAAGAGTCTAGAGGTATCCACGGTTGTAGAAAATCCCCAGCTCCGTCGGATTCAAGGCTTCTAAGGATGAAGCTGCGGGAAGGGTCGAAGGAAACTCACAGGTTGTTAAAAAAGCCCTCCCAGCTCTCCTCACTTTTCAAGTTACAAGGCTGGCAGCAGAAGTCTCAAAGGAGTTACAGTTTGTAGAAAAGCCCTCCCCAGCTCCCCTCGGATTTCCAAGCTACAAGGCTGGCAGCAGGAAAGGGTGGGAGAGACTCTGATAGTTGAAAAGCCCTCCCAGCTCATCACTTCAATTCCAGAAGCTACGCTGGCAGCAGGAAGGGTCCGAGGATACCAGATTGTTGAAAAGCCCTCCCCAGCTCCCCCTCGCTTCCAGAAATCTACATGGCTGGCAGCAGGAAAGACGAGGCTACTATTGTTGAAAATCCCTCCCCAGCCCCTCCGGTTTCCCAAAGCTTCTGGGCTGGCAGCAGGAAGTCGAGAGAATGCAGTTGGTTAGAAAAAGCTCGCCAGCCCCTCGGTTTCCGGAAGCACAAAGCAAGCAGCAGGAAGGTCGTGGTCTCAAGACTGCGCTCGTTTGTAAACCTTGGTGCCTTTTTTCTACTCAGCTCCATGGCACTGTAGTTTCCCAAAGCTGCAAGGCTGACAGCAGGAAGGGTCGAGAGGGCTACGGTTGTTAAAAAGACCTCCCCAGCTCTTCTCTGTTTCCCAAAGCTACAAGGCTGGCAGCCGGAAGGGTCCAGATGGCTACGGTTGTTGAAAAGCCCTCCCTAGCTCCCCTCTGTTTCCCGAAGCTACAAGGCTGGCAGCAGGAAGGGTCGAGAGGGCTACAGTTGTTGAAAATCCCACCCCAGCTCCCTTCGGATTCCGGAAGCTACAAGGCTGGCAGCAGGAAGGGTCGAGAGGGCTACGGTTGTTGAAAAGCCCTCGCCAGCTCCTCTCGGTTTCCCGAAGCTACAAAGCAGGCAGCAGGAAGGTACGTGGTCTCAAGACTGCGCTCTGTTGTAAACCTTGGTGCCTCTTTTCTACTCAGCGCCATGGCACTGTAGTTTCCCAAAGCTGCAAGGCTGGCAGCAGGAAGGGTCAGAGGGCTACAGTTGTTGAAAAGACCTCCCCAGCTCCTCTCTGTTTCCCGAAGCTAGAAGGCTGGCAGCAGGAAGGTCGAGAGGGCTACGGTTGTTGAAAAGCCCTCCCCAGCTCCCCTCGGTTTCCCGAAGGTACAAGGCTGGCAGCAGGAATGGTCGAGAGGGCTGCGGTTGTTGAAAAGCCTCCCCAGCTCTCCTCGGTTTCCCGAAGCTACAAGGCTGGCAGGAGGAAGGGTCGAGAGGGCTATGGTTGTTGAAAAGCCCTCCCCAGCTCCCCTCGCGTTCCCGAATCTACAAGGCAGGCAGCTGGAAGGTACTTGATCTCAAGACTGCGTTCGATTTTAAAGCTTTCCGCCTTTTTTCTACTCAGCTCCCTGGCGCGGTAGTTTCCCGAAGCTGCAAGGCTGACAGCAGGAAGGGTCGAGAGGGCTACGGTTGTTGAAAAAGTCGCCCCAGCCCCTCGTTTCCCGAGCTACAAGGCTGGCAGGCCGAAGGGTCGAGAGGGCATACGTTATGGTAAAAGCCCTCCCAAGCTCCCTCTGTTTCCCGAAGCTACAAGGCTGGCAGCAGGAAGGGTCGAGAGGGCTACGGTTGTTGAAAATCCCACCCCAGCTCCCTTCGGATTGCGGAAGCTACAAGGCTGGCGGCAGGAAGTGTCGAGAGGGCTACGGTTGTTGAAAAGCCCTCCCCAGCTCCCCTCGGTTTTCCCAAGCTACAAGGCTGGCAGCAGAAAGGGTCGAGAGGGCTGTGGTTGTTGAAAAGCCCTGAACAGCTCTCCTCGGTTTCCCGAACCTGCAAGGCTGGCCGGAGGAAGGGTCGAGAGGGATACGGTTGTTGAAAAGCCCTCCCCAACTCCCGTCGTTTCCCGAATCTACAAGGCTGGCAGCAGGAAGGGTCGAGAGGGCTACGGTTGTTGAAAAGCCCTCCCCAGCTCCCATCGGATTCCCGAAGCTACAAGACAGGCAGTAGTAAGGTACACAATCTCAAGACTGTGCTCGGTTTTTAAACCTTTCGCCTTTTTTCTACTCAGCTCCCTGGCGCGGTAGTTTCCCGAAGCTGCAAGGCTTACAGCAGGAAGGGTCAAGAGGGCTACGGTTGTTGAAACGTCCCCAGCTCCCCTCGGTTTCCCGAAGCTACAAGGCTGGCAGCAGGAAGGGTCGAGAGGCTACGTTGTTGAAAGCCCTCCTCGGCCCCTTGGTTTTCCGGGCTACGAGGCTGGCAGCAAAGGGTCGAGAGGGCTGTTGTTGAAAAGCCCTCCCCAGCTCTCCTTGTTTTCCCGAAGCTACAAGGCTGGCAGCAGGAAAGTCAGCGATCTGAAGACTGAGCTGATTTTAAACCTTGCGACTTTCTGTTCAGCTCACTGGCGCAGTAGTTCCAAGCTACAAGGCTGACAGCAGGAAGGGTCGAGAGGGACGGTTGTTGAAAATCCCACCCCAGCGCCTGTTGGATTCCAGTAGCTACAGGGCTGGCAGGAGGAAGGGTCGAGAGGGATACGGTTGTTGAAAAGCCCTCCCCAGCTCCCGTCGTTTTCCCGAAGCTACAAGGCTGGCAGCAGGAAGGGTCGAGAGGGCTACGGTTGTTGAAAAGCCCTCCCCAGCTCCCATCGGATTCCCGAAGCTACAAGACAGGCAGTAGTAAGGTACACAATCTCAAGACTGTGCTCGGTTTTAAACCTTTCCGCCTTTTTTCTACTCAGCTCCCTGGCGCGGTAGTTTCCCGAAGCTGCAAGGCTTACAGCAGGAAGAGTCAAGAGGGCTACGGTTGTTGAAAGCGTCCCCTCAAACTCCCTCGGTTTCCCGAGCTACTACAAGGCTGGCAGCAGGAAGGTCGAGAGGGCCTACGGTTGTTGAAAAGCCCTCTCGGCTCCCCTTAGTTTTCCGAGCTACAAGGCTGGCAGCAGGAAAGGGAGAGAGAGCTCGGTTGTTGAAAGCCCTCCCCAGCTCTCCTCGGTTTCCCGAAGCTACAAGGCTGGCAGCAGGAAGGTACGCGATCTCAAGACTGCGCTTGGTTTTAAACCTTTGCGCCTTTTTTCTGTTCAGCTCACTGGCGCTGTAGTTTCCCGAAGCTACAAGGCTGACAGCAGGAAGGGTCGAGAGGGCTACGGTTGTTGAAAATCCCACCCCAGCTCCTTCGGATTCCCAAGCTACAAGGCTGGCAGCAGGAAGGGTCAAGAGGGCTACGGTTGTTGAAAAGCCCTCCCCAGCTCCTCTCAGTTTCCCGGAGCTACAAGTCTGGCAGCCGGAAGGGTCGAGAGGGCAACGGTTGTTGAAAAGCCCTCCCCAGCTCCTCTCAGTTTCCCGAAGCTACAAGGCTGGCAGCCGGAAGGGTCGAGAGGGCAACGGTTGTTGAAAAGCCCTCCCCAGCTCCCCTCTGTTTCCCGAAGCTACAAGACTGACAGCAGGAAGGGTGGAGAGGGCTACGGTTGTTGAAAATCCCACCACAGCTCCCTTCGGATTCCGGAAGCTACAAGGCTGGCAGCAGGAAGGAAGGGTCGAGAGGGCTACGGTTGTTGAAAAGCCCTCCCCAGCTCCCATCGGATTCCCGAAGCTGCAAGACAGGCAGTAGTAAGGTACACAATCTCAAGACTGCCCTCGGTTTTAAACCTTTCCGCTTTTTTCTCAGCTCCCTGGCGCGGTAGTTTCCCGATGCTGCAAGGCTAACAGCAGGAAGGGTCAAGAGGGCTACGGTTGCTGAAAAGTCCTCGCATCTCCCCTCGGTTTCCCGAAGCTACAAGGCTGGCAGCAGGAAGGTTCGCGATCTCAAGACTGCGCTTGGTTTTAAACCTTTGCGCCTTTTTTCTGTTCAGCTCACTGGCGCTGTAGTTTCCCGAAGCTAGAAGGCTGGCAGCAGGAAGGGTCGAGAGGCTACGGTTGTTGAAAAGTGCTGCCCAGCTCCCCTCGGCTTCCCGAAGCTACAAGGCTGGCAGCAGGAAGGGTCGAGAGGTTTACGGTTGTTGAAAAGCCCTCCCCAGCTCCCCGCGGTTTCCTGATGGTACAAGGCTGGCAGGAAGGGTCGAGAGGGCTACGGTTGTTGAAAAGTCCTCCCCAGCTCCCCTCGGTTTCCCGAGCTGGGAGGCTGGCAGCAGGAAGGGGTGGAGAGACTGACGGTGAGTTGAAAAGCCCTCCCAGCTCCCTTCGGTTTCCAGAAGCTACAAGGCTGGCAGCAGGAAGGGTCGAGAGGGCTACGGTTGTTGAAAAGCCCTCCCCAGCTCCCCTCGGTTTCCCGAATCTATATGGCTGAAAGCAGGAAGGGTCGAGAGGGCTACGGTTGTTGAAAAGTCCTTCCCAGCTCCCCTCGGTTTCCCGAAGCTACAAGGCTGGCAGCAGGATGGTTCGAGAGGGCTACGGTTGTTGAAAAGCCCTCCCCAGCTCCCCTCTGTTTCCAGAAGCTACAAGGCTGGCAGCAGGAAGGGTCGAGAGGGGTACGGTTGTTGAAAAGCCTTCGCCAGCTCCCCGTCGGAAGCCACAAAGCAGACAGCAGGAAGGCATGGTCTCAAGACTGCGCTCGTTTCATAAACCTTGGTGCCTTTTTTCTACTCAGCTCCATGGCACTGTAGTTTCCCAAAGCTGCAAGGCTGACAGCAGGAAGGGTCGAGAGGGCTACGGTTGTTGAAAAGACCTCCCCAGCTCCTCTATGTTTCCCGAAGCTACAAGGCTGGCAGCCGGAAGGGTCCAGAGGGCTCCGGTTGTTGAAAAGCCCTCCCTAGCTCCCCTCTGTTTCCCGAAGCTAGGCTGGCAGCAGGAAGGGTCGAGAGGGCTACAGTTGTTGAAAAATCCACCCCAGCTCCGCCGGATTCCGGAAGCTCCAAGGCTGGCAGGGAAGGGATCGAGAGAGGCTACGGTTGTTGAAAGCCCGCCAGCTCCTCTCCGGTTTCCCAGCTTCCAAAGCAGGCAGCAGGAAGAGGTACGTGGTCTCAAGACTGTGCTCGGTTTTAAACCTTGGTGCCTTTTTTCTACTCAGCTCCATGGCACTGTAGTTTCCCAAAGCTGCAAGGCTGGCAGCAGGAAGGGTCGAGAGGGCTACGGTTGTTGAAAAGACCTCCCCAGCTCCTCTCTGTTTCCCAGGCTAGAAGGCTGGCAGCAGGAAGGTGTGAGAGACTCGGGTTGTTGAAAGCCCTCCCAGCTCCCCCGGTTTCAAGGTACAAGGCTGGCAGCAGGAATGGTCGAGAGGGCTGCGGTTGTTGAAAAGCTCTCCCCAGCTCTCCTCGGTTTCCCGAAGCTACAAGGCTGGCAGGAGGAAGGGTCGAGAGGGCTATGGTTGTTGAAAAGCCCTCCCCAGCAGCCCTCGGGTTCCGGAATCTACAAGGCAGGCAGCTGGAAGGTACTTGATCTCAAGACTGCGTTCGATTTTAAAGCTTTCCGCCTTTTTTCTTCTCAGCTCCCTGGCGCGAGTAGTTTCCCTAGTGCAGGCTGACAGCAGGAAGGGTCGAGAGGGCTACGGTTGTTGAAAGTCCTACCCCAGCTCCCTCGGTTTCCCGAAGCTACAAGGCTGGCAGCAGGAAGGGTCGAGAGGGCTACGGTTGTTGAAAAGCCCTCCCCAGCTCCCCTCTGTTTCCCGAAGCTACAAGGCTGGCAGCAGAAGGGTCGAGAGGGCTGCGGTTGTTGAAAAGCCCTGAACAGCTCTCCTCGGTTTCCCGAACCTGCAAGGCTGGCAGGAGGAAGGGTCGAGAGGATCTGAGTTGTTGAAAAAGCCCTCCCCAACTCCCTCGTTTCCCGAATCTCAAGGCTGGCAGCAGGAAGGGCTGAGAGGGCTGGTTGTTGAAAAGCCTCCCCAGCTCCATCGGTTCCGCGGTTACAAGACAGGCAGTAGTAAGGTACACAATCTCAAGACTGTGCTCGGTTTTAAACCTTTCCGCCTTTTTTCTACTCAGCTCCCTGGCGCGGTAGTTTCCCGAAGCTGCAAGGCTTACAGCAGGAAGGGTCAAGAGGGCTACGGTTGTTGAAACGTCCCCCCAGCTCCCCTCGGTTTCCCGAAGCTACAAGGCTGGCAGCAGGAAGGGTCGAGAGGGCTACGGTTGTTGAAAAGCCCTCCTCGGCCCCCCTTGGTTTTCCGAAGCTACGAGGCTGGCAGCAGGAAGGGTCGAGAGGGCTACGGTTGTTGAAAAGCCCTCCCCAGCTCTCCTTGTTTTCCCGAAGCTACAAGGCTGGCAGCAGGAAGGTACGCGATCTGAAGACTGCGCTTGGTTTTAGACCTTTGCGACTTTTTTCTGTTCAGCTCACTGGCGCTGTAGTTTCCCGAAGCTACAAGGCTGACAGCAGGAAGGGTCGAGACGGCTACGGTTGTTGAAAATCCCACCCCAGCGCCTGTTGGATTCCAGTAGCTACAGGGCTGGCAGGAGGAAGGGTCGAGAGGGATACGGTTGTTGAAAAGCCCTCCCCAGCTCCCGTCATTTCCCGAATCTACAAGGCTGGCAGCAGGAAGGGTCGAGAGGGCTACGGTTGTTGAAAAGCCCTCCCCAGCTCCCATCGGATTCCCGAAGCTACAAGACAGGCAGTAGTAAGGTACACAATCTCAAGACTGTGCTCGGTTTTAAACCTTTCCGCCTTTTTTCTACTCAGCTCCCTGGCGCGGTAGTTTCCCGAAGCTGCAAGGCTTACAGCAGGAAGGGTCAAGAGGGCTACGGTTGTTGAAACGTCCTCCCCAGCTCCCCTCGGTTTCCCGAAGCTACAAGGCTGGCAGCAGGAAGGGTCGAGAGGGCTACGGTTGTTGAAAAGCCCTCCTCGGCTCCCCTTGGTTTTCCGAAGCTACAAGGCTGGCAGCAGGAAGGGTCGAGAGGGCTACGGTTGTTGAAAAGCCCTCCCCAGCTCTCCTCGGTTTCCCGAAGCTACAAGGCTGGCAGCAGGAAGGTACGCGATCTCAAGACTGCGCTTGGTTTTAAACCTTTGCGCCTTTTTTCTGTTCAGCTCACTGGCGCTGTAGTTTCCCGAAGCTACAAGGCTGACAGCAGGAAGGGTCGAGAGGGCTACGGTTGTTGAAAATCCCACCCCAGCTCCCTTCAGATTCCCGAAGCTACAAGGCTGGCAGCAGGAAGGGTCAAGAGGGCTACGGTTGTTGAAAAGCCCTCCCCAGCTCCTCTCAGTTTCCCGAAGCTACAAGTCTGGCAGCCGGAAGGGTCGAGAAGGAGACAGCGGTTGTTGAAAAGCCTCCCAGCTCCTCTCAGTTTCCGAAGCTACAAGGCTGGTAGCGGAAGGGTCGAGAGGGCAACGATTGTTGAAAGCCCTCTCCAGCTCCCTCATTTCCCAGAGCTACAGACTGACAGCAGGAAGGGTGGAGAGGGCTACGGTTGTTGAAAATCCCACCACAGCTCCCTTCGGATTCCGGAAGCTACAAGGCTGGCAGCAGGAAGGGTCGAGAGGGCTAGGGTTGTTGAAAAGCCCTCCCCAGCTCCCATCGGATTCCCGAAGCTGCAAGACAGGCAGTAGTAAGGTACACAATCTCAAGACTGCGCTCGGTTTTAAACCTTTCCGCTTTTTTCTACTCAGCTCCCTGGCGCGGTAGTTTCCCGATGCTGCAAGGCTAACAGCAGGAAGGGTCAAAGAGGAACTCTACAGTTGTTGAAAAGTCTCGCATTTCTCCCTGGGTTTCCCCGAAGCTACAAGGCTGGCAGCAGGAAGGTACGCGATCTCAAGACTGCGCTTGGTTTTAAACCTTTGCGCCTTTTTTCTGTTCAGCTCACTGGCGCTGTAGTTTCCCGAAGCTAGAAGGCTGGCAGCAGGAAGGGTCGAGGGGCTACGGTTGTTGAAAAGTCCTGCCCAGCTCCCCTCGGCTTCCCGAAGCTACAAGGCTGGCAGCAGAAAGGGTCGAGAGGTTTACGGTTGTTGAAAAGCCCTCCCCAGCTCCCCGCGGTTTCCCGAAGGTACAAGGCTGGCAGCAGGAAGGGTCGAGAGGGCTACATTTGTTGAAAAGCCCTTCCCATCTCCGCTCGGGTTCCCGAAGCTACAAGGCAGGCAGCAGGAAGGTACGTGATCTCAAGACTGCGCTCGGTTTTAAAACTTTCCGCCTTTTTTCTACTCAGCTCCCTGGCGCGGTAGTTTCCCGGAGCTGCAAGGCTGAAAGCAGGAAGGGTCGAGAGGGCTACGGTTGTTGAAAAGTCCTTCCCAGCCCCTCGGTTTCCAAGCTACAAGGATGGCAGCAGGATGGTTCGAGAGGCTGCGTTGTTGAAAAGCCCTCCCCAGCTCCCCTCTGTTTCCCGAAGCTACAAGGCTGGCAGCAGGAAGGGTCGAGAGGGCTACGGTTGTTGAAAATCCCACCCCAGCTCCCGTCGGATTCGGAGCTACAAGGCTGGCAGCAGGAAGTGTCGAGAGGGCTACGGTTGTTTAAAAGCCCTTCCCAGCTCTCCTCGGTTTTCCGGAGCTACAAGGCTGGCAGCAGGAGGGTCGAGAGGGTTACGGTTGTTGAAAAGCCCTCCCCAGCTCCCCTCGGTTTCCCGAAGCTACAAGGCTGGCAGCAGGAAGGGTGGAGAGGGCTACGGTAGTTGAAAAGCCCTCCCCAGCTCCCCTCGGTCTCCCGAAGCTACAATGCTGGCAGCAGGAAGGGTCGAGAGGGCTACGGTTGTTGAAAAGCCCTCCCCAGCTCCCCTCGGTTTCCCGAATCTACATGGCTGGCAGCAGGAAGGGTCGAGAGGGCTACTGTTGTTGAAAATCCCTTCCCAGCTCCCCCCGGTTTCCCAAAGCTACAAGGCTGGCAGCAGGAAGGGTCGAGAGGGCTACGGTTGTTGAAAAGCCCTCCCCAGCTCCCCTCGGGTTCCCGAAGCTAAAAGGCAGGCAGCAGGAAGGTACTTGATCTCAAGACTGCGCTCGGTTTTAAAACTTGGTGCCTTTTTTCTACTCAGCTCCATGGCGCTGTAGTTTCCCGAAGCTGCAAGGCTGGCAGGAATGATGCATGAGAATTTCTTGGTTGTTGAAAAGTCTCCCCAGCTCTCTCTGTTTCCCGAAGTTAGAAGGCTGGCAGCAGGAAGGGTCGAGAGGGCTACGGTTGTTGAAAAGCCCTCCCCAGCTCCCCTCGGTTTCCCGAAGGTACAAGGCTGGCAGCAGGCAGGGTCGAGAGGGCTGCGGTTGTTGAAAAGCCCTCCCCAGCTCTCCTCGGTTTCCCGAAGCTACAAGGCTGGCAGGAGGAAGGGTCGAGAGGGCTATGGTTGTTGAAAAGCCCTCCCCAGCTCCCCTCGGGTTCCCGAAGCTACAAGGCAGGCAGCTGGAAGGTACTTGATCTCAAGACTGCGTTCGGTTTTAAACCTTTCCGCCTTTTTTCTACTCAGCTCCCTGGCGCGGTAGTTTCCCGAAGCTTCAAGGCTGACAGCTGGAAGGGTGGAGAGGGCTATGGTTGTTGAAAATCCCACCCCAGCTCCCTTCGGATTCCCGAAGCTGCAAGCCTGGAAGCAGGAAAGGTCCAGAGGGCTACGGTTGTTGAAAAGCCCTCCCCAGCTCCTCTCAGTTTCCCGAAGCTAGAAGGCTGGCAGCAGGAAGGGTCGAGAGGGCTGCGGTTTTTGAAAAGCCCTCAACAGCTCTCCTCGGTCTCCCGAAGCTACAAGGCTGGCAGGAGGAAGGGTCGAAATTGATACGGTTGTTGAAAAGCCCTCCCCAGCTCCTGTCGTTTTCCCGAAGCTGCAAGGTTGGCAGTAGGAAGGGTCGAGAGGGCTACGGTTGTTGAAAAGCCCTCCCCAGCTCCCCTCGGGTTCCCGAAGCTAAAAGGCAGGCAGCAGGAAGGTACTTGATCTCAAGACTGCGCTCGGTTTTAAACCTTTCCGCCTTTTTTCTCCTCAGCTCCCTGGCGCGGTAGTTTCCCGAAGCTGCAAGGCTGACAGCAGGAAGGGTCGAGAGGGCTACGGTTGTTGAAAAGTCCTCCCCAGCTCCCCTCGGTTTCCCGAAGCCACAAGGCTGGCAGCAGGAAGGGTCGAGAGGGACACGGTTGTTGAAAAGCCCTCTCCAGCTCCCCTCTGTTTCCCGAAGCTACAAGGCAGGCAGCAGGAAGGGTCGAGACGGCTACGATTGTTGAAAAGCCCTCCCCAGCTCCCCCTTGGTTTCCGGCTACAAAGCAGGTAGCAGGAAGGTACGCGGTCTCAAGACTGCGCTCGGTTTTAAACCTTGGTGCCTTTTTTCTACTCAGCTCCATGGCACTGTAGTTTCCTGAAGCTGCAAGGCTGGCAGCAGGAAGGGTCGAGAGGGCTACGGTTGTTGAAAAGCCCTCCCCAGCTCCCCTCTGTTTCCCAAAGCTGCAAGGCTGGCAGCAGGAAGGGTCGAGAGGGCTGTCGGTTGTTGAAATCTCACCCCAGCTCCCTTCGGATTCCGGAAGCTAAAAGGCTTGCGGCAGGAAGGGTCGAGAGGGCTACGGTTGTTGAAAAGCCCTCCCCAGCTCCTCTAAGTTTCCCGAGGCTAGAAGGCTGGCAGCAGGAATGGTCGAGAGGGCTACGGTTGTTGAAAAGCCCTCCCCAGCTCCCCTCGGTTTCCCGAAGCTACAAGGCTTGCAGCAGAAAGGGTCGAGAGGGCTGCGGTTGTTGAAAAGCCCTCAACAGCTCTCCTCGGTTTCCCGAAGCTACAAGGCTGGCAGGAGGAAGGGTCGAGAGGGATACGGTTGTTGAAAAGCCCTCCCCAGCTCCCCTCGGTTTCCCGAGGGTACAAGGCTGGCAGCAGGAAGGGTCGAGAGGGCTGCTGTTGTTGAAAAGCCCTCCCCAGCTCTCCTCGGTTTCCCGGAGCTACAAGGCTGGCAGGAGGAAGGGTCGAGAGGGCTACGGTTGTTGAAAAGCCCTCCCCAGCTCCCCTCAGGTTCCTGAAGCTACAAGGCATGCAGCTGGAAGGTACTTGATCTAAAGACTGCGTTCGGTTTTAAACCTTTCTGCCTTTTTTCTACTCAGCTCCCTGGCGCGGTTGTTTCCCGAAGCTGCAAGGCTGACAGCAGGAAGGGTCGAGAGGGCTACGGTTGTTGAAAAGTCCTCCCCAGCTCCCCTCGGTTTCCTGAAGCTACAAGGCTGGCAGCCGGAAGGGTCGAGAGGGCTACCGTTGTTGAAAAGCTTTCCCCAGCTCCCCTCTGTTTCCCGAAGCTGCAAGGCTGGCAGCAGGAAGGATCGAGAGAGCTACGGTGGTTGAGAATCCCACCCTAGTTCCCTTCGGATTCCGGAAGCTACAAGGCTGGCAGCAGGAAGGGTCGAGAGGGCTACGGTTGTTGAAAAGCCCTCCCCAGCTCCCGCCAGATTCCACAGCTACAAGACAGGCAGTAGTAAGGTACACACAATCTCAAGACTACATTTCGGTTTTAACCTTTCGCCTTTTTTCAACTCAGCTCCCTAGCGCGGTAGTTTCCCAAACTGCAAGGCTGACAGCAGGAAGGTCAAGAGGCTCAACATTGAGAAAGTCCTTCCCAACTCCCTCGGTTTCCCGAAGCTGAGGCTGGCAGCAGGAGGAAGGGTCGAGAGGGCTATGGTTATTTAGCCTCTCCCCAGCTCCCCTCTGTTTCCCCGGCTACAAGGCCATGTTATAGCGGGTCAGAGGGCTACGTTGCTGAAAATCCCACCCCAGCCCTTCACGGGATTTCGGAAGCTACACGGCTGGCAGCAGGAAGGGTCGAGAGGGCTACGGTTGTTGAAAAGCCCTCCCCAGCTCCCATCGGATTCCTGAACTTCAAGACAGGCAGTAGTAAGGTACACAATCTCAAGACTGCGCTTTTACTAAACCTTCCGCCTTTTTCTATTCAGCCCCTGGCGAGTAGCTCACGCTGCAAGGCCAACAGCAGGAAGGGCCTAGGAGGGCTACGGTTGTCGAATGTCCTCGCCAGCCCCCCCCCGGTTTCCTGGCTACAAGGCTGGCAGCAGGAAGGTACGCGATCTCAAGACTGCGCTTGGTTTTAAACCTTTGCGCCTTTTTTCTGTTCAGCTCACTGGCGCTGTAGTTTCCCGAAGCTACAAGGCTGGCAGCAGGAAGGGTCGAGAGGCTACGGTTGGTGAAAAGTCCTGCCCAGCTCCCCTCGGCTTCTCGAAGCTACAAGGCAGGCAGCAGGAAGGGTCGAGAGGGCTACGGTTGTCGAGAAGCCCTCCCCAGCTCTCCTCGGTTTTCCGAGGCTACAAGGCTGGCAGCAGGAAGGGTCGAGAGGGTTACGGTTGTTGAAATGCCCTTCCCAGCTCCACCCGGTCTCCCGATGCTACAATGCTGGCAGCAGGAAGGGTCGAGAGGGCTACGGTTGTTGAAAAGCCCTCCCAGCTCCCCTCGGTTTCCTGACTACTTCGCTGGCAGCAGGAAGGGTCGATGGGCTACTGTTGTTATTGGCTGTTTCTCTGCACCAATGGGCGGCAGCCTCTACCAGGCAGTCAGTCGGTGGGTGGGCGGCAGGCGGGAGGGATGCTGCCACCCACTGGCTGTGGGGGAGAGCGGGTGGGGGCTTCGGGTGGGGTGGGGAGGGGGTACCAACCACCAGGGCAATGTTGGGGTTCATTTACATCCCGTGATCGGATGTGCCACCAGACTACCAGGGCTGAATTCGGGAGGGGGATTCTACACTACTGCCCGCGATCAGGCTTTTAGGTCCACTGGACCACCAGGGCTGAATTCGGGATTCTTACACTACTGCCCGCGATCGGCTTTTCGTCCACTGACCACCAGGGATATGTTCTGGTGGGGGAGCCACATTGCTGCCTGCAATCGGGCTGTTGGGGAGGGAGAATAAACCATGCCCGTGATCGCCAGTGGGGGTGGTGGGGATCTACACTGTTTTGCCCGTGATCGGGCTGCAGGGGCCGGTCCTCGATACGCGGTTTCGGCAGGCGCCAGGCGCAAGTCCCGGGATCGGAGCACCTGCATGCTAATGGCATGCAAACAACATAATAAGATGCAAATGGCCCCCCATGCCTTGCATGAATTATAGCCCCATTTGCATGTCACCTTTGAATATCGGATTTTGGCGATGGCGCAGTGGTACTTGTGCCACCGCAAGTTGACTGCTCCACTCGTCAACTTGGCGGTGGCGCAAGTTCCACTTCGCCATGCACAGTGGTTGTGGCTGGGGGTGATATTCAAACGCAGCTGCTCAACAGCAACCCTTTGAATATCGCCCCGGACACACCCCTGCGCAACTATTTTGCGCAGCGCAAGGGCTTGCGCCTATGAATGGTGCAGTTTGAATATCCAGCCCTTGGTGTACACCATCCGGGACTATGTACAGTAGAAAGGGGCAGAGGTGACGGTAGACGTTTGTGGAATGTGCGTGGGTGCACTTATGTCTGTGCACTGATGTTACTGCACAGCCGTATCTCCAGTGGGAAACTGATGGAGAAAAAACCCTCCAGGTAGGCAGCAGAATGAGGCCTGGGATCCACATACTACTGTACTGCTGAAATGACCCAGATGTAAGTCTCAGCCGGGGCTCTGGAGTGATCTCGGTCTCTCCCCGAGGGGAGCCCATCCATGAGGGGAAAGTCACAATCCTCCTGGACTGGGCAGCTATGGGGAGTGCTGGGAGAGATGGTGGGTAGGGGTCTGTGGGCAGATAAGGGATACTGCACATCCCTGTCCTGGCCAGTAGTACCAGGAAAGTATTGGAAAAAAAGAGTGGTCCTGGTGGCAGTATTAATGTATTATTGATCAAGCTTGATCAACAATATATTAATTTTTTAAAGAGCTGCTGATGCCTGAAAGAAATCTTTGAAAAACATACTAAGTAGGTAAAATTCTGCTTGTATCCCATATACAGTATATTCTATATTTCTCCTCCCCATTATTTATTACTGAGGAAAAGTGCATGAATACATGATTTTTATCCCTTACAGTTACTTTAAAGTTAATCTGCCTCTACAGCTGACTCCCTACTTCAAGTCATAATGCTCTGTTGTGACATCACAGTCTGTTGCTGTGAGGGTAACTGTGATATCACAAATAGTGCCTTATGACCTTAGGTAGGGAGACAGCAACAAAAATGCATTAATTTATTGAAATGTTTTACCAGGAAGGCACACTGAGCGACAAGTCGCTCGTCTCCCAGTGCGACCTCGGGGGAAGGGGTACAATAGGAATGAAACATTAAACATTCAAGTTACAAGATCAACATTAACATACAGTTCTGAGGCAGGTGTGTTACAAGCAGTGGTACAACAGTGTTGCACACAATAGATGGAAAGAGTGGTCAATGATAAGTGCCAGCTTAATAAGTAAACAAGTGCTTATGTAAAAGTAAAGAAGGGGAGGGCAGGAAGGCATGGGAGGAGGGAGAGTCATGTTCAAGTTACTCTCAAGTTACAAGATATCAAGGAATAGAGGAACCCTTCAGGAGCAGAGCTTCTGCTTTCATGCAATTGACCTCAACAATAAATAATGGGCAGGAGGAATCTGAAGTTGTTCTAGGAATTAATACCTTTGAGCCAAGACTCTTTTACATAATAAATAAAGCACTAATGTGAAATACAAGCTGAACTCTTATCAAAATATTATGTTTTGTTAAAGTTCTTCTGAAGTTGTCAGCTGCTCTTTAAAAACCTTACCCAAACATCCCCATTTTCAGGGCAGCTGCACGTGCAACACTCTTCACGGAATAAGTGTCTCGTGCAGAGGAATGGTGTGCTCTGATTGGTCAAGAATGCTCCCTCGAGCTATACTGTCTTTTATATTGGTATGGCATAGTTGTTTTGTTCATGTTTTTAGAATGTATGGGCTTTATTATATAGAGTATGGAGTTCTGTTACAGTTTGCATTACTAAGGTACAGGCATTTCTTCATACAGCTTGCAGTATGTGGGGGAGCAATGCGTGGACATGTGATGCATGTCAACCAATTACCGATCACAATTTTGTAAGCCTATTTTAAAGGTAAACAAAAAGACATGACAGGGCATGCAGTGTGGTGATCTAACCGCATGCCCTGCCCCTGGAAGTGTGGTTAGAGAAGCAGCACACCACCAAAATGTCTTCTTGCAATAACAAAATGGGCAAACTGAGAAAGTTAAGAAAAAAAGCCAACTTTTTAAAATAAGAACAACTATTTCCTTTTCTTGAAATTAACTAGTAAAAATTAGTCCCACCCCAGCTGTCAAGCATTTGAATACCCAAATAGAAACACTGAATGTGTTAGCGGAAAGGACTGCGTGGCCCACCCAGTCTCCCCTACTGTTCTCTGCCTGTTCTGTCCCAGCAGCCCCTAACTAGTCTCCGGCGATCCTCTCCCCTCCCTGCCTATTCACTAATATTCCCCTATGTCTATCCCATGCACGCGTGCCACTCCTGACTAAACACATTACGCCAGACCCAACCTCAGCTACATGCTATTCCCGACTGCAGACACACCCCACTCCCCACAGCAAATGCCACACCACACCACCAAAGTGAAGGACAGACTGGCCTAGCCATGTCTCCTTACATAAAGGGACCCTACACTATGGAAAACACATAGGGACAAAAAGCTGGCCAGAATAAAAACACTGTTACACTATAGAAAAACACCAGGCCAAAAAAAATGAAAAATACACACCCAGCAATGATGGCAAATGCAATATAAATGGAAAGAAAAGACCACGTTTCAGTACGTAAACTTACAGTTAAAAGAGACATGAGCCACATCAAAGAGTTCCAAATTAGTACCTTACCATCAAGGTGTAAATATTGTCTTTGTTTCCGCTTTCTGTTTACATGGGCTCGTAGTGGGGTGTAGTGAGGGCTGGCCCAGTAGTGGTGCTGACATGAGGGCAGGACTAGCAGTGAGGGCCGTCCCAATAGTGGGGCCATAGTAGGGGCCAACTCAGTAGCAGTGCTGAATTGAGGGCCAGCCCAGCAGTGGGCAGCAGTGAGAGCCAGCCCAGCAGTGGGCAGTAGTGAGGGCCAGCCCAGCAGTGGGCAGTAGTGAGGGCGAGCCCAGCAGTGGGCAGCAGTGAGGGCCAGATCAGCAGTGGGCAGTAGTGAGGGCCAGCCCAGCAGTGGGCAGTAATGAGAGCTGACTCAGCAATGGTGCCGCAGTGAGAGCTGACCCAGTAGTGGTGCCGCAGTGAGGGCGAGCCCAGCAGTGGGCAGTAGTGAGGGCTGACTCCGCAATGGTGCCGCAGTGAGAGCTGACCCAGTAGTGGTGCTGCAGTGAGAGCCAGCCCAGCAGTGGGCAGCAGTGAGGGCCAGATCAGCGGTGGGCAGTAGTGAGGGCTGACTCAGCAATGGTGCTGCAGTGAGGGCCAGCCCAGCAGTGGAGCCATACGAAGATACAAAGATACAAAAATGCCAGCAGATTAGGCCTTATGGTCTATGTCATCTGCTTGAGTTACAGTTTACAGTACCGACATTGCTGCTGCTCTCCTTCCTCTTTTTTCTCCCACCCCCCAGGGCTCCCTATTCTGAGTTCTTATCCCGGATACTACCTTCCGCATCTGTACCTTACCCATGCACCTATCCCATACCAAGAGGAAGGTCTGACCCAGTAATGATGCCACAGTGATAGCTGGCCCAGTAGCAGTGCTGCAGTGAAGGCCAGCCCAGCAGTGGGGAAGCAAGAAGGGCCAACCTAGTAGTGGTGTAGCAATGAGGGCCACACTAGCAGTGGAGTAGTAGCGAGGGTTGGCCCAGTAGTGGGGCTGTAGTGAAGGCTAGGCCTGTGGTGGAGCCACAATGAGGGCTGGCCCAGCAGTGAGAGCCGGCTGAGCAGTGGGGCAGTAGCGATGACTGGCACAGCAGCAGTGAGGTGTGGCCCAGTAGTGGGGCTGCAGTGAAAGTCAGCTTAGCAGTGCGGTCACAGTGAGGGCTGTAATGAGAGCTGGTTCATTCATGGGGTTAAAGTGAAAGCCCACGCAGTAGTCGGCTTAAAGTGAGGGTTGGCCCAGTAGCTATGCTGCAGTGAGGGCTGGCTCAGCAGTGAGACAGCAGTGACAGCTGTCCGAGCAGTAGGGCAAAATTGGGGGTTGGCCCAGTAGTGGGTCTGTAGTAATGGCTGACCATGTAGTGGGGTAGAAGTGCCTTTTGTTGCTTCCTAGAAGGATTAGGGTGATCCCCAAAAAACCCACCAGGAGCCAGCTGTGGGACAAAGTGCATCCGGGAGGAGAGGGGCTTGGCTTACATAGAGGGAGGGCATGAGCCATCCAGTACTCCTGCGCCACCTGCAGGACAATCCAGGAGAGACAATGGCATCGATCAGAGAAAAGGTGCAGCCGCTGCAGCTTCCACTGTACTGGTGGGGGATGGGGAGTGAGAAAAGGGCAGGAGAATACAGAGAAAAATTAATAATAAAAATCGTTTTAGAAATTATGCAACCCTAGTGATTTTGCACTGGGAAACTAGCCTTACGAAGAAGTTTGGCTACTGTGCACCAGTGGTTTCCTCTTGAATACTTTAAATTGAGCTGATTGTAATAACCAGTAACCCCCCCCACCACCACTAAATCCTGATATGTATTTTCTAGCTTGCAGTACTAAACTTGCTGTGTAATAGCTGATCCTTTGTCTATGATTACACAAGATTTGTCGTCATGGGAACCATGACCTCATAGCGCAATTCTGAGAGCCCAGAGGGGACCAGACATAACAAGAACTAAAGGGGGGTGCATGGGTATAGCTAAACAGAGGGGTGGGAAGTTAAGGAAGATAAATTAGATGGCAAAACAAACAAAATGTGCATTTACCATTGCATATAAAGTTTTTTGTTTACTTGGGCGAGTAGCTTAATGCTGACCAACACGGAAAAAAACAACAACATGAAAAGCTCATCTCATCAGTGTTTCAGTGAAAACACTGAGAGATGTGCGGTTTGTGTGATGTTTCTGGAAGGTCAGGTGCCAAAAAAGGGCACCATTATTTTATACATTTTATTTACCCAGAATAGTCCAGCTGAGATGCAGTATCTCGTTTTCAGTGGGGTTCTACTTGTCACTCATTTTTTTTTTTACAGCTGGGTTGACTGAAGCCCTATGAGTTTGCTCAGGGTCACACAGTGAGGCAGTGTCTGTGGTAAAATTTGAACCGGGGTCTTCTGTGTCTCCTCATTCCCAATTACTTGCTCCAACTACTGGACCGCCCTGCCTCACTTAGAGTGAGAACTGATCTCCGTCCAACTGCACACAGTTTGAGATAGTTGTAGTTAGAGGTGGTGTGGTCATAAGCAACAGAACTAGCAGGATGGGGGCTGGGAGATCATCTTGCCAAGGTAGGGCTGCTTAGGGAAAGGAAGGGGCAAAAAAGTAAAATGCCATTTACATTCACAGTGTGCGCTAACTCTTCCTCATAGAGTATTTTCACTTTGCACCTTTACTATGGAACAGGCTCCTGACATCTGTTACAAATATGACAAACATGGCCCAATCTACAGTGCCCTATAAATCCTTTTGTGGATGCATAGGGTAATCCTTGAAGTGCAAGGGGCCCCTCTCCACACATGTGGAGGCCTCTCTGCATCCTGGATCCCTCTTACCCGTGGAAGACAGTGCTGACCTGTTCTAAAGAACTACACTAGTGGGTGAGTGATGGGCCACATATAGCTGAGGCCGCACTCCAGTGTTATCTAGGAAGCAACCTACAGCATGTGTTGACAGCCAGGAAGGCTATATGGGAGACCCCTTGTGTAAGCCCTCCACACCCTCTGGCCAAGCAGAGGATGGTGTTCAGGGCCTTGAGTAGGCCAAGAAGGACAACATACTGCGTACATTGTGTAGGCCTTGATGCACCTGTTTGGTGACAGCCAGTTTTATCAAGTTACCAGCAGATGTGTCCCCCAGTTAAACTTGGTGCAGCAAGCAAGTGTTAATGAAAACAAGGAGGCAAGAAGACGAGGTGTTATCTGAAAACTGAACTAATGCTGATTACAGGTTCAACTTTGTAGGACATGCTTCAGTGAAAAGAAGGCATTTTTCTGCAGCAGACCTAGTGGAAACAATACATTTCCTAAGATGCACTAGTTCTGGGCTGTTTCAGCTCACACACAGATAGTATAGTCATGCTGATGGAAGGAATTTGATTCTAAATATGAGGCTCGTTCACATGACCATCTGTGAGCCATTACTCACAGCGGCCAGATCGGTGCTCCTGCCCGTGTGAACCTTGCTGTTTCAGCCGTTTCCCGTTGCATGGTGTTTCTGCCATGATCCCTCTTTCCTGGGTTTGCAGAGTGCTGTAGTGGTTTCCAGTGCTATTTGAACAGGCAAACCACCCACATCACTTCAAGTCTCCACCAACCCAACAGTGACTAGAGCAACACTCAAATCACCGGAAAGGAAAAGGGCACCGAAAACACCAATGCCATGTGAACGTGGCACTCTGACATTTTATTGAAAACATTTTTAATGACTAGAAAGTAGCCGCTGTGGCCAGCTGCAGTGTGAATGAGCCTATAGAATGTCTTTCATGTGCACTGCAGCTCAAAGAGATTTACAATCTAGGAACAGTTGCCAGCAACATGTATGCACATGCACAGAGGTTAAGTGAAGTGGAATTAACTCATTCCTTCCTGATGATGCCATATGGCATCATAAAAAAATATACCTCTTTTTCCTGATGACGCCATATGGTGCCCTAAATCATGTGCTGTAGTAGTGCCTGATGACGCCAGTTGGCGTCCATATCTTTCTCTTGGTGCAGCTCAAGCATTTGTTTACATTTGATGAATTGAGTTGTACCATCTAATATGGGACATCGTACCCTTACTGATTTTACCTAATATAATATGCGTTCCCATTGGCTATTTTTGAGAAAACAAGCCTTAATACATAAAAAAATAAATAAATTTACTATTTTTTGCATGTGCTGTGAAAAATGTATTATGTTCATTCTGCCATTAGTTTGTATTGTAACAACAAATCATCTTGATTTAGTGTAACATGTTAAGCTGATCAGGTTGACACTATAATTAATTTCATAACTTACATTTTTTTTTATTCGAGCAATCCGATTGGTCGTCACCACTTTGGTGTATTTTTTTGTCTTTTGGGGTATTTTTCTTCAATAACATGTTGTCACTGATATTGTGATTGTTATAAGTCCATTTATATCACTAAGTGAGCTGAATATTTCTGTATTTAAAAATCGAGCTCTGTGATTGGTTGGATTCTCTGACATTATCAATTCTGAGTTTAACTGGTATAAACAGATCGTCTTAGATGCAGGCACCATCCCCCTGATGAAGCCTTAGTTGTTGAAGCACCAGGGAACCTGCACGCAGATCTTTTGTTGTGCCTTCCACTATTCTATTCATTGTGTGTGCCTGAAACTGAATAAATCCTTTTTTAGCATTCAAGCAAGGACGCTGGTATTTTTTTACAGTCATCACTGGAGGGAAAGTGGCTCTCTGGGCTCTGGAGTGTACAGTGATTTTTTTTTTTGATGTTTCAGTTAGGGGTCGCAGCCCTCACCTGCACCTGCCCTAGCCCTGTAGTGCGTCATCATTTGGTCATATTGATCCTCACTGTCGCCATGCTTGCTCTGTGCTTATTGTACACGTCACTATTTCCATTAACTAGTCAGAGCGCACACTGGTGCAGGAAGAGCATGGTGACTGGAAACTTAGTTTCAAGATGGAGGTGCTGCTCTTATCCTAAAATACTCACTTCATTTCGGTGCCAAAACCTCGATTTGTAATCTGTATTTACTTTATTGGTTTTTATTTTTATTTATGACGAAAGTTTTCATAGTTGTTACTTTGTTCATTTGGGGATAATTTCTGGTCATCCTGTGTGATCACATTTTATGGATCCGGCTGGCATTCCTGATGGATGAGAGTGTTTCTTGTGCATGCACTAGATGAGTTCACATGAATTCAGCACCTTTTGTTACTTTTTAAAGAATTTATGTTCGGATTATGGCCATGTTAACATCTATGTGGCATGTTGCTCCCTGTGTTATGGATGATAAGTGGGTTAGGGTCAGTAGCATGTTTGTCTCATGCTCTGCACTTGAGTTTTCTCCCTAATACACAGTTGCTGATTATTTAAAATGAAAAAATAATGGTGTTGTCTTCAGCTCATCTGGCATCAGTCCAGCCCCAATCTCTGATGCATTGTAAAGGCCAAATCAGTTTTGAATCCCTCCACAGTCACTGGTGTTGTCCATCGGCTCGTATGACATCAGTCCAGACTCAACCTCTGATGCACTGTAAAGAGTTCTTCAGGTTAAAATACCTCCACAACCACTGGTAAGATCTAGCTCCTTACCATGCATCAGTCGAGCCCCAAACTGTAGTAAACAGTGAAGTGCATTTCAGGTTCATATCCCTCTAGATGCATCGACTTACCATGCAACAGTCCAGATCAATCCCATAATGCACTGTGAAGTGCATTTCATGTTCAAAACCCTCCACATCTACTGGTGTAGTCCATCAATTCATATGACATCAGTTCAGCCCCAATCTGTGATGCACTATAAAGTATTCTTCAGGTTTGAATCCCTCCACAGCCACTTGTAAGACCTGTCTCCTTATCTTGTGTCAGTTGAGCCCCAAACTGTAGTGAACAGTGAAATGCATTTCAGGTTCAGATCCCTCCACAGCTGATGGTGCTGTCCATCGACTTACCATGTATCAGTCCAAACCAATCCCATAATGCACTGTGAAGTGCATTTGCTGTTCAAAACTCTCCACATCCACTGGTGTAGCCCATCAATTCATATGATATCAGATCAGCCCCAATCTCTGATGCACTGTATTCTTCAGACTCAAATCTCAGGCTCAAATCCCTCCACAGCCACTTGTAAAATCTATCTCCTTATCATGCGTCCAGTGAGGTCCAAACTGTAGTGAACAGTGAAGTACATTTCAGGTTCAGATCCCTCCACAGCCAACGGTGTTGTCCATTGACTGATCTGGTGTCAGTCCAGCCCCAATTTCTACTGCACTGTAAAGTGCTGTTCAGGTTCAAATCCCACCAGAGTCACTGATATAGTCCATCTGTTCATCAGTCTTCAGCCCAGCCTTTATCTCTGACATTTTGTGATGTGCATTACTGGTATGGATCCCCCCCCCTCAGTCACCATGGTGTAGTGCATTGTGCACATCAAAATTAATTCCAACACTACCCTCAGATGCACTGTAATGTTCTATTCACGTTCGAATCACTCCACAACCACTTGTTTAGTCCCTTGTGCTCATAATGCTGCAGACCAGCCCTTACCTCTGATGCACTGTGATGTGATCAGTGCCAGTATATGACTTATACAGTCCATTCAAATGAAACATAGCACACAGTACACACATGCACCAATGAGCATCACTCCATGGTGCAGGCATACCCACACTCCTTCCCACCCACATAGTGCACCACACTGAATGTTGCAACATATCACATGTGTATGCAGGCAAACCATGTGACACAGCACATAGTACACAACCTTTACAGGTGCCTATGTCATCACCCTGTATGTGTACCCACAATGTCTCTGCATGGCATATGAACACCATTACCTGGTGCAGGCAGCCCCACCTGCTTCCCTACTACTCAGTATACCTCAAGGACGGGTGCTAATTCATGACACAAAATGACTGCAGTGTCTATGAGCATCAATCCTTGGTACAGGCACACCCACCCCTTCCCCCATGATACAGTATACCTCAAATCACCAGTGCCTTTTCAGCAATTTCATCATCCTATACGTATACCCATAATGTATCTACAGTGTCTGTTAGCACCATTATTACATGCATACAGCCCCTCTCATTTCCCCAGAACATATGAAGTGCATCTGAGCATGTATTATGAATGCAGGACCCCCCCCCACTAACACACAGTGCTTCATCATACAGTCATTCCCTCACCTTAAACCATCCCATAATACAACCCCCCAGAAACAAACTATGCCAGGAAACTAAATAATACACACATTTATGTAACATGCTGTTTACTGAAAGAGTGTGAACCTTTCCATGAACACCATCCTGCTTCATTTACAGTATGAGAAAGCAAGCAGCACAAATAAAATACAGTTTCCTATACTTATTATGGGATTTTATTACAAGAATACAATAAAATAGTTTATTTCAATGAAATTACACATTTCAACTACAGCAAATATGCAACTAATCGTAGAGAGACCTCCAGCACTAACACGTCTCCATTTCCTGTCTCAGCTCACTGGCCTACACTCCAAGTGTTCTTCCTGTTTATGTCACTCGACCTCACAAAGCACTTCCTTCCTGCATCACTTCCTGATGTGTCCTTCTAAGGTAATGTGTAAATATGTTCTTACTAAACTAGGGGAAATACAAAAAAAATGATAATCAGATTCATAGACTAAAATCAGTGGGTAAGAAGAATTAAACACTGCAAAAATTCAACCGGTGGAGCGGAACAAAAAACTCAAACTGTAATAACAAGAGATTCAGATATTGATTTCTGACTTAAAAAATGGTAAAAAACTTGTCTGTTTGACACCCCAGTGGAATGGACCAGCTACCCTTAAGGCAGTGTGCCTTGGATGTATTGTGGTGAACCCATTAAAATAAAAAAACATTTAAAAGACAAAGAACCTCTGTGTGAGCTAATTATATATAGCATAAAATCAGCATAATTTTATGCTACACATAATTAAGAGCATAATTATATGTAGATAAAAGAGCATAATTATATGTAGATAAAATCATCAGAATTTATTAAAGTATAAAAACAACCTTACACAACTTTAGATCCAGTTAAATAGACATTACCAAACCTCACTCATTTTCAAAAATGTTTTGTCCTGAAAAACTTTTCTTGTTACAGTTTTAAAATTGGATGTATGGTTTTTAAGATATGTAGGTTTAAGCACAGTGTGTTTGTATGAATGCTGCAGATCTAGAACCCCTTCAGGAACACAGGTGTTCTAGCAGCAGGCAGAGAGTACCTGAACATTCTAAGTGACAATAGGATAGAATGAATTATACCATGGACCTTGGACACCGACCAATGAAAACGGCAGGCTGGCACCTTACCTCCGTTGTAAATCCTCTGATAATCACCGCAAAAGGTGCCAGCCAGCCGCATCTCAACAACAACTAAAAAAAAAAAAATGTAAAATCATTCCGAGCCGCCATCTTCGTTTCCTCACTAAGCGCAAATCAGCACGGCACCCTCCCAGCCTCCTCCTCCAGCTCACAAAACATTGTTTTAAAAAACTGCCTGGCATAAACACAAATTCCAAGCTTGCATATCTCCTAAAAAAACCTGGCAAACCTTTTCAAAAATGTTCCTGTAATGCCCGCTCCCTCCGAATTCCATCGGTGTTGCTGCACTACAAGTGTGCTTCCGGCCTCCCAGCTCCTCGCTCATACCTCACAGTTACGGAAAAAAAAATATATATATACATCATTTAAGCTGATTGCCCCAGCCAAAATAAAATAAATATGTCGGTCTGTTCCTGAAACCGAACCACAAAGCTGCACTCAAGTCGCAGGGCACTTACTACAACAAACTGCTCCCACGTCTCCCGTCCCTCGGCCTGCTGGCACTGCAGGAATCCAACAGCTGGTCACCTGACGAAAAGGTAACCGTCACCGGCAGTACAAAACTCAAACTCTGCAGTCCTCCTGATACCAGCTTGGCCAGGACTATTTTTTTTTTTTTTTTACTGTGCAAGGTTATTTGTAATAAAAACCGCCTTATATATATTTTTTTTTAAAGATGCTTTTTTTTTTTAAATCAATTAAGTATTTCACTGATGGCATAATAGCAATAAGCCACTTGGGGGATGTGGGTTATCGGGGATTTACCACGGCTGGTGAGGATTTACCCACTTGGCTGCGCCTCGTGGGCAAACCACGCCAGCCGTGGTAAATCCCCTGATAACCCACACCCCCTTCATGGCTTATTGCTTAATTAAGACATGTTGGTGATTTTTAAACTTCCTTTACGTCAGCTACCACTCACACATTTTTGTAGCTGATGTCTGCGATTGCCAGCCAAGCTGCTTTCAATAATTGTAAGTCCTTTTGTTTGTGGAAGGGATCTTAATTTGGTCCTAGGAGGGGGTCAGTCGATCCCTTTCCACTTCCCAAAAGTTCTGACACGCTCCTGTGTTCAGGCATGTAATGACGTGTGACCAGGGAGAGCACGGGGGTGCACCTCATTGAAATGAATGCGGCTCCATTTCAGTGCTATTTTTATGTATAAGAAATTGCTAGTTGGAAATTAATGACGTCACTGCCCAACTAACAAGGCCCTGGAAATGAGCCTCGGCTCAGTGTGTCTTTCTCGGTTACCAATTTTAAATATATAAGATAAATAAAAAATAAGGAAATACACTGCTCCTAAGGATAGACCAATGTATGTTTCTTAACCTATAGCTGGTACCATTGTTATCCTCGTTGAGAATGACAAAACTGTTCTTCCCCATGAGGTCACAGTTCACCCTGTTAACAAGAAGTCACACAAGATTGACAACATGGGCAAATGCGTTTATGCTTTAGGTACTTTAAGCATGAGGATTGCCAGCTACTAAGAGTGTTTCTCTGAGCACAAGTATAACGTTTGCAGCACGCTTAAGTAGCTGGCAGAGTCCCTGCCAGATTCAGATGCTAAGCAAGATCTTTTGCTGACGGTCAAAGTATCGAGTCCAAAAGTTATCTGCTCAAGGTCTCTATGAATGCCTTTGATGCTGCCTCCTGCTCTGCCATGGCAGGCATTTGCATCAGAAGGCATTCCTGGCTGCATATGTAAGTCACCCCTCTTGTAGCTGGCTTACTACACCGTGCTCTCGTTTGTTGATTAGGGTTCTGGCTTTGGGGCATTCCGTGTCCCACCCCCTAGGGGGAGCATTGCTTCAGGCTCAGGTGTAAAAGGGTGGCGGTTTCCCTGGTGAGGGGGAGCTGACAGGAAAGATGTAGGGCAAGTCAGGTTGGGGCTTAAATCCCCCCAGCCTGGGAGGTACTGGCCTTGTTAGTGTCGATGCTGCATGGTATGATTAATTTCTGAAGGGAAGGGTGGCAGGAGTGTGGTGACCATGGGGGAACTGGGGATCTAGGAGCTCAGCAGTGAGGAAGACAGCAGTTGGAGGAAGACCTGTTCATGGCTGGGTTCAGCAGGCCTGGTGCTCTTACAGGAAGGTATGGCAGTGGGGCTGTCGTGGCTGTGGCAGGGCCTTTTGGAGGTGGCAGCTCCAAGGGGGCTAATCCATGGTGAGGCACACTGCTGCAGGTCAGCCAGTGAATAAATTCTGGGAATTTGTTTTACTGGGCCTGCCATGCCCATGTCTGGAGCAGGACCCACGTTAGACCCATTAACAGAATGCACATTGGTAAGAGTAACTGGAAAGGAGGGAGCCGTGTCATTAATTTCTGCAGTTAACTGTGGCTTCTTTTCCTGGTAGAAAAGAGGATGGCGAAGTGGTAGGGTTTTCTGGCAAGGGTCAAGCGTGGCCATGGTATGGATTAAATGCTGCATCCCCGGCATCAGTTAATTCAGGAAGGGGGAGTAAGGCACTACGCCGGGAAATGGTTGGTTATTTGACACTGCACCCTTTAAGATCCTGAGCTTTTATATGGTTTTGGGTATCTGCGTGGAGTCCGTGCCTGGTCTAATAGTTTTAGGCCTGTTTCAAGCACTTGTGTTATCTGGTACTGTTTTAGTGCCTCTCGAATACTGCCCTATGTTCTATCTGGTCTCCTGGCTCCATGGAGCTGAGCAATTTATTTATTCATTTTAATTATGAGATTCAGAATTACATTTCCTTTTGTTTCTACTTTATGTGTGCTGAGATTACTGAATTAACTAACTGATTCCTTCCTTGGATGAAGTAAGCTGGTCAGCCCTCCCCTCGCCCCAACCCAGCCTGAAGCTGCAGTGAGTGATATGATGAGGTTTGGTGGAGGAGGCATAATTGGCACTGCGCTGACGAATCAAGTTCGAGGTAAGACCTTGTTTTTCATGTTGGTGTGCTTGCGCATCGAACATCTTCTTGTGCAGTGAGATTTGAGGCGCTGGTCGCTGTTGGTGAATGCAGGCATGCACCAGTAGGTGCGTCCCTCATTCCCCAATCAGCTGCACTAGCACACCACACCATGCATATAATGTATAGCACATCCATGAAAGCAACCATAACCGGCAGCAAAGCTCGTCACACGCAGCAGACCCTTCCTATGTGCTCGCCAGCTACTATCATGGTGGCTAAACTGCCGACTTCAGGGGTGCCCAATCCCCTGGTTGACTTGACCTGCAAACTATGTGCCGACAGGGGAGCCCACTCCCTGTCGGCAGAAAGTGTCCCCCCTCAGTTTCATTGTTTGCCGATGGGGGTGCCCAATCCCAGTTGGCAGAATGTGTCTCCCCCCCACGGTTTTGTTATTTGCTGATGGGGGTGCCCAATCCCCATCGGCATCCGTCCCCCTTTCCTCTGTAATGTGCCGATGGGGAGCCCACTCCCCATCGGCATGATGCCCCCCTTCTTCTGTGCTGGACGGGGTGCCCAATCCATCGCCGGCTACTATACCGCCCCCAAAAAGAAACCACCTGTAAAAGAAAACCGCTCATGGATGTGTTTCTTTCACACCTCAAGCAGAAAACGGTCCTCGTGACTCTCCTACCCACCACCTGCAGATTCCACCCACCGCGCACCCTGCCTCCCCATACCCCTCCATCCCATACTATTCCGGAGCTCGGCGCGACCATCTTTGGTGGACTGGGAACACGTCTGCACTCTTCAAAGCCTACCGCGAACTGAGGAAATGCCGGTAAGCTGTATAATGTAATAAACTGGGTTTTTTCAACTTTGGTGCATATCTCAGGCATTTTGGGGAATTTGTGCACCAAATTTTCAACATGGGGTTTTGGGACCCCTGCTCATGAATTCTGTCATAGTTATGATGTTAATCCGTCCCGAAAGGTGATTTCGCAGTCACTGCGCAGAATCACCTTTCAGGACCGATTAACGCAAGGACAGTGGCAGTGTTCGTGAGGTGGGCTCTCAAAAAGGCTATGTTGCAAATTTGGTGGAATAAATCCAAAAAATGGCTGTTTTATGAGTGTGCGTTGCACACCTGCTACGCACGCTCATAACTTTGTGAATTCGCAATATTTTCATGCCAGATTTTCAACATTGCCATTTTTCTATACCGCCTTGTGAACAGTACTACTCTGAGGAAGCTTGGCAGCTGGCCAAGTGAAACGTCAGTCCTTTTTTTCGGTGTGCACTTTAGTTTGCAATAAACAGACTTGGATTTTATATCTTTCGGATGCTGTTACTGAGTTGTGTGGGTGCTTATATTTAACTCTTACAGGTTGATTTGTATAGAGCACCACACATATCCTGGTGCTCTTTGCTCTTTTCTGTACTGTATTTTCACCATTAGCATTTTTCCACACTTCTTGACGAACAGTACAGCTGTCATTTTACATATCCTGCCCGAAATGTGTTTTCGCATGTCCGGCGCAGTATAGTGCAGTCGCTGTGCGAAATCACTTTTTGGGACAGTTTAAGGAAATGACAGTGACACTGCACATGAGCAGAGGTGCTAAAATGCCTATGTTGAAAATTTGGTGCCGGAACTCCATAAAATGACTGTGTTACAAGTGTGTGTTGTGCATTTCCCACGCACCCTCGTAACTTCACACATTTGCAATACTTACATGCCACGTTTTCACCACTGCCATTTTTTTATGCCTCCATATGAACAGTACAGCTGTCGTTTTTCACATCCTGCCAAAAATGTATTTCTGTGCTGCACTACCAAAGCCAATGCCAGCGCGACAACATTCAGCATTGACAAATGCTTGTTTTATATCTGCTGGCTTCACATCTCAGAATGTTCTTCAGTTTGTACACCCCCCTTTGCTTACCATCAGGACCCCTAGACACAATGGGGCAGGTGGGGTGTTACACGTATGTCTGCTTTTTTCCAAGATGTCCAACAAAAGGTGCCGAACGCTCCCTTCGATGGAACTTACCTGTTTGGACAGCAGGTAGAGAAGTTTCTCAAAGCATCTCACAAAACTCGGACTACTCTTAAGACTTCCAGGCCAGCCCATGCTAACCCTCAATGAGGCAAAGGATGTGGTTGCTTTAAGAATAAGAAATCCTTTAATAGATGAGGCAATGGAGCTCCAAACCTTTCTAGCCTCAGTAGAAGGCACAGCCAAAGGCACAGGTGATGAAAGCACTTTGTGCCACCCTTTGAAGCTGTGGTCTTGCCTCAGCTGCCTGAAGTAAACATCTCCTCACTGGGGGGGGGGTGGGGCTGACCCAGTTTTACCATCAGTGGGAGTCCATTACAACAGACAAGTGGGTCCTCAGGATCATCCCGGAGGGATACTTCCTGGATTTCACAGAACACCATCTGGACTATTCACCCAGAAGGCAGCCCCTCATATCAGCTCAATTGTCAGAGCTTCTGGCACAGTAGATTGCAACAGGTCAGTGGAATAAGTGGCAGAGTCAGAGCAAAATGCAGGCTTCTACGCCCACTACTTCCTAGTACCAAAGAAATCAGGGGGCATGTGCCTCGTTCTTTTTTGTTTTTAATTATATTTTATTGTTTTCACAAAAAAAAAAAAAAATTGCATACAATTTCCTCATGCCAGAAATCACATTACATAACTTTATAATGCATCCAATGTAACAGTCGGTTTTAATCCAAGCATTCTGGATTCTGGATGCAGGGGTATTCCTTCGCTTTAAAGTCCAGGATATAGCCCTGAAATATGTCACACCCCACAAGACCTTTGAGCGGTCAAATCGAGAGAAAAAGATGATCCAAGCACTTGTGAACAACAACCAGTGTTGCTATGATACCCAACCAAACATGTAATCTCAATATAATGGCAGCAGTCAATGATTTACTACATCTGATACAACTGCAATAACATAGAAATGTAACTACATTTAGTCTGTTAAACTGTCATATTACGATTAATACTACAGTATTTAGGACAGTAGAAGGCAGAGGCCCATAAAATGCTGTCCCCACTCCTCAGTGCTGATAACCTAAGTTATCTTCCTGGATATATTTATCCAAATGAAGTTTAAAGTTTGCCAAGTTGGGAGCATTGACTCGGGCAGCAGGAAGTTGGTTCCATACCCGTATGGCTTGTGGTATGAATGCATGCTTTCTAAGTTCAGTTCTGGGAACGGTGTCCTGTAACTGACATCTATGCCGTCTCATATTTGATTTCTTTGTATATCAGACCAAGTTCTCCTGCTAATATCAGGTTATCAAGAACTTGGTACAGAAACAGCATGCCCCCCCCCCCCCATTATTCTCAGGGATAGTGGCCATAGGCCTAAACCCTCTAATCTCACATTATATGGTTTATTCTTACATCTAGGTATAAGCCTGGTGAATTTCCTTCGGGTTCTTTCAATAGTATGTATATTTTTTTTTAAGATGGGGGTTACAAATCTGGTAGCAATAGTCAACATGTGGCCTGATATACAGTATGTATTATACAGAGGCAGGAGGACCGATTCTGACCTGGAGAAAAAAGACCTTCTCATACAGTTAAGGAGATATTTATTTATTTATTTATTGAAAATGTTTTACCAGGAAAGGCACACTGAGCAAAAAGATGCTCGTCTCACGGTACGACCTGGGGGGGGGAGGGGGTTACAGAGGAGGCAAGTAAACATATAAATGGTTGAGCTTAGCAATAATACAATCAGAGACAGAGTGTAGGTGGAAGGGATAACAATTGAGCATACAATTGGGTATATACATAGGGAGAATAGATAAGTACGCTACATATCAAACAGGTACGAAGTAAACAGGGTCTTGGTTGCGCAGCGAGTTAGGTACAGAGCTGAACATGAACAGTAGGGTTTGGAATACAAAACATGGTACACATTGAGGCAGCGTGAGGTACATAAGTGCAAGTTGCATAACAGGGGTAATGATAGCATAGCATGAGTACAAGTAGCGGAAGTTGAGCTAAAGAGAGATGTAACAGGCTAGAGCGGGGGGAATAGGAGAGCAACATGGGGGTAGGGAAAGGAGGGAGTAGGGATGATGAGCTGAGAAGGGGGTTAGGGTGTAGGGGAGGGGTTGAAGGGAAGGGGAGGGAGAAATTGACAGTGGGGGAGTGAATAAGAGAGGCGCATAAGTGCTTAGGGACAGTCATGGCCAGTTAATTAGGCGATAGCCGGGCCACTGGTCCTGCACAGGGGGGAGTGGGGAAGGGGAGGTAAAGGGGGAGGTCAGAGGCAGCAGCAGTTGGGGTAAGAAGTTAGAGAGGGCATAGGAAAGGAGAGTTTGGATGAGGAAAGGCAGATCTGGGTGGGCAGGTCATTCCAGAGTTTAGGAAGAGGTAGGAGAAAGCGGATTGGCTGGTGGAGGTCCCACGATAGGGACGAAGTAGAAGCCTTTATGCAGCAGACCTGAGGGCATGCAAGGGGGTGGGGGGATAGAGCAGATGCGAGGTAGGGTCTTGCCTTGTTTGCCACTGTTCTACAATGTGTTCCATTTCTAAGGTTGTTACTTACATCAATACTCAGGTCCCTCTCAATGCTGACTACCTTAAGTTTTATCCCATTGATATAATATTCTTGCAAGTTATCATTTTTCCCAAAGTGTAGAACAACGCATTTATTGGGATTAAACTGCACTTTGTTAGTATTGGCCCATTTCACAATACTGTAGCTTCCAGGTCATTCACCATCCTTATCCTGTTGAACTCATTATCCAACTATTTTTTTTTTTTGACCAGCTAGCCTGAATATTAATCTCAATTTCAATAAATCAGTACAGAATATACAGTACTTTCAAGATTTCTGAAAATACTAATAATCTGTGTAAAACTATTATTAGAAGTTGTTAACAAGCATTTGTCAATGCCGAACTTTATCTTGCTGGCATTGGCATTGGTAGTGCAGGAGTTAGAGAGATGCATAATAGGAATGGCAGTGGAGTAGTGAACTGATGCCAACCTCCCCTCCCACCCTGCAGAGACTGACAGGCATTGGGGTATCCCTTTGGGTCATCGGCCATAACTCTCATGCCATTTTTCCTCATCATACCCTGCAGACACTGACAGTGTCGCAGTGAGCCTGGGGTCTTGCAAGGCGCTCACCCCATTTCAAGGAAATACACCACGATGGGTGCAGTATAGGAGAATGAAGAGAGCTTTGGGGTCAAGACTTCAAGGCACACCTCAATGCCTGTCACTGGCTGCAGGGCGGGCGGGGTGGGGGTAGAATGGCATCAGCATTACAGCCGACAATCCCAAATCACACCCCCTGACGCCTGTCAGTCTCTACAGGGTGAGGCGTTATGGTGGAAATCCTAACACCCCAGGTGTTTGTTGTATTTTCACTCCACATTTTCAACATGGTCTTTTTGTGACCCCCACCTCATGAATAGTGGCACCTGAAGTTGGCCGTAGCCTAAAGGTGATTTTGCACAGCGACTGCACCATTTGGCGCCACAGGTACGAAAACACATTTCGGGCAGGAACTGAAAAATAACAGCTGTACTTTTCATGAGGAGGTGTAAAAAGTGCCAATGTGGAAAATCTCGAGTGAAGATATGAAAAATTGGTGAAGTTATGAGCGTGTGTAGAAACTGCACAATGCACGCATGTAACACAATTATTTTGGGAATTTTTTTAACCAGATTTTCAACATAGGTATTTTTGTACTTCTGCTCATGAACAGTGTCACTGTGATTTTGTTACTCTGTCCAGAACATTGATTTCCCACAGCGACCGCGCCATTGTGTGCCACATGTGCGAAAACACATTTTGCGCAGGATGAAATATGACAGCTGTATTGTTCATAAGAAGGTGTGAAAAATTGGCAGTGTTAAAAATCTGGAGTGAAAATATTAAAAATTGTCGAAGTTACAAGTGTGTGTGGAAACTGCACAACTCATGCTCGTAACACAGTCATTTGTTCTGATTTTTTTCACCAAATGCAACATAGGCTTTTTAGGACCCCACTTCACGAACAGTGGCACTGTCATTTCGTTAATCAGTCCCGAAAGGTGATTCTGTGCAGTGACCAGGAAGTGACCTTTTGGGACCAAATAATGAGATGACAGTGCATGTGTTCATGAGGTGGGGTCCCAAGGACCCTATGTTGAAAATTTGGAGGCAAAATTCAAAAAAATGGCTGAGATATTTACCTAAGTTGACCCCCCCCACACACATTTATGCCAGTATAAAGCTTACCAGCATTTCTTCAGTTCACAGTCGGATTTGAAGAGTGCAGATGTGTCCCCCCCCACTGAAGATTGCAGCGCTGCCCCTCCAGAGGTAAGTACGGGGTGAGGGGCAGTGGAGAGTTGGGGTGCTCAGAGGGTGGGTGGGTTGGGGTAGGGAGGTGCCGACAACGGACCATTTTTCTTTTTCAGGAACAAAAAAGTTAATAAAATAAACAAAAAAGGGCATTGCTCCATGGGACAGTTTTCTCTCTTTACAGGTTAAATAAAACAAAAAAAAAATGCTAGGCACTCTGGGGTGGGCTTCCAATGTGCTCCATGACTTTCGGGGGGGGGTGATGTTGGGCCACACAATGGGGGTGGGGCCAGGAACATGCTGACGCAGTCGGCTTTCTGTTAGTGGAGGCACACTGGGGTGGACTCCCAGTGCGCCACCCAATCTGTGTGTGCATGTGTAGTGGCAGACATGCCAACAAGGGGATTGGGCATCTCTGAAGTCAGCTTTGTTTGGGTATTGTGCAGAGGATGGTAGGAGCTGCTGCCATGTTTATTGAAATGTTTCACCAGGGAAGGCAAGTAGAGGAGGCATGTCATTTGTGCCGTTGCATTACAAGCTTGTCTCGGATTGCAGCAACATTTCTTTCAAGTTGGTGTCACTTTGCAAACTTGTGTCAGCGCTAGCATGCTGGCTCCTTGGAGAATGAGGGATGCACCTTCTAAAGTGTGCCCTGCATTCGCCAACACTGACGCACCTCTGCATTTCTCCTACTATCACAAAATGTTGCTTGCACATGTGCAAGACAACATAAAAATGCATGTTCTACTATTTACTGCTGATATGATTTACAAATGAAGGCATGTGCCTCAGCATCTCTATGTGAGATAGTGTAGTGCAGCTCTGGTTTTGGTAATGTATACACTGCATCCCATGACTACAAAATCAAAAAGATGCAGATACAGTATTGCCTACAATTTACACTGTTAAATGCTCAAACTTGCTTAACAACACGTGTAAAGTGACAGCTCATGTGTCCCTCCTTTTGTCATTTCATGCCGTGCAACAGACAACAAATGCCAAAAATGTTCAGTTAACATTGGTCAAATGCCATATGCATTGCATGTTAAAAATGTATCAGAGGGTACAGATGAAAGCAAATCTGTTTGTAGTACAATTGCATAAAAGGAAGAACAAACCGATTATTGATTACAGCCCCCGACTCCCTCTCGGCTTGAATCAGTAGACAGGAAAATGCGATGCTGAACACACTGCTGTGGAATACAAAACGTAATCAATTCCTAGGTATAAATGACTTTGATTGAGGTGCCGATATGAAATGCAATTTACTTACATTTTCACTGTGCAACTGTGGGCACAGGTCAGGACGTTTGGCACTCTGCATGCTGTCAGAGATGTAGCAGCAAACTATGGGAGAGGCCTTTCGGCACCATGCATTTCTGCTTAAAGTTGAACCAGCATATTATTCTGTGGTGATTTGCATATGCAGCCCATGATGCTTTGCATGGTGGGGTCATGTGTGATTTTGTATTTCTTTGAAACTTGGCTTCTCAGCCAAATGTCCTTTGGGGTAACCATTGCCTCAGTGCATGTGCACAGAGGTTCTTTGTCTTTTAAATAGTTTTTTGTTTTAACTGGGTTCACCACAACATAACCCAGATAGACTATCTTAGGGTAGCTGGTTCATTCCACTGGGGTGTCAGACAGATGAGGCATACTGATGAATCCTGGTAGGATGAAACATGTGTCTATGTCTTCTGTTGGCACCATGCATTTCTGCTTAAAGTTGAACCAGCATAATATTCTGTGGTGATTTGCATATGCAGCCCATGATGCTTTGCATTGTGGGGTCATGTGTGATTTTGTATAACATTGTGAATGTTGTGGGCTCGGTCTGTCACAGCTGAGGCTTGAAACAGCAATGGCAAGTCATGATTTATCAAAAAAAAACCAGAATAAAAATATGTGTTATACGCATAGAAAATGAGGTGACACGTGAAGATATATGTAGCTACTGCTTCTTTATTTAACCACACATCCACAAATGGATATTAATCACTTCACCTTTAAGGTACTGTAGCAGGAAATTTTTCAGCATTTCCCCTAAGTTCCCCTCCCCTCTTAAATTTTATTTTTAATGCTCTCATGCCTCAGGAGCTGGGTGTGCGCGTGGGGAACATGGCTAGGTTCCCCAGCGCGAGCAAAGATCCGAGTGGGGATTTTTGAAAGGGGAGCTCGCGATCAAAGGGGTGGAACTTGGGGAGGAATGAGATTCAAGGAGGGACCTTTGGAAAGCGAGAAAAGAAAGCAACCATTGGCGAGTTGGAGCTGGACTGGGAGGAGAGAGGGCAAGGAGAGCTGCCAGTGAGAGTTGGGCTTACCTGAGTTGGTTGAACCCATCCTGGAGCTCATCTGTGTGCCTCAGCTGTCTCCTCCCAGTCCCCAAGTGCAGCAGCAAGTAGTCGAGCAGTCCATGGAGTGCGGCATGATCCAGTTTGGTGGCGGAGTTCCGTGCAGCTTGGTCGGCTGCAGTGTGGGCTCAGTTTAGCCTTTTATTATTTTAAAAGTTTGTAGATTTGTCCCACCGTCATTGGTGGTGGTTCCTATAGCCACATTTGAGGAAGACTGCCATTTGGAAGTGCCTTTGTTAGACCTCTAGTTGGCCACCGCAATGCCTGTCCCCCTCAAGTAAATTCTCCCTCTGCCAGCAACCTCCTGCCTCCCGTATTCCTGCCTTCACCCCGGGTTGGGGCTGTAGGTCGGCAGCAGCACTGTTGTTCTGGTGCTGCACGCCTTTTAATTTTATTGTTACAAATGAATGAGGGAGCATTTGTTAAATATGCTTTAGCACAGAAAAGGGACAGTAGCAGCCGCAGGTCCCTGGGAATGAGGACCACCCGCTAGGTGGGTCTAGTTTAATTTATGTTGATGTGCCCCTGTTTGAGATTACAGGACAGAGGGTGGGCTTTATGTAAATAAAGGAGCTTCTTATATGGAGCCAAGGACAGGCTATGTCCTGAGTTTAGCTTAATGAAAGTAAAAACATCCCACAAGATGTGGGAGAGCTGGTTCCATAGGGAGATGTAAAATTGGAACCCATGCTAACCTGCAATTTGGGGAGGGTGGCTCCTCCTAACCTTTGTGTTCCCATAATTCATTGGATTCCTGAATGGGGAGTAGTAGAGTGTAAGGCAGTGTGTACAGCCTTCCAGAGGGCTCAAGACTATTGAAGGATTTAAAGAGACAGTACTCGAACTGACACTGCCTTTGTACCTGTAATTATTTTACTAATTTTTGCTGCATGTGAACTTGTGTGAGACTGTCTTGCAGCCTATAATCTGGGGGCTGTGACATAATCTCTTTGGGGGTAGGGAATCATATCCAGTTACCGAAATCAACCCCTGCTGCTTGGGTTTAAGTGCATCCAGGCTCTACAAATGTTTCCCCTTTTTAGGTCCAGTGTCGGAGTATCTGAGGTCTAATGGCAGAGTACCTGAGGTCCAGAGATGCAGCATCAGAGATCCAGGGTTGGAGATCTATAAATGAAAGGTCCAAGGCTGGAGGTCCAGGGGTCCAGTGTCAGAACAACGGAAATTCAGTGCCAGAGGTCCAGAGGTACAAGGCCAGAGGTCCAGTGTTGGAGTGCCGGGGTCCAGAGGATCATTGCTGGAGGTCCAGTTCCAGAGGTCCAGCACTGGAGGGCCGGAGGTCCAGAGGTCCGTGCCCACAGGGCTAGTGTTCCAACACTTCAGTATCCAAGGTCCAAGGCTGAGGGATTATTGCAGAGAATCAGAACCAGGATATTGGGGTCAAGAGAGGACCATCTAGAATGGTCAGAAAAGGGCTGTTGCCATAGCAGTTTGCCCCAATGGAGACATCATGTTATACCGGGGCCAAGTTAGGACCATCTAGGGTGGTCAGAAGAGGGCTATCACCATAGCAGTTCATCCTAATGCAGACATCATGTTTCGACAGGGACAAGATAAGACCATCTAGGGTGGTCAGAAGAGGGCCGTCGCCATAGCAATTTGCCCCAACGCAGACATCGTGTCATGTCAGGGACAAGATAAGACCATCTAGGGTGGTCAGAAGAGGGCCTACACTGTAGCAATTTGCTCCATCACAGACGTCCCTGGCTTTGGGGTCAAAAAATTGGCTTATCCAGTGTTTGTGATGGACCGTTTTGTCTAGCCATCACCTCTAAAACTTTTTTGAACTTTGTTGAACCATTCTTTTCTTAAAATCTTTTGTTTTGTCCTGCCGTTCTTTCCCTGTAGAGTATAGGTCCCCTCCCCATCCCTTATGTTTGTTTCTGTTCTACAGGAATTCAGTAAACTGTTGTTGTATCTGACTCTTACTGTGTCCGTCTCTTTTCTACTGATCACCCAGCGGTACTCACTTAGGGGAACAGAGTCTCCCCTTTATTCCGTCTCTTTCCAAACTTACCAGTTGCTGGTACTGACTGGCCTGTGTTGAAATAGGGGTCAGTCACTGACCCAACGAGGCCCCTGCCCTACTTCTTGGCTAATTGGCTTTTGAATCCTGGGTGGGGCTGGTTACAGTACTTTTGGCAAATACTGATGTGTTGTTTGGTACATGAATTCCCTTTGAATGTTTATGGAGTAATATAATGATTTTAATTCGTAATTTTTTAATATGATAAGCATTCATGTCTAAATGGGTTTAAATGTTTTGTACTTATTTGCTAAGGATTCTTGGATTTAATGTATGTCACTTTAAATTGGGGCTTTATATCGAGGGTCTTTCTATCTGAGAGATTATGCCCCTCCCCTCCAGGAAGACTCACATGATCAAAGTGCTGGGGCAGGGTTTTCAATGTCTTTGTACTGGTCTGTCCTAATAAAATCACCTCTGTTTATTATTTTTGAGTATTTGTTGTTTTTGACCAGAGTGCCACTCAGTTGTGCAGTTTTGGAGAAGACTGGCTTTGTGGACCAGAGTTAGCACTCTCACAGCTATCCAGACCACACTGTCTTTGTGGGACTTTTAGCTTGTGCAGAATGTGGCAGCGAGGTTTCTGATTTCTGTTTATTGGTATGTGTTCTGCACTCGTTGCCTGTTATGCCACGGATTGACTGCAAGGTGCGTTTATTGCCCTTTAATGGGAATGTAAACTTTTATTTGTTTACATTTTCTTTTATGTACTGTTATATGGCTCCCCTTCCACCTAGTGGCCCCAACCCCATTACCCATCTTGCACAGACGTACCCCTTGCCTCCTTCCTGCATGGTTAGCCCCTCCAAGGAAGGGTCAAAATCCTCGGAAGTTGGAATTTTGAGGGAAGGAGGTGCCGAGTCCCAGGTGGGGGCCTGTGAATCACCAGCTTTATCCAGCCAGGTTGGGGTGTTTACTTTCTTTTCTGGTCCTCCCATACCCTATGGACACCAGTGGCCGAAGTGTGCATGCACACACATGTAGGAGAGTGTCAATGTACAGTACCAGCTGGCATACTGTCTTCCATTATGTGCACCACTTTCTTGTACCCCACCCATGGTCACCCAGGTGACACTTTAGGAGTGGCGGTGGACAGCTTTCCACTCACAGAGATGGAGATCATTCTGTGGGCTGCTCAACCCCCCCCCCCAACCCTGATGACTCAGGGTAATTTTCAAATGCAGGTCACCTGTGCCGTGAGTGGTTACACCCACTGCACTGACTGGTCAGTGTTTATTTTATAATACAATTGCATATTTGGGCATTTGCAAAGTCTGCTTACTGCTTGCCTGGTGTACCTTTTCATACGTTTGTTTTAAAATAGCCTTATTTTTCCTTTTAGGGTCCTCATTAAAGCTCCCATTTTCCAGCATGATATACATTTTTTAATGACTCATTGTTTTCAGAACCCAGTGACATCACTTGAGCAGAAGTCCAGCATGGAAAGCATTGTAAACATCCACTTATCTGATGCCACCATGCTTAGGGAGGACTGGGGGCCATGCAGTGGAGCAGGTGACTAGGCTATGGGGAGGGTGGTTTTGGCAACATATTGGACTCTGGGGAGGGGGCTAGGGTGCAACTTACTGGGCTTGGCGAGGGAGTAACAGGGAAGCAAATTGTGTTTCAAATGACCACTAGAATGCACCAAATTTTAAAGGTTTCTGGGTACCTAGGTGGCCCCCAGACCCACGGGCTATAGGTTTCATTTTAGATCCTTTTATAGATGGTCTTGCAACCCCTATGGTTTTGTTGAAATGATGCCCCTGGCTGACTTTCTATTTTTATTTATTCCCCGTTGGCTCCATTAGGCTGTGTTATCTGTCCCTTCTTAAATAAAATCAATCTGTCACTTGTAGTCCAGATAGATATAGTGCAGTGTCAGTGCTTCAGCAGGCAGCACACTTGACCCTGAGGCTGGGAAATCAGAGGGCTGTCAGAGGGCTGTGGGTTCAATTCCCACACCTGGCACTTGGGTTAATATCCCAATACTGATACTGTAGTGCAGCATGTGAGGGGTGCTGCACTTCTGAGGTGCCATCTTTTGGATGAGATGTTAAACTGAGGTCCCATCTGCCTGTTCTGGTGGTAGTGCAGGTGGATGTTAAAGATTCCCATGGCGCTTATTGAAAACAGTAGGATAATTTTTTTTATTACAATTATTACAAGAATCCATAAATACAACATTTCACTTTCTTGAGCAATTAATTTAATTTTTAAATACGAAAATTATTTTTAAATACGTTGAAACCTTATAATAATAACAGTCGAAGCTTCTTTTTTCTGCTCAGATTTATGGTGGAATATACACATAATTCATGTTATCGCTCGTATTTCAAAAACCTATTAAAACCTTCATAGATCTTTACACTACAGTCTGACACAGTTCTCTGCACTCCTTACGGTATATGAAACACAACCCTACTCTCTCTTCCCATACTTTTATTCCATCCCCTGCTAGGTATGGCCTTAATCTGCTATAGCTTTGTTCCAGCCTTTCCGCCATCTGGCTACCATCTGTCGTGGAAAGGAGACTTTTCCTTTTTGATATATGCCCCATATTCCATATTTAACTTTCCAAAGAGACCTATCTGCTTAATATTTTTTTGCTGCAACACAAACTGGCATCTTGTTCGCCATATAACCCATATAAGTGCTGCCATTACCACTCTTAGTGTCCCCTTATTAAATTTATTCCACTCTTTCCCAAATTGACCATACATTAACACCTCATATGTAAAATTTCTTAAACTGCGCTATATTCCATTCTATTGCAAGTATGTCCCAAACGTTTTCCATATATGTGCATTCAAAATACAGATGCTTCATTGATTCAATTTTATCTACACAGTTATCCCTTAGACATGTTCTTTCGGTCACTGCCTTGTGGTGGTAGTTACCCCTCACATTTAACCGGTCATAACAGCACAGTCACAAGGTGTCCCACATCTTTGGTGGGACTCGGGGCTCAACCACTTGTGCCATAATCTCTTTAATCTTTATGCTGTTTGGAAGTGTGAAGCACGGGGTGTATGACTGTTCTGCAAGAATTTTCTTGTATGTTTCCTTCCTTACTGTATACCTCATGTCTTGTGGTGAGACTTTCTAAGAGTTCAACTTTTTAAATGTCTCTACCAAGTGTGGGGTTGCCCCAATGGCTAGTGCTCTAAAGTGGCCCCAATTTTGTGTCTCCCATTTACCCCACAAGGTTTCACTTTGTGCCCTAAAGAAGGATACCCATACTAACTGTTTGCCCAGTATTATCGGTAGCAGATTGGAAATAAATAAATATATATATATATATATATATACATACACACACACACACACACACACACACACACCACACACACACACGTATATATATAGAAGGCCACCGGATTGAGCATGTCCAAACCTCCCTCTTATATTGGTCTGTATGTGATTAGTCTTTTCACTGGGTTTAGTCTGTTGCCCCAAAGTAGTCTAAACTCAGTATTGTAGATTTTTGTCTCGAGCTTAATCGGTACTGGATATATATTACTTACTAATAAAAACAAAGGGATAATAAATGTCTTAAGCATGTAAATCCATTTTTTCTTAGTCATGGGAAATAGTCTCCATCTATTTTTTTTCTTCAGCTTTACCTATACATTCTTCTCAGTTTGTAACTGCAGGGTCCATAGTCTCAAATGTAATTCCTAATATTTTGATTGATTCCAGAGATATCTGTATGCCTGATATGGAATCTATCAGGTTTTCCTCCATCTGATGTATTGCTATGCCCCTACTTTTTTGTCTGTTTATTTGGGACCCAGAGAGTTCAGAGAACCTAGATACCACCTCTAATGCCCTTTCTCCCGATTCTTTATTGGCCACCATAATAGTTACGTCGTCTGCATAGGCCGCGCTGACTGGAAAATCTTGATGCTCTAGGCCTATGATATGCTAAATCCCTCCTTCCATGTCCAATTTCCTAAGTAAGGGTTCAATAGCAAAGACATAAAGCAGGGGGCTCAATGGGCACCCCTGCCTTACTCTTCTCAAGATTCTAATGTGTCTACCCACCCTACCATTTACCACCAGGCTTGTGGAAACATGTTTGTATAAGATTCAAATCCAATTTATAAAGATTTCTGGCACACCATATTGTTTTAGTGCAACTAAAAGATGCTCATGAGAGACAGCGGCAAAGGCTTTTGGTTGGTCAATTGTAAAAAGGATTCCTATAGTACCCTGTTGATCAAAAACCTCTCTTATTATTTTCAAATTGTCTGTCATTGTGCACTGCGGAATGACACGTGCTTGAGCTGGTGAAATAAGATATTGTGCACTTTGGCCAATTTAGCACATACAAGCTTACACAATAGCTTCCAATCTACATTCATGAGACTTATGGGCCTCCAATTATTTAACATGGTCCTGTCCCTCTTTTTGTATAAGAATATCAGAAGGCTGTCAGTCAATGCATTTGGAAAGGGAACTTCACTTGCCAAAATGCTATTAAATACTAACAAGTGATTACTTGTAATGTCATTTGATTTCTTATAGCATTCCCCAGGTAACCCGTTGGGACCTGGGGCTACCCCTGTTTCTACTGTTGAAATAGCAGCTAACAGCTCTATTTTGGTAATAGGTGTAACCAAGATTTTTTCCCCTTTGGGTATCCCAGGGATTTGCAAGTCTTTCAGGAAGGACTCCAAGGTGTCCGCCTTAGGTACAGATTGTCCAAACAGGTCCTGTACCTATCCATCAACTATCTGTGCAATCTCCTGCCCTTTATTTGTTTTGACGCCAGTTGTCATTTTAAGTTCTGTCCTATATCTGTTATCAACTCTCTGGCTACAACTATCATAAGGGTTAACGTGCTGTGTTTTGCCTTGTGTTCTGAACTGTTGTTCCACAAACAGAGTCTGAGCTCTGTTGTACTGGTATTTACGCATATCTGCCTTTACCGACTGTATCTGAGCAGAGAGGTCTACCCTGGTCTCTGTAGCCTGTGATAGTAATGTTTGTAACTGTTTCCTTAGTTTAAGGTAATTTAAATATTTTATGGTGGAAGCTTGCTTAGCTAACTGACTACAACAGATTTTTACATCATTTTTGTGTCTTGCCACCAGAATAATGGATTGTCATATAGTTCAAATACCATGACCTGTGTGTTTAATTCTTCCTGCATCCCTTTCCAAAAGTCTGGTTCCTCCAGAGAGGATATATTTAATCTCCATACTGTACTGGATTGTGGTTTATTTAGTGGATCCCCGAAATTTACCAAAAAGCAGTTTGTGGTCCGAAATTTCTATCGGGACTACCTTAAAATATTTAATTGGTATCCACTGGGATGCGAAGAAAAAGTCTATTCAGGTAGACAACTTTCCCTTATAAATGGTATGGTCTAGTGTATGGCTCATTTCTGTGGCACAGTCCTTCAGTTTTGCATTCCTATACATGGTGTTTAGAAAATTTGTGTCACTATACAGTTTCTGTGTATGGCTTGTTTTGTCAGCCAGGGACAATATACAATTAAAATCTCCCTCCAACACTACTGTTTTTGAGGTATATACGTATGGCTGTATAGTCTTGAATACATCTGTTCTCTGATATTTTGTTTAGGGGTTATAAATATTTATAAACCTAAAATCTTGCAATTTCAGCTTGGCATCTGTTATAAGTACTCTGCCTGGTATTAAATCTGTCAACCCGGAAATGGAAAAACCAGAGTTATTAAACAGAATGCCAAGTCCTGTGCAGGTCTCTTTGCCCATGGACCAAAAGGGTGGGCCACTGAACCATTCCTTAACTGCCTTATGTTACTCTTGTATGGTATGTATTCTTGTGTCCTGCAGGAAACAGACATCTAGCTGCTGCCCCTCTCTTAAAATGGAAAATGTGATGCGCTTCCTTTTAGGGTTGTTAATACTGTTACCATTCAATGATCCCAGCTTGAGTGTCCAGTCCATTCACTGTTAGTTAATGGTTATTTTCTGGTCTTCCATGTCATCCTCCACAGACACTTTTGCACTTGAATTTTTAAGTTTTTTTTCTTTCTTTTTGCTGCTCTGGAATCTCCTGAGGTTAGTTCAGTGTCAGTAGTAAGCTCTGGCTGTGATGAAGCTACTGATGATGTATCAGAGTCATTATCCTCTGTCCATTGCTTCCGTTTTGACAGAGAGGAATATCCATTTCTAGTCTGTACTGTGAACTCCCTTGAAGGTTTGGGGATTGCCCCTTCCTTCTGAGAGCAGCTACATGTCACCCTTAGAGATTTTTGGTGCACCCATTCATCTGTAAGTGGAGGTGGCATATGCAATAATTCTGTGGAAGCTGAGGGAAATACTGGAGTGGGGTCAGAGACTGATTAATCATTGATGTTCCCTTTCCTTGCAGCTGTACATATTAGGTTACTATTCCCCTCTCTCAGAGTATCTTCTTCTGATGAGTTGCCCATGTCTTACCTTTGGGGGAGGACTGGATAGAGGGTTTCTCTACTCGGGGCCTCTGAGTATTTTTGTGCTGCTAGTTTTCAGCCTGATTCATTCTCTGCTCATCCTCACTATTTTCTGGATTGTTATGCAAGGCCCACGGGCAGTTGTTATATGTAAACATTCAGTGTCTTCACATAGGTTGCAGCAAACTAGTGTTGGACAGTTTATTGCTGAGTGGCCTATTCCACTGCAGAGGGAACATTTGAGCTAGTCGCAAGCATTGCTCAAGTGCGTGTATGCCCCGCATTGGAAGCAGGACTTAGGCTGACCCACACACAAAAATGAAATCCTTGACCTCTGCCAAGGTGAAAACAACTTGGTAGATGCTGGATGATGCCGTTTGTTTGGGGTAATAGAACCCTAATGCGCCACCCTCTGATCCAAATGTCTTCTGAGTCCAAAATTGGATCCGGTAACCCCAGGACTGTACATTTTGCCTTCAACCAGTATAAAATATCTGTAATGACCACCCCCTCATTTTTAAACAACACTGTGATTGTGCAATATACGGGTTTAGACAATGGGATTAGTGTGAAGGGGGCCCATTCCGGTGTTTGTTTAACCCCTCGGTATCTCTGCCAAAATAACTTTAGACTCACTGCTGTTTTAAAGCTTGCATCAAAATTTGTATCCCCAGACATATGGATTAAGGCGTAGATCTTTTGTACTGAAAAACCCATACTCTCTTTCAGCAGGGTTCTACCCACGTAGATTCTATCGGGGTATATTTCCAGTCCCCCTTGATATTTTATTCTCACAGCATTTCTTCTTTTTGCTGGTTCTGGGGGTGTATGAAAGAGCCCAGCAAAGGTCCTTGTATTTGGCCCTCTAGATTGTGGTCCATTGTCTTGTGGCCCTGGTCTTTGCTTGCTGTTCTGTGCATTTCTTTCTGGTTGTTCTATGGTATTCAAGATTACTAGTGCTGGAGGGGCGGGGGCGCAGATTCTGCAGATTTTGGTGCACTGCCATCTTCATTTCTCTTGTTTTGGATTTTCTCTAGCCTGCTTAGTGTGAGGCCACAGTGAGGATTCTTGATCTTGTGCCACACTACAGACGGGGATAAAGGGCTGTGGAAAATTAGTCAATTCAAGGTATTTCTAGAGGATCATCTTGCACCATCTCCTGTCTTCCTGGGGAAACCCATGGTTGTTTTTTTTGAACTTCTAACCCATCCTACTTGCCTAAGCACTTCTCCAACTGAAAACCCAGTCACTGGAATATTTTCATTATAGTCTGGTAGAAGTGTATTTTGTGTATATTGAGGTAAGTTTCCTTTTTCGTCATGTACTGTGGGCATTTGAATCTGAGTAACAGCCTGCCAGGTGACTCAACTGCCAGCTCCATTCAGCTCTATTTCAACATTTTTGTCTCCACCCTCCCCTCCACAGTCTGCATTTCATCTGTAACATTAATCACCATCTGATCAATTACCACATTGTGGCTTAAATTAGTCTTACTTTCCTTTGCTGAAGTTGCTGCTTCAATTTCCACTGCCCATTCCTCCATGTCTCCGATTACTTCCTTCATTTGTGCATCTGCTGCCTCCGATTCTCGATATCAACATTCCTGCACCTTGAGAAGCACTAACAGGTAGGCCCTCTGCTCGCTATATGCTCCACTGATGTTGCTCGATGTCAGCTCTAGCAAACCTGTGGTACATGAGGCCGATGCATTACCGGTGGCGGCAGCTATTCGGATATTTTCTTTAACAGGGTTGCCATTTTCTACATGAGCTTCATCAACAGACTGGGTGGGGAAGGAAGTGAACTCCTCCACCCTGGACACCATTACCACATCAATGTGCAGAAACCAGATGTTCATGGCTCCCCCTACTGGAAAAGAGTACAGGAATTTCCTCGGTGTCCTGGCCAAATTTCCCCCATTCACTGGAAACACCACTAACAGCTTAATCTGGTTCAAGGTCAGTTGGCACTTATCTGTGTGTGGGGGGAAGGGCAGCTGCTAGTGTGGTGCTAGCTGCACACTTGACCAGACTTGATAGACCACATGGCCTGTTTCTGCTGGCAAGTAGTTTGTAAGTAAGCAAGTGTAACCCCCTTGTTCCCAGGGGTTACTAGAATCCCCACTTAGTATCAGTGGCACGCAGGGAGAAGCAGCTTGTGAAATGCCAGTTAAATAGGTTTCACACTGTCACACTCTGTTTTCAGTCTCAGCTGAGCTGGAGTGATGATGTCACCTTATAATTTTCACAGCAGCATAAGCCACATTGGAATGCTAGCTGCAGGGGTTAGCAGTAGAATGTTGGTGGGATTCAGCAGTGTTAGGAGAGTCTGAGAGAGAGAGAGGAGGCTGTAGAAGGCAGCTCCTTAGACTTGGCTCTGAAAGAGAGCTACCTCTGAGAAGAGGTAGTGTGTTCTCACCCTAGAGGGAGAACACAGAAGACCTGTAGAGTGAAGTGGTAGAGACCGTTCCTTGAAGGTTTTCCAGTGCCCCATCCCCGGATTGATGGGGGGGATTACCAGGATTCAGGGGCAATCCTCTAGTCCAGCCTGGAGGGTGGTGAAACTGCCTGGGATTCGTTTGTTCTGTGAGTACCCGAGACTTTCAATGAGGAAGAAGCCCTGGGGCACCTGCATCCCTGTGGTGAGTTTTTCTCTGACAAAGGGACCATGTCACCAAGACTGTATTTCTGTGTAAAAGTGTCTGCCTGCTATGGAGTTTGGAGAGAGACTTGCCAAATACAGTACATTTAGTTTGTGTCTGATTTAAAAACATCTGCTAAAGTGGGGGTCTAGACTAAAGACATAGACATGTACCGAACTTTTGATTTCATGACACCTCAGAGATGTGAAAAGTAGAATGTTAAATGTGCAAGACATTTCAAGATAGCATCTACAAGAGTGTTTCAGAGAAAGGTGTTGTAACCAGATGAATGGCCGAGTATAAATTTAGGAACAAAAGGTGGGCGACCGACCCCCCATCTGGAGTAACCACGTTTACCTCTCAGATTTCAGTTTGGGCACCTTTGTTTTCTCTCAGTACATTTGGCCAGTGCCTGAGGAAAACACCCAGATGTGGGATTTTGGATTTTCCTGTGAGCCAGAATGTGCTCGTGGGTGGTCAAGGGAGCCACCAGTAATTCCCCATGCAATATGGGAAAGTGTCCTAGTACTGGCCGTGGGTGCCAAGTCAAGGGAAGTGTACCAGTTCGGGCCGTGTGTGCCATTCCTTTCAGAACCCGAGGGTTCGCTGTGTGTGTGTGTGTGTGTGTGTGTGTGTGTGTGTGTGTGTGTGTGTGTGTGTGTGTGTGTCTGTCTCAGTAATCTGCATTACCAGTGAGAGTAGCACTGTGGGGGTCCATCTTCGCTTTGTGATTATTCTCTGTGTATGTGAATAAAAGCCACACTCTAGAATCCCAACCTGGTTTGGAAAGTACAGTTATTGCTTCCAGAATTCGGATTTACTTGGGTCCCCCTGACCAGAAGTACAAATCTAGCAAAGTCCTGAGCAAACGTTTTCTCCCAGGGATCCAGGTTGATGGCCATGATAAATGGTCCTCCCGGGTGTGAGCCAGGTAGTTGCCACACTTGGTTTGCCTGTCTGAGGATGGCAGGCTACGAAGTAGAACCATGGGTACACAGATATGTTTCATAGGGACAACCCCCACCCCTCTCGGTGGCGCCATGTGTGAGAGAAGCAGCCCTGCTAGTTGACCAAGGGTGGGGGGAGCCAGTGGGGGGAGGTTACAAAAGTAAGAAAGATACAGGGGAGACCAGTTCCTTGATCCCAGAGCACTTTATATAGGGTGTCACAGAACTCAGAGAGAGAATGTGTATTTTACCATAATGTTCTTCTTGCAGCTCTCTTACTCTTTTCTCTCTTGTCTTCTAGTACCTCTGTACAGAGACCTTAACCCTCAGAACCAGCTGTCAACATATTTTCAGGGCTTTTAAACCCAATGGGGACCAACGAATAAATAAATAAATAATTAAAAAAATATTAAATAACATATTGATAGCAAGTTGGAGGGAAGCCAAGACAGTAGCCACCTGTGTCTTGGCTAGTGTCTTGGCTTCCCTCCAACTTACTATCAATGGAGCCTGACAGTGCAGGGAAGCAAGGTGAAGGAGTGTTCCATTGGAGTGTGCAAATTTTCTGGACTCTTGAAAGCATCTGTAGGACTGCTCTCCTCATCTGTGGCGGCAGAGTGGGCAGAGCCCGATGCTTGCCTGGCCCCTGATGGATGCTCGGGGTTAGGTAGCCCAGACCAGAAGGTCGGGAGGTGTGGCACACCTTGGCCAAACATCTGGCAGGAGCACGTGGCCTGTGTAATAACGTTCTTGCACACCACACCTCCTAGAGGACAGAACAAAGAAAATGCTAGTGGCAGGATGCCTGCTGGTACTCGCAGGCCCTGCACCTGATTAGCTGGGCTCACTGGCCTGAACCGGATCCAGACCTTGGCAGTGACTAGGAACCCCCACTGCCCCACCGGGGGGGGGGGGCAATCCCTTGGGGAAGACAGCTCACAGTAAGTCCAAGAGGAGGTCAGGGTGATGCAGCTGGGGCACTCTGGCCAGAGAAGAGTGTGTTTAAAAAGAAAAAAAAGTATGCAAACACACTGAAGTACACACAAACACACACGCATATGCACACACACAGTAGGGATGGACCAACCCCCAAAAGGTCCTCACCTTTGTTATCAAGCTCTAGTTCAGAGTCATGATTAAATCTGATCAGTTCTGATTCAAAATCAACCTTTCTGCTGGTGCAGTAGAACTGTGGCAGAGCTAACGTCTGCTATGCCACTGATGGATTTGGGAACGGAAGTTGGTCACTTCAGGGCTGTTCAGGGTAGGGACGACTGAGCTTCCCTAGGAAAGGGAAAGCTCTCCTTCCTCCGGGGGCAAACACGTCCCACTAGGCCACTGCCACCTGGAGGAGTTTGGGTAACAGTGCAGTGGGACACAAGGAAAGTGTATCCCACCTGCGTGATACCAGGTGCATCTCCACTGAGGCAGAGTGTGCAAAATGCGTCATGGCATGCGTTGAAGAAAAAATGGCAGAAAAAAATTCCGACAATGACTACATGACTGCCTGGCCCCCTACAAGCATCACATCTGTGACTGGACATCTCTGAGTCCATGACAGAGGACAGAGCAGAGCAGGAAGGTATGCAACAGGAAAAAACATTATGGTGCCACCTGTCTTGCGTCTTTGCAGATCAGGTGAGGGGTGTGCCCTGGGGTTGTTAATCCCAACGCTCACCCCATTCTCATATACTGTATCTATCTCAGCTTATTTACTGATGGAATGGGGTGAGCATTGGGGTTGACAACCCCGCGACACACCCCACGCCTGATTTGCAAAGACACAAGACAGGTGAGACCATAATGTTTTTTCCTGTTGCTGCCTGCAGGGTGAGGTTGGGAGTTCTGGTTGGAAACCCTCACACCCCATTTCCTGACCTTTTGGCATTAAGGCACCCTTACTGGTGCATTAATGTAGTTTTTTGCAAAGAATGTACATAAATATACAGGAAAATACATAAATACCTATTTCACTTGTATCCAATGTTATCATCTTCTTCAGATGTTCTATCAGAATCAGAACACTGTGTCATGAAAGCTGTTTCTTAGCAACAGCTGGATTCTGGCTAAAAATTGCTTTCATAAAATACTTTTTTGTAATTTTAATTTTTTTTTACCTTTGATTTACCAGGAGAGACACACTCAATTAATAGATTGTTTACAGCTGCAACCTGGGAACACAAGGAAGTTAAGTGACTTGCTCAGGATCACACAGTATGCAAGTGGGGCTGTGGGATTCTCCAGGTTTGCAGCTCAGAGCCTTAAACCACTGCGCTATACTGCCTCCTTTTTTTTTTTTTGTTAAAACAAGAAGAAATCAGCAGTCCAAAAAGCCCACCAAACAGTGACAAACAAAAATCACAGTACCACACAATCCACCGCAGCAAGAAGTCTGCAAATCCTGGTGACAAGACAACCACAAAATACACATGCACGTAAGCACACACAACACACACAACACAACACACACAAACTCCAACACGTAAATGAAATGAAATCTGTAATATAAGTTATTCACCACAGAACAAATGTGGTGACTGTCCTGCTGCCAAGCGACATCAAACATCACAAAGCGCACACCTTCCTGTAGGCAACAATTTCCTCCTCAATCCGCCAACTATACAAAAGAAAAATATTTAAAAATGAGCTAAACTATGGAAATGTTTTCAGATAGCTATGGGTGCTCCACACAGACGCAGGCACTCTGCTGCTGCCAGCATTATATAAGATCCAGTCTGGAAAGCTGAGCCACTCTTCACAATGTCATGCAATCCACACCAAAGATTAGAAAAATAATTAATCACTTTTTGATTCATTTGATGCTCTGTCTTGCATCAGGTTAGGTTCTGTGCCCAGGGAGACCCATGCTACATCTCAAACTGCTGTAGTATAATGAAAACAGACCGTCACCTGCTTGCTCATGGAGGCTGGCGAGATGACAGGAGATTAGTTGAAGCGTGTCCAAGGGCAAGTGGGACCGTGGGAATCTGGCAGTCTTCTGATACTGGCTTAGAGTAAGTACACAGAAATGCACATGAGAGCAGGACAAACACGTGGCCACGTACTGTAAAACCCGTATACATGAACGTAAAAGCTTTATTCACATAACAAATACACACACGCAGCTGCACACAAAACATGTGGCCCCCCCATACAAAAAACACACATGCACATTGGCCAGGCCACAGTACTGCTATTGTTTGCGATGCCGACGACCCAGGTTCAAAAGCCAATCCGGGGTGTTGGAGGGCTGGCTGTGGAGAGGAGGATTGAGCATGTGTAGGACTGCTCTCCTCCTCTGGGGGGGGGAGCAGAGCAAGATTCTTGCTTGGCCCCTGATGGAAGCTCGGGATTAGGTGGCCTGGACCAGAAGGTCGGAAGGTGTGGCAGACATTGGCTGCATGTCTTGTGGGAGTGCATGCCATGTGCAATGATGTTCTTGAACCCCACACCTCCCAGGGGACAGAACAAAGAAAATGCTGGTGGCAGGATGCCAGCAGGCACTCACAGGCCCCACACCTGACTATCTGGTCTCGTTGGCCTGAACTGGATCTGTACATCAGTGGGGACCAGGGACCCCATGACCCGGCCAAGGGGGGGGGGGGCAAGCCCTGGGGAAAGATAACTGGTGGTAAGTCTTGGCAGCGGTTGGGGTGACAGGTGTGGGGCACCCATTGGAAAGAGAGCTAGCAAAGTGGAGTAAAAAATAAATAAGTGTGCAGACAAACACACCGAAGTACATACAAACACACATGTAAATGCACACACACGGTAGGGATGGACAAACCCACAACAGGTCCTGACCCATGTTATCAGCCTCTAGGTCAGAGTCATGATTAAATCTGATCAGTTCTGATTCAGATCAGGACCTGTATGCTGGCACAGTAGCATGGTGGTAGAGCTAATGCCTCCTACGCTGACAAACTAGGTTTGGGAATGGAAGTTGGTTACTTGAGGGTTGGGCGGGTGAAGAAGGATTGAGTTTAAAGAGAGTTTATAAATGCACGCACCACTCTGATCAGTATCGGACATTCTAAAGGATTAACACCTGGCACACCAGCCAATCAGAGCGTGCATTTGCCTCATGAAAAATTAATTACACCTATAATGGTTTTTGTCTGAAAACAGTCAGAAAATGCACAAAAACAGAGAAAATTAAGGGTTTACTGACTGGAGAGTGTCGGTCTGTATTTCCAGCTCCATCCTATGTGGTCTTTTGCCCTGTCCCTTGCTATCTCAGCTGTAGAGAATCTACTTGTGCCCTTTTTCCTTACCCTTTGTGTGGGGCACGGTGACACTGATAAAACACATCTCCAACCTCCTACCTGCCACTGTGTGCATGGCCCAACATACACCTCCTGTCTCCTGACAGCCTCCCCACCCCAGTACATACATCCCCTGATCCCCTCCACCCATCTGCTGACATCCTTCCCATTGTGGTACACAATCCTCTCCCTCCTTCCCAATCTCTTGATACCATCACCATCCCCAGTAACTGTCGTGCTGCAAAATTAAAATGTAGATTGCTATTTTACATTTAAACCATCACCTGGTCTAATTTATTGTATTCATTTAAAGAGCTAGCATACTGCCTAAAACGAATATTAGTTTTTAAAAGCAGTCAACTAGTACCTTTTGTATCTGAGGTACATTTTCTTTTCCCTTTGTTTAATTAGGAGATTGTTTACCTGATTATAGTAGGTGTGATGTGCGGGACAGCACTCTGCCTGGTCTCTGACATATCTATCCCACTCCTCACTACATTGTCAGGACTGTGGCCTCACTGACTGTGACATCACTCCTGCTTAGGAAGAGCCACTCAGTGACTGACAGGTGAGTCACCTGTGATGTCACTGTCAGCGGGATCACAATGTTGATCATGTAGTGGGAGGGGATAGAGACAGATATGTCAGCTGAGAGCTGTTCCACATATCCAGCACAAGATTATCACACAGAAAACTTTGTAATGAGCAAAAGGAAAAAGAAAAAAAAAAATACTTCAGAAGTAAAAAGTTACAACTGACTATGTCTTAAAGTTTGTATTAGTTTTCTGTCGGCCTCTTTTGACTCTGCTATCTCTTCAAAATATGCTGATCAGACAGGCACGCTGTGCCGTAGCTTGTTTCCCCAGTGCGACCCCGAGGAATGGGGGTTACAAGACAGTAAGAAGTACAGTAAGCAAAAAGTGGCAAATGCAGAGCACAGTACTGAATAAAGTGACAGCAGCAGTATACAATATGGAGAATCAGATGCATATACACATACATATACATACAGTAGATATGCATGGTGCAACCACCGGAGGGGGTGGCAGATGCATTGGTCCAGTCCCATTCAATGTTTTCGGCTCTGCTAAATGGCTAATGACACTGGTATCAGCGTGAAAGGCTCCGTAGATCCATGTCCCCCAGCACTTGGTTGCTGTGGTTGCATCCATGCAGATATAAGGACAATAACGGCAGAAAAAGGTCTGTCAGCCCATCCAGTCCCCCCCCACATAACTACTTTGTACTGGCCCTAGTGGCCATCCCTCCCCTTTGTTTCTGCCCTTCCCTTTTCCAACTAATCCTATATGCCTGTCCCATCCCTGCTTGAAGCTGTTCACTGATTTGGCCTTGTCCTCCACTCTTGCTGTGAAAAAGCGCTTACAGATGTCCTTTTTGAATTCCCCTCCTCCCCACGAAGAATGTTGTACATTTTTGTATTTTTATCTATAAATGTTTGTAATGGTCTGTGATAGCCTAAATCATGTTAGTCTAGCTGGAACTGCCTCTATATGTCTTGAATGTACTTGTATGGTTGTTGCCTCAAATTGTATTGTTGCTTCCATGTGTTATGATGTATTGTACTCTCCCGGGTCGTGCCTGAAAATAGTCACCTGCTGGCTAGCGCACCTACCCGGTAACCAAAAACTAAATAAATAAAAAGTGGGTTCTTGCTCATCCCTGTATTTGAGCTCAAGATGAAAAGATGAAAAGTTCCTCGGTGTCTACACCCTATTTATCTTGTGCAGGTACTTCTATGTCTCAATCATGTGGCCCCTTACCTTCCTCTTCAAGGATGTACATGTTCAAGTCCTGCAGCTTCTCCATGTATGACTTGCCCCTTAGTCCTTGAACCATCATGGTTGCCCTGCACCATACTGCTTCTACCTTGTTACAGTCTCCCCTCAGGTGTGGACTCCAATATCTTGCACAGTATTTCAGGTGTGGTCGCCCCAGTGACCTGTAGATGGACCAAGGTGAACCATTACAGACCAGAAGAATTTACAATGCAAAAAGTGACAAGTGTAGTGTAAGAACTCAGAATTCTAGATGGTGCAAGGTGCAAAAATTTGCAAAAGTACAAAAATTTACTGTGCTGACTAAAATGATTTTCTGATCTTAAGGTACCACTTTGATGATATGGTACCTTATGCTGGTGATAGTGCTTTTTTGGCATTTTTAAAATTTTATTTGCAGCCTGTATTTAGTTGGAAGGGATTGTAGTTTGGCCCCAACAAGGTGTCCAGCTGATCCATCCACTTCCCTCTTCATGTCCACGTACATGTACAGTGTCCTGGCCAAATTCTCTTTGTTTTGTGAGGTGTCGCACATTTAAAGGGCCAGTGTCCCATAATCAGTGATGAGTTGTTAAGCAGTACAGTGGAGCCCACCAGAATACAATGTAGCATCTCCGGTTACTGCATGACAAAAGAGATTACCTGCCACTGAAATTGCCTTGTTTTCTGCAGTAACTCTGTTGCAGAATGCTGCAGTATTGTTCTACATCCTGGCAGGCTCCACTCTATGTACTAACTAGTCGGGCCATTGATTTGATTTGCATTTAAGATTTTGCTGATAGTGTATGCACAGAAATTAAAGGCTAACTTTTTATTTCCCTTTCCACTGTTTTGCAGGAATTCAGGCTGGTGAATCTGCACCAGGTAAGACAGACTAACTAACTTTTTCTATTTGTTTGAGTTGGGGGTTCTGCTCCTACCACCCAGTCAAAAAAAAAATAAAAAAACATCAAAAGCAGGTAGAGGGGCAGGCAAAGCCCCTGATGTAAACAAATTAAAAAAAACAAAAATTGTAACCTACCAGCTGACTCAGATGATTACAAATAGCTGTGGCTCACTGCACAGTGACACCACAACAGCGAAACCCGAAAAAAGACCTTTTCAGCAAAAGTCGCTGTAATGGTCCGGGTTTCACTGATGTGTCATCTCCCAGTGTTCTGCCCCTTCCCTGAAACAACTCAGACCTGGAGTAGATAATATATAATTGCGGGTGCGTGTGCAGGGTGTAGAGTCCCTTGCATGGGGGATGCAGAAAAATACTTAGTTTCTGGACAGTACAATACTGCGTGTTGGCATTGTCCCACCACTGTAAGGGATGTCTGCAGATTTGCTGTTGATGAACAGTGGTGCTTCCTGCAAATAGTACAGTGCACTGCGCAGTGCTGTTAATGCTGATCTGTAGTCAAGGCTGACTGACATACATACGTAAACAAAAAAGATTTTTCAGAGGAGCTAAATGTAGTGCAGGGGCCAGTTGCCCTCAGCACTCTAGGAAGAAATTTTCCTGCAAGACAGGAAGAAAAGAGATGGCTGTGTCACTAGAAGAAGTCGAATTGGTGTTTAGGATGGACTGCAGATCGTTGGAGATGAGCAGACCTATCCTGAACATCTCTGAAGTCTGGAAATCGGTGGGAGTGTGTACTGTTTGCCAGGTGGAAGGGAATTTCTGTAGCTGAGATGGTAGGTGCCAACAGCACAAGTCAGGATTTCAGCAAAGGCTATAAGGAGGCAAGGGTGGGTGTGGAGATGTTCTGGAGGTTGAACACAGCTTTGCAGATATGATAGTCAAAGCTGTAAAATATTTATTTTTAAAGGATTTGGCTAGGAAGGTGTAATGCACTGCAAGCAGCCCATTTCTAATATAGCTTAGTATCAAAGTAGAGTCCTAACAACGATCTGTCAGTGCAGTAGCATAGCTACCGCTCACGATGACCATGATCCAGGTTTGGGAATGAGCCAGGGGCCAGCCAGGAGATCAGAACTGAGCATCCTATTGGACGCTGTCCTGCTCCGTGGGGGGTGGGTAGCATTCCTAGCCACAACAGTGCCACCTGAGTGACCACAAGTGATAGTGTGGCTGGAGGGCCAAAGGAAAAATGGGGATGTCATGGACGTTGGTACGCAGGCATGCCTTGCGTGCATGTGCCCTTGACATCAGTGCATGCGATGCCCCAGAGAATGGGAACAGAAAACTCAGAACATAGCCCTGGCTAAGGGGATGATGGATCTTAGTATATCCGGGTCCTCACGCTACCACTGGGATGCCACCTGATTAACATATGAATTGGGGGTGCATCCCCCACCACAACACTACCTGGGTAGTATAACCAGGGCTCTGTGGAGGCCAGGTATCAGGTGGTATAGGGGATTGGGTACACCATGGGTGTTCTTGAGGGAGACTGAAGCCACAGACAGAAGGGGGTATAAATAGATAAAAAGTAGGCTCCTAAGGTTCTTGATGCTGATTGCCAAATCAAAGTGGAAGCTCAGCAGATGGCTGGGGACTGTACTTTAAGATGCTTCTGCCCTCCTCCCCAGGAGATGAATGTCATTCAGCAAGCTACAGGAAGTTTCATGTAGATCAGTGGCACTTTATGAGGGAACAACCTCCAAGGGCCACATCAAGCAACACGTGTTGCCTGAGTTGCCCTTCCTCCCTCCCTCTGTCCCTTTCTTTTTTTTCTCTTTCTTTTATTTCTTTTTCTTTTGCATTCTATTCTATTTTCTTTCCCTTTCTTTCTTTCTCTTTCCACATTTTTGTTCCTCTCTGTGTGTCTTTTTTTTCTTTCTGGTTTATGATTTCTGTTGCTGTTCTGGGTTCAAACTCTCCTCTTCTCATGAAACACTGCCATTGCTAAAACATGTTACTTTCCATGGGCCCAAATATAGTTCTGAAACATTAATTTTAGAACCTTGGCACCTGGGAGGAATAATTATTTTAGTGGCAGCAATGTTTAGATCCTGCAACATGGGGGCAGGAGGGGACATGTTTCCATATAGAAACCCTGAAGCAGGTTGGTAGCCACATCTGGCCCCCAGTCATAATACAGGTACCACTGATCTATCTATCTGTCTCTACCTATCTATCTATCTATCTATCTATCTGTCTGTCTGTCTTTCATCTGTCTAATCTGTTTGTCCATCTATCTGTTGAAAAAGTAAAAATCTTCAATGTCAGTTCGCTCTGTTCTCATTAAATCACTAATTAGAGTAAAAATAATTTAGTGCTATTAGCACTTTTGTCATTATTACGAAGTGGCACTAACGACTAGGCACTAAATTAAATTTGCACAGTTATGGCTGCATTTGTGTTTGCGCTAACATTACCTCGTGTGAAAATAGCTAAACAGTAGATGATGCAGCTCAGAGCCTTTTTACATGTGCAACAATAATGCACACTTACCTAAAATAACATTTAATCCTGGCATGGGTGTGTGTGTGTGTGTGTGTGTGTGTGCTGGTGGATCACCTTGTGTATGTTCCCATGTGGGAGAGCCTGGTTTTCGGCACAGTGAGACTCCCTTGCTCTGAGCCAGTGACGCTATGGATCTACTGCAGAGGTAATACACACAAGCAGTGAAAGGAGAGTTGCTGTCCTCCTCCCACTGCGGTAGCTCCTCCTGTGGGTAGATGTGCAGCCTTGACATTTTGGGTGATCACATGGCATCAGCCACCCTCTTACGAGCCAGCACAGTGGGAAGACAGACACTTACACATCGCCCTTGATATAGGAAAGGCTTTTGACTCCTTGGAGTGGGGTTATCTTTATAATGTTCTTTCTGCTAATAATTTTGGACCTAATATTATAAAATGGATTCAAACTTTATATACTTCCTCCAAAGCTTAGATCCACTCCTTTTCAATTTCATAATGGTTCTAGGCAGGGTTGCCCACTTTTTCCTTTGCTTTTTGTGCTTGCCGTAGAACCCTTAATAAAGCGAATAACAAGATCTTACAGGATTCATGAGGTAATGGTCAATATGAAAACAATGTACTCGCCTTCGCAGATGATATCCCCCCAACTTTATCACAACCAGCCTTCTCCCTCCAAAATGTAAGGGTACAACAACATAAATTTGGTGAGATTTCTGGCCGGTTTGTTAACTGGGCCAAATCAAAGTGTTTGCTGCTGGGTAACTCGGATTTAGAGGTTACAGATTTTAAAGGAATTTCCAGACATTGCCTGGCCAGAGGAAGGTCTAATGTACTTGGGGGTCAACATATTTAACTGTATTGAAAAAATGCTTTCATACAATTTTTACAAGAATCCTGAGTAATTTTATATCTGACTTAGATGGATGGTCTAGTTTGCACCTCTCCTCATGGGGGAACATTAATTAGGTGAAAATGAGTTTTGGCCCCCAAGCTTTTCTTTTTTATGAATAATTTTGTAGCCAATATTCCTGGTTACTTGTTTGGAAAGGTTGAAAAAAGTAATATCATACTTCTTGTGGGATGGGAAACCACCTAGGTTTTCTAAGTCCAAACGTAGAGCCCCAATGAAGATGGGTGGATTTGCTCTCCCATGGTGGCAGGGATATTTCTGAGCCTATAAATTAAAACACATGGCTAATTGGTTTAGTCAGGATCTACTTTCCACTCCTCTGTGGGTTAAAATAGAAAAGGATATTGTTGCCCCCCTTTACATTTGCCATCTTATTCTTCATTTGTGCTCCATCAGGCCTTACAAATCATCCTACTTTACAGATTTCAATATTGGTTTGCAAAAAAATTCAATTGCCTTAAAGAAGTTGAATACGTTCCCTTGAAATTTATGCCCATTTGGGGAAATTCCTTGTTATCTTTGCATAAGAGGGGTAATGCTTTCACATATCGGAAGCAGAAAAGGTATACCTGTACTTGGTGATCTGCTAGATGAAACAGATAGGCTTCTACCTTTTGAAGTTCTTTGTAACAAATACAGTCTCAATAAGTATGATTTCTGTTTTTACCTTCAACTAAGAAAACTCCTAGTCAACACAGTTCTGGATGGTGACTATTCTGTTCCTTCTAATCCAGCATGGTCTTCTCTTTTCAAGATTGCATATCTTCCCAAGGGTTTTAGCCTAATATACAAATGTATACATAATCCTGATGAACATTTAACTGAACATGCTAGGTTGAAGTGGCAGAGTGATTTAGGCATCCACATTTCTACTGAATCTTGGAATAATCTCTGGAGCAATGCTAATAAGGCTTGTAGAGAAACTCAAGGTAAATAAATCCAAACTCAAAATTCTCCACTATTTTTATTATTCCCCTCACCAGATGTTTGGTTTAGGATTTTCTCCAAGTGGTGCCTGTTGGAGATGTGACGACTTGGATGCTGGATTAGCTCACCTTCTTTGGTCTTGTAAGAGAATTAATAAGGGCTGGAAGCAAATACATGGTTGTTGTCAAATGATTATGGGAGCATCAATCCCCTTTTTCCCCTGAGTTATTTATTCTAGGAGAGTTATCTATTATTGGTAATATGTCTAAAGGGAAAAATCTTTGGATCTCTGTGGCATCCCTTACTTTTAAGAGACTAATTCTAAAAAAAACTGGAAAGAAAGAAATTCACCCTCCTTACAATAATGGTTAGATTCTATGGAAGGTTTAGCTAATAACGAGAGAATCTATGATGTAACGCAAAACAAAACTGAAACATTCAACTACATTTGGAACCCCTTCCTAAAATTCTGTTTTTGGATAAATCCTTGAGACACTATTTTTTTAATTTAGTATGTATGTGACATTAGAGTCAGTAATAACTTGAAGATGAAGTTGAGAATATTTTTGATGCTTGTTTCATCATTCATTTTATATGAAATGACTTTGTTTTTGTATTGTTCTGTTATTCTTCTGAAAATTCAATAAAAATGATAAATTAAAAAAAAAAAAAACAGATTAAAAAATGCCCAGGCACTGCCAATGATGTTGTTTCCCTTCCCCCAACTCCCATGTCACTGGTTCTTCAACTGCCTGCATTGCCCCTAGACACCAGGCACTTTGCATGTGTTCTCTTGGGTCGGAATGACTGACTACACTGGGCCTGAAGGTGAGGAGGCAAGCTTGCATGGTTTACCACACTGTCAGTGGCCAGTCTTGAAGGATGGAGGCATGTGCCAGTAACTGGACGGGCGGCAGTAGCACCTAGAAAGAGCAAGAAAGAGCTGTAGCAGGTGAGGTGCCTGTGGTGGGGGATGAACAGTGAATATAAAAAATAGCATTTTATTTAGTTTTTGTTGACCGGATAAGGAGAGCTAGGCAATTTTGCCTATATTAAGGCTCACCCCTGAAGTGGGGAGGGGGGGATATAGATGGAAACTGACATATTAAATCAGGTTAATTGTTGGTGGTATTTTGTAGTGAAGGAGAGAAATCTGGCCATGACTGCTGGGATGTTCTCCTACTCTTTTTGAGAAGTACCACGGGGTCTTTAATATTCACCTGAACAACCACAAGAACAGATGGATGGGACCTCAGTTTAATGTCTCATCTGAAAGATGACACCTCAAGAGTGCAGCAGGTGTCAGTATTGGGATTTTGCCCCAAGTTCCTAGTGCGAGGCTGGAACTCAATCTTCTGATCTTCTGGCCTCAGAGGTGAGTGTACAACCTGCTGAGCCACTGATACTATGTAGTTTACTGCTGGGGGGGCAGTGGGGGTGAGGTGGGGAGAGAGGAAAGGAGCAAGTAGGTGCAGGGAACCAAAAAGGATTATTAATATCCAAATTATCATTTTCCTAGATATGCCCTGAATAACTATTAATCTTCTGTGAGGATATTTCCACCCATTGAGCTACATCATGGAACTTTAAGCTGTCCACATCAGGATCACCCAGACATTTTTGCTGGCTGGGGTTGCCAACGTTGACATGTCTTGTCATCACCTATATATTGTGGGCGTCCAAAGCATGCCTCAGTTCTTTCTCCTGCCATCAGCCACTTGTTGGTCTAACCCTGCTGAAGAGCACCATCAATCTCTGCAAGTATTGGCCAACACTTCTATTTCTTAACATTTCATTTTAAACTTTTATGCTGCTGCCAAAAGATAAGAAACTTGTTACGATACTGTCGCTGTGGTGACGTAAACATTTACAAAGACAATGACCACTCAATGTGCATTCACTGCCTAGGTCTCGAATACAATTTTAAGGCTGAAAACAATTATCTGTGCTATAACCAGGCCACCAGGAGATGTCGCAAGAAAACTTTAGAGCTATATTTAAAAATAAAAGCAATGTTGGAGAAACAAGGTGTGTTGAAGGTGGCTTTACTGTTGTCAACTGCTCCTTCTCTTCCCAGTTCGCCATCAACCCACCATTCTCTGTAGTCCATGTCATTCATTGTTGATTTCACTAAAAAGAAGAATAAACCCATGAATCTGGTGGACAAGCACCACCCTCTGATAAGGAAACGAGGCATAGAGAAAAGGCTGCCTCTTCTGACCATTCAAGATCTGCTCTGAAAAGATGTAAGTCGAATGAAAAAGACAGGTTCCAGGGCAAGGCCTCCAATCCTGCTAGCCCCTAAGCAATTTCTCAGACACCAAGGTTGGGATCTGGCATGGGCTCAACTTCCCCACCAGGGGATTCATTGGGCACTATCTTGTCAATGGTTTCACTGTCCTCAATCCCCTTGGGGCGGCGGGCCTGTTAACATGTAGCTCCTGTATCAAATGTCAGAGCATTTTCAATTGCCCATGCCATTGTCTCCATCATCAATGCCATCGCCACTGGCACATTTGGAGCTGCTGTTGTTGACCTTATGAAAGACACAGGAGTTTCCTATTCCTGTTATCATGCTGGGCCCGGGCAAGTCCTCCATTGATGTGTAGCCCCTCTCTGGCGCCATCCTAGAGAGATCCACTACCCCTGCCTTGCTGGCCAGACAAAGGTTAAGGGGTTTGGGCTCCCATTGGCTGTTAAACAGGAGTCCTTTCCCAAGATTAAAAATAAAATGGTGGTGTCTCCAGCCAGAGTACAAATTAGTGTGTCTGTTCTTTACCAGTACAATCCCCTGGGATGTCGCACCAACCCACCTCCCCAACAGTTACCCCTAACATATGAATATATGAACATATGAAGAAGCCAGCAGAAGAAGGCCATTTGATTTATCTAGTCCTTGTATTGCAGGGTACACAGCTTGAGCTACTGTCCCTAACCTCCTTCCCCACACCTCCCATCCTTCCTACCCATGATCTTTACCTTCCCCTTATGCCTATCCCAACCTCTCTTAAAGCTGCCCACTATCTTCAATGAGAACACCTCTTCTGGCAGCACATTGCTGTCCACTACCCTCTCTGTGAAGAAGTGCTTCCTGACCTCCCTCTTAAACCTCCCACCCTCCAGCTTAAGACTGTGCTTGCTCATGTTATGATTGCCACTCAGCTTAGAGACTCTCCTTATCCACCTTATTTATCCCTTTCAAGTACTTGAAGGTCCCAGTCATGTCCCCTCCTCTCTCTCTCTCTCTCTCCTGCCTTCCAGACAGTACATGTTCAGTGCCATCAACCTCTCCTCATATGCCCTACCCTGCTGACTCACTATCATCTTTGTAGCCCTCCTCTGGACCTTCTCCAGCAGGTTAATGTCCTTTTTTGAGGTGTGGGCACCAGTACTGAACCCCATACTCTAGATGAGGCCTTACCAGGGACCTGTGCAAGGGCAGTATAACCTCCTCTCTCCTACTACCTATCTCCCTAGATATGCATCCCAGCATCTTGTTTGCCTTTGCTGCTGCTTTCTTGCACTGCGTGGTGTGCTTCAGGTCACTAGTGGTTATCACTCTCGGGTCCATAATTCCACAGTTCGAACCTCCCCACCTTCATTTAGACAGTTTGCATTTCACATTCCAAATAACATGCTCACTAAAATAGGCTTGGGAGTCAGACTTTCTGCAACAGTAACAACACAATTTATTTACATGGGGATGGTTAGTATACAGGTAAGTGGGATGGAGATTAGGCAAAACATTATAATTTGCATTTAAAGATTTAGCATTTTTCCCATTCATTTCCCTTTTATTTTCAAAACCCCACATTTCAATCAGTGCAGCCATCAGATCTGTCTAGCTAGCTAACTGCTGCAGGTGTTACCATACCCAGAACCCTCAACTGGTACCTGTTCAGAATGCCACTCCTAATTCTGTCCTTCGGTACCCAGATCTTCACAGTTGCAGGCCTGAGGTGCAGCTGGTTGCTGGCATTTGCATACTTGCTGATTTAACATTAACTTTTTACATTCCTTTCTCCCGACTTCCTATACTAGCTTCCCATAACGGTGGGCATACTTGAACGTTAACTATTTACAGTCCACAGGTGCAGGGCAATTCCTGCTGTTTACTCATATTTCTGTAGAATCAGTCCTTGGGTAGCACAGTTCACTGAAATTGACAGAAACAGCACTTGCAGAACCAGGCACGATACTTGAATTCTGAAGGGGCACAGAGGCTGCAGCTTGCATCTTCAGCTTGCTTGGAGATCTTGCAGCTTGTCCCCTTCAGCCTATTATGGGCCTGTTGAAGGGCACATGTGCAAGGCCTGCCACCCACAAGGGACCCAGACCCAGGAGTGGCCCCCCCAGCCAGGCTCCCCCATGGCTCAGAGTGCGGGTGCACTTCGGGACAAGCCCGGTGATCCCTGCAGGTAGCAGACCCCACTTGATGGGGGTTAGGGAGTTCCCCACCTGGCCCTGGATGCAAGATGGAATCCATAGATCATCTCTTCTTCTTTCACTCAGAAACTAACTAGGGTGTGTAGCCAAGCAGTCTGTTTTTTTCCTTCCCCATCTCTCAGACTCCAGGGAGTGAAGAGTCTAAAAACCCTGGGTTACCACAACAGTCTATTTCTTGCTGTATCTCAGGAGCAGACAACAGGCACCTGCCCCAATATGCACATGTCCATCCTTCTGTTTTCAGTTTCTCAACTTTAAATACAGCAGCCACTTGTTGCTCTGGCTCACGCACAATTTCAGCAACTTGTTCTCTTATCAGCCCATCAGAAAGCCTCCTTTCTCACCATGCAGATGCATAGCAATTCTCTGACCTGAAGAGGCTCTCTTCAATTTCTTAGAAATTCAGTATCCAGTTTCCTTTCCCATTCCTGTCCCACCAAAGAGGTGCAGATGAGAATATCCATCTTTTCCCAGACTCAGATGTAACCTAAGTCCTTTTACCAAGCTCAGGACACAACCTTTGTCTTTTTCCAGGCTCAAGACACAACTCTCTGACTACCTGGACAAGTACAATCTACTCTAATCAACAGCACGGCTTTAGGAAAGGACATAGTACTACAACAGCCTTACTTGATTTCTCTGGAGAAGTCCACTCAGCCCTGGACAAAGGGTGCCAAACCGGTGTGGTCTTTGTTGACCTCACTAAAGTTTTTGACACAGTCCATCATGGCCTACTTACCTCCTTACTGACCAGCCGAGGCCTGGCTGAAGGTCCCAGTGCTTGGGTAAAAAGTTACCTGTCAAATCGATCACAGGCTGTAAAAATCTCTAATAAACTCTCCGACTTCAAACCAGTCCTCTCGGGTGTACCACAGGGATCTATTCTTGGCCCGCTCCTCTTTAGCCTGTTCCTTAACTCCCTCCCAGATTTCTGCCCAGAAAAAATAATCTGATACGCTGATGATGCCGTAATTCTCTCCTCTCACAAAGACCCAAACTTCCTATGAAAAAGCCTGCAAATTGCCTTCTCTAGTGTTGAAAAGTGGTTCCTGGATAGTAAACTTGTACTTAACCACAAAAAAACAAAAGCCGTGCTTTTTACCAATCACCAAAACAAAAATAGAAATACTCCACTCACCATACAAACCTCTGCTGGAAATACACTGGACCAAGTAAATACTTTCAAATACGTTGGCATCACTTTTGACCAAGGGCTCACCTTTGCAACCCACATTGACAACATGGCAAAAACAGTGAACCAACGTCTTGGAATACTATTTCAAAACCGTCAATTTCTAAACCAAACGGCACCGAGGATAGCTATACAGAGTTCCATAATCTCTATCATTGACTATGGCCTTATTATATGTGGCTCAGCTACCACCACGGCACTAAGGCATGTCTCAATCACTCTAAATAAGGCTTGCCGGCTCCTCACGGGGGCTCAAAGACTGACTCACACGGCGAGTCACCAAGAAACAGGCTGGTTGCAACTATCAAATCGCCTTATATATCTCACCTGCATAATGGCAAAAAATCTATCTTGGGACTAACCCCATTCTGTATCCAAAACCTACTCCGTCCGAATCCTGGCTTACGACCCTCCACCAGATCTGAACACCAACCTTTCCTGGTTCCCAGATGTCGGACCATACAGGGACAAAGAACGTTCACATTCAGGACCCCGACATGGTTCAATGCTCTAAGTCCACCTACTCTATCCTCAACCTTGCTCGGAGCCTTCAAAACCATGCTCTATGCCCACTTCACCAACACTAGCAAATGTGATTGCATTCGGTAAAGACTACTCCTCCTCATTGACCATCCTCACATCCAAGGCCTACTCTCCTTGTCTAATGAGCCCTCACGTACCGCTACTATCCCTGTCTGCCACCCAACTCACTCTCCCCCCCTTCTGTCTCCTCTCACTTACTCTACTGCCCACCGCTTTTCCCTCTTGTCTTGCCTCCCTTTGGATCCTAATGATCTCCCTCTCACTGGAAGTTTCTTTATTTTCCAAATTGTCTACTCCCATGAAACTGTTAAAAGAATGTTTATTATGTAACTCTATAACTTTCTGCCTTAAACTGTAAATAGCAAACTTAGTATGTAACTTTTCCATTTTGTATTACCTGTAATGTCTATTGTTATTGTTTGATGTTCTCTGTGACGTGGAACCTTTGTAAAAGAGCCCTGGCTCAAAGGTATTAATTCCTAGGCCAATAAACTAAACTAAACTAAACAACCTTTGTCCTCTTCCCAGGCTCAGGACACAACCTTCTCAACCTTGTCTTCATTTCACTGCAGTGGTGCATTATCCTGCCACAACAGACTCTTCCAGGAACCTGCACCTTTTTCAGTCTCTTCCTGCAAAGCTGCTCACTCTACTTTCTTCTCTTCTCACCCTTGATGGGGGAAGGCACAACCAGCCCTGGAGGACAGATAGCTGGCAGCCCCCAGGCAAAGCCCGCTCCCAGCCTTGCAGCCCCATGTCCCCACCAGGGCCAAGAGCCTCCCTCCCTGTAAAGGGTCTTTCTCCAGAGTGACCCAAAGTCCAAATGTTCTCTGATTTTGGGAGCTTTTGGCAGCTCGCCATTGGCCAGAGCCCACTGTCCTTAAGAAAAATGTATATATATAAGGCTCCCACCTCCCACGACGCCTTATTGGCTAGAAAAAAGATGCCTAGATTTCCCCTGGTATTTTCCCCCAAAAGTCCTTTCAAACAGTCCCAGAGTTCTTGGCAAGAATCCTGGCTTGGTGGTTGGCTGGCTGGTGTCACATGGCTGCTAAGCATGGTGGCTGTGGTAAACAGTCCAACACAGATTTTACAGTGTCCCTTCTTTAATATCCCTGTGCAGCCAAACTCTTTACTTTTATTTTTCACTTGCCAGCATAAGGTAGCTACCCCTGTGCCCCATTAAGTGACTGCATTAATTTAACAGATGGAGTAACCCTTTCCCAGTCACTGCTGCCATTCTGTATAGCTCCTAGCCAGCACACACAGTCCTATTACATACTTCCTGTGCTGTCCGTGCAGAACTTTTTTATTTAGTCCTCACAGACTGCCAGCTTCCCCTTCTCTCTTGCACACCATATCTTTATTTAATTATGTAGCCCTTTTACTTTCCTGTCACCAATGCCAATACAGATTGCCCCTATGCGCTGGACAGGCTCGTCCTCATAAATTATTTATGCCACCTCATAAATATTCATGAGGTGGTTCCCCATAGCATGATTGTGACTGGCGTTCCCCAAAAATACTTTTTCTCCTTCCCAGCTGCCCCTTCAGTCTCCCCTGAATCTCCAGTCCCCCTTTCCTTGATCTCTGGGACCGGGACAGGTGGTGAGACAATTTAAAATGGTCGCGAATAGCCAAAACGAAAATGCGCTTTTCGCTCATGCGCAGAGCTTCGCCCGGCACCAAAGTGCCACAGACGGGTGGTGGCTTCATACTCCAGCTCCCTTGGCCCTGCTCCCTTAGGAAAACAATGCAGGAGACCGAGGGAGAATCCAGGGAACTATAGGGCTACAGAGGGGGAACCAGGACCATGGAGGGGGAAAAAAAAAGAATGGGGTGGACCAAAACCCTGGTGGAAATGGGAGCCCCAAAGGAGGCAAAAAGGTAAGCCCCCCCAGGACAAGGGGTGTTACAGATGGTTTTGTCATCAATGGCTCCTCCTCATGTGTCCCCCCCTCATCCTACTACTTATGTCCATAGATGTCAATCACGAGTTGGAGTATAAATCAGAATACATGGAAGAGGAAGGCATAGAGGAAGCGTGAGATACTGTGGATGTGGTAGGCTCCAACTCCACTCTGTCCTCTTGTAGTGAAGGGAGTGTGAAGAACACTCCTGGGTCAGCCTTGGATGCCTCGTTTCAGGCTTTCCTCAAGTTGGTTCAGGCCAAGCTGGGATTTGATGCAGAGGAGGAGGATTCTTCTAAGAAGAATTTATACAAGTTCATGGAGGTGTCTGCCTCCCTGATGGTCTTACTACCTCCAGTTCATTCAGCCACACAGGATGCCACTCTGGCTGCTTGGCACAGGCCCTGTGTCCTAATTGGAGTGCCTAGGGAGGTGGACAAACAGCATCTTGCCCCTACTACCAAACCTTATTATTCTTCTTAACCCGAAACAGATTTGGTTGTGATTATGGCTGCTCATAACAGGTCAAATGCCTCAAAGCACATGAGTTCTCTTCCTCCTGAGAAGTAGTCGAGGGAACTCAATGTCATGGGGAAACAAACATTTGCTTCTGTTTCCCCAGGACTGAGAATTGCTCATTGTCCGGCATACATGATCAAGTATCAAAACTGTCTGTGGAAGTCTATGGCCACCTTGGCCGATAATTTACCGGAAGGCCCTGACAAAATTATGGCTCAGCAGACAGCTGCTAATGGCTTGGAAGCTGGTAAGCTTTGCACATATCTGCATCTGATGCCTCAGACACTGCTACCCATGAAGCTGCTTCTGGTATCTGCCAGTGCCTCCTTTCCTGGCTACATGTCGCAGCTTTGCATATGATGTGCAACAGTCTTTCCTCAATACCCCCTTTAGAGGGAAACAGCTGTTTGACTCTGATGTGGAGAACACTCTCTGGAACCTACAGACGTCCAAGATGACTATGAGGTCCCTTCATACTTTGAACTTGAGGCCCAGAGGCAAGGGCAGAGGGCTCTTTTCATCAGCCCTATGTCTGTTCATGTTGGAGCTACGCTAGAGGTCCTGGACATGGTTCCCAGCATCCTCAGCCCTCCCCGTCTTTGACCAATCTGCCTCCTGGTGTCTATGCAAGTCTCACAAAAGGGTACAGTATCAGCGGTGCCCCCACTGTCCTTGGTGCTTTCTGACTCCCCTCCCCTTCCTCCAGCCTCTGGCCTCATTACGGCACCTTGCATCTCAAGTGCTTGCACTTTAGGTATTTCCTTCTGTGTACTGTAAGTACTGCACCTCATGTTGAGGCCTGTTTACCAAGTGTATTACCTGTATCTGTATTTTATTTTGATGCCATGCTATGGCTTGAGTCATGACTGAAAATGGTCCTTTGGATCAGTTCACCTACCCCGGTTACCAAAGACATAAATAAATAAAATAAATTACCCCAGGAAGTTCTGGTTGGAGGCCAAATCTCCTTCTTCCTCTCAAAGTGGAGGGAAATCACTACCGACGCTTGGGTCCTGGAGGTGGTTCAGCTAGGACATGCCCTAGCGCTCCTTTCTGTTCCTCTCATGACCCTCCCCTTTGCCAAATCAATATCCTCTGGGATATCGTGCCCTTCTGCTAGAAGAGGTTCAAACCCTCCTCAACATTTTTCCCATCGTTGAGTGCACTTCGTTGATGATGTCTCTTGCCCTGCCGGGAGTCAAATCTTCATGTCTACACAACAGCAGCATCTAGTCATTCAGTTTTAGTTTGTCTTATTACCATTTGTTATTTAAAAAAAAAAAGAATTTTTTGTTATTCCTCTCAACCCTGCGGATCAAAGGAGTTGACCATGGAGGGAGACAGTAATGGAAGGGATTATCCATAAGAAGGCTGCTGTGACAGCGGGGATGTGTCCAGTCCACCTCCCTCTCTGGAGGGAGGGGGGCAACCACGAGCAGTCTGGTGTTTGGGATGAAGGACAGTTTTCCTGTAAACACAAAAAGAAGCAAGCCCATTCTCGATCCAGGTCGAGGACCTGGTACCGATCGACCTTGAGTTCTTCTTGTTTCTGTCAGAAGAAGAAGAAGCAGTACCACTCGAGGTCACCTGCTGGTATGTCTGCCAAGAGGTCTTCAGTAGTTGAGAGTGGTAGGCTGTCTCTGCACCCCCGGTTCGCTGGCAGCTTCCCCTCTTGATAGGTCAGACTCTGGACACTGGAACCCCTCTTTGTCCTCTGGCTGGGTTCCGATGGGCAAGATTCATAACTGGACCACTCTTACAGAGCATTGGGTACAGCATCTGTCTCATCTGCCCCTTATGGTGGACCCGTATCCAGGGCTTGGAGCAGCCATTACGTCCTTTGGGAAGTGTTGAGCGTTTGGCACTGGCAACATCATTTTTCCCTTGCTAGTACCTGCGTCTCCCATGCCGGTTCCATGTGCCCAGTCCTCTCTCTCTGTTTACTCACAGGGCCTGGCACAAGTGCCACTTGTTTCTCTGCTCTTATTCTAGGTCTGGAGTGGATCTTCGGATGGCTCCTCCCTGGTTGACATCAACTTCAGTGCTGCGTTCAGTGCTGTCTTGTCGTGGGATAATGTACAGTCCAGTGCCATCTTTAGAGGTGCCATGTGTAGTGCCATCTTTGGTGTCTTCAGTGGTGCCGCATGCAACACCAGGTCCAGTGGTATGGCACTGGGTCCCGTGGTGCTGGATTCAATGCTGGGGCCCTCAATGACAGTGCTGGCACTGGTTCCATTGTTGCCTGTTTACCCTTTTCCTAGACCAGGCACTCTTTTAATAGGAGCAGCTCCTGATTACACGGAGGCTGATCTGGAGCAGGATGAGTCCGACCCTGACTATATAATTTCTGAATAAGACGATGAAAACTCATTCTAAAGTTTGGATGATGAGCCCTCATTACCGACTGAAAACGTTAGAGGACCTTTCTTTTCAGTCTCTGCTTAGGAATACAAGGGCAACCCTGGCCCTGCAGACTTCCTCTATTGACCTAGGTAGACTTTTGTGCCTAGAGTGGCTCCTTGTTCCTAATGTTCCAGTGAACTTTATGGCACTTGTTCCATCACCCTCTGAGGCCTTGTCTGAAGTGGTGTGGGCAAGGCTAGCTCTTATTCCTTTTGTCTGCAAATCCATAGACAAGAAATATGTTCTTCCCAAGTAGAGACCCATTTTAATCTCACAACCCATCGCAGACATGCTGGTTGTCCTCGCTGAAAATGACAAAGCGGTCCTTCTTCATAAGGTTTCAGTGTGTCCCATCAATAAGGAATCTCATAAAATAGATAACTCGGGGGGGAAAAGAGGCCTTCGCAGCCGCTACTCTGGGCATGCGTATTGCCAGCTATCAAGGACACTTTTCCCAATATGAATATGTCCTTTGAACCTCCCTGAGATCCTTGGTGGAAGGTCTCCCAAAGGCTGACTCCAAAATGGAGATTTTACAGACCATTACCCGAGGTATAGAATGTAATAGCCACCAGATCAAGGCTTCTATGGATGCCGTCGAAACAGCTTTCAAAGCAGCTGCTGCTAGAGTCTGTATTAGATAACTTTCCTGGCTTAGGACATCAGGGTTTTCCTCTGATGCGCAACAGCAAGTCATGAATGTCCTCTTCAATCGTACATATCTGTTTGGCCAACAGGTGGAGCAAGCCCTGTAGGCTGCTCAGAAAACCAGAACCATTGTTAAAACAGCCGGGCCGGCTCCTTCAGCTCCACAAAAAGGCAGGAACTGTCAGTTTTTTGGTAACAGGCAGCCCTTTCTAGGAAGGGGCCGAGGAGCCCCCAACAGGCACCAGCCTCCTCAGCCACCAAAGAAAACACAGCAGAAGGCACAAGGAGGGCTTAAAGTGCCCAGGACCACCTTCTGAAAATTTGGCCCTGGTCTCACCTCAGCTGCCCAAGGTGGACCTTTCTATGCAGTGGGAGGTCATCTGATTCAGTTTTACAACCTCAGGAAATCTGTTACTACAGACAAATGGGTTCTCCAGCTCATTTGAGAAGGATACTCTCTCAACTTTGTGGAGATTCCCCCAGACCTTCCTTCCAAGTGGCAGCACAGTCTGTCAACAGCTAAGTCCTTCCCACTTCAGAAATACTGGGCCTTCACAAAAACAGGGCAGTGGAAGTAGTTCCCTGGACAGGGCAGAACACGGGGTTCTACTCCCATTACTTTCTGGTTCCAAAGAAGACAGGAGGCTTGTGCCCCATTCTCAATCTCAGAAAGTTGAACAAGTTCTTGTACTGCGAGAAGTTCAAGATGGTCTCTCTGCGGACTCTTCTACCACTTGTCAATCAGTGTGATTGACTGGCATCTCTAGACATACAAGATGCCTACCAACACATTCTAGTACATCCCAGTCACCACAAATACCTTTGCTTTGTGGCATTGGGTCAGCACTACCAGTTTAGGGTCCTGTCCTTTGGGCTTTCCTCAGTGCCTCGAGTGTTTATCAAGTGTTTCGCAGTCCTTGCTGCACACCTTCAAAAACGCGGTGTTCAAGTCATTCCTTAACTAGTTGATTGGCTTTTAGCAAGCCCGTCAAGGCAGGAGACACAGTAGGTGGTATCTATGGCATCTCAGTTCCTCACCTCCATGGCGGTTCTGCTGAACCGGGAGAAGTTGCAATTTCAAACTTCCCAGCAGCTACTCTTCATAGGAGCTGTTTTAGACACTACAAAGATGAGTGCCTTTCTTCTGGAGGACAGGAGGACTGATATTCTCCAGATGGCTTGCTTCATCAGAGAGAACAATTCGGTGAGAGTTCACTCCATGCAATGGAAGTTGGGCCTCATGGCTTCATCCATTTGCATGGTGCCCCTAGCCCAGTTATAAATGAGGACCACTCACTGGATGTTCAGCACGCAATGGTCCTCTACTACACATCCGCAGTCTTACCCCATCAAAGTGACATAGCCCCTGTGAAGATCACTTGCATGGTGGATACAGAAGGAAAGCCTTCTACAAGGTTTGCCTTTTGCTCCACTGGAGTCTCAGATCACCATTACCATGGATGCATCTCTGCTTGGCTGGAGGGCTCACTGCTGGGACCTCCACACTCAAGTAGTGTGGATTCAGGAGGAATCTCATCTTCACATCAATGTCCAAGAGATGGGAGCAGTTCTGTACACCTTCCGATCTCTGTAAAAGGTTGTCAGTCACAAAATAATCCTTCTTCAGACAGACAACAAAGCTGTGATGTACTACATCAACAAACAAGGCAGCACTCACTCCTATCCGCTATACACAGAAGCCATGAGGGTATGGGAATGGTGACTCGATCACAATGTCCTGATCTGGGCAGTTTACCTGCCAGGGGCTCAGAATGATCTGGTGGACCACCTCAGCAGGACAGAAGTGGATCCTCATGAGGGGTCAGTTTCGCCAGACATCGTGCAGTGGCTCTTCGATGAATGGGGCAGCCCGGACCTGGACTTTTTTGTGTCCCCACTCAACAAAAAAAATGCCTCTACTATTCTGTTCCAGAAATCCAGAACCTGGCATTTTCTGTCAGGATGCATTTAGGCTGAGGTGGACAAGATGCTTTCTGTATGCATTTCCTTCCCTTCCGCTAATTCAGAGGGTGCCGCTCAGATTGAAGGCACATGGCGGCAAAATGATTCTCATTGCACCATACTGGCCTTGACAGATCTGGTTTCTATTGATCAACAAGTTATCAGTGTCCCCCAAAGCATCTGCCTCTGTGGATGGACCGCTTGACACAGGGACCCTGGTCCATCCCAACCTGTGCCCCTTCATCTCCACTCCTGGCTCCTGAGGAGATAGAAGTAGGCAGATTTAAAGTGTCCCAGAGAAGACTTACACAGTTAAATGGAAGCATTACTCAGAATGGTGTGCTAAGATCTGCATAGATTCATATCAGTGTCCCCCAGATCAAGTGTTGGAGTGTGTGTTAGATCTTACAGATGTAGGATTATGATACTCAACTGGGAAGGTACACATCTGTGCACTTTCTGCCCATCAGAACCAGTTCAGAATATGTCTCTGGCTCAGTTACCATTGTTCAAAAGATTCCTCAAAGGCATTCTTCAAACAAGGTTCCTGGTTAGGAAGCCGGTTGCTGCCTGGGATATTAACCTTGTGCTAGATTTGCTCACTCATAAACCCTTTGAGCCTCTGGCTATGGGTGACTTGAAGTTTCTGACCTGGAAAACCGCCTTTCTGGTGGCCATCACCTCAGCTCACAGGGTCTCTGAAATACATGCCTTCGTCACAGATGCTCCTTATACCATCTTTCACAAAGACAAGGTGGTTCTCCGTACTCACCCTAAATTCCTACTCAAAGTGGTTTCGGATTTCCACCTCAACCAGTTATTGTTCCTCCCCACTTATTTCTCTAACTCCCAAAATGAAGGGGAATGCACCATTCATTCCCTGGATGTTATGAGAGATTTATGATTCGACATCGATAGGACTGGGGATATCTGTCAAGCCAAGCAACTCTTTGTGTCTTTCAACATGGCCCAGCTGGGTCAGCCAGTGTCCATCAAATACATCTCTGCTTGGATTGTGGCATGCCTTCGCCATTGCTACTCTATGGCACAGGTCAATTTAGAAGGCCAGGAGTGTGCCCACTCTACTAGAACAGTGGCTGCATCCCTAGCAGAGATCCGCTCTGTTCCTATATTTGCAAAGTGGCTACATGAAGCTTGGAGCACACCTTTGTGAAATACTACATTCTGGATGTCCATGGCAGACAGTATGCTTCCTTTGGCAGGACAATCCTTAATGGAATTCTGTCCTGAGTGAGCTCCATCTCCTACCACCGTGCTCGAGGGATTGGTTTAGCCTGGTACTCTAGCCCAGAAGTTTGAATAAATGGTGAAGACTTTAAGTCCAGGAAGATATGAAAATTAAATACTCACCATAATTCTTGATCTTCTTGGGCAAGTCTTCACCATTTATTCACACACCCACCCACCATCCCCTGAGTTCACTCAGTCTATTTCTGGTCTTCACTCCCTCGTTGGTTTGGGCTGTGAAGACGTTGTTTAATTGATCCTTCTTATACGGGTCAGTCGGGCTAGCTTATGCCCTTGTTAGGTTAGATGTTTCTTAGGTTATATTTCACTGCACCTCCTTGGTAAAAAAGGTACTGAGGCAGTTGGAGGGTCAGCGCTGAGATAGCCTACAGAGGTGTGAAACAGTCTTGCAGTGCTGCACATGCACAGTCCTATCCTGGCGGTGCCCTCCTGAAGATTTTTGGTTCCCACAGGGTCCCAGCGTGCCTCTGGCATGTAAACCAGAATTATGAATGAATGGTGAATACTTGTCTAAGAAGATCAAGAATTATGGTGAATACACCATTTTCATTTCCTACTGGCTTTGACATCTGCTAGATGCAAATCTGAATTACAGGCTCTGATTACAGATCCACCTTTCCTTGTTTTCCACAAAGGTAGAGTTACATTATATACCAACCCTCGTTTTCCACTGAAAGTCATGTCTGAGCGAACAATAAATCAGACCATTGGCCTTCTCGTTTATTTCTCGACTCCCACGGTTAGTGGAGAATGTTGCTTGCATACTCTGGACATCCAAAGGGGGCGGGGTGCACTGGTACTTGGATCATACTAAGGATTGTAGAAAATCCTCCCAACTGTTTGTGGCTTTCACCCCTGGGATGGTGGGGTCCTCCATTTAAAAGCACAGCTTTTCTGAATGGTTGGCCTGCTGCTGTGTTACCAGAAGTGGGGTAAGCATCTTCCTGACCCTGTCCTTGCTCATTCCACCTGTGGGGTGGTACTTCCATGGCTTGTTTCCATAATGTGTCCACTGTTGACACGTGTGCTGCTGCCACTTGAGAACTGTTCATACATTTATTAAACACTACAGTCATCTCTTGTAGATGTGCTGGCTTTGGCCTTTCTGTCCTACAAGACCTCTTCACTCAGGATCATTGGGTCCTGCCATCCTTCCTCAGTGCCTGGGAATCATTCTGTGATGTGGCTCAATGTGGAAAGATAAACTGGAGGAACAGAGAACAGTTACCTACCATAACTATGGATCTTCGAGAAGATCTCTTCCATTGAGCCACAGCTCTCCCTCCATCCCTCCTTACTCCACTGCTTGTTTAAGTTTTCTGGCCTGAAAGTCACCCCAGGGGCATGTTTTTCACATATATTCTTTTTTTTACAGCTAAGTCGCTTCTCCTGTATATTTACTATTGTAATACCACACTGCCATGGACAACCACTCAAGTGAAATTCACCTTCAGGCAGCCCCTGAGGTGACTTTCAGGTCAAAAAAGCTAAATGACCCAGGTGTTTATCCTGCCTACTGAGCCATGCTGGTTCTCCTCTTATGCCACATTCGGCATGTTTATTAAGGTTTCCATATCCTCTCCTGTGCACTTGATTTGATCCCGATTGTTTTCATTCCTGCTGGTCCAATGATCCTCCAAGCTTGTCTCCAGCGGGGAATTGAGGTATGCTGGGGATGTCCACATTATTTGTGCAATGATGAGGCACGTTGATGTGAGTGGCCCCAGCCAGCAATGATATCTGGGGGGATCCTGAAGGCGACAGCTCACAGTTTCATGACGGGGCTCAAAGGAGGAGGAGAGTCTCTTGAAAATCTACTGTTATAATAAGTAACTCCTCTTTGAGTCCCAACTTTGGAGCAGAGATTTCATAATGTACTGTGTGCTCCTGGCTGTGCTGAAATCATCATATGATACGGTGCTGTCAAAAGCAAAGCCCCAGAGCCATCCCAGTGGTGTGGAGTGCTGAGGCACTGCAGATAGTACTGAGGCACTGGATACCTCACCTGTCACCAATCTGGTGACCCAGGGTCGGGAGCAGACTCGGGTCACTGGGGTTCAGCTGGGGGAGGAGGAGAGGATAGAGTATCTGAAGGACAGTTTTCCTCTTAAGGAAAGTGGAGGTTCACTGCCCTGCTGTTGACCACCACCTGGTCGATGCTTGGTGGTGATGCAAGCATAGGCAATGCTGAAGAGAGGGAGCTACTGGTTTGATGTAGAACATGTGTGTCTCCATACAGCATGTCCTGACATCCATGCCATGGCAAGGGCATGCCGGGAGAACAGGGAAAAGTAGTAGAGGCTTCACGTAGCCCTGCTTGCCTATACTCTATACCACCACAAGGATATGCCACCCCCACTTCTGAATGTGGTCCTCCAGGGGGTGGGACTGTGTTCCCTGGCCCTGCCATGGGAAGGGGGGGGTCTGTGGGGGAACTTTAGGGGAGGCTAGGTGAGTCCTAGGAAGGTGGATGCCGGTCAGGGAAGGCAGGGATGGGACTAGAAGTCCACCTGCAGCTACACCTTGGGGGGAAAAGTATTATAGAAGAAGAATAAAAAAGCAGTGCCCCCAAGAGATAAATACTTGAAATCAAAGATGTAGAAAAGTGAGTTAGCCTACTAGCATAGCAGCAGTGTGCAAGGCTTGTGATGCTGGCCATGTAAGTTCTTGCCCCAAAACTAAGATACCAGCAGAGCCAGTAGGAGCAGTGCTGGAAAATTTGTTACATAAGAACTTACTGTAACAGTAGATCTTCCAGGAACTGTCTCTAGCAGTAGGCTATTACTCTTGGGAGTTCCACCAGGTGGCGCTATCACATGGCAGCTGTCTTCCAGCAGTCTTTTCAGGGGCTGCCAACATGACATCACTTCCTCAGCCTCAGTATAAATGTGGGCGGCCCCAGGCAACCTGTTCCCTGCTGGCTTCAGCACGCAAAGGCCAGGACCGAGGGAAACTGAGGGACCAGGGAGACCCAATCCAATGTCCTGAAATCTGGGGACCCTGATGGCAGGGTGGATGGAGGGTGGGATTGTACCTACTGCAAGAGACAGAGAAATGCACAGCAAGGAACAACTCAAGGGCCTCTGGGAGGGAGGATAGCAGGAGGTCCAAAAGATCTGTAGGGAGGAGTGCAGCAATCATGATCGAGATGCAGGCCTCCAGAGAAAGGGTGGAAAAACCCCCGGGTGACTCCGAGGCTTGCAAGAGGAGGTGGGGCAGCCCTGAAGAGTGGCTAGTGAGAAGGGGTAGGCCCGGTCCCACCAGAGGGATGAGCACGGGATGGAGGGACAGAAGCAGAAGCTCCTCGGGAAGCCCCATCGCAGTCCCGAGCAGCACCCCGGTACGGGGGGCCAGGAATGGGACACCCCGCCAGCTGAGGAGGAGGATGGGGTCCCAGGGGCATGGTAGAGATCCTGGACCAATCGCAGGGTATGACCCAAAGCCTGCAGGGAATCCAGAATGGCCTGGGTAACAGGGACAAACAAACTATCACCACAGAAAGGGGCATTGGCAACTGACAATTGGACTTCGGGAGCCAAACCCGACACCCTCAGCCAGGCATGGCGCCACAAAGCGACACCGGTGGCAGACAGATGGGAAGAGGCATCAACTGCATTGCATCCTGACTGAAGCAGGTGATGGGAAAGAGAGGACAGGACGGACAGGGGCTGCGCCAACTGAGCCATCCTCGGGAAGGGAGGCAAGGTGGACAGGAGGTCCAAAGTGGAGGCACTCAAGGTGTGGAGATACTGGACCATATGGCCCACACAGTTGAGAATGCGAAGCAGCAAGGTACTAGAGATGTGAACCTTCTTGCCAAGGAAATCAATGCTCCAGGACTCCTTATACGGTGGTACAGAACTGGTATGGTGGGACCGAGTGGTCCAGTCATGAGCCGCCGTAATGACCACAGAGTCAGCCGCAGGAGCGTCGGACAAATAGGGATGGTCCAGCAGGGCCCTGTACAGCCTGTCAGGCCCATGAAGGGCAGGCACAGTGGACGAGGGGTGACGCCAAGCTTCAGTCATGGCATTCAAATAAGCAGGAATCAAGGGAGGGATGACCAGGACAGGCTCCTCTGGCAGGTCGAGGTACAGCCATGTCTTGACGAAGGGTATCCCACTCCACAGAAGGAAAGTCAAACACCTGCTGGATCTGCAAGAGCAGATTCATAAAAGAAGGGTCAGGGGAAGTGGCGGCATCAGGAGGGACAGGCGGGGTACCGTCCACAATAGAGGACACAGAGAACGGGGAATCTCGGTCCCCATAATCCAGAAAGCCCACATCAGAAGCATCCCCCATGAAGGGATCACTGACATCTGGGTCCCCATGGGGGGGAACCCCAGGTAGAGACGGGCAGATTCGGGCAAAGCCACTTAGGTGGGGGGGAGGGGGAACTGCGTGGCACAGGACCTGACGACGGGACCTGAGATGGCCCATGACCCAATGAGTTCAGGACCTCAAGAACAATGCTGGCAATGCCAGGCACCTGGGAAGGTGGGAGGTCCACAGACAGAGGGTACCCAAGGGTAGCATTCAGGGGAGGATGAGGAGCATCATGGACACCAGTTCCAGAAAGCTGGGGGGGCATCCCGACCCCTGCAAGAAGGCACTGGAGGAAGGGCAAAGAACATGGGGTGAGTCCCAGGAACCCTGTCCAAGGGCAGGGAAGAAGAAGTGCTTGAGGGGCGCAAAACCGATGATGGAGGAAGGATCCTCGGCAATGTGGGAATACAGTGCCAGTGCCAGGCAGGGCAGGGGGTAACATGGAAGGGGAGCCCACAACAGGGGATGTCCTGAGGTTCAGAGCCCCTGCCATCAATGGGGGAACCACCCCCATCAATGAGGAATGCAAAAGGAAACGTTCTGTCGATGGGGGAAGCAGCCCCATCGATGAGGAATGATGGACATGATTTTCCATCAATGGGGGAAGCATCCCCATCAATGAGGAGTATGTAATAGGGCACCCCGTTGATGGGGGAAGCTGTCCCATCAATGAGGAATGCTCTGTTGATGGGGGAACAGCCTCTGTCGATGAGACAGAAGGAACAGAATGCTCCGTCGATGGGGGAAGCACTCCCATCGATGAGGGAAAGAGCAAGAAATGCTCCGTCAATGGGGGAAGCAGCCCTGTCAATGAGGAACTTCCCATCGACAGGGGAACAGTGGCCGTTGACGAGAAATGTGTCCCAGAGTACTCTGTCAATGGGGGGTGCATCCCCATCAGTGAGGAAGGGAGCAATGAAGGCTCCGTCGACTGCAGGAGCAGCCTCGTCGATGAGGAAGGCTCCGTCGAAGGTGGAGGAACAGAAGAAGACACTGTCGATGGGCAGTGTTGGAGGGAGTTTGAGGAGTGAGAGTCCCTCTCCCTCTTATGCCAGGAACATGAACCCTGAGCTGGGGAACCCTTAGAATGGTCCCGGAGGTCTGTTCCGGCTGGGCTGCCTTGTCAGCCATATAGGAGTCCAAGGACTCGGCAGGGGTGCTGGGCCGAGGAGCAGCGGGGATGCAGTGAGTGGTTCACAGGCCTGCAACAAGGAGAACAGGGTAGCTGTGAGTGGTTCACAGGCCTGTATAAGCTGGAAAGGTGGATTCAAGTTCACGTTGAAGACTGCAACACAGAAGAATGAGCTAGCTGCCCTGTGGGCTGAAGCCAGAGGGAAAATGAACAGAGGTTGCCTGGGGCTGCCCACATTTATACTGAGGCTGAGGAAGTGATGTCATGTGGGCAGCCCCTGAAAAGACTGCTGGAAGACAGTTGCCATGTGATAGCGCCACCTGGTGGAACTCCCAAGAGTAATAACCTACTGCAAAAGACCGGTCCGTAGAAGATTTACAGTTTATGAGCTGTGGGAGCTGAGGGGACCCATGAAGGTTCTATTATTATAGTGCGCAACCCTTCCTATTGTAAGTCCAATTCAATAATGCATGATGTACTGCAGCTCACTCTAGAGCTTATTTTTTTTGGGGGGGCACTCCCCACCCAAAAAAAATAAAATGTTACCTTTTAAAGCTTGGATTAGAGTTAAACAGCTACTTTTTTCTGGTGTAAGGGAGTACTGGCTGCTACTTTGCTGATAGGTGGATCCACTAGTGATGGGGGTCAAGCTCTGGCAAGCCCCCCTGTAAATCCAGCACTGTCGCAGGATGAAGTCTGGCATTATGGAGGACACTTGCCGCCACCATGGAGGGAAACTCTGGTCTCAGTTTTCAAAGGTTGAAGCAGGTCTTGCGTGAAGTCGTGCATCAGCCCTGTTCTTTGGCACAGCTGCAAAATACACTTTGATGCAAATGAACCCAATTTTAGTGCATCGGGCGTAGTTGCGACACTTTTCACACTTTACGGTGGCTTGTGTCACATATGTGGCACAAGCCATATAAAAGTGGTCTGCAGCATGGTGCAAGTTAGACCGGGGGCGCTGGTCTAACTTGTGGTATTTGACACACGGGAGTGAAAACCTGGTCAGTGTCGGAGATTGAAGCCCGTGCTGCCGTATGATCGCACACACTAGGGGCTTGTGGCATTCTCGGCATCTGAAAATTGAGCCCCTGACTCTTGGGTGACCAGAGGGGACAGTGCAGTCCGGAGCGCTGCACAGTTGGGGAGAACAGCTCACTGCCACCTGAACACACCTCTGCATTCTCATGGAAGGGCCTGCACTAGAGAATGCCAGAGGGGGAAAAAATTACCTTTCCCATAAAATGATGCCGCTACTCCTTTCTGCACATGTAGTTAAAGTGCTCTGGCCCCAAATGTGGCACCCCTCTCACACTGGAAACTCATGACAAATAGTCTACTTAGCAGCAGGGAGTTGCACTTCACACTGGGATCAGTAGGGGTCTGAGGGCACAGTGGAGGTGAGGTGATAAGTTTCTGAAAAGGGGGAGTTGTGGGTCACCTTGTGTTCACAATACACCTTTGCTAGCTGCAGAAAAGTGTCAGATGCAAAGGTAGATGCTCACCTGCATTTTGGCCAGAGGAGGGGCGCAGGAATGGTGACTTCAATTGTATGGGTGGGGGACTGGTGGCAAAGGGGGAGGGTCATGATGAGTACAGCAAACAAATGTACATTACAAGTTTAATTAAATATTCATGAACCTAGTGAGTCTCCTGACTGGCTGCTGGATCAGCCATCAACATCTTAGAAATGACCAATCCAGCTGCCAACTGATGCTGTGCAGCACACAATATCGACAAACTCATGCTACACAGTTCCTGTCACAGCCCTAAAAAGGAAAAGTAAGTCTATTTAACTATAAAATGAAACATTTTTATTACTCTTATAATTGCAATTACAACCTCCAAGCAAATTATTTTCTTTGATTAACGACTGACTTTAGAGAGGTATCCCTCAGATGTGCCTCAGGCCATCCATCCCCAATCAGTCGTTAATCCCTTGGAAAGGAACAGTTTCTCTGCCATTACTGCTTAAGTATATATCGCTTAGGATATAATCGAGGCATTTAAATACTGAAAGGGGAGCAATATGGCTCAGGGAGACAGGCTGTTTCAACTGAGAGGAGATACTAACACCAGGGGGGCATTGCATGAAAATGTTGGGTGGCAGGGTCTGGGACAACATGAGGACATTCTACTTCACTGAGAGGGTGGTGAATGACTGGACTAGTTTGGTGGAAAAAGTGATGGGGTGACTACAGTCACATAGTTCCAGTATGCATGGGACAAGCACATGGGTATACTTGAGGGGGAGAGGCAGGTTTGGTGACCCCCAGTAGATGGCACACAGAGGGGCTCCCACGGGCAGTCTAGGTGGGCCATATCGTCCTTATCTGCAGGATACTTCTATGATTCTATAAAAAAAAATTCATCTGAAACCGAATGTGTGCTAAAGCAAACATTTGAGATCTCTGAGGCAATGCCATAATTTGAGTAACAGTGAACAATGGAAAAAGTTGGTGAATGTGAGGGCTGTGCTGTGGCCCCATGGGTGAGTATGGCTGTCTAAAACAGCAGCTATCTAATAAAGTAAAATGCTTTAAACCATTCGATTTCCAAGAATTATGATTAACTTTAATGTTTTTTAGTTCACTTATATTTGTTTTGTTCTTGGTCTGCTAATTATTTCAGATAATGTAGTGCATATTTCACTGAGTCTTTCAAAAAGCATTTGACTGTTTCCAGCTGACCTCACAGTTACTATTTGTGACATCACAATCTGTTGTCATGGTGAGCATAAACAAATGCACAGTGAGGTCAATGTGGTATAATCCAATGTTTTTTTAAACTGGACTTTTGGGTAGACTACCAAAATGTGTCAGAAGCACTGGAAAAAAGATCTGAAAATTAAAAAAAAAAGTGTTCTCTAGTAAATATTTATAGCTGAAACATAATGCTTATGAGAGTTAACGCATAAAGGCAGTGTCGCTCTTTAAAATAACTTGTCTAATAAAATGTTTTCCTTTTCCTTCCCTCTCACCAGTCTGTGGTCAACAGAAAGTCAATCCTAAATCTCGGATTGTAGGTGGAACTGACGCCCAACCAGGGACCTGGCCATGGCAGGTCAGCTTGCAGATTGGTGGTACACACCTCTGCGGAGGGTCCCTCATCTCTGAGAGCTGGGTGCTGACAGCAGCTCACTGCTTCAGGTAAGTAAACAATGAGTTCAAATACTGAAGTAACCGTGGTGAAAAAACAAACAAGAAATCTGGTGATCGAGTGACCAAAAATGGCCCCCAAGTCATCAGTGATGGCCAGAAAATAGTGCTTCCTGAGGTCAAATGGTCATCAGAACTAGGGTGTGGTAATATGTATGTATGTATGTATGTATGTATGTATGTATGTATGTATGTATGTATGTATGTATGTATGTATGTATGTATGTATGTATGTAACCAGGTCACTATGGATGTTGTGGTTATTACTCCTGCCTTGTTGGCTCAAACAAGGTTGAGGGGGGCAGGGTCCTTATTTTCTCTCTGCCCTACTCAGTCCCCATGTATGTAGCTGGTGTGTATTGCCGTTCTGGCCTTTCCTCCTCTATTGCCTCAGACCTCATCTCTGACATGGTAACACTTTCAATGGAGAACTATATGTTATGGGGGATTTTAAACAAAACTGGCTGGCCTCCTCCTCAAATAAAAGATGCAATGACCTATCTGCCCTTAACCTAATGTGGCTGATCCATGAGCCAACTCGTCTGAATCCCAAAATACAAAATCATTCGCCAATTGACTGGACCCTCAACATGTATCCGCATAGGTTACCATGTCTGGCCTACTTCCCTAAGCTCTTAAGTGATCACCATATGATCTATGGGATCCGCAAAATCTATAGGCAAAAAGTACCTTACAAAATCCTGTTAGTCCATTCTTACAAGTCTCTGGACCTCACCCCCTTCCACCGTGACTTAGCCCACATGGACTGGTCACCCTTAACCTCTGCAAAAACAGTTAATGAAGCTCTGGACTATTTCCAATTTAATTTTCTAAATATTTGGAACAAATATGCCCCAATAAAACACTCCACCAGAGTTCGTGGAAACCATTTCCCATGGATCACCTTGGAATTACTGGCTTATATGTACGTACATAACTGTGCATGGAAAATTCATAAAGCCTCCAAGTTGCAAGGGGACTGGGACAAATACCGTGCCCTCATAAACTCTTGTACCAAAGCAATCCATTTGGCTAAAGCTGAATACTTTAGCTCCACCTTCCAAGCAAACATAAGCTCCCCATCAAAATTCTGGAAGGTCATCCACATACTCTTCCCCCCCAATGAAAACTACCGACTCCTCTAATCAAAGTAAACAACATACTAATTAACTGACCATCTTTCTATTGCTGCAGAATTTAACACCTACTTCACATCTTCTGCCTTTGCCCTTCTTACTTCCCTCCCTCCTTGCCCCTGACCACGTCCTCTACTACCACTACCATTAGCGATCCACCTATACGCAAGTGCTTCTCCTTCTCCCGTCTCCCCAACCAACACACTTATCGCTCTCCTCTCACTCAACCTGGCTAAGGGTAGCTAACCTGATAGTCTCAATTCCAAGTTCCTTTTTATGTTCGCTTGCGCGCCTGCGCAAGGAACGTTTTGGGAGAGTAGCACACTTGGAGGTGTGCCTCTCCCATCCAATGCACTGCTCCCTTGAGCAGGCGTGGTGGTCCTGCACCAATGGGTGCAGGAGCTCATATGACAGCGGTGTTCCTCTGCTTCTAAGGAAAGCACTGCTGCCATACTGAGTGCCACCCCGCATCTGCGCTACCTCCCTCCCAGCACGCGTCAAGCCGCCCCCAAAGCTTTGGTGCCACGCTGGGAGCCCACCCCAGCGTGGCAAATGTTGCCGATGGGGTGCCCAATCCCCGTCGGCTCCATGGCCCCAAGCCGTCCTGCTGCCATGCTGGGAGCCCACCCCAGTGTGGCAAACCGTCATTACTTTGCTGGCGGGGTGCCCAATCCCCGTCGGCTCCTCGCCCTCCCCGTGTAGTTTGCCGACAGGGTTCCCAATCCCGTCGGCTCCTCAGCCCCGCCAGCCATCTTCTGCCACGCTGGAGCCCACCCCAGCGTGGCAAGGTCCCCATCGTCTTTTTTTTAACCTGGAAAACAAAAGCGGTCCCGTGCACGCTCCCAGCCCCTCCCACAACCCGCACCCACCCACTGCGCACCCAGCCTCCCCACACCCCCTCACCCCATACTTACCTCTGGACTCTGGCGTGACGATCTTCGGTGGACCGGGAACACGTCTGCACTCTTCAAAGCCGACCGCGAACTGAGGAAATGCCGGTAAGCTGTATAATGGGCTAGATAGGGGGGTTTCAACTTTATTGCATATCTCAGTCATTTTGGAATTTTTGCACCAAATTTTCAACATGGGGTTTTTGGGACCCCTTCTCATGAATGATGTCACTGTCATGGCGTTATTCGGGCCCGAAGGGTGATTTCGCAGGCACTACGCGGTCACTGCGCAAAATCACCCTGGCCTGAACAACACCATGACAGTGACATCATTCATGAGAAGGGTCCCAAAACCCCATGTTGAAAATTTGGTGCAAAAATTCCAAAAATGACTGTTTTACGTAGTGCATTGCGCAGTTCCTATGCAGGCTCAGAAGTTCACGAATTTTCAATATTTTCACCCAGATTTTCAACATTGCCATTTTATCACACCTTCTTATGAGCTGTATAGCTGTCATTTTCGCATCCTGCCCAAAGCGTCTTTCTGCCCATGTAGTGCACAATGGTGCAGTCGAGTGTCTAAAATCAATGTATGGGACACAGTAAGAAAATCACAGTGACACTGTTCATTAGCAGAGGTTTTAAAATGGCAATGTTGAAAATTTGGTGAAAAAATCCCACAAATGACTGTTTCTGACGTGCGTTGCACAGTTCCCACGCATGCTTTCGTGAGTTTGCAATTTCAATATTTCCACTCCAGATTTTCAACATTGCCATTTTACCACACTTCCTTATGAGCAGTACAGCTGTCATTTTTCACATCCTCCCCAAAACGTGTTTCCGCCTATGTAGTGCACAATGGGGGTAACAACAAGGTCATGCTGACAATTTATTGTGCAAATACCAGCAATCGCACAGGGCATTAGGGTAAAGCACCATACATGCCAAGCACCACTGCAAATACCTGCAAGCGAACGTTCGGCATTGACAAATGCTTGTTCTTTCTGCTCATGCCATCTCCTCACCACGGACTGCTTTACTAAACCTCTCCTTCTTGTCTGCATCTGTCCCAGATGCCTGGAAGCACACCACAGTCCTTCCCCTACCTAAGAGAGATGACCTCCTCCTCACCTGGGAACTATCGACCTATATCGCTCTTCTCTATCCTTACAAAGCTTCAGGAGCAATTGGTCCTCTCTCAACTTTCCTCTTATCTTTATGACTCCTCTTTTTTCACACATTCCCAGTCTGGATTTCAGAAAGATCACTCCACCACAACTTCCCTGCTTAGGTTCACAGATTCCATCCTCTCAGGAATGGACAGTGGCCTAATTACCTCTGCCATCTTTGTTGACCTAACCAAGGCTTTCAACACAGTCTATCACCCTCTCCTCCTAAGTAACCTTTCTGGCATCACAGTCCTTTGCAGATGCTTTAGTGGCGCTTGCGGAGAATGATAAGATTGTCCTCCCCCAGGAGACCGTGGAACAACCTATCGATAAGGAGTCTCATAAGGGTGACACCTTAGGGAAGCGGGGTTTCGCAGCCATAACCCTAGGGATGCGTATCGCCAGTTATCAGGGCCATTTCTTTCCATACAAGTACACCCTGTGGAACCCTCTTAAATCAATAGTAAAGAATCTCCCGGAAGCACCAAGTTTTCCCATCAGCGAAAATGCCGACCTCCCCATAGTGACGGCTCAATACCGACACAGGTATTGTGCCGCCTCAGACTCCTTGTTTTCTGTGGGGGCTGTGCCCCCCACACCCCCCAGACTCTAAGATTCCAACTCCAGGTCAGAGTTGGTCCAGGGAGGGGGTGGAACACTAGGGGAAAGTGAAACAAGGAAAATGGACCATTACCGCGAATGCCGCCGTAATGGTCCTTTTCCTTGTTTCGCTGTCGAGGTGTTGACGAAAAGGAGTGCTACGGAATCTCCCAGAGTCTGATGTTAACATGGAACTTCTTCAAACTATCACCGGGGCATATAGTCTGAAAGCCATCAGCTAAAATCGTCTATGGACGCCTATGATGCTGCATCTAGTGTAGCTGCCACTGGGATCTGTATCAGATGGCACTCCTGGCTCAGAACATCAGGTTTCTCACCTGAGGCTTAGAGGCAGGTGATGAATGTCTACTTTGATGGTGCTTACCTGTTTGGCCCTCAAGTTGAACAAGCGCTAGAGGGCGATCAGAAAACTAGGACTGCCTTTAAGACAGCCAAGCCAGCTCCTGCGGACCCTCTAAGGGTCAGAAACCATCTGCAGTTTTGAACAGGAAGTCCTTTCGAGGTAAAGGCTGAGAAACCATTAATAGAAACCAAACTTCTCAGCCACAAAAGAAAGTACAGAAAAAGGCACATAACCCTAAAGCACCCAATGTCAAACTCTGAAGGTCCAGCCCAGATCCCACCTCAGCTGCCTGAGGTGGGCAACTCTATGGCAATAGGGTGGCATCTGACTCAGTTTTACAACTGGTGGAAGACCATTACAATGGACAAATTGGTCCTCAGGATTTTCCAGAATGGATACTCTCTCAGTTTCACAGAGATTCCCCCAGATCTTCCACCAAAACGACAGCACAGCCTGTCCACTGCTTGGTCAAACCTTCTGATGTCCGAGATACAGGGCTTCCTAATGAACAAGGCAGTAGAAGTTGTTTCACAGGCAGAACGGTACATGGGTTTCTACTCCCATTTCTTTCTGGTCCCAAAGAAAACAGGTGACATGAGCCTAATTCTTGATCTCAGAAAATTAAACTAGTATCTGTTCAGGGAGAAGTTCAAGATGATCTCCCTGGGAATGCTACTATCACTGATTCATCAGTATGTCTGGTTGGCATCCCTAGATATGCAAGATACCTACAAACTCAGTCACCACAAGTATCTCAGCTTTGTTGCCCTGGGTCAACACTACCAGTTCAGAATCCTTCCCTTTGGACTCTCCTCAGTGCCTCGAGTCTTTACAAAGTGCTTTGCAGTTCTCATGGTGCATCTCAGAAAACTGGCATTTAAGTCTTCCCTTGCCTGGATGATTAGCTCCTGGTAAGCCCATCCAGACAGGAGATGCAGAAAGCAGTCACTACTGCTTCACAGTGCCTCACATCCATGGGGTTCAGTTGAATCTGGAAAAATCCTAGCTTCAACTTTACCAGCAACTACTCTTCATGGGAGCCCTCCTAGACACCTCCAGGACAAGTGCTTTCCTTCCAGAGGACAGGAGGAATGCCATTCTTCAGATGGCACACTATATCAGAGAGATCAGCTCTATTTGAGCTCTTTCAATGCGGCAATTGTTGAGCCTCATGGCATCATCTGTGTTCATGGTGTGTGTAGCCTGTCTACACATGAGGACCACACAGCGGATGCTCAGTACTCAGTGGTTGCTGACCATGCTCCCACAGTCCTTCCACATCAAAGTGACACAGTCTCTGATGAGGTCACTTGCATGGTAGCTTCAGGAAGACAAGCTTCTCCAAGGTCTACCCTTTGCCCCACTGGAATCTCAGATCACCATCACCACAGATGCCTCTCTGATTGGTTGGAGAGATCACTGCTAAGATTGCCACACTCAGGGGATGTGGAGTTAGGAGTCCCATCTGCACATAAATGTTCTAGAGATGAGAGCTGTCCTGTACACTGCTCAAGCCCAGATGGACATCCTCTGTCACAAGGTAATTCTTCTTCAGATGGACAAGGCTGTGATGTATTATATCAACCGACAGGGTGGAGCACACTCCTACCCTTTGTACATGGAGGCCATGAGGATGTGGGAGTGGTGTCTCAAGCACAATGCTCTAATTTATGCAGTTTACCTGCTGGGAACTCAGAACTACCTGGTGGATCAACTCAGCAGGAGAAAAGTGAATCCCCATGAATGGTCGCTAGCACCAGACATCGTGCAGTTGCTATTCGATGAATAGGGCAGTCCAGACCTGGACCTTTTCGCATCCCCCACTCAACATAAAACTGCCCATATGCTGCTCCAGAAATCCAGGACCTGGCATTTTCTGTCAGGATGCAATCAGCCTACAGTGGATAAGATGCTTTCTGTAAGCATTTCCTCCTCTTCTGTTGGTTGAGAGGGTGCTGCTCAAACTGGAGGCACAAGGGGGCAGGATGATTCAGATCACTCTATACTGGCCTTGACAGATATGGTTTCCATTGATCAAAACGTTGTCAGAGGTTCCCCCGAGGCAACTCCCTCTGTGAATGGACCTCCTGAGACAGAGACCTTTTGTCCACCCCAACCTGTGCTCCCTTCATCTCCATGCCTGGCTCCTGAGGAGATAAAAGTGGGTATGTTTCAGGTTTCTCAGAGAATTTTGGAAATCCTCCTGGCAGCATGTAAGCCCTCCACTAAGAAGACTTACACAGCTAAATGGAAAGCTTCTAGATTTGGTGTGTGAAGTCCCTTCTGGACCCATTTTGTTGCCCACCAAATAAGGTGTTGGAGTGCCTTTCAGACCTGTCAAATGCAGGACTGCAGTACTCGATATAAAAGGCACATCTCTGCATATCTGACTACCATGAGCCAGTACAGAATATGATGCTGGCTCAGTTACAGCTAGTCAAGAGATTCCTTAAAGGTATCCTGCACACTAGACCCCAAGTCAGGAAGCCAGTGGTGGCATGGGATATTAACCTCATGTTATATATGCCCACCCATAAACCTTTTGAGCCTCTAGCCACCTGTGACTTGAAGGTTTTGACCTTGAAGACTGCCTTCTTAGTGGCGATTACTCCCGCTCGCAGGGTTTCTGAAATCCATGCCTTGGTCACAAACCCTCTATATACAGTCTTTCACAAGGATAAGGTGGTACTTTGTACTCACCCTAAATTCCTACCCAAAGTAATCTTGGATTTCACCTTAATCAGCCCTTGGTTCTTCCTACTTGTTTTGCCAACTTCCAGAACGAAGGGGAATGCACCCTTCACTCCCTGGATGTCAAGAGGGCTTTGTGATTCTACATCAACAGAATGAAAGAGATTTGCAAATCCGAGAAACTCTTTGTATCATTCAGCATAGCCTGCCTGGATCAACCTGTTGCCATTAGAGCATTTCCACATGGTTATTGGCATGCCTTCGCCATTGCTACTCAATGACACAGGTCAAGTTGGAAGCCGGGTTTACGCCTACTCTAACAGAGTGGTAATGGCATCTCTAGCAGAGATTCATAACATGCCCATTGCAGATATTTTCAAGGCAGCTACTTGGAGCTCGGTGCATACTTTTGTGAAGCACTACACTCTGGATGTCCATGCCAGACAGCATACTTCCTTTGGCAGGACAATCCTTAATAGACTGCTGTCCTGCGTCAGCTCTGTCCCCCTGCCGCCCTGCTCGGGGGATTGGTTCTTAGTTTGGTATTTTTCTAATAGTGTGAATGAATGATGAAGTCTTTTAGTCCAGGAAGATATAGAAATGATGTACCTATCATAATTCTTGGTCTTCTTGGATGAAGTCTTCACCATTCATTTACATGCTCACCCTCCATCCCCCGAGCTCACTCATCCTGTTTCTGGTCTTCACTGTCTCATCGGCCTGGGCTGTGAAGATATTGTAGAGTTGACCCTTCTTACACAGGTCATCCAGACTATCTTATACCCAGATTAGGTTAGGTTTTCCTAGATTTAGTTATGCTGCACATCCTTGGTTAAAAAGGTACTGAGGTGGTTGGAGGGTCAATGCTGAGATAGCCTATACGGGTATGATCCAGTCTCGCAGTGCTGTGCATGTGTGGTTCTAACTTGGCAGCAGCCCTCCTGAAGATTTTTGGCTTTCACTGCACCCTAGCACCTCTGGAGTAGTCCCAATAGTGTGAATGAATGGATGGTAAAGACTTCGTGCAAGAAGCTCAAGAATTACGGTAGGCATGTAATTTCCAATTTTTGCCACCTAGCCAGTTTTGCCTCTTCCCCCCAGCCCTCCACCTTACTAATCAATTTCCTATGTAGTCTAAAACCTGTAGACTGATGGAAAGATTATGTGCAGTGTGAGTGCTGGAAGAGCCCCTACTTTAGTTTAAATCTTATTTATCAGGTCGGCACCAGTATGTCTCCATTGGAGCAGTAGTCTTAGAATTGGTAGAGATTAGAAGTGGGATTCCCCAGGGTTTAGTGCTGGGCCCCCTGATGTTTAACATCTATGTTAACAGTATAACATCTAAAAAAATCTAAAAATGAAATTGGGCTATATGCTGACAACACTGTATTAGTGTCGTCGGCCGATAGCTACGAACAATTGGAGAGTCAATTGCAGACTGACTTGACTAACATGGAGTAGTGGTTTATTGATTCTGCCCTACAAATTAATGCAAAAACAATCCAGTGTATGACTTTCAAAGTGGGTCTGAAGAAGCATGAAACTCCACAGCTACACTTACAATTAATTGAAGGTACCCAGCTAACAAATGTGAAGGTGCATGGGGGGTGGGGGGGCAATGGTGGACTCTGGCGTTTCATACTCGGAGCACATTTGTTTGCAGGTAAATAAAGTTTATCTGAAACTGGGAGCTTTAAGGATGGTATCGGGTTGTTTTACAACCCAAACAAGGGAAAGATTGGTAAAACAGTTGCTGATCCTTGTTTTGGAATATGGTTCCTGTTTATAAATTAACTCTTCCCGGTCTTATTTAAAAAAGATAGATCAGGCATACCATAGGCTTGGTAGATATGCAGTTAATGCTAAACATGGATCTCATCACTGTAAAATCTATGATAAACTTGGATACAACCTGGTTCGAAAAGGCTCTATTGCTGGCTGACCTGGTGCCATAAATTAATCTACAATGCAGCAACTCGTCCCTTAAATAAAAAATGTTATTGGGATCCTTATGTCCCTTAAAAACCTCTTTAAGGCACTCAGATTTATTTATCCCTAGAATAAAATCTCAAAGTAGATTCGGGGACATCATTCTGCAGAATAGTCTGGCCACTCATTGGAATCAATTACCAAGAGAAGTAAAACAAATTCAAGGACACAGTTTAAAAAGTCACTGAAAACCTATTTATATGTCACTTGTACTTGTTTTAGATAGTGTCTAGGTTTTGATATCAGACAGTAGACTGTCTTTTTATAATTATTATATGTATTTGATGTAAGCTTGAATGAATGCCACTTTGTTGTAATTTTATGTATTTATTTCATTTGTTATACATGTGACGATGCACAGGACACTGTTGAAAATGGGTTTTTAACCCAACAGTATGTATCCTGTTTAAAAATAAATTGTTATCATCAAAAGCCTTGCTGAAATCTAGATACAGTATGTCCACTGCTTGGTATGACTTTTGTCCACTGTCCTAGTTACCCAATCAAAGAAATTGATTAGGTTGGTCTGGCACAACTTTCAAGACATGAACCCATGCTGCCTATCGTCATAGAGTCCATTTCCATCTAGAAAGTTCACCAGTATTTTCTTCAGAATGGTTTCCATGAGCTTTCCCACTATAGAGGTCAGATCTACTGGCTGATAATTATCAGGGTCGTCCCTCAGCCTACTTTTGTGTCGTGGTACTACATGTGCTGTTCTCTAGTCCAGAGTACCACTCCCATTTCTAGAGAGGTGTTAAACAGGTCTACAGGGGGTCTAACAACACATCTGCTAACTCTCTCAGAACTCTTGGATGTATGCTGTCTGGTTTTGGGGACTTATCCACCTTCAGGGTCTTTAAACCCTTTCTCATCCTATCATTTCTGATGTCCTCATCTATGACCCCCCCCATTCTTCCCCTAGGGAATTGGGCCGTCCTTCTCCTTTGTGAAGATTGAACAGAGGTACATGTTAAGTACTTCTGCCTTTTCCACAGTACCCTCCATTCACCCATCCTCTTTTTTCAGCCTGACTATCCCATCCTTGATACATCTCTTCTCCCTGATATACTGGAAAAAGGCCTCTCACCAGTTTTAACCCCTTCTGCTAGCTGCAGTTCCTCCTTGGCCAATCTTACTGCCTTGCTTGCCTCCCTTGCTGTATTGTTGTACTCCTCACTGCCCTCGTCCCTCTGGGTGCTCTTATACTTTTTTGAAGGCTGCCCTTTTGCTCTTTACCACTTGAGCTACCTCCCTGTCAAACCAGCTGGACTTCTTTTGTTTGTTTGTTTGTTTTTATTTTAGGTTATAACCACTGAGCCAATGTTAATTCACAATGGTGACCTTGTCTGTACAAAATACAATACAATATCCACATACTACAACAAGATACACATAAATGTCTTCCTAAGTTACATAATACATACATATATCTTACTAAGTTACAGTCAGTTAAAACGATTACACGATCTCTGCATAGATATAAGATATGTTTCAAGGTAAGTGCCACGGTCCATGACACCACTACAGCGAAAACGGTGATGCCGACAACATCAACATTTTCACTGTAATGGACCGCCACAGACCCTGACACGCTCTCTCTATGTCCTGCACCCCCTCATCAATTCATCTCTGATTTGTAGTTGGAATCATAGAGATTGGGGGAGTTCAGGGGGCAAAGACCCCAATGAAAAAATGCCCGGGGTCTCAAGTCAGATTTATGTCAACCGCAAGTTGCAGTTGACATAAATCCGTCGCTGTGATGGTGGTTAAAAACTTATTTATCAAACCGCCGTTGTAGAGCTGTGTTTCAAGACTGAAACAGATGGCGGTTTACTATGAAGTAATCAAAATTCAGAAGGAAGGTTGTTCCAATAAATGGGGACAGATTGGCTAAAAAAAATGAAGAGATCTTTTCGTTTTGGTACACAGTACTGATAATTCCTGTATATAAGAATTTCTCAAAGAGGAATCAATTTTTCTAAAAGAGAGCATATTACTTAAAAATGTAGGGACAAGACCAAGACCACTCTTATAGGAAAAAATACTTTTGTGTATTTCCTGCCTACTAGATAAACATACAAACATATGAATTTGCTAGCAGATAAAGGCCTTCTAGTCTATCAAGTCTGCTGGAGTGTGCAGCTAGCAACCCTTATACTGAAGCTGCCCCTCCCTCCCTCTTACTCTATCCCATCCCTTCCCCTTTTGAAACTGTCCACTGCTCTACTTGATACCACTTCCGCAGGCAACGTGTTCCACCCAGACACCACTCTCTGCATAAAAAAGTGTCTTCTCATTTCCCTCCTGAACCTTCCCCTCTCCAATCTGAGATCGTGATCACGAGTGTCCCTACCCTCCTTAGCTTGAATAGTCCCTCTGTGCCTATCTTGTTTATTCTCTTCATGTACTTGAATGTTTCAATCATATCCCCCCTGTCTGTCCTCTTCTCCAGTGAGTACATGTTCAACTCCCTCAGCCTGCTCATGTAGCATATATCCCTAGTCACTGGATCATCTTTGTTGCCCTGCGCTGCACCCCCTCCAGTAATTGAATGTGCTTCTTCAGGTATGGGCGCCAGTACTGCATGCAGTACTCCAGGTGTGCCCTAACCAGTGACCTATACAATGGCAGGATCACCTCCCCTCTCATTGAAGAAGATATACACCTGGTAACACAACCCAGCATTTTGTTGACCTTTGTAGCTGCCTTCCTCCATTTTGCTGAGTTGTTCATTGAGCCCATTATAATCACCCCAGATCCTTCTCCTCCTCCTCCTCCTCCTGCTCTGTCATGGCTAGCTGCCCCCCCCCCCAAGCTGGTAGATCCTTCTTGTTTTTTTTGCCCCAAAATGTAGCACCTTGCACTTTTTGGCATTGAACTCAAACTGCCATGTGTCTGACCAGGTCTCCAACTTTGACAGATCATCCTGCAACCCATGCCACTGTCCTAGGTCATCCATTGCTGCTTCTATCTTGGTGTCATCTGCAAACAAACCGATCTTGCTCTTGATGCCCATTGAGATGTCTGATATGAACAACCCAAACAACACCATCCCAGCACTGAGCCCTGCGGTACTCCGCTTGTCACTGCCCTCAGAGATGAGAGCTTCCCTCCCATCACCACCCTCTGCTGCCTTCTCTGTAACCAGTTTACTACCCATCCCACCATTTTCACCCCAGCACCTGTACCTACCAGCTTACTACCCAGCCTCCCATGTGGCACCGAGTCAAAGGCCTTACTGAAGTCCAGAAACAGGACATCCACTGCATGGCCCTTGTCCAATTGTCTAGTTACCCAGTCATAGTAATCCACCAGGTTGGTATGACAGGATCTGCCTGTGACAAACCTATGCTGCATAATGTCCTGCAGCCCGCTGGTCTCCAGAAGGGACACCAGCCTCTTCTTCAGGATTGTCTCCATCAGTTTTCCTACAATGGATGTGAGGCTTACTGGCCTGTAATTTTCTGGTTTGTCTTTGGGACTGCCCTTATGGAGGGGTACCACGTGAGCCATTCTCCAGTCTGCCAAGGGCCCTGCCAGGGTTTCTGCCACCTCTCTCAGTACTGTGGGGGAAATGCCATCTGGCCATGGTGCCTTGTCCACCCTCAGTGCCCTCAGGCTCTCCAGTACCCTTCGCTCTGTGATTCCCCCATCTGTCACCTCCTCCTGCATGAGCCTGACCTCCGACCACCCCATGGTAGTGCCCCTGCTTTCTGCTTAGTAAACACTGAGCAGAAGTATTCATTAAGTGCTTCCGCCTTCTCTGCTCCTGTTTCCACCCACCCCATCCCTCTTAATTCTTACTGTTTTGTCCCTATAACTTCCTTTTCTCCCCGAGGCACATGAAGAATTCATTCTCCCCCTTCTTGATACCTTGTGCCAGCCTTATCTCCTTCGACATCTTGACTGCCCTTTACTACCTTTGTCACCTTCAGGTAATCCTCTCTGTCCTTCCCTCTCCCTATTTTTTTTTGAACTTCCTAAAGGTGTTTTTTTTTTATTTCGTACTTTCTCCATGACCCCCTTGCTCAGCCAGCTGGGTTTCTTGGCCCTAGCTCTCTTACTCTGGACCCTGATGAAGTCCACGCAAGCTGCTGATGCAGATCACAATGATGTATATTTTTTGAACATTTCAAAATAAATCTAGCTAGATGATTATATAATATATCTAGTTTATGAAGTTGGTCCTTAGTAGTATTAACATGTAACCCCCCTGCAAATGGGGGTTCTCGTAAGTCTTCCTTGGGCTTGTCTAAATGCCCACTGCCAGGCTGGTGTTCTGTGTCCTAGTGATTTAAGTGTTTGCATGTGAGTGCCCTGTTAGCCTCCGTGACTGTCTCTTTAAGAGCTGCCTATCTTGTGGAGTAAAATTAATCTGGGTAGGGGCCGAGTAGTTTCAGGCTTGAGCCCCTCCTGGGCTGTAGTGTTATTGCTCCACTCTGCCATTGCTATCTACGCAGAGGGAGCCCTGCTAGGAACTGTGACTGTTTACTGTGTATCTGTTTTAATAGTAATAATATTGTAGTTTGTCTAACCTGCCTTCCTTTGCAGCATGGACATTTCAGTATTGCCCCACTATCTTGGTGCTGGACTGTCTACTGGGACCAATCAGTACCTTTGGGGACTCTAAAATGGTGCCTGTCCCCAGGGGTCTTGTGGGAGTGAATTTCTGTAGGAATTGTAGTTTTTGCACTTTGGCACCTAAATGGACCCGGAGGGGGAGCTTTTGCTGTTTGTTTGTTTATTCGCTTAACGGGTAAGCACACTGGAAACAAGTTCCTTTTACAGGTGCGACCCACATATATTACATACAGACAATACATAATCAAACATACATATACAATGCAGCAAATTGCAGACAAAAATGTCTTTGTTACGGATTAAATTCATAAAAAAAATTCATAAAAAACAGTTACAATTAAATTGAGATTCGAAACACATCCTTAATGCATCGGCAAACTTTTTGACAGAACACAACCACCTAATATCTTGAGGAATTTCATTCCAAATAAATGGAGCAATATAAGCAAAGGATCTTTGTCCACTTTTAGATTTCATAAAGGAATCTCGAGAAACCTACTGTCTGACCTATGTCTAGAATAATGACCATCAATATATGGTCTCAAAACTTTGAAATACTATGTGGAATTCCAGAGTCCATAACTTTATATTTGAACTTGGCCACACAGTATTGGAAATTTAATGAAACCGTAACCAGCCCATTTCTTTCAAAATCACACAATGATGAGATGACTTAGAACAATTTAAAGCAAACTTAGTTATCAAGTGAAGTAAAGTGGTTTCTTTGAAATCACTGTCATAGAAGCAGTGTCAGTAATCATAGCTGCATAGTTCACAATAGGAAGTAAGCAGCAATTTGAAATAACCAGCCTAGACTCAGGAATAAGAAATGAACGGATTCTGTACAAAGAACCTAATCTACAATGTATTCTTGAGGTAACCCTCAAAAAATGAGATTCATAACTTAGATGAGAATCTAGTAATACCCCAAGGGGGAGCTTTTGCTGTGACAGATAGATGGATCAACCAACCAGAACTTTTTGGACTAAAGGGAAATTCCCAAGCTGCCTGCTGCAGTGTGTCAGTCTGGAGTTAGAGTCTGAAGAGAAAACAGCTTGAGTGATTCAAGCAGCTACCCCTGCATAGTAGCACGGGAAATTGGTGGAAAGGCTGAGTCTGGCCTGTCTGCCTGCTGTCCCTTGAGAGGGAATCTCTTGGAAGGCTTAGTGATCGAACTGTATCTGAAATTGAGTGCGACAAAGCCACTGAATTGTGACCAGACTTGAACCTGAAGAAGACAGATTTTGCTGTACAAGACTGGCCTGTCAGGACATTCTTTCACCACAGAACTCCCAGGTTTGCTCAGAGACACTGATATTGCTGCTGGACTGCTATCCATTTTGTGGTATGGTTATTGCTTTACTATAAATGTGCTGTGTGCTGTTAGTGGGTTGCAATTTGGTTCCCCAGTATTTATTTGTGCCACGCTTGCTGGAAGCTGCATCCAGCCTTCCCAGACTGACATCCAAACTGTTCCACCCAGCCTGGGCCCTACCACACTGGCCCAACCAGCTACTTCAGGCACAGAGAACACCATTGACGAGAGTCTTGCCTGGGGATCAGTCTCTTGTTCAACATTTTGGACAGAAACGACACCTTGGTGATATGTGTGGGCCCTGCTTCTTCTGGCATACTAGTAGTCAACCTGCAGTCTCAGTTTTGGCCCTCCAGTGTCTCATATTGGGTAGCATGAGTAACAATCAGGGTAGCTCCCTGCAACAACAGCTAAATCACAAGTGTTGTCATCTGATTGCATTGTTGTTTTTACTGTCACGAACTGAGCCTCCTGGCTCCGGATTACAAATAGTGTGTGGTTGTGCATGCCTTTTCTTTTTCACCATAGGGCTCCAACCAGCTGCAACGCAAGGCCTACCCCGGGCAACATTCCAGGCTAGCCTACCTTACTTCCAACTGGGTACCCAGAGCGTGTGACTGTGCAGGGACTAAAAGTGCATGTATAATTGCCTGACTAGATCAGTTTCAGGATCAATCAATCTGATTACGCCCTCCCTTGTTCAATTTCCCTGAATAACTCAGATCTAACTCTTTTTGCATTTAATTTTAATGTGGTTCCAGTTTGTACCAAAAGCACTGTACTGTTGTCATTCACTGTGTCTAACCTTGTTTTACAGGGGGTCTCCAGGGTCGAACTGGTGGAACCAGCCCTGGTGGTAACTGCGAACAGTGTGGGGATTTGTAAGCTGAATAGGGGCTACTGTGAAAGTGTTTGCTGCATATTGTATAGGCCACTAGAGGGGAAAGAGGCGAGTTACAGTGTCCCAGAGGGCTCTACCCAGGCTAGCCTTGCTACTAACAACCCTGTCCTCTGGGTGGAGGCACCCATTTCAGTATCCAGGCCCCTTGACTTACAACTAGCCAAGCAGGCATTGGTAGTAGCCCTTGGGGTAGCACCACCTAGGGGTTACAAACATATAAAATATCGGCATAATCGTGTCAGTGGCTCAGTAGGTAGCACACTCGCCTCTGAGGCTGGGCGATCCGAGGGCTGTGGGTTCAGGTCCCACATCTGGCACTTGAGTTAATATCTCAGTACTGACACTGTAGTGCAGCATGAGAGGTGTGATGCACTTCTGAGGTGCCGTGGTGTCCTGGCCAAATTTCCCTCATTCACTAAAAATAAATACCACCAACAGCTTAATCTGGTTCAAGGTCAGTTGGCATTCATCTGCATCCCCTTCCCCTGGGTAGTGCCTGAAAATAGGCAGGATTTGTCTAGTGCACTTGCCCAGTCAACAAAAACGAAATAAAAAAATCTGGACCTGAACAATAGTTTTTAAGATTTCTGGGTCCAAACAGTCAGTTTTTATACAAAACCCCACATGCTTACCAGCTTGCATAATTAATGTATCCTCAAGTTTATTTCCAGATCCAGTTTGTTCTAACCAATATGCCTAATATTTGTATGTGTCAACGCACTCCAGAGCAGTTCCAGCATTTTCCAGCATTATTAATTTCTCACTCTATTTCAATTTAGAAGCTGGCCCAGACAACTTAAATTTAGTTTTAATGGTGATCAGTTTTAACTTAGAGCTTATAAAAACACTTGGAGTTTACTGAAGCTTCTCTGGAGCTCATGCTGTATCACAGATACTAAGGAATGTAAATTGTGTAAATTATAGTGAGCAACATATAGATGGTAGCTAGAACTGCTCACTTTTTTTTCCAGATCTTTTAAATAAATTAGGACTTCTTGACTCTGTATTTTTGCTCTTCATTTTGGCACACTCGTTAGTGGCTGCCAACAGCATTTCCTTGATGATGGTCCATTTCTGGTCTACCACCCCACCCCCTGCCCATTTTTCCTGGTCTCAGCGAGTTGCCCTCCAGAATTCCTCTCATCTTTTCATAGTTCACCCCTCTGAAGTCCAGCACCCATGTCTTAGTCATGTCTTAGTTTCAATCCTCTCTTTTCCCATGTCCAGGTGGAACCACACAGTGTTGTAGTGTCTGCCTGCCAGTGGTGCTTCCACCCTCAACTCCTGGACATGCACTCCATTTGTCATAGCCAGGTCCAGTATAGCTTTCTCAGTGGTGGGTTCTAGTACACATTATGTTAGAAAGCCATCCTGAAATGCCTCTTAGCTTCTTGCCTTTCGATGACTGCACCCACAGCAACTCTGTCCACCCTACTGTCTCCTCTTTCCTAGTATACAGTAGCAGCCACAGACACTGCCAGATATTTCCCGAAATTTCTGTGATATTTCCAGAAATATCTCCTGCTTTCTGCAGTTCCACAGTAGGGGCAGCAGAGAGAAACTCTTCAGAAATTTCACGAAATATCCGGAAATAGCTGGCAATGTCTCTGGCTACTACTGTAGGTATTTCCTTTCCTCACATATAGAGCCACTCCCCCATTAACCTACCCCCTCTCCCTCTTATACAGGGTGGAAAGATCCCAGTCATGATTAGGCTTTGCCAACGTTTTTCTGCGGGCACTCGTGTTCGCCTCCCTCTTTGCCATCAGTGAATGCAGTTCAACCATTTTGTTCCCCAAGCTACTTGCGCTGAGCAACACCACCCTCCACCTTAACTTGAGTCCCCTCTATCTCTGGACTGCCTGCCCCACTCTCCTGTACCTGGTCCAACCCCCCACCCTTCCTATCTTGCCTCCTGTCTGCCCTGTCATCCTCTTGTCCTAGTTGGGGGAGGCCTGATGGCCTCCTCCTCCTCCTTCAGGTAACAAAGGGTATTTTGACCTCTGATGCCCCCAATCAGTTTAAATTTAGTTCTCTGCTAATATACTCATCAAATTATTATATACACTTCCTTTCATGGAAGACACTATTTTTGTCGCCGTAACTTCCGCTCAGAGGACCGCCAATCTTCAGGCCCTCATGCATGAGCCTCGTTACCTGATTTTCTTCAAGGATAAGGCACCACTTACGGTGCGGGTTTACACTGCTATGTGGATGATACCCAACTGTATATGTCTTTGCCCCTGGAACATCGGACACCATAGAAGTGCTTAACAACCACTTGGCAGAGATCAATGATTGGATGTCCACTCTGAAGAAAGGGGGGTTACTAGTTGGGTACCACAGGGTTCAGTACTGGGTCCAGTCCTTTTTAACGTCTTTATAAGTGACATTGCAGAGGGACTGGAAGGAAAAGTGTGCCTCTTTGCAGATGACACTAAGATCTGCAACAGGGTTGATACACAAGGGGAGGGTGGAAAGGATGAGAAGGGACTTGGCATGGTTGGAGGAATGGTCAGAAGTATGGCAGCTTGGATTCAATGTAAAGAAGTGCAAAATAATGCACCTGGGAAACAAACTCAGGGGAGGAGTACACAATGGGGGGGGTAGTAATAACAACAAAAGTGGAAAGGGAATAATGAAATGGGGAACACGGATAGAAAGCTTGTGCCCACAGGGAATGGGATGGGTCAGGCACCCGGGGGTGGCAAAGAGACAGGGATGAAAGAGGAGGGGGAGGGCGTGGATGTAGCCGGTGGCATTTGTCAAACAATGAATGAGAAGGAGTGAAGGAACGGAAAGTGGAGGGCAGGGTAAAGGGGAGAAAATAAATGCTACAAGGGGGCAAAGAGAGGCTAAAGTGGTGATATGTATACCCGAGATTTGAAATGGCACCTCCGGAGCTGGGGTGAGGGGGGCGTATGTAAGCTTCGGGTTGCTAGTATATAAGTTAGGGATTAAAGCTGTGTAGGTCATCAGCTAGGAGGCAGTCACAGAAGCTAGAGGCAATGAGATGGGCCCGGAGCCTGGTTTTGAACAGACCTAGTGTTGAGGCAGAGGAGATGGTGTGGCTGAGACCATTCAGCCATAGAGGAGCCCTGTAGGCAAAGGAGCGTTGGCCCTGCATAAGTTCAACAGCGAGGAACTTGTAGAATCTGGGTTATCGAGCTCCTGGTGTTCCATCGATTGGTGTTTTGATATAACAAGGCAGTAACACTGGGGGGTTTGAGGCCAAGGTTGATTTTTCCTGCCATAGCACATGTGAGATACTTTACATGGCTGGAGAGTTGGAGCCAACTGGATTGTTCATAAAGGGCACAGGTGTGGGTGAGGCGGTGGGCACCAGTTGTAAGTCAGCATGCTTTGTTTAGGGCAGTTCTTATACGTCGGAGGGCAGACGTGGCGGAGCCATAGATAATGAGGCCATAATCAATAATAGACACCACAGAGCTCTGGACAGTAATCTTCAGGGCCTGTGGGGTGAGGTGTTGCCTATGCCTGTAGAATAATCCAAGGCGTGTGTGGACAGTTTTAGCCACACTGTCAATGTGAGCAGTATAGGAGAGATTTGGGTCAAGCAGAATCCCTAGATATTTGAATGAGTAAACTTGTTCCAGGACTGACCCCTGCTTGGTGAAGATGGCAAGGAGGTGATGTTTGTGATGGCTATGTGAACTGCAGAAAAGCAGGGACTTGGTTTTCTTGTGATTGAGGACTAGTTTATGATTGGAAAACCATGTTTCAATGGCACTGAATCAGAGTTGTAGGCTTTGTTGTAGTGGTGAAGGTTCCTTGCGCGTGGAAAAGACAACAGCATCATCCGCATACAGGATGATTTGTTCCGAGCAGGACTGTGGAAGGGAGTTTAAAAAAAGGCTGAAAATGAGTGGGCCCAGTATGGACCCTTGGGGGACTCCAGAGCAGACAGGCAAGGTGTCTGAGAGAGCATTGGCAATTTTTACTCTTTGTGAGCGGTTGTCAAGGTAGCTTCTGAACCAGTGGGCTGAGTCAGGCGCAAGGCCAGCAAGGAGTAGTTGGTCAAACAGCAGCCGATGATGGAACGTGTCAAATGCCTTTGATAGGTCAATAAAGACAGCCCCAGAAAGAAGACCCTTATCTAGGGAACTATGCACTTCACTGGTAAATTCAAGCAGGGCAGTGGTGGTACTATGCCCCTTTCTAAAACCATGCTGTTGTGTGCACAGAATATTATATTTGTCCAAATAGTGAGCTGGTCTGCAACAACATGCTCAAGGGCCTTGGATAGTGATGGAAATATGGAGATCGGTCGATAGTTTGAGTGGCACGTCTTGTCCCCACTTTTGTGAACTGGAGTCACAGTGGCAGTTTTCCATATTTCTGGGAATGTACTGCTGTTGAGAGAGAGATTAAGAATTTTAGTTAGAGGACAGAGGACCTCATCAAGTGTAAGTGATAGCAGCTTAAGGTCCAGGGTGTCACTGCTGGTTCTGGATTTAGAGATGGCTGAGGCGATGTGGCGGCGAGCTTCACTCAACTTAATTTCCCTGAAGTAGAAATGTGGGTGGTTTGACAGAGCGCAGGGTGTGTTTGAGGGAGTGTCACTGTCTGTGAAGAAATCAGGTGGGAGAACAGTAGTGAAGTCCGTAAAAGCTGTGTTGAAGGTGTTTGCAGTGACCATGGGATCAAGGGTAGTGGACCCTTCAACAATGAACATGGCCGGAGGGGACTGATTGTTTCCCAGTAATGTCCTTGATATTGTCTCAGAAAGCACAACCATTTCCCCAGGTGTTGGTGAGGACATCCTTGTAATATGAACTTTTTGTAAGACGTATTGATTTTGTGCTGGCATTACGGGCATGTTTGTATTTTTGTATGTCAGATTCTTTGCCTGTTGCTTTAGCCACTGCCCACAGGTGGTCCCTAGATTTCAGCTCAGAAAGGAGCTCCGCAGTTATCCACGGGTTACAGAGGGCTTTAGGTTTCCATTTTTTATCAGGAGCAAAGAGGTCACAGGCCTTATTGAAGGCGGTGATGAAGTAGTCAAGGGCTTGGTTAACATCTGTCACTTTGTATATGAGCAGCCTGTATTATTCCCTATTGTAGCACACCCTTCTATAGGTTCAGAACACTTCAACATAGCAAAATATTGAAGAAACACATTATACCACAAGGCATATAACAACTTCAGTACAGTAATACATAATAAAGACTAAGAAAATCAAGGGTCAAACCTGCCCCCCATCTGTGGATCGCTCCTGACCTTATAGCCTTGTGTAAATCCTGTGACCAGTCTTGGGCCTTTTTCAAATCCTTCAAATCCCTGCCTGACCTTCTATCTTATAGGTCACTCAGGAATTCAAGCACCAAGACTATCCGTACTGCTAAGGCCCTCTATTTCAGAAATAACCTCCAGTCTAACCTCAATTCCCCTGTAGAAGTCTAGAAAGTTATTGACCCCATTTAGTGGGGGGACTAAATCTTCTCCCTTGTCCTCATGGTGAATGATACCAGTCTCTGACCCTTCCTCTGTTACCGCCCATCACAATAATTTCTTCACCACTTGTGCCCAACCCTCCTCCTCTAGCCCCATCCTCATTCCCCCTCTGCCTCCGCTCCTCCATCACCCAAAGACTACTGTTTCCCCCCATCACCCCAATGAAGTTTTCTTCACCTTTACCTCTCTCAACCCCTCTAAGTCCAGCCCTGATGGATTGGACCCCAAACTTCTGCGTATCTCCACCCAAGTCATTGCCTCCACTCTAGCTCAAATTCTGAACCTTTTCTTCTTCTTCTCTCTCTCTCTCTGCACTGTCCCCCGGCCTTGAAAGTTGTTAAGGTACTCTCCCTACATAAAGGAGGTGACCCCTCCTCCCCTGGTAACTACCAGCCCATCTCTCTCTTCTCCTTCCTTGCTAAGCTCCAGGAGACCCTTGTTTACTCTAGAGGTGCTAACTTCCTTCACTCATAGATACATATACAGAGATGTAGAAGGCAGATAAGGGCCTACAGCTCACCTAGTCTGCCCATTTGTGCACGTAGCTTTGCTTCTTCAAGCTATTCTAGAACTGGGTTGTCCCCTTTCCCCAACTACCAGGATCCCCCGATGTCTGTCCCATGCATTCTTAAATCCTGTAATGGTTTCAGCCCCCACCGCCTCCTCCAGTCGGGTGTACCATTTGTCCACCACCATATCTGTGAAGAACTACTTCCTCACGTTCCCTCTGAATCTCCCTCCCTCCAGTTTCATCCTATGTCTCCTAGTCCTTAAATCCCTTTTGTGATGAAAAATTGTCTTTTTCTGCACCTTGTTCCTCCCCATTAAGTATTTATATATATCAATCATGTCCTCCCTCTCCGTCCTGTCCTCCAGACAGTACATATTCAAATATTTGAGCCTGTCCTTGTAGGTTTTGTGATGTAACCCTTGTGCAGTCTTGGCTGCCCTCCTCTGAACTGCCTCTACCATGTCTATATCTTTACGTAGGTACGGCCTCCAGAACTGGACACCATACTTGAGATATGGTCACACTAATGTCCTTTATAGTGGCATTATGACCTCCCTTTTCCTGTTGGTGATGCCCCTGCTTATGTGTCCCAGCATCCTGCTTGCTTTACCTGCCACCTCGTCACACTGACTCTACCTTGAGGTCATCAGAGATGATAACCCCCAGGTCCCTTTCCTGCTAGGAGCATTCAAAAGCCCCCCCCCCCCCCAACTGATATGTTGTTCCATGGTTTTTGTATCCCATGTGCATTATCTTACATTTCTTTGAGTTAAATCTCAGCTGCCACACCCTTGATCAGTCCTCAAGCTTCTGCAGATCTCTCCTTATTCTATTCACACCCTCTGGCATGTCCACCCTGTTACAGAGCTTTGTGTCATCAGTGAACATGCAAATTCTTCCTTCTAGGTATTCTGTCATGTCACTGATGAAGATGTTGAAGAGGACTGGACCCAGCACTGATCCTTGTGGCACTCCACTGGTCACCCTTCCCTCTGCAAAGTGACGGCCATTAACCAACATCCACTGTGTCCTGCAGTCCAGCCAATTTCCCACCCAGCACACCACAGTCCCTCCCACTCTTATGTTCCCTGACTTGTTCAAGAGCCTTCTATGCAGTACAGTGTCAAAGGCCTTGCTGAAGTCCAGGTAGGCCATGTCCACTGCCCTTCCCATATCCACCTCCCTAGTCACCCAGTCCAACGAGCATTTGTCAATGCCGAATGTTTGCTTGCCGGCATTGGCAGTGGTAGTGTTGAAGTTACAGAGCTGCGTAATAGGAATGGCAGCGAAGTACTGAACTGAAGCCAACCCCACCACCACCCTGCAGAGACTGATAGGCATTGGGATGTGCCTTTGGGTCATCAGGCGTGTCGGCCACTCCATTTCACCACACCCTACCCTGCAAACACTGACAAGTGCCACGGTGCGCCTAGGGGTCTTTGGCCCTTATGTTCACCCCATTCCATCAGGAAATACAGTGAGATGGGTGCTATATGGGAGAATGGGGTGAACTTTGGGGCCGAAGAGTCCAAGACACACCTCGAGGCCGCTCACTGGCTGAAGGGTGTGGGTGGGGTTGGAATGGTATGAGCATTACAGACGACAATCCCAAGTCACACCCCTGATGCCTGTCAGTCTCTACAGGGTGGGGTGTTATGGTCAGAAACCCTAATGCCTCAGGCGTTCATTGGCATTTTCATTCCAAATTTTCAACATGTTTTTTTTGTGACCCCCCACCTCATGAACAGTGGCAATATCTGTTTGTTAGCGGAAAGCTGATTTTGCACAGCGACTACACCATTTGGCACCACAGGTGCGAAAACACATTTCAAACAGGATCTGAAAAATGACAGCTGTACTGTTCAAGGGGAGGTGTAAAAAATGGCAATGTTGAAAATCTGGAGTGAAAATATTAAAAAAACTGGTGAAGTCATGAGCGTGCGTAGAAACTGTACAACGCGCACCCATAATGTAATTAGTTTGGGAATTTTTTACAGCAGATTGTCAACACAAGCATTTTGGGACCTCCACTCATGAACAGTGTCACTGTGATTTTCTTAATCTGTCCCGAACACTGATTTCCCACAGCGACCATGCATTTCTGCGCTGGAAGTGTGAAAACACATTTCGGCCATGGTGTGAAAAATGACAGCTGTACTGTTCATAAGGAAGTGTGGAAAAACACCAGTGGTGAAAATCTGGACTGAAAATATTACAAATTCATGAATTTACGAGGGTGCGTGGAAACAGCGCAATGCTCACTCGTAGCACAGTTATTTTATGGACTTTTGTCACCAAATTTTTAACTTAGCCATTTTAAGACCTCTGCTCATGAACAGTCTCACTGTGATTTTCTTAATCTGTCCTGAACATTGATTTTGCACACCGACTGCGCCATTGTGCACTACATGCGCGAAACACATTTTGGGTGAGATGTGAAAAATGACAGCAGTACTGCCAGAATTAGACCGCCCACTTGGGTGTGCCTCAGACCCTCCAAGACCCCTCATCCAAAGACCCAGAATTGGCCAACAGTGGTCCTGTGTTACAGGAGACCACCCGCCCACCCTTGAGTCAAGCAAGAATTAGACCGCCCACTTGGGTGTGCCTCAGACCCTCCACAGCCCCTCGTCCACAGACCCAGAATTGGACAACAATGGTCCTGTGTTACAGGAGACCGCCCCCCCACCCTTGAGTCAAGCAAGAATTAGACTGCATGCTTAGGCACGCCTCAGACCCTCCACGGCCCCTCATCCACAGACCCAGAATTGGCCAACAGCGGTCCTGTGTTACAGGAGACCACCCACCCACCCTCCCTCGAGTCAAGCAAGGAATTAGACCGCCCACTTGGGTGTGCCTCAGACCCTCCACAGCCCCTCGTCCACAGACCCAGAATTGGGCAACAGCGGTCCCTGTGTTACAGGAGACCGTCCACCCACCCTCGAGTCAAGCAAAGTAACTGCGATCAGGAGCCCGGCCATTTCGCTTTGTTGCATTTGACGCGTTTTTCCCTGAACTTTAAAAGAGCAGGACTGCTGCTCACAACCTCTCTCGGGAAGCACTGTGGGCACAGCTGCAGTGCAACATCGCTTTGATTTTGCAGCAAAGCTTACTATTTATTGCTTACTATTGCTTAGTTGATTATTTATTGTAATTTATTGCTTTTGGAACAAGCTCTGCCCGGTCCAGGGGTATCTCCAGCCACAGCTGCAGTCCAGAGCGCCCGCTCTGTGGCGGCTCCCCACCCACCCACCCTATCTGGGCATTTACTTGGATAGGCTTTGTATGTCAATTTCATCCAGAACCAATCAGGCCGTTTTGTCATTAGCGCCTTATACAATTCCAACACTAGGGGCGTCTGGTTGCTTCTCATGCTTACAGTCCCATACAAAACTAGTTCTGCTCTATGTATGCTGACTTCTTTCAGCACTGTAAATCTCTCACACACAATGACACCGAAGTTCCTGCTCCTGCTTGCAACCAGCCTGCTGGTCTTCTCATTTGCTAAGCTCTCCCTGACTACAAGCTCCCATAGGACGTCCTGGGAGCATTACTATGCTAAAGAGTTCCTCTTTTCAAACTTGCTCATTAGACTGACAGTGCATTTTGACCTCACTCCACTACTGATCCCAAAATTCCTCTACTATTTAACTGCTGCCTCATGAATCTCAATCTCAACCCTAGAAAGATGACTGTTACCATTTTTTTTCCGTCATAGACTCTTGTATCTCATGCTGCTAGCCATCCTGCTAGCAGGCGATGTGGAACGGAATCCTGGTCCCTCGCAGCATCACTCTGGTAATACTATCTCCTGGGCTGCTTCCTCTGGGCTCTGCATAGCCCACCTAAACTTAAAGAGCCTGACGTGCAATCTCCCTGATCTTGAGGCCTGGGTCTCCATCTACAACCCAGACATTCTGGGTCTATCTGAGACTTGGCTTAAGCCCTCTACCCCAGATTCTGTTTGCTCACTAAGTGGTTACAGTCTCCTTAGGCATGACTGATCATCTTGTAAGCGGGGTGGGGGCGTTTTGCTGTTTTACAAGTCACATCTCCATATCACACAGACTAATGTTCCTCAATCTTCCTTATGTGAATCCCTTCATGTGCTCCTCCACCTAGGTCCTGAAAAGCTACATATAGTTGTTGCCTACAATCCACCCCTTGGGGGACTGCCTGCTTTCTCCAATCTTCTGGAGAAATCAATAAAAATATCAGGCCAAAATGAACTGCTCATTCTTGGGGATATGAACCTAAACTGGCTTGGGCAAGTTCATAGCTCCCTTCTATCTTTGATTCAAAGCTACCACCTCCACCAAGGTATATCTGTACCCACTAGGATCTCCCTCAAAGATACCTCTAGTACACTTTTGGACTGGGTACTAATGAACAGGTTGGAAAGAATTGTAAATGCAGGTATCCTACCAGATTCTATATCTGACCACTCCCCCATCTTTTGTGTGTGGCAACACTCTAGCCCCCAGCCTTTGCCACCACGTTTGATCACCTTTAGGAACTTTGCCAACCTAGATGAGGCAAAGTTCCTACATGAAATCGCGGACATTGACTGGACCTTTGTTTCATAGACTCAAGATGTCCAAGCAGCTTTTGAATATTTTCTAGAACAATTTCTAGCAGTTCAAAATAGACACGCATCCCTTGTGACCGGACGTGTTTGAGTGAAACCCTCTAGGTGGTGGCACAAAAATTTACTAACTGCATTCCATGCCAGAGACAAAAACTGGAAGCGCTTCAGGAAATTTGGTCTTAACTCAGACTACCAGATGTACAGGACCCAGTGGAGCGAGTGTAAAAAGCTGATCAGACAAGCAAAAAGCTTCTACTGTAAGGGTCTTTTGTTGGATGCATCTGGTGATCCTAGGAAATTCTGGGTGCATGTGAAAACATTCCTAGGTGCAAATAAACCCCATTTAGACAATGATATGATTATTGACGGAATCCACTGCAATGACCCCGGAACTATTGCTGAAGCATTCAACAAGCAATTCTCTGACCCGTCCCGGCTCACATCCATGTTTCTCTCTGCGCAGCTTGTATCCCAATCCACTTTTCCCTCACCTTCTGTGCTTGCCCCTCCCTTTTACTTTAAGGCAGTATCTAAATCACAAGTCCTTAGCTTACTTAACACCATTTCTGATAATACTAGCGTAGGCTCGGATGAAATTGAGCCCAAACTCTTAAAGTTTGCAGCGCCTTTCATCGCCCTACCACTGTCTAGGATTTTCACCCTCTCCCTCTGCGCCGGAATTGTCCCTGAGATTTGGAAAGTGGCTAAAGTCACCCCGGTACCAAAGAAAGGAGACAAAAGAGACATGGCAAATTACCGTCCGATTGCTATCCTGTCAGTCTTGTGCAAACTTATGGAAAAAATTGTATCTATCCAGGTTACTGACTTCCTGACCAAATACAATCTTCTCTCTCCAATTCAGTATGGCTTTCGTAAAGGTCATAGCACCTCCACTGCCTTGATTCACCTGACAAATGACACCCTTACTGCTATGGACAAAGGCCTATTAATGGGAGCAGTATTTATTGACCTCACCAAGGCATTTGACCTTGTTGATTATTCTCTCCTACTTCATAGCCTCCAAGCCCTTGGTTTCTCACTCACCTCGGCAACCTGGTTTAGGAGCTACCTATCAAACAGAACCCAGACAGTAATATTCAATTATGTGGTGTCCAGCCCTATGGCAATAAACCTAGGTGTTCCACAAGGATCAATATTAGGCCCCCTTCTCTTCACCGTTTTCATCAATAGTGTCTCATCAGCTATTCCGAGCTGTAATGCGATCCTTTATCCTGATGATCTGGTCCTGTACTATAGTGACAACACAATATACACCGTATAAACCAGTCTCTCTCTTCTGCTTTCCTGTCTACTCAATCTTGGCTTCTCCATCATAAGCTAATTCTTAATGCAAATAAGACACAAACAATGCTGCTTGGGATGGCAGTCAAACTAAAACACAGCCGAGAATTATTTAAGGTATCAGGTGGCCAGGGTGGGCAAGACCTTGAATCGGTACGCTCCTTCAAGTATCTTGGAGTCCTCCTTGACAAAAACCTTAACTTTGACAAACATATTCTGAACACCTGTAAATCAGTTAACACTAAAATTGGAGTAGCCTTCAAAGCTAGCTATGTCCTCACACCGTCGGCTAGATTAGCTATTGCTAGGGGGATACTGCTTCCATCACTATCCTATGGGGTAGTCTCATGTCTAAACGTGTCCCAGTCTTTACTCAAGAAATGGGATACCACCTACAACAGTATCTGCAGGTATGCCTCTGCTTCCCCCTGGTCTAAACACCATTGCCAACTCTATGAAGACCTAAACTGGCTTCCGCCCACTTCTGTCTGTACTCTGGCCCTTAGCACCCTGACTGACAATATACTCAGGAATGACACCCCAACTTCACTTGCCTCCTTGTTATCTCCGTTTACCATCTTTGCATGGCCTTCGATCAGCTGATAAATCTCTTCTGCTTATAACTAGATGTAAATCAAAGAAAGGGACCCTAGCTTTCGCATACTCACCGGCCAAACTCTGGAATTCCCTACCTCTGGACATCTGCCTAGCTCCCAGTCATGCCCAATTTAAAACTAAATGCCACTCCTTTCTCCTAAGCCAGGTCTCCTGTACCTGTTTCAAACCACCCTAAATGTGCCATTCTATCTCTACGGTCCTGCTGTCTCACCCTCCACTGCTGCGAGCCGAACCCTAAAATTATTCCAGCTTACCTAGTCCTTTTGTCAAGGCACTTATGTCTCAACCGTTTATACTACTTATGCCAAACTGTTGTTTGCTAACTGTGTCACTATTATGTAAACCATGAATCGTGTCTAAACTCTATAACTTTACTATAAACAACTACGTACTTGTGTAATTTGGTTTCTCTGTAATACTGTTTTCTCCCCTACCCAAATGTACTCTCTTTTGTTCTACCTCTCTGTCTTTGAAATATTAGCTATTGCTAAAGGATGTTGTTATTAGTCATGTCTGTTTCTGTATGCATTATTACACTGTATCCTCCCGGGTCGTGCCTGAAAATAGTCATTTCCATGGCTAGTGCACCTACCCAGTAAACAAAAACTAAATAAGTAAATAAGGTGTGGTAAAATGGCAATGTTGAAAATCTGGAGTGAAAATATTAAAAATCCTCGAACTTACAAGCGTGCATAGGAACTGCGCAATGCACTCTCGTAAATCAGTCATTTTTGGAAATTTTTTCACCACATTTTCAACATATAGGGTTTGAGGCCTACCTCATGAACACTGTGACACTGTCATTTCGTAAATCGGTCGCGAAAGGTGGTTCCACACAGTGACTGCGAAATCACCTTTTGGGGTCAATTAATGCCATGACAGTGCCAGAATTCATGAGGAGGGTCCCAAAAACCCCATGTTGAAAATTTGGTACCAAAATTCAAAAAAATGACTGAGATATGCATCAAAGTTGAAAAAAACCCTATTTATTTCATTATACAGCTTACTGGCATTTCTTCAGTTCATGGTCTGCTTTGAAGAGTGCAGGCGTGCTCCCGATCCACTGAAGATCATCGCCGCCTCGAGTTAAGTATAGTGTGGGGAGGTGGACGCAGAGGGTGGGTGTGCGATGGGGCAGACAATCAACTAGAGACCGTTTTTTTCTTTCCAGGTGTTTGTTTTCTTTTAGGAAGACGACACAGGACTTGTGCCATGCTGGGGTGGGCTCCCAGCATGACAGCTGGAAGATTTTTTGGGGGGGGGTCAGTGTGCCATGTTGGAGTGGGCTCCTAGTATGGTAACTGGTAGTCTGTTTCTTTTGGGAGGTTTAATTGAGCCGACTGGGGATTGGGCACCCCTATCACCATTCTCACTTATGCCATGCTGGGGTGGGCTCCCAGCGTGGCACCTAGATCTCTGGGGGTGGGGAGCGCAGAGCTAATGGGAGATTGGGCACCCCCATCAGCCATACTGTGTGCGGTGGGTGGGGGGAGCACTATTCAGAGGCACTCATAGGGTTGGGAAATATTATTACAGTACTGATCAGGTGTGCCAACAGATGAAAACTGCATCTACTTTTTTAGTCTCTTTGGGGTTCTGTTTTCCTGCTTTTATCAACGCCGCTCCTACCCTTCATGAACTCTGACTCAACTTTCCAAGGATGGCAATTAGATCTTTTTTTGGAAACATTCCAAGGATGTCATTTTAGTCACTTGCCTCCTCCCAGAAAGATAGTCCTAGGAAAAGTTCACTTCAAACTGAATTTATGTTCCAGGAAGAGAAAGCAGAGACGTATACAAGCAGGATTGCCGGCAATATGCTAATCAACACTATCTTATCGCTGCTGACTGAAGCGGTCTCTCCCTTTCAACTGTACGCCACTGCATTTTCAACTGCTGTCATAGACAGCTGCAGCATTCTTTGGTGAACTGTGGCTGCGCCTGCAAACACACTGACTGAATTGGAAGACAGGGTGCTACACCTACAAAAACTCAGATGATGACACCATGTTTCTTGCACATGCATGCAAGTAAACGTAAAAATTAAATGAGGTTAGTCTGGCACAACCTACCCCCAGTAAAACCATGCTGCCTCGGGTCTTGTAGTCCATTGTCCACCAGGTGTCCCACTATTCTTTCCTTCAGTAGTGTTTCCATCACCTTCCCCACTACTGAGGTCAGGCTGACTGGTCTGTCATTTCCCGCTTCCTCTCTGGTCTCTCTTTTGTATAGAGTGACTACATCAGCTGTCCTTTAGTCTTTGGGTACCTCTCCTGTTTCCAGTGATTGGCTAAACAGGGTTGTTAGAAGTTCAGGTACCACCTCCCCTAGCTCTCTTGGCACCCTGTGGTGTACCCCTTCTGGCCCCGTAGCTTTATCGACTCTTAATCCATCCAGTGCCTTTAGGACCCTTTCCTGTGGAAAAGGACTGGTGTCCATTTAAAAAGCATAGAAACATAGAAGATGATGGCAGATATGGACTGCAAGGCCCATCCAGTCTGTCCATTTCTTTTTTCTACCTTATGAATGTGCCATCGGCATTTGCACTGTCAATGATGGCCCATCTAGTCATACTCATCTGTATTGCTCCCTTATGCCTATCCCATGCCTGTTTGAAGCCCTGCACTGTATTGGTATCCACCACTGAGGTAGGCCATTCCATGCATCCACCATCCTTTCTGCGAAAAAGAACTTCCTCATATTTCCCCTTAATCGGCCTCCCTCTAATCTCATGCTGTGTCCTCTTGTCCTGCTATTTTTCTTATACTGAAACATGTTAGACTCTTTCACCTTGTTAATGCCCTTAAGGTGTTCGAATGTTTCAATCATATCACCTCTCTCCCTTCTTTGCTCCAGGGTATACATATTGAGCTCCGTTAATCTGTCCTCATATGTTGTTTCCTTGCTCATCCTCCCTCTACTACTCTCTTCTGGCCCATTGGACTGGCAGTATAGCCTAGTGGTTGGAGTAACAAGCTGTGAATGAGCTGGTTGAATGAACGAATGGTACATCCAGCAGACCTGGGTTTGATTCCCACACACAACCTCCACTTGCATACTGTGTGACTCTGAGCAAGTCACTTAACCACCCAGTGCTCCAGAGTTGCCCCTGAAAACAGGCACTTGTGCCTAGTGGGCCTTACCTGGTTACCAAAGAATAAAATAAATAAAAAAATAAAATAAATTACCCACCCCCTCTTCTGTAAAAACTAAGCAGAAATATCAGTTCAGTATGTCTGCTTTACTGTTATCCTCCACTCTACTCCCACCCTCCCCTTTCAACCTCATTATCCCTTCCTTTTGCCACTTATGTAGCAGTAAAAGGTTTTGTCCCCTCTAACCACTGATTTTGCAATGTCCTCCTCTCCACTCCTATGATTTCTTCTTTCCTTTCCAGTGTGACTTTAGTGTGACTTTAGGAAGTACCATTCTACTGTATCCTCTCTACTGTGGATTACTAACTCTGTCATCACTGGGATGGATTATGGCCACATCACCTCAGCTATATTCATTGATCTGGCCAAAGCCTTTGACACAGTGTCCCACCCCCTCCTCCTGAGCAAACTGTGTTCAGTCAGCCTCTCAGCCGATGCTGTTGATTGGTTCTGATCATACTTCTCAGACTGTCAACAGTCTGTATGGGTGGGTGGTGCTCTGTGCCCCACCCCTGCATCATAGCCAGAGTCGTACATGGCTCCATCCTAGGTCCTGTCCTCGTCACTATTTTTCTAAATGGCCTCCTCTCTACATGTGTCTCCTCGAATACCCATATGTGTGTGGACGACACAGTTGTCTACACTTCTGGCCCTACAGCCTCTGCTGTCACTGGGACGCTCCAGCAGGATTTCCAGGATGTCCTATTCTGGTTCAAAGAAAGCCAGCTCAGGGTCAACAACAAAAAGACAGTGACCATGAACTTTGGTACCTACCAGAAACTGGCCAGGCTCTTGTCTCCACCTGTCTTCACCAGTCTTGATGACACCCCTTTGGAGGCAGACATTGCGCTAGGAGCTTTGCTCAACAGCAAGCTTGATTTCTCTAGCCACATTGACTATTCATGCCAAACTTTCTCCCCAAACTAGGTGCCCTATTCCAGGATAAAGACAGCCTCTCCTTCCAGATTTGCGAGGAACTAGTAGCCCAAATGATCCTCTTAGTCTTTGATTATACAGCTATAGTCTCTCCTCCCTTGCCAGACTGGATACCCTGTGCAATACCTTCTGCTGTTTCGTCACTGACTCTCCCCTCCATACCCATTGCTGCACCCTCTCCTCTTCCATCTCCATCCTCCCCTGCTGTTACGTTGCAGACCCACTGCACTGCCTTCATCGCCGAGTACTGGTTTGGGTCCCTCCCCGCCTATCTGTTCCCTATTGTCCCCTACTGCCTCCTCTTCTTAATTCCTTCACTCCGGGGATTCCCACACCTTCTCCGTTCCCGCCCTCACTCTACTGCTGGCCAAGTGGCCTTCTCCTACTGCCTCTCCTCTTCCATCTCCATCCTCCCCTGCTGTTACGTTGCAGACCCACTGCACTGCCTTCATCCTTGAGTACTGGTTTGGGTCCCTCCCGCCCTATCTGTTCCCTAATGTCCCCTACTGCCTCTCTTAATTCCTTCACTCCGAGTTCCCACCTTCTCCGTTCCACCCTCACTCTACTGCTGGCCAAGTGGCCTTCTCCTACTGCCTCTCCTCTTCCATCTCCATCCTCCCCTGCTGTTACGTTGCAGACCCACTGCACTGCCTTCATCGCCGAGTACTGGTTTGGGTCCTTCCCCGCCTATCTGTTCCCTATTGTCCCCTACTGCCTCCTCTTCTTAATTCCTTCACTCCGGGGATTCCCACACCTTCACCGTTCCCCACCCTCACTCTACTGCTGGCCAAGTGGCCTTCCCACTGCCTCCTCTTCCATCTCCATCCTCCCTGCTGTTACGTTGCAGACCCACTGCACTGCCTTCCATCGCCGAGTACTGGTTTGGGTCCTCCCGCCTATCTGTTCCTATTATCCCTACTGCCTCCTCTTCTTAATTCCTTCACTCCGGGGATTCCCACACCTTCTCCGTTCCCCACCCTCACTCTACTGCTGGCCAAGTGGCCTTCTCCTACTGCCTCTCCTCTTCCATCTCCATCCTCCCCTGCTGTTACGTTGCAGACCCACTGCACTGCCTTCATCGCCTAGTACTGGTTTGGGTCCCTCCCCGCCTATCTGTTCCCTATTGTCCCCTACTGCCTCCTTCTTAATTCCTTCACTCCGGGGATTCCCACACCTTCTCAGTTCCCCACCCTCACTCTACTGCTGGCCAAGTGGCCTTCTCCTACTGCCTCTCCTCTTCCATCTCCATCCTCCCCTGCTGTTACGTTGCAGACCCACTGCACTGCCTTCATCGCCGAGTACTGGTTTGGGTCCCTCCCCGCCTATCTGTTCCCTATTGTCCCCTACTGCCTCCTCTTCTTAATTCCTTCACTCCGGGATTCTACCACCTTCTCCGTTCCCCACCCTCACTCTACTGCTGGCCAAGTGGCCTTCTCCTACTGCCTCTCCTCTTCCATCTCCATCCTCCCCTGCTGTTACGTTGCAGACCCACTGCACTGCCTTCATCGCCGAGTACTGGTTTGGGTCCCTCCCCGCCTATCTGTTCCCTATTATCCCCTACTGCCTCCTCTTCTTAATTCCTTCACTCCGGGGATTCCCACACCTTCTCCGTTCCCCACCCTCACTCTACTGCTGGCCAAGTGGCCTTCTCCTACTGCCTCTCCTCTTCCATCTCCATCCTCCCCTGCTGTTACGCTGCAGACCCACTGCACTGCCTTCATCGCCGAAAGGTACTGGGGTCCCTCCCGCCTCATCTGCTCCCTATTGTCCCCTACTGCCTCCTCTTCTTAATTCCTTCACTCCGGGGATTCCCACACCTTCTCCGTTCCCCACCCTCACTCTACTGCTGGCCAAGTGGCCTTCTCCTACTGCCTCTCCTCTTTCTGGGATCTGCTTCCATAGAAACACAGAAACATAGAATTTGACGGCAGATAAGGACCGCTTGGCCCACCTAGTCTGCCCATTTTTCTACCTAACAGATAAGCTGCAGATCCTAGTTAACCAACAGCTTACTTCCTCCTACCCCCCACTAGGACTGCCTTATGCGTGTCCCATGCATTCTTGAAGTCCCCCACTGTTCTTGACCCCACGACCTCCTCAGGGAGGCTGTACCATCATCCACAACCCTCTCAGTGAAAAATACTTCCTCACATTACCTCTGAGCCGTCCCCTTCTATCTTCAAATTGTGCCCTTGTTCTTGCACATCTTTTCGGGAAGATGCTACTCTCTTGGACTTTGTTAATTCCCTTGAGGTACTTGAAAGTTTCTATCATGTCCCCTCTCTCCCTTCTTTCCTCAAGGGTATACATATTAAGCTCCTTTAGTCTTTCTTCGTATGTCTTCTGGTGCAGACCCTGCACCATTTTGGTTGCCCTCCTCTGGACAGCCTCCACTCTGTCTATGTTTTGCGGAGATGGGGTCTCCAGAACTGCACACAGTACTCCAGATGGGGTCTCACCAACTGTCTGTACAGAGGGATAACAACTTCCTGTTTTCTACTATTGATGCCTCTTCCTATGCATCCCAGTATCCCCCAGCCTTCCTTACTGCCTTCTCACATTGCTTGCCCACCTTTAGGTCATCTGATATAATTACCCCCAGGTCCCTTTCTATTTTTACTGTTGTCAGTATCTCACTCCCCATTGTGTACGTTTCCCCTGGGTTTTTGTTTCCCATGTGCATTACCTTGCACTTCTTTGCATTGAATCTGAGCTGCCATACATTTGACCATTCCTCCAACCTTGCCAAGTCCCTTCTCATCCTTTCCACTCCATCTTGTGTATCAACCCTGTTGCAGATCTTTGTGTCATCTGCAAAAGACATACTTTTCCTTCCAGTTCCTCTGCAATGTCACTATAAAGACATTAAAAGGACCGGTCCAGTACTGAACCCTCGCGGTACCCCACTAGTAACCTCCTTTCGTCACTGTGTACTCCATTTACTACCCTTTGAGTCCTGTTGTCTAGCCAATTTTTATCCAGGCTACCACCTTGGGACCCACTCCAAGGCTGGCTATCTTGTGTATTAATCTTTTGTGTGGGACTGTATCAAATGCCTTGCTAAAATCTAGGTAGGCCATGTCCACAGCCCCTCCCTGGTCTACTACTTTGGTAACCCAGTCAAAGAAATCTATTAGATTCGTCTGACATGACCTTTCTATCATAAATCCATGCTGCCTTGGGTCCTGTGCCCCACTGGCCTCTAGGTACTCAACAATTCTTTCCTTCAGAAGTGATTCCATCATTTTCCTTACCACTGAGGTCAAACTAACCGGTCTGTAGTTTCCTGCCTCTGTCCTGCTCCCACTTTTGTGAAGAAGAATCACATCTGCCCTCCTCCAGTCCTTGGGTACCACCCCATCCTCCCATGATTTGTTAAACAGAGTAGTCAGCGGTGTCACTAGTTCTACCCTTAGTTCTTTTAGAATTCTTGAGTGAACCCCATCAGGCCCCATTGCTTTGTCCACCTTCAATTTAATTAGTTCTTTCAGAACCCTTTCTTCTGTAAATGGACTGTTATCGACCCCCGTCTTCAGAGTGTTTCTCTTGTTTGGTTTAGGTAACTCCCCCTCCTCTTCCTTTGTGAATACTGAGCAGAAATATTCGTTCAGTATCCCTGCTTTTTCACTGTCACCCTCTACCCACATTCCTTCCCCTTGATTAAGCTTCAGTATCCCTCCTTTGGTCTTTCTTCAGCCCCTAATGTACCTATAAAAGGTCTTGTCCCCCTTCTTAACAGAATTGGCTATCCTTTCCTCGGTTTGGGCCTTTGCTATTCTGACTGCCTTCCCAGCCTCTTTCTGCTTTAACTGATAAAGTTCTCTGTCCTGCTCCTTCTGTGTTTCCTTATATTTCCTGAATGCTGTCCTTTTCTCCTTAATCTTCCTACCTCTTTTGAGAACCATAACGGTTTTTCCTTGTTGTGTTTTATTGATTTGTTTTACACAAAGGCTTGTTGCCTCTGTGATGGCTGTTTGATCACTCCCATTGTTCCTCCACCCTCCTTCTTGCCCGTTTGCTAGTGCTTTTCTGAGGCACTCTCTCATTTCCCAAAGTCAGCCCTCCTGAAGTCCAGTACTCTTGCTTTTGTATGGCTTGATTGTATGGCTGTGTTTATCGTGAACCACACTGTTTGGTGGTCGCTTGTTCCCAGATGGCTACCCACTTCTAAATCTGAGATTCTTTCTCCATCCCCATTTGAGAGTACCAGGTCTAAGATTGCTCCTCCCGAGTGGGTTCCAATACTAGCTGTCTGAGGCATGCCCCTGTAGGGCATCAAGAATGACCCTGCTCTTGGATGTGCCTGCAGCAAAGGTGCTCCAGTTAACATCTGGCATATTCAGGTCCCCCATCAACAATATCTCCCCTTTTTCTGCCATTCTAAGAAAACCTTCTATCGTTTCCTTGTCCATTCCCTCCCCCTGAGATGGGGGTCTGTATACAACCCCCATGCGGATTGTGGTGCCATTTCCTGTCTCCAGGGTGACCCAAGTGCCTCATCTGCTCCCTGTTTACTCTTTAGTTCTGTTGCTTTGATCCCTTCCTTTACATAGAGAGCTACTCCTCCTCCTCTTTTACCCTCCCTGTCCCTCCTGTAGATTGTGTATCCTGGTATGTTGACATCCCAGTCATGGTTCTCTGTGTACCATGTTTCTGTGACTGCCACAATATCCATAACCCTCTTCCATCAAGGCCACTAGTTCAGGGAGCTTGTTACACAGACTATGGGCATTGGTACTCATCACCCTCCACTTTTTGATAGCCTTACCCCTTTTAGCCCCATTTCTGTCCCTAATGCCTTTGCCTTTTTTTCCATTTAAATCTGTTCTACTCCCTAATAACTTCTGTACCTTGGTGTTTACCTCACTAATCACCATGTTTTGTGGGAGGCTCGAATTCTCTTCTCCTTTTCAATTACTTCCCCTTGGCTGGTTAATCTTGTACCAATGAAGCATTTAAACCTCTCACTAGGATCCTGGTTTCCCCCGGACAGATGCAGACCATCACACCAGTATAGGTCTGCATCCTCAAAGTAGCTCCCCAGTCCCCAATGAAGCCAAGACCCTGAACTCCCACCAGTTTTCAACCACTCATTGAATTCCCTGGTGAGGAGTGCCCTAGCATCTCCTTGCCATAGACAGGCAGCACCTCCGAGAAGGTTACCGTATCGCTACTTGTCTAAGGCCCCTTCCCAACTCTACAAACTCCTCTTGCACTGCTCTGATCCCATTCCTAGCCAGGTCATTTGTCCCTAGGTGGACAATGACATCCAGCTCCCTCCCTCGTGCAGCTCCTCCCGTGATCCTGAGGATTCGCTTCCTGTCCCTCCAAGCCGTGGCACCAGGAAGGCACCTTACCTCCCTCTCCCCTTCCTCCCCCATTTCTACCCCCTAATGATTGAGTCCCCACCAGGAGTTGTTTCTTCCCTGTGGGGTCCCATGCCACCCTCCTGTGGGTCTCCTTTGTGAAGGTTCCCAGCATCCTCCTTGGTCTCCACTGCAGGTGCCTCCATAGAGGAACCACTATCCACCAGAGGAGCAAATGAATTGTGGAGAGGTGCAGCTGGAGGGATGCAACTCTGTTCCACCACCCTCTCCCTCCTTGAGCCCACCGTGGCCCAACCTCTCCTCTTTCTTGGCAACCTCTGAGGTACTGGCATTGGCCCTGGTGGTCCCTGGGTGGGGGAGGAGGTTTCACGAATCCTAGCCAGGTCAGCCTGGAGACTGGCAACCTTCTCTCTCAGACCAGAGAGGTGCCTGCAAATAGGGCAGCATCGCAGCCTCCAGAATGTCTCCCAGAACACTGCCGCCCCACAGCCATTGCACTGCATCACTCCTATCATGTCTTATTTTGTGTCCTCTCTACTGTTTCTCTGGATGCTTATTCTCTCCTCTCCTTACAACTCTCACCCTTCCTGTTCTGGGACAGCAACTTCCTATCTTCCCTCTCCCTCCTCTGCCTCCCCCCTTCTCTCCCTGCCTTTAGACTCCACCTAAGTGACAAATCAACTAGGGGGCAGGCATTCAAGCTGGAGGGGGGCAGATCTGGAGGAAATGTGAGGGGGAAGTTCTTCACTGAGAGAGTGGTGAGTTCTTGGAATAGCCTGCCAGAATGGGTGGTGGGGGTTGATTCAGTGGACAAATTCAAGAGGGCTTGGGACAACTACATGGGGCTAAATAAAAGTATAAAGGGAATGGAAGGGAGGGGGTAAATATAAACCAGATAGTGCGGGGGGGGGTATATTTGGGCAAGCTGGATGGGCTGCTGGGTTCTTTTCTGACGGCAAATTTCTATGTGTCTCTAAGTATCTATGTATAAGGCAACTCCTCTATGTGCTCCATCCCCTAGTCACTGCCTTTCAGCTTTTACCCCTACCCCAACAAGCGCTGTTCACATTAGCCTCACATCTGATTGTTTATTGCTCACTGCTGCATACAATGTATATAATACTGCATTTATATTATGCTAGCATGTATTACCACTGTCTATGTACACCAGTTTCCCTGTAGTTGCAATGCTGACTCTGATTTGCATTTGTAGTTGTTCTCCCTACAACCTCTTCCCCAGATTACACCTGGAGAAGAGCTTTTGTGCAGCATGCCTTTCCCGGTTACCAACTTTTTCAATAGAAACATAGAAATTGTCGGCAGATAAGGACCACTAGGCCCATCCAGTCTGCCCATAAGCCTATCCTTTTTTGCAACCTTTGACCCTACTTGGTCAATGGCACTCTTCTTCCTCCCAAGAGTTCACTTATGCCTGTCCCATGCATGTTTGAACCCTCCCACTGTGTTTGCTCCCACCACTTCCTGTGGCAGACTGTTCCATGTGTCCACCACCTTCTCCATGAAGAAAACCTTCCTCACATTCCCCTGTACCCTGCCCCCTTCCAATCTCATATTATGGCCCCTCGCTCTTGTACTTCTCCTATATTGAAAGATGTCACCCCTCTGCACTTTGTTTATGCCCTTAACTCATTACCTCCAATAGCATCTTCAGAAGTCTGAACTATCCATTTGTACAACCACCCACAGTAGAATGCTCTTCAATAGGTGCCCCAATGAGCAGGTCTGCTGCTCTTTTCATGTCCTGTACCCCCTTATTTGGTAATTCCCTGGCCTCCTCCCTACTGAACACCAAGGCAAAGTACTCATTCGATATCTCCGCCTGCTCTCCGGCCTCTTCCACCCACCACCAGCTGACCTCTACCTACCGAGCTGGCACTTGACTCTCCTCCTCTCCCCAACATACCTAAAGAAGCCCTTTTCCCTGTCCCATATCCCTTGCACCAGCCTCTGCTTCTTCCTGGCCTTTGTCCCTCTCACCACTTTAGTGACCTGCCTAGCTGCAAGGTGATAGTTTTCCCTTTCCCTGTCTCCTCTTGTTTTTTTGTACCTACTGTCAGCAGCCTTCTTCTCCCTTAATGCCTCCTGGACCTCCTTATTTCACTAGCATGGCTTGCGAGACCTGCCTCCCTTCTGTGGCCAAGAAACCCAGGCTATTTTTCAAAAGGAATCTGGCAATGCAAAGTCTATAAAGCGATATTCCATTCCCCCCTTTTTATACTTAATTCTAATGTCATTCCACCTTTTGGCCAGCTCCACCGGCTCATGGAAAGGCCTGCATAAGTTCTGCCCATTGGCCATCCTGGGTCTTGGAGAGGTTGTTACCCAAGGGGTGCCTGCTTTGGATCTGATGCTTTGCCCGGATCATCTGTTTTGGGTCTAACTTGGGGGGGAGAGGAGGGGCTTGCGTATTACTTCCATCCTCTGAGGCAGCCCGGGAAGTGTTCAGACCCTCTTGGAGATCTCCATCTGGAGTTTCCACCTTGTGCTGTGTGTGGAGATTATAACTTGCGCCTTCCATCTGCTGGTGGTCCATGCCCAAATCCCTAGTTGGGGGTAGGCAAAATAACAATGCCAGGGGAGAGAGAGAGACACTATGTTCTGGCATGGGGGTGGGGGGTTCAGTATCCTGTAATTGAGAGTGACCATCTCCTGTCTTGGCAATAGTTACCCACATTTACTTAAGGCTTTGTAAAAAGTCAAAAATGGAAGACATTTGTAATGAAACAGGACTTGCCTGGTTCTTGGTCAGGTATCCAGTTACTTGTGTAGTTCCTGAAGTCTCCACATTTACGGGTGCAGGAATGGTCATTCCCATGTCTGCATCCACTGCTGTGGACATGTAATCCATGTCTTACCCCAGGTCCCCTGCTCTTACTAGCCTTGGGGAGCCCCAGGCTGCACCAGTGCATTGTTTCTTGCAGCCTGCCCTGCGCAGCACTTCTTTTACCCTGCTGCCAGAGAGAGAAACTGGTCTGGAAGAGTTTTTGATCCATTGTGTTTGCCCCCTGATTATGTAGTTCAGCAGAACAAGAGATCGTTCTTTGTGGCAATGTGGGTTGGCCAGGGTGTGGCAAAACTCTCTCACTATGGTATGGAGAGACTGAGTGCATAACTGTGGGTCTTTTCTTCTTGCTCCGCTCTTTCACATCCATTTTCCTATGTGGAGAGTAGTTATAGATGCAGTCATACCTCCAGGGACATTAGTAGAAAAAGTTCTGCTGTCCTTTCCAGGGTAGCCGCATTTATGGCTGTGCAGCACCTGTCTATCAGATATCTGCCGCACAGCTGATATTGTCAGACATGGAGCAGGAACCACCTTTGATGTTACCAGTGGTTCTCTCGATGCTGTCACAGAGGAGCTGACAGTGTCAGATGGGAGCTTCACCGGACTAAGCCGTGTTATGTCTGGAGCTGTTTGCAGTATGCTGGCCTGTTGAACTCCATAGATTTCCAGCTTTCTCTGCTTCACTCATTCCTCTTCTTCCTCAGTCATCCAGAATGGTGCTTATTTTTTCTTCAATAACTCGGCATCCAGTTACTCTTTCTCACTGGGTTTCTACAGCATATCAGCTGTCTCGGGTGAAACTGATTCTGGATTGAAATCAGTACTTGCAATAGCAGCTATAACCTCCCCAGCATTACCAGGTAAGGAATTGGGTGCTTTTTCTTCTAAATCAGCACTGTTTACTTCGGGCTCATACAAACACATGACGAAGCCAGCAGAAGAAGACCATTTGGTCTCTCTAGTTTGCTCGTATTGTAGGGTTCACAGCTTGAGTTACTGTCCCTGCCCTCTGTCATGAATATCAACTGGTACAGTAAGTACAAGTGGGTGCAGAAAAGGGTTCAGAAGTTTTCACGACACACTCAAATGCTCCCTCATGAGTCCAGGTGGGGAGAGAAGCTATCTCCACCACTTAGGCAGCCACACCATCCTCCTCCATCCTTCAACAGGATGCATGCAGCACCCCCCACAGGAAGAGTAGAGGAATTTCTCCGTGTCATGGCCAGCATTCCCTCATCAACAAAACAGGCCCATGTAACCCCCAGGATGTACCTGGAAGCAAGCTATTATACCTACTTGTGCCTTTCCTGGTTAAAAATGACAACTAACTAAAAAAGAGCCAGCAGTAGGCTTTAGATGTTAAAAGACTGAGAACAATAGAGTTTGATTTTGCATAGTGCCTGTCGCACACATTGCATCCTGAAGTGCATAATGAGGCGAGTTTGATACTGGTAGTGCAGGGATATTAAAATAGAACAGGCGCAGGACGCATCACGGAGGTGTGGGCAGCATCTTCAGTAATGGAGGTCTGGTGCTGGTTCAGAGATGACTAAGTTTTACATTTGCAAAACAAAAAAAAAAACAGCAACGAATGAACCACACACTTTAGATTACATTGGTAGGCTGTATGATGGCAGATATACTTCCATAGGCAAATGCCAGACGCAGAGTTGAGGCTGGAAATGATTTATTCATAAAGTCAGTGCAAACAGACATCAAAAGTTCAGAAATCCAGCAGAGGTTATTTGGATACAAGGTACAAAAGCAGATAGACTGCTTTGGTTTACTATGTTAAGCAGTCTATCAGAAGAACACTGCTATGGTACGGGGTCATGATGTCACACACAAAAACAGTGCGGCAGATAACCGCGCATGAGCAAAAGCACTATGCACAAAAAACATTGGTCTAAACACCAACTGTAACAAAAATGCTGTCTGCTCATTCAAATCAATAGGGGTAATGGAACAACGCTGTTGTTTTGTTGGGGGCTGCGCCCCCCCCTCCACACCCTCGGAATTATGAAATTCAGCTCTGAGGGGGTGTGGACCTCGGGGATAAGTTACAACTCAAGAGGGGGGAAGTTTGTTTCTCGGCCCCCAAAAAATCAAATTCAGGAGTCAGGGAATCAAACCCAATCAAACCCTGGTCCCTTGGTCTCCTCCACCACATGGTCTAGTGTCTTAGCCAGTCTGCCACAGGAGTGGTTGAACTAGGCACCAGATCTGCAGCCTCTTGATCCCTTCCCCATTCCTCCGTACAGTGACAGGGGTAGCAGTGATTTCCTGCTGCTATTATATCCCTGTTGTTTTGAATGACTTCACTCTTTACACAGCGTGGTTATTGCTGTGCTGTTCTTGTAGTACTATATGGAACCGGTACCCACTGCTACCCAATGCGCCAGTGCTTTGCTCCTCTCAAGCTTTATCAGGGTGAAATAGAATATAATTTGGTTTTATACAGTGCCTTTTGTACTAGTGGTGCTTGAATACTGACTGCCAAGGTTAGTTACTATGCTGATACTGCCCTTCAGATGAAGCGTTAAGTCGAGGGTCTGTCTGCCTGTTCTGTTGGTGGTTCAGGTGGACGTTATAAGATCCCATGGTGGTTCTCAAAAAGTATCGTGGAATTTCTCCATTGTCCTGGACAACTTTCCCTAAAAAACAACAACCATGAACAGCATAGTCTGGCACAATTTTAGAAGGTTTATATCTGTATTCCGCTCCCCCGGGATGATTGTCTAGTTCTCCTTTCCCAATCAAAAAAATAAAACAAAAAATAAATGAAAATACCAGTGGGCACCACCTCTATTGCTGGATTTCAGATCTCATCAGGCATTGATGACATTCAACCAGTGATGGAATCTCCTTGAATCCTATGCATTGGTCTGAACAAAACCACCGGCCACAGTCAGGTCCAAGCAATCCTGCGGTCGACTCCCATCGGGTCACAATTCTCTGATGGTCAGATCCAAAAATCTGCCCCTGGATCCAGACATCCAACTCACCTGACCTTCAGTCCTCAGAATTCAAGTGAGGATCTGCGATCCTGGCTTGGTTGAATGGAGATCGGATCCAGAAGATGGATAGTGGGACTATTCTTTGAGGACACTTGGATCGCAAAGGGCACTACTGGAGGACCACTATTTTATACACTGTATCCAAACGGACTTTGCAAAGCAGTGAGTCATATACTGGTAGTGCAGAAAGTGTGTCTGGTAAACATGCGGCAGTGGTTAGGCACTCTAATACTTGGAGGCTGCCCCAGTGAGCCAGTGGCAGTACGTTACACTGACGTACAGATGACAGGGGAGCAGAAGCTGACCTAGGTCACCACTACGGGAGGCAAGCCAGCTGTAGTCCACTGCCGAGAGGCAATATACCTTGACAAGGGAGGGTTAGCAGTAGATTACAGCGCCACAGTGACCCCTGCAGGCAGGCTAGAGAGCTGGTTTCTACCATAGGAGAACGTGGTACATGCCGAGGATGACAGAGGCACTGCTGATGCCACAGGGAATGGGGGGGATGTGGGTAGAAAATTGTGGGAAAAAAATCACAGCTGCTGCCTAAATTATAGCTTTGATCTGAATGGAGTATATCCCTGACTGATGGCAGAAGGGGTAGGGGATAAAAACCTATATAGAACCAAATAATGATCAATGCTTTAAAGGGGAACAGTCAGCACAAGGGGCTCTCCTCACTCAAGTGTGGGGTTAGTCCCCATGGGCACTTTCTGTGCAAGAAAATGTTGGTTTACTTACAATCTATTACACTACAGTAAACAGTATCAGACTAATTTTGCTTCCTTCTAGGCTGACATCTTCTGAAACTAAAAATCCCAGAATGCCCAGCAGCTGATGTCAGACCAGTTCTGCAGCAGTGGGAAATTCAATAGCCTGCAGTGCATGTTAGTTCATGTAAGCTCTGATCTTTTGTTTGCTGGTCCCATTGTCCTTCCAGGGCTAAGTACAGTCGACGAGGACTGTACTTTGCTCCTGGAGAAAAGCAGATCCAGAAAACATCTGGGGCAGGATTCCCAAAGAAGCGCAAAGGGCAGCACAAAAGTGTGTGCTGCACCTTGTGGTTACGCATGTTGGAAATTATGCTGTTCGCAGTTGGATAGCACACCACACTATCTGACTGTGAATAGGGGCTGGAGTGGGCAGTGCTAACCCAGGAAAACTAACGCTTATCCCAGTAGCGCTGCCCCGACAGCCAAGCAGGAGAATGGCCACACAATGAATAGCACTGCTGTGCTAAGTCCCACTCACAACAGCTCCCATGTAAATGAGCCCATTGGGCATGCAATGCACTAGGTGGCTAGTTGCATGCCCATTATAGACCCATTTAAATGGACTGTGGGCAGTGCAGTGTGGCCCCCCCAGTTCTTGCCTGATGTAGCCGCAGTCTCTGGTGGTCTAGTGTCCCTTCCCCCATTCTCCAATCGCTGTCCCCATCCACAAATATATGTCACCTTGGTAGTCTAGTGCCCCCTCCCAATAAAGTAATGTTTCCCCGGTAGTCTGGTGGTTCCTCCCCCTCCCCATTTGTCCGGTCACTGTCCCCATATTAAAAAAAAGAAAGATTCCTGGTAGGCTGTGGTCCCTCCCCTGTTGTCCAATCACTGATTGCTGTCCCAGTAATAACTGGTTGAAGAACCTCCTTGTGGTATGGTGGAACCCCCACCCCAGCAGGTAGTGCCCTACTACCCCGATCCCCTCATCCCCAAACTGAGCCGGCAACTGGCACAGCCCTCCTCTCACCACCAAGGCCAGCCACTAACTGAACTGTCAGTAGAGCATGTATATTACCCAGTACGGCGCCCATTGACGGCTCAGTGGGTGGCTGCTGTGTGTGAGGGCTGTGCCTGCCAGTGAGATGAGAATGAGGAGCAGGGTGATGGGGCACTACCTGCTGAGGAAGATCCACTAGACTAGCAGAGGGGTCCCTGGACAGTTATTACCAGGATGGCAATTGGCAGTCAGGAAGGGGGAAGGGACCACACGCCTACAAGGGAACTTTCTTTTTTTTATACGGGAATGACAGTCAGACAACAGGAGAGGGAAGGGACCACTAGACTTCCAGGGAACTCTGTTTTATACGGGGACAATAATTGGACAGTGGGGAAGGGGGAGGGATCACTAGACTACCAGGGAAACACAGCTTGACTGGGGATTGGGGAGGGGGCAGGGCCATGAGACTACCAGGGAAACATTACTTAATGGGGGATCAGGGATTGAGGACATGGAGGGACCACTAGACCACTAATGACACTGTCATTTTTTTGTCTTACAGGTACGGCGAATGGCAGTACCTCTGGCAGCCACTAGGGTTGTACGGAATACTGCCTGATCTTGGTCAGTGGTATTTTCTCCACTCAAGGGACCTCCGCAACAGGCCCTTGTGTGGAGAAAATCCTTTGTGAATGGGACTGCGCTGATATGCAGGTCCCCTCCCCCTCATTTACATTGCAGATCCCCCAGACTCTTGCCCTGTCACAAAACCAGTTTGCGGGTACAAACTGGTCTTTTGTGAATACTACATTGGGGCAAAACCTAGCTTGCATGGCACAAAGTGGATTTACAGCAGGGTACAGTTTTGTGAATCTGGACCCGATCGGAGATTATAAAAATTTGAACATGTACTTCAGGCTATTGAATTTCCCACTGCTGCCCCAGCTCTGACATCAGCTGCAGGGTATTCTGGGATTTGTAGTTACAGATGTCAGCCTAGAAGTGAGCAAAATTAGCCTAATACAATCTGCTGTACTATAGTAAACAGTAAGTAAACCAAAATGTTTTTGCACACAGAGTGCACATTGGGACCAGCCCACACTTGAGTGTGGGGTCCCTTGTGCTGATTGTTCTCCTTTAATGACTGCTTGCAAGTTTTGTAAGTGATATTGTTATGTTTAGCGATGGAGGGAAAACGAATTTAAATAAAGCCGTATCTGCTGAAGAAAGACGTGCTAGGTAAGTTGGTAATCATACATGACCTGTAAGATATAGTAAAGGTGGGGTGGGGATTAGGTGCTGGTGCTGGTGCTGCCATTGTTTATGTCTGGGGAGTGGGAGAGAGAACGTGCTGAACACCGGCTTAAACTTTCCACGGACAGTGATGTTTGGGGCTGAGGGTGGGGTGGGTGGGGAAAGTGGTTATAACATTTACCTCTGTTGCTGGCATTTGGAGGCTGGGAAACGGGAGAGAGAAAGTGCTGCATGACATGTAATGGGTGCGACTACACAATTGCAGCTCACCTGCCTTAAATAGGTAATAAGCAGGGGATCTTGTACCTGAATTCTGGGGGAGTCCAGGTAGGAGTCATAAAGTGATGATGTGTATCGGACTGAAAAGACAAATACAGCCATGTTTTATTAGTGAAATTGTTATGCTTACGTAGCGAGAGTGAGTAAATTAATTGTAATACGAATTCCTTGTGCTGTGGTTGCTGTAGACCATGCAGGACCTAATAGAGGTTGCTGTAGACTATGCAGTATCTAATAGGGATTGCTGTAGACCATGCAGGATCTAATACAGGTTGCTGTAGACCATGCAGGACCTAATTGGGGTTGCTGTAGACCATGCAGGACCTAATAGGGGCTGCTACAGGTGGCAACAGAGAAAGTCCCCTCGGTAGGCTGTACCTGTTTTTACAATGTATTTACCCAGGATTGCTCGGCCGAGATGCAACATCTCATTTTCATCAGAGTCCTGTTTTCACCCATTTCCAAAGCTGGGTGTACTGATGTGCTGGGATGTTAAGTGAGTTGCGGAGGGATAGCCCAGTGGTAAGGCGGTAGTGGTTCTACCCACCATGCTGGTGAGTGACCCAGGTTTAGGAGCAGCCTCAGGTTGTTGGAAGTCATCCAGGGGAGGGAGAGGATTGTGTGGCTGAAGGACTGGGACGCTGGGGTGCATAGGGAGGGGTATCACCAGCAGAAAGAGGTAAGTGGTGTTGCCTCTGTATAGATTGATGGTAAGGCCCACCTAGAGTACTGTGTTCAGTTCTGGAGATCACATCTCCAGAAGGACATAGAATGGAGGTGGTTCAAAGGAGGGCAACTAAAAAGGTACAGGCTCTGCATCAAAAGCCCTATGAGGAGAGACTAAAGGACCTCAATATGTACATCCTAGAATAGATGAGGGAGAGGGAAGATATGACAGAGACCTTTAAATACTTTACGGGGGGTAAATAAGGTACAGGAGGGGAATATTTTTCAGTAAAAAAAAAAAAGGCACTCAAGAACAAGTGGACGTGCTATGAAGCTGGAGGGGGATAAATTCAGGAAGTGAGGAAGTATTTCTTCACAGAAAGAGTAGTGGATTCCTGGAACAGCCTTCCAGTGGAGGTGGTGGGGACAAAAACAGTGGTGAGGTTCAAAAATACATGTGATAGGCATAAGGGAATCTCAGTGGAAAGGAAGGGAGAGAGAGAGAAAGAGACAGAGATCGATTAAGATCCATAGTGATACTATAGGTAGAGAAGAATGTGCAGACTAGGTGGGCCACATGGTCATCTGATGTCAGATTCTGTGTTTATATCCTGGGGGGCGGTCTGGTTTCTCTTAGGTCCATCTGTGATTACCACTAGGTGCATGAATGATGCAAGATTACAAGTCTTTTCGTGCTGGGAAATCACCATGGGTTGGAATCTTACTTGACCAATCAGACTGCAGAGTGCACTACACCTATACAATGGCTCATTTGCATGCTGCAATTTGATTGGCCAAATAATATACAGTGTAGGTATATTACAAGTATACTGATGGGGTGATGCTCTGTTTTTGACAGAATACTTGCCTCCTCCCATGACACTGCAAGAGGTGCCTCTGAATCTGGTTGGACCAAATAGATGTGAGTGCATGTACGATGTGTCTGGTTTGGGCAATGAAAGCCTCCCAATTTTACCTGGAATGATCTGTGCTACATCCCCAGAAAGGACAGGAAAAGATACCTGCCAGGTGAGTGTAAAGAGTAATGGTCTCTCTGTCCACCTGTCTGTCTGTCTGTCTCTATCTCTGTCTGTCTGTCAATTGACAGACAATATCTATCCCTCTCTCTCTCTCTCTCTAGACAGTATCTGTCTGCTTATCTATCTATCTATTGGCAGTATCTATCTAATCTATCTATCTATCTATCTATCTAGTTTATTAAGTTTATTGTTACAATTATTTAAAGTGTATAATCCACAGACAAACACAATACACACTAGATTAAAAACACAATATCAAAAAATAGAAGTACAATAAACCATTATTATAAGACATTTACAAATGTAAATATTTTACAGGGTTCTTTACAAAATCTAATTGTTGCACAAGTTACTAGCATATTCTCACCCATTAACATTCTTCCTAAAAGTTCCTCCCTTTCAAGGCTATCCATGTTTTTCAAAAACTGAGCCAGCCATTTTCCCCTGACTTCATTTAACAAAGGGCAATCAGACATCACATGTGAAGTTGTTACAACTTTCATAGGTTCACAGATACGTGGTCGATGTTCATTTAACTTTCCCCAAGCCATATGTTGTGACTTATAATAATAGCAAAATGTTTTCTATGCTCAGAGTTTTGACACCAGTCTAAATAACATTGTTCGTTTTGAATATACCTGTATAAGGATTTGATATTGTAAGAATAATGTTGATGTGTTAATTTTCATACTGTCCATTTGTAGACTAATGTCAAGTCATCTGGTTGTTACATTCTTTATATAATCTGAAATATTAAATAGGGCCTCATTATTGTAAAGAGAATACATCCTGGATTTTTGAATCTTAGCATTAAGTTTATTAACCCACGATGGGTAGTATATTTTTTAACTATGGTGCAAAAATGCCTCCTCCTAGGAAGCAAATCCAAATTTGATACTTGTTGTATTAACTGTTCTTTCCCAGTACTTTAGTGCTCTTATATTAGCTGATATTTCTATAGCTGGAAAATGTGTTTCCCTTTTTAGATGTATGCCTGACACTGCACCTGGTAGTCCCAGTGCATTCCTCAAATACAAATTTTGTGTTGGCTCTAACATCGAGCTATTCTGTTCAAGTCCCCATAAAGCATAGTGGCTCTCACTTTAACCTTATAAACACCTTTAAGAGCTCAACATGAATTATCCATAAACCTTTTACTAAATCTCTTAACACCCAGCACTAATTGTTTACCTTTCTGTTTTATGTGGAGTGCAGTTCATATTGCTTGAAATTATAGCACCTAAGTAATTAAAATTAATTCGCCACTTCAAGTGGTTTGTTGTTTAGTTTTCATGCATATTGTTTTTTTAACCATATAACCAAATATCATAATCTTAGATTTGCTGCTATTTACTTCTAAGTATAAATCATTCAAGGCTGACTGGACATTATCCAAAGCTTTTTGCAACCCTGACACCAATTTAGAAATTATACTGGCGTCATCGACGTAAAGTAATATATTTATTTTTTGATCTCTAAACATTGGTGCATCCATATCTTGGGTAGCTAAGTAGCATATTATCTGGTCTGTATAGACGTTAAATAGCATGAGGAGATATTAAATAGCAAGGGGGCCAAAAGGCACCTGTGCTTTACTCCTTTGTTAAGGGAGACTGGGTGTTAGCTTCCCATCTAATGCGTACTTTATTCTTGATGAAGTATTTGTATGGATGAAAATCAGCAATTTCAAAAGTCTTGGATCTATTTCCTAGGACATTAGAATTTTCCAAAGTACGTTCCTATTAACATTATCAAACACTTTTTTTAGATATAAAACGCAGCAGTACAGCCTCCCCTTCCTTAACTTAATAACTTTAACAACTAGAGAATTAAGTATGAATGTGTTACTGGTGATGGATCTGCCCTTTCTAAATCTGAATTGATTCTCAGAAATGGTTCCTTTTTCTTAAACCCATAATCTCAGTCTCTCCAACAAGACTCTTGAATGTATCTTAACCTGGATGCAAATCAAGAAGATTGGCCTATAGTTTTCCAGATCATTTTTCTCCCATTTCTTATGGATAGGCACTATTACTGTAACTAACCATATCTGGGGTAACTTAAGGTTGTTATTAATATAAGTAAATAATCTGGCCAACATCTCTGACCACCATGTGCTATCTGCCTTAAGCATTTCCACTGTAATTTCATCTATCCATCTGTCTGTCTGTCTGTCTGTCTGTCTGTCTATCTGTCTACAGACAGTATCTATTTGCCTGTCTATCTATTGACAGACAGTATATATCTGTCTATTGACAGTATCTATCTATATATCTATCTAGCTATATATCTGCCTACAGACATCTGCCTGCCTGCCTGTCTATCTATCTATCTGACAGTGTCTATATCTGCCTGTCTGTCCATCTGTATAATTGACCATCTATTCCAATTATCATCTATTATTAATGTATAAATGTGTGTAACAACCCCTCCTTACAATAGGGGGAGGTATTTGCCTGTCATGGACTGATGCACTGGCATTGCCCCTGTAGAAGATCAACTAGAAGGAGGAGCTTCAGTAAAGTAGACACAGTAAGTAAGGCACCTACATAATCTGTACTGTAAAGCTGAAGTGGAAGCTAGATGTGGGTTAAAGTGAGAAAAGGGTGTGGAGCTGCTTCGAGGCTCTGTGGGTTGCCGAGGCCCCAGAAACAATCATAATTCGAGGTTGTTAAAGATGGTTTACCCTGAACTCTGGTAGCCTGTTACGGTGGGACTTTTGGCACTAGAGCAGATTCTTGGGACCTAGGATCTGAGAGCATTTTCTGTGTGCATCATCAACAGAAGGGGAGCTTGTAGCAGGACCACTGGGAGGTACAGGATCCAAAAGAAACAACCAATGGTTAGCTGACCTGTGAAGGTTTCCTGAAATTTTCAAGGGAGATTCTGGTGTGTGTGTGTGTGTCTGTGTGGGGGATTCCAGAGACCAGCCAGTATAGAGACAGTCCATCTAAAGATGATAGGCAAGTCTACAGCAGAGAAACAGTGATATCAAACAACAGCTGCAGCCAAAGTCAATTGTTTATTGCCTTAAACATGAAGACCAGCACTTCCCCAAGCATTGGAGGTAACAGGTAGAAAAGGTTCTCCAGAGCTTCAGCCAAATGCTGCAGAGAAGGGAGCAGTCAGACAAGTTAGGCAGTTCATCTCTTGTGTATGTGGAGGGATGGTATGAACCAGTTCTCTCAGTGGCAGAAGCACTGGCCTGCCCTGTGGGAGAAGGGGTCCATGCAAGCTAGATTATGGTCGTCATGAAGCACACTTGGCTGTGTGCGTGGATCTAGTCAAGCAGACCCTCACTTGTATTAGAAGCTGGTGGAGAGCCAGCAGGTGAACATGCAGAGAAAGGCACCTGGCCCCTGACTTTCTCCTTGGTAGACACTGAGCCCAACAGTAGGATATCACAATGTGTTACCAGAAATGAACCTTAAAGGGACACTGTCAACCCTTTTTGAATCATATTATTTATAGCTCAAAACCCACATTTTATGATTTCTTGCCTTCTCTGAAATTCATTAATATGAGGTTATTTTTCTTCTTCCTTTTTAGTAGAACTAATATGTATGCTAGTGGTGTAAATATACCCAGCCTTGTTTTGTTTCAAATCCTTGATCTACTCGTATTGCACACTTCCTGATCATTAGGAACATTCTCAAATAGTGCAGCCACTTTTGATGCAGTAGTCTCCTTTCCTCTCACTGCATCTTGAGTGTCTAGACAGTGTTGAGGGTGTTCCCAAGTCCAGGAAAGATGCCGTGGGGAGTTGATCAAGAACTATAAATAATAATAAAAAAAGCCACACATTTTTGTGTGATGACACCAGTATGGCAGGCAGATGGCTGTTTCTGACTTTCAGAATGAACAAAACAAAAAAAAACTGGAATCAAGCAATCATCCATATCAATGAATTATCTGTAACGTACTCCTTACCCTATTCTAATATATACTTAATCTATGTGTGTACTCCTGCCAATGTATGTACTACTGTATGCTAATTGTATGTAATCATTGTCTGTAACTAATCTGGGTTGCTCCTGAAAAAGGGACCCTAGTCTCAGTGAGCTTACCCGGTTAGCAAAATCTAAATAAATAAATAAATAAATAAATACGGAATGTGAACAGTAATACATTTTTTTTTAACGTGGCTTTATTACCCATAGTGAGCTGAATGGGTAACTGGCTAGAGGGGAGGCAGCAGAAGGAGGTGGTCAGTGAAGTTAAATCAGAAGAGAGGGAGGCTATGAGAGGGGTTCCACAGAAACTGGTCCTGGGTTCAGTCCTCTTCAACATGTTCATTATGACCTTGGAGAAGAAATCCGGGGCAGGTTGTGTCTCTTCACAGATGACACAAAACTATGTGGAAGGGTGGATAGCAACAAGGGAATAAGGGAAATGCAGAGAGACCTACAAAAGCTAGAAAGGTGGGCAAAGGTTTTGCAATTAAAATTCAATGCTAAAAAGTGCAAGGGTAATGCACCTAGGGAAAAAATCCAAGACAGAGTACTGGATGGGAGGGGACTTAGCACTACAGATAGGGAATGGGATCTGGGAGGTATCATTAGCAACTCATTCAAGCAATCAAGTCAGTGCAATAATGCCTATAGCAAGGCTAACAGGATGCTGGGATTTATTGAGAGGGGTATTGATTGCAAAAGAAATGAGGTAATACTTCCCCTCCGCAGATCTGTGGTGAGGCTTCACCTAGGAGTACTGTGCCCAGTTCTGGAGTCCTTACCTTAGAAAGGATAAAGATAGGTTGGAGACAGTGCAGCACACAGTAACTAAAATGATTCAGGGCCAGCAGGGCATATCCTATGAGGAGCGCCTCAAGGCAGTAAAGATGTAATCACTGGAAACCAGAAGGGAGAGGGGAGATATGATAGAGACCTTCAAGTTCCTTAAAAGAATTAACAGACTGAACTGCAGGGAACTATTTAACCTGAATACCAATTCGCAGTCACATGGACATGAATGGAAGTTAACAGGAGGCAGATTCAGGAGGGAAGTGAGTAAGTACTGCTTGACAGAAAGGGCAATGGAACCTTGGAACAGTCTGTCAGCTGAGGTGGTGGGTGCAAATGGGATTCAAGCAGGGCTGGGACAGAATGAAGGGAATAGTGGTTACAGGGGAAGACAGGACCAAAGAAATGAATAGAGAGAGGGTGGGGAGGGTTAATACCCTGGAGGAACAGTATAGTAGGCTCCAGGGATTATAGGGAACTTGGGCAGACTGGATGAACCTGTGGTCTTTTTCTGCTGTCATGGTCTATGTTTCTGTTTTGATAAAACAAGTATTACATAGTACATCATATTGACAGTATGCTAAAATTTACCTTACCAAAAGTTAAGAACAAATATCAGGAGTGGAACAGCGCTTTTACAAACAAGCAGATGCTGGAGTTAATTATACAGTCCATTTGAAGAAGAATGTTTGCAAAATGAATAAAATAAAAGAGACAAAGCTAATACTACATGTCACATTTGGACCACTGATTCTGATCCATGTATCACATTTTTTTTTGCATTACATATAATTTATGTGAGGGAAGGGCAGGCAGAAGACCCACAGTCTTGCTGAACTGACACATCCAAAAACCCCAGGGATAGGTTCAAAGAACAGGACATAGCTAAATCTGCAACTATTTAAAATGCAATTTCTTTGTTAAATTTTCTTTGAAGGCAGGAACCAAAATATCCACTTTATAATTTATTTATTTATTTAGCTTTTGTTGACCGGGTAAGTGCACTAGAGTAGACAAATCCTTCCTATTTTCAGGCCGACCGGGGGAGGGTACAGATGAATGGCAACTGACCTTGAACCAGATTAAGCTGTTGGTGGTATTTTTAGTGAATGAGGGAAATTTGGCCAGGACACGGGAAATTCCCTACTCTTTCGATAAGTGCCATGGGATCTTTAACATCCACCTGAACTACCACCAATCCAGGCAGATGGGACCTCAGTTTAACGTCTCATCCAAAAGACGGCACCTCAGAAATGCAGCACCCCTCTCATGCTGCATTACAGTGTCAGTACTGGGATATTAACCCAAGTGCCAGATGTGGGAACTGAACCCACAACCCTCTGATCTCCCGGCCTCAGAGGCAAGTGTGCTACCTACTGAGCCACTGACACTGCAATGCCCTCAGAGAGATCCTTTGACTTGCAATAGTTGCCAGGAAGAACCGGTGTTGGGAGGGATGTCACAGAGAGCCCTTGAATTACATCAGAAAGACCTTTGATGTGTAGATAACAAGGATCCAGATGAATTTAGAAGCTCCTATACACATTCCCAGGATGCTTTGGAAGGATATCACAGAAACTGTTTATATATATGTGTGTGTGTGTGTGTGTGTGTGTGTGTGGCAGAACAAAACCCAGTTCTGACCAGTTAACCTGAGGAGAGACAATTGAGTATATCACTTATTTTGTTTTTAAATCTTGTTGGGACATCCTGTGCTGTAAAATATAACTTTTAATACTCCAAGGTGAAGTTTAATGACCTCAGAAAGGAGGCCGGCTCAGTACTGCTTTTATCCAACTGAGTGAGCCTTAGAGAAACACATTTAATTTCTTTCTGACTGAGAGAAGGACAACATCAGCACTGTAGGAGATAAATATTATGTGGATAAGAGAGCTTAGTTTGTACTTTAAAAACCTGTTTGTTTTTAAGATTGTATGTGTTTGGGATATTTGTTCTGTATTTATTGTTCTGTTTTGATATTTTAAAGTAAAAATATATTTTACAACGGAAACTGCCTGGAGTGCCTTGACATTTCTTTTTATTTAAGTGGAGCTTTTAAAGGTTACAGTTAACGCTGTGTATGGGCTTATTGATATACCAAACTGGGAAATGGATAGAGTTCTCTAAAGTCTTGCTTAGAGTTCTAAGGGTTCATTTGAAATACCTGGTTGGGTGCCCGTAGGCAAAGATATCTGGCCCCCCGAAGACAGAATTATCGGAGCCTGATAATTGGGTTAGCTAACAAAAGGTTATCAATTTGAATCCTTCCAGAACTTGAGGCTAAGGTGACTTGAACCCACAAAACAGACAATAGGGTTACCTTGTTCTGTTCACTGTCCACAAATCATACGCTCAGAGGTTGGCACTTTGGGAGTAGAGGGCTGACTGGCTGAGCAAGTTTGTGATACTACATATATACTGGCACTTTGTTTATCATGCCCTAGTATCGTTGTGAGTTCATATCTGCCCAATTTGTGTCATTTTATATTTACTACGTGTCCCGGAGCCACTTGTTGCAGGATAAGAGTGGTTTCACATGCATTCTGCACAAGAGAGAACAGCAACACTGTACTATACATTATGAAAAAGACGACGGGATGAGAAACTATGCACAACCAATGTGTTCTGCCACCTCGAGGTTCTGATTCCCATGGACCTCTCGAACTTTACTCTCAAGGTCAGAGGGAATCAGAACCCCTCTGTGGTAGAACACACTGGTTGTGCATAGTTGCCCATCCAGTATTCTCTATATAGCATATGGTGACCCATTGTTGTGTATGGAAATACATATACAGCATTTCCTTGCTGCAGGCCAGTTCAAAGGTCATAAAATGTTGTAGTATCATTCTGACACCACAACAATACTACAACTTTCCACCTATTTAACAAGTTGCTACTGTGGTCTTCTCATCCCCTGCTTTTCAAATGAACTCACCCTGGTGCTACTCAAACCACGCTGACACTCATTGAGTTTTTAAAAAATGCTAGTTTACTGGCTGTTAATTTTTCAAATGTTCAGGCTTCTGTTTGACTATCAGGGTGAGGGTGGGTGGATGGATGGACATGCAGGTAGGGGTAAAGGTGAGCTGGCAACCAGGTGTATGCCAATCACTCGCTCAACAAAAAACTAATTTTTAATCCATATACTATATAAAATAATTTATGGTCAACGATTCACCAGCAAGGACTGTGTTAATCATCTCGGGTTGAGATGACATCAGGACCTCTTAAGCTTCACTCTTGAGGTCCACAAGGGGTTGAGATGACATCATAGGGACCTCAAGAGTGAAGCTCAAGAGGACCCAATGTCATTTCAACCCCTCAGTGGCAATACAGCCTTGTTGTGTATGGGTGCCCATACACTATTCCATATGCATCAAGTGTAATGTCTTTATCCTTTTCTGCAGGGTGATTCTGGGGGTCCCCTGGTTTGCAATGAGAATGGCACCTGGTTCCAGGTCGGTGTCACCAGCTTTGGCATTGGCTGCGGTTTTCCAAACCGGCCTGGTGTTTATACCAGTCTGACGGCCTACGCGGACTGGATCCCTCATAATATCGCCTATTTCGCCAACCAAACAACAGCAGTGACAGCCAACCAGGAAGCGGATGACAACTGCGAAAACATCAATCCAGGTACCAGGTACTTTTTGCTAGCTGAAGGCAATCACAGGGTAAAACAAAAAGGGCACAAGTAACTGGAAAACATATGGCAACACCACATTTTATTGATGTTTTTTGAAATAGTGGTTTATTGATAGTTTTATAAGTACAAACATATACATTCAACATAACTCATCCTATACGTTTAGTTCTCACAGACAGAATGTAACAGAAACATAATTAACATAACATTTCTATTATCAAGTATTATACAGTGTTATATCTAGTATTGCTCTCTCGACAAGGTGCCTTTGTAAATGAGTCTTTGACTCAAAGGTCTGTAAACCGATGATCTAATAAATAAAAAAATAAAAATTAATAAATAAATTTCAACTGATTTAATGCCACTTGAAACTAGAAGAATCTGAGGGATTTTTTTTTTCCAGTGTGATGTAAGATTCCTATTTATTTGCAGGACTAGTGACATCACTCAAACCCGGAGATAGAGAGACAAGGGGCCACCCATTACAAATTATGGGAACCAGATTCAAACATAATATGAGAAAGCACTTTTACACCTCACATGTGGTGAACACCTGGAACTCGCTTCCAGTAAAAATAACTTTTAGTAAAATTAAAAAGGAATTTAAGAGCAATCTAGATAAGTATATTTTACCTGGAGGAGTTTTGAGTTACTGCTTACACTGAGTTAGGGGGCATATAAGGGTTTAATGCCGTCTAGCTCCTTCACTTCCTTAGTGTGAACAGGAAGTAACTAAAGGGGGCAAAATGCAATGCCGAATTTTAAAGAAGCCTTACACATTATCCTCCAGTGCAATGCATTGTGGTAATTTGTAACATGGGAAGAGAAAGGGTTGCGCAGGTTTGGTCCAACAGCATCAGGTGACCATTGATTAATTCTCAAGTAATCCATGGTTGCCTGAGAATTAAGCAATGGTAAAGTGCACACACATTTCTGTTTCCCATGTTAGTTTCCTGTCCCAAAACAGTCTTAGCCTGCAATTCACAGTCGACCAATAGATGGCTTTCAAACCAGAATAGATATGCTTAAGTGAAATTTCTTGTAGTTCCGTCAAGTAGCTTGAAAACATCTATATGACTATGTAATGTGTTTTTATGTTTGCTTGCACGCATGTGCAAAAAACATAGCGCCACCATATGAGTTTTCATAGGTGTGCCTCCCCCACTTCCAATGCCCTGCTCCCTTTTGCAGGCACTGCTGCACCGTGCCAATGAAAGTCCGAGCTGTCTATGACAGCCATTCAGATGCAGTAGCGTACAGTTCTGAGGAAAACACCGCCACAAGCAGTAACATATAGGCAATTTGCATACTGCCGGGCAGTATGCAAATTGCTTACATGTCAACACTGCATCTGAATTGTCAAAGACAGTTGCCTCCTCCCCCAAACACCTGCGTAGGCATGCTGGACCCACCCCAGCATGCTCATGTACTCCCCCCATCCACACACCACATGGCCAATGGGGTGCTCAATCCCCCGTCAGCTACGTGGCCCCCCCAACCAGATTTCCAGGTGCCACACTGGGAGTCCACCCCAGCATGACAAAAGTCTGTATGGTGATGGGGGTGCCCAATCCCCTGTCGGCTTCACTGAACCCCCCCCACAAAAAACACTGACTTCCAGTTGCCATGCTGGGGGTCCACCCTAGCGTGGCAAACGTCTGTATGGCCGACTGAGGTGCTCAATCCCCAGTCGGCTCCACTGTACCCCCCGAAAAAATAAACTTCCAGCTGCCGTGCTGGGAGCCCACCCCAGCGTGGCAAAAGTCCAGTGTCGTCTTCTAAAAATAAAAAATTAAAAAAAGACACCTGTAAAAAATTTTCAACATGGGTTTCTTGGGGCCCCACCTCATGAACTCAGTTACTGTCATGTTGTTATTCAGTCCTGAAAGGAGATTTCACGGTCACTGCTCGGAACCACCTTTCGGGACTGAGTAACACAATAATCGTGTCACAGTTCATGAGAGTAGGCCCCCCCAAAACTATGTTGGAATAGTGAATTCCCAAAATGACTGTTTCTTGAATGTGCATTGTGCAGTTCCTACACACGCTTGTAACTTCACGCATTTTAATGTTTTCACTCCAGATTTTCAACATTGCCATTTTACCAATAGAAACATAGAAACATAGAATTTGATGGCAGATAAGGACCGCTTGGCCCACCTAGTCTGCCCATTTCCCTACCTAATGGAAAAGCTGCAGATTCTAGTTAACCAACAGCCTACTTCCTCCTACCCCCCACTAGAATTGCCTTATGTCTGTCCCATGCATTCTTGAATTCCCCTACTGTTTGACTCTACAACCTCCTCAGGAAGGCTGTTCCATGTATCCACAACCCTTTCTGTGAAGAAATACTTCCTCACATTACCTCTGAGCAGTCCCCCCTCTATCTTCAAATTGTGCCCCCTTGTTTTTGCACATCTCTTTTTCTGAAAGATGCTACCCTCTTGGACTTTGTTGATTCCTTTGAGGTATTTGAAAGTTTCTGTCATGTCCCCCCTCTCCCTCCCTTCCTTGAGGCTATACATCTTTAGTTCCTTTAGTCTTTCTTCATATGTCTTCTGATGCAGACCCTGCATCATTTTGGTTGTCCTACTCTGGACAGCCTCCACCCTGTCTATGTCTTTGCGGAGATGGGGTCTCCAGAACTGTACACAGTACCCCAGATGTGGTCTTACCAACTGTCTGTACAGAGGGCCAACAACTTCCTGTTTTCTACTGGTGATGCCTCTCCCTATGCATCCCAGTATTCTCTCAGCCCTCCTTACTGCCTTCTCACATTGCTGGCCCACCTTTAGGTCATCTGATATGATTACTCCCAGGTCCCTTTCCATTTTTGTTGTTGTCAGAATCTCACCCTCCATTGTATACTCTTCACCTGGGTTTTTGTTTCCCAAGTGCATTACTTTGCACTTCTTTGCATTGAATCTGAGCTGCCATACATTTGACCATTCCTCCAACCTTGCCAAGTCCCTTTTCATCCTTTCCACCCCACCTTGTGTATCAACCCTGTTGCAGATCTTTGTGTCATCTGCAAAGAGACATACTTTCCCTTCCAGTCCCTCTGCAATGTCACTTATAAAGACATTAAAAAGGACCGGCCCCAGTACTGAACCCTGCGGTACCCCACTAGTAACCCTCCTTTCTTCACTGTGGACTCCATTTACTATTACCCACTGTGTCCTGTTGTCCAACCAGTGTTTTACCCAGGCTACCACCCTGGGACCCACTTACAGGCTAGCCTATTTGTTTATTAATCTTTTGTGCGAATGCCTTGCTAAAGTCTAGGTAGGCCACGTCCCTGCTCCCTTTTGCACCTCCTTATGAGCAGTACAGCTGTCATTTTTCATCTCTCCCCAAAATGTGTTTTCGTGCATGTAGCGCACAATGGCACAGTTGGTGTGCGAAATCAATGTTTGGGACAGATTAAGAAAATCACAGTAACACTGTTCATGAGCAGAGGTCTTAAAATGGCTATGTTAAAATTTGGTGACAAAAGTCCATAAAATAACTGTGTTACGAGCGTGCATTGCGCGGTTTCCACACACCTTTGTAAGTTCACGAATTTGTAATATTTTCAGTCCAGATTTTCTACACTGGCATTTTTCCACACCTCCCTATGAACAGTACAGCTGTCATTTTTCACAACATGGCCGAAATGTGTTTTCACACTTTCAGCACAGAAATGCCTGGTCGCTGTGGGAAATCAGTGTTCGGGACAGATTAAAAAAATCACAGTGACACTGTTCACGAACAGAGGTCCCAAAATGCCTGTGTTGACAATCTGCTGTAAAAAATCCCCAAACTAATTACATTACAGGTGTGCATTGTGCAATTTCTACACACGCTCGTGACTTCACCAGTTTGTTTATATTTTCGCTCCAGATTTTCAACATTGCCATTTTTTACACCTCCTCATGAACAGTACAGCTGTCATTTTTCACATCCTGTTTGAAATGTGTTTTTGCACCTGTGGTGCCAAATGGTGTAGTCACTGTGCAAAATCAGCTTTCGGCTAACTGATATTGCCACTGTTCATGAGGTGGGGGGTCACAAAAAAGCCATGTTGAAAAATTGGATTGAAAATACCAATGAACGCTTGGGGCGTTAGGGTTTCTGAACATAACATTTCACCCTGTAGAGACTGTTGGGCATCAGGGGTGTGACCTGGGATTGTCGCCTGTAATGTTCATACCATTCCACCCCCACCCACACCCCACAGCCAGTGACAGGCATCAAGGTGTGCCTTGGACTCTTCGGCCCCAAAGTTCACCCCATTCTCCAATACTGCACCTATCTCACTGTATTTCCTTATGGAATGGGGTGAGCATAAGGCCCAAAGACCTCAAGGCACACTGTGCAGGGTAGGGTGTGGAGAAATGACGTGGCCGTTATGCCTGATGACCCAAAGGCACACCCCAATGCCTGTTAGTCTCTGCAGGGTGGTGGTGAGGTTGGTTGGTTCAGTACTTCACTGCCATTCCTATTATGCATCTCTCTAACTCCTACACTACCAATGCCAATGCCAGCAAGCAAACATTCAGTATTGACAAGTGCTTGTTTTTATTTTATTTTGTCTATTGACTCAGAAACACATACCCTTTCAGTAACAACACAGTAATGTATGTCACATGATTTTCCACATTGCCTGATTTTCCAGATTGTCTCCATGTCTTTTATTAACTATTTAAAAAACTACTTTAACAATGGAACCTAAAAAACAAACAAAAAAAAAAATCACACACCTTGGACCAAAGTTTCTGGTTTCAAAGTATCCTATTTTTGTAGTTATCATTAGGTGGCAAAAAAAGGCTTAACATTTTTAAAAAAACTGAGACTTTCGCATTTCTTAGCACCTCTGTAACTTTGCCTCCCCTGAACCGATCTACATGGAATTTACAGGATCAAGAGTTCCTGACACAGAGGCTGTGCTTTCTAAACTGCATGTAAATCAGTTGAAAGGGGGCAAAGTTATTAATTTGAAATGCTGGGTGTAAAAATCAGATAAAAAAGATGAGCCTCCGTGTACTACCATCTGTAGATCAGCAAGGGAATTGCAGCAACAACTTGAACCACTGATGGATGTGTGCGATGTCCACTAATAATGCCTGAGCTGTATGCACTGTCCACTTATAATGCCTGAGATTTGTGCACTGTCCACCAATAATGCCCGAGTTCCGTACCCTCTGAGGTAAGAATGAATCACTGATGGATGTGTGCACTGTCCACTAATAATGACAACAGAAGGGGTAATGGGGGGGCATCTGAACCAGGGACAGCACTAACATGCACCAAAAGGGCTAAAGTTGCATCCTTTCCAAAAACTGACCACTCTTTCCTTTGTCAGTGGGTCCAAATTGGTGCACCTACTCTAACAATATCTATAGGAAGGGAATGTGAACTGTTCAAAATCTGCCAATGATTATTTTTGACCCAGTATGTTCCTGTTTAGACCCACATCTTTTTACACTAGTGGTTCCAGTTCGACCCATGTTTTAAACTCCCCAGTGCTGTCACTGATCTGAACCCAGGGCAGTAACAAGTGGTGTTCCACAGGGCTCGGTGCTGGGACCAGTTCTGTTTAACATTTTCATAGCCGACATTGCAGTAGGGATTAAGAGCAAGATCAGTCTCTTCGCAGATGAAACAAAGATTTGTGCCGAGGTAGATGTTGAGGGGGTGTGTGTGTGAAGCAAAAGTACTTCAGGAGGATGTGGCAAAACTGGAGGAATGGTCTCACACTTGGCAGCTTAGCTTCAATGCAAAGAAGTGCAAAGTGATGCATTTAGGAGGCAAGAACCCAGGACACAATTACTGGCTGAAGGGTGTCCCCTTAACAAAATCCAAAGAGGAGAAGGATCTGGGAGTGCTGGTAACCGGGGAGATGAACCTCTTTGCTCAGTGCAGGAAGGCAGCAGCAAAGGCAAACAGGATGCGAGGGTGCATAGCAGGGGAGAGTACTTCTAAGAATGGGAAGGTCATCTTGCCCCTGTACAGGGCCCTGGTGAGACTGCACCTAGAGTGGGATATCAAACTTCTGGAGGGGGCACAGTGCAGGGCAACAAAAATGATCCCAGGTTTGGGGGACAGGCCATATGAGGAGAGACTGAGAGAGCTCAATATGTATACCCTGGAGTAAAGAAGGGAGAGAGGGGATATGATTGAGACCTTCAAGTACCTGAAAGGTTTAAACAGAGTAGACACCAGGTGCATGTTCAGTCTGAAGGGTGGAAGGAAAACCAGGGGACATGCTATGAAGTTGGAAGGGGGCAGATTCAAGAGGGAACCGAGGAGGCACTATTTCACAGAAAGGGTGGTGGCAGTGTGGAAAGCTCTGCTAGAGGAAGTTGTATTGCTGCAGAGTGTTAGGGGCTTCAAGAGGGGGTGGGACAGATTCAAGGTGAGGGTACAAACTGGGAGGGGGTGCGAGATTTGGGGTAGGGCATATGAGGAAGGGGGGACAACTGCAGTATAATGGACTGAAGTGCTGTACACTCAAGCAGACTAGATAGACTGAATGGTCTGTATTAGCTGGCAATTTCGTATGTTTTTATGTCCTCTGAGGTGAGGATGAACCACTGATGCATGTGTGTACTGACTATTAATAATGCATGAGTTTTGTGTCTTCTGAAACTTTGCCTCCCCTGAACCCATCTACATGGAATTTGCAGGATGAAGAGTTCCTGACCCAGAGGGTGTGCTTTCTAAATTTTATGTAAATCAGTTGAAAGGGGGCAAAGTTATTAATGTGCAATGCTGGGTGTAAAATTCACAGATAAAAAAAGATGTAAACCTCAGTGTACTACCATCTGTAGGTCGGCAAGGGAATTGCAGCAACAACTACTAGAGTTCAACGCTCCACTGCATTTAAATATATGCATTTTCCACAATGCACAGCAGCCAAATCCCAAACATCAAACACAGCAGAAAAATGGAGATGATTCCACAGTTTACAAAACAAAGTCAATCAAAATGATCACATATTCTGAAATGCTGATCACATCTGCATGTGATCAGGAATTGTTCATCATTGCAGCCACAATATAAAAAAGTTAATGTAGTTTCTCCAGTTAGGTGCAACCCCTTTACTTTTTCCCATGGTAGGAACCTTAATATCCTCCTGGAACCTTTGTAATTTTGCACTTATAAAATTACTTTTATGCAAATATAACACGAGGAAGAGAAACATATAAAAAGAGTGCTGAACCCTTTCTCTTCCATATGTTACAAGAGGATTAACCCACTCCAGAGCGTGGGTCTATCAGGTATTAATGTATGGCTGGGTGGCTGGAACCACTCGGCCTCATGATCCAACTCCCCAGCCATACATTAACACCTGATAGACCCATGCCCTGTCATGGGTTAATCCTTACATAATAACTGGCTCTCGTTTTTCCCATAGGGAAACTGGGTTGTAATTTTATTGTTATAACTTGCTGGTTATAACTACAAACATGTGGCAGTTTCTGTAGCTTGGTGCATGTGCTAGCTGCAGTCGTCCTCAGCTCTGAATGTCCCCTGTTGTCCCGCTCCTCAACGCTCTGCACTTTGCCAACAGTAGGAGTTTGCAGTAAGTTCTTCTTTTTTAAATAAATATATGACTGGGCACAGAAAATGTTTTTTTTTTTTAGTCAGAAATAAAGAAAAAGTAAACAGTGCTTTACATCAGGAGCCGAGCTGCTATGGACCACACTGAAACCCCAACAGTCCGCAGTTTGGCTCCATAGAGATATACATTTATTTTGTATAATTGCTGTGGTGAAAAAACGATCCCCAGCAATTATACAAAAAAAGTAATGGGTAGGTATGTAAAACTCAGATTTTACACATACCTTTGGGGTGGGATGCCTTAATAAACTCCTCAAGCTTCACTCTCGGGGTTTATGTGGCATCCCACCCCTCAAGGGGTTTGTAAAATCCTCGTTATAACCACCTACCCATCCAATATTCTCTATATAATATAATTCACTAGAATCTGGCATGGTACAAGACTGGGGCATGGCTTATATGGTGCCCCTCCATAAGAGCGGTCCTAAAGATGACCCAGGGATTTACAGACCAGTCAGTTTGACTTGAGTCATGTGCAAGCTCATGGAGACTATACTTAAGGAAAGGTTGGGTGAGTATCTAGAGGAATATGGGTCTAGAGTCACAGAACGGTGTGGGACTAAGTCCCATGCTGCAACTCCATTTTCGGACCATAATTTCCATAGCTGCTGCGATTGTGATTTACAGTTACAGCAGTTATGGAAGATGTGATGGTTGGTCCCAACAGCCATAACAGTTTTCCACAGCTGCAGAGATTTCCTGAGCAACACCACCCACAAGTGGCTATAAATCGTGGAGCCAGTCGTAATCCGACCCCACCTTTGTGAATACCCGCAGCTGCGGGAAAACTGTGGCAGCTTGCAGATCCACAAGTGGTGACCCACTTATGCTGAGTTTTTCACGCAACTGTGGGGGTTTTGGAAGTTTTGTGTATCTAAATGGACAAGGAAATGATAGAAGGTATCCTTAGAATGGCAGAAAAATGGGAGATATTGCTGATGGGGGACCTGAATATGCCAGATGTTAACTGGAGCGCATTTGCTGCAGCCACATCCAAGAGTGGGGTCATTCTCGATGCCCTGCAGGGGGCATGCCTTAGACAACTAGTATTGGAACCCACTCAGGAGGGAGCAATCTTAGATCTGGTACTCTCAAATGGAGGTGAAGAGAGGATCACAGATGTAGAAATGGGTAGCCGTCTGGGAACGAGTGACCACCGAACAGTATGGTTCACAATAAACACAGCAGTAAAGACAAGCTATACAAAGGCAAAGGTCCTGGATTTTAGGAGGGCTGACTTTGCCAAAATGGGTGAGTGCCTAAGGAATGCACTAGCAAATGGGCAGGAAGGAGGGGGTGGAAGAACAATGGGGAATAATCAAAACTGCCATCACAGAAGCAATGAGCCTTTGTGTGAAGCAAATATACAAAACAAAATCAAGTAAAAAATCACTATGGTTTTTAAAGGAGGCGGTAGGAAAGGTTAGGGGAAAGAGACAGCATTCAGGAAGTACAAGGAATCAGAATCAGCAGGACAGAGAACTGTATCAGTTAAATCAGAAGAAAGCTGGGAAGGCAGTCAGAATAGTGAAGGCCAAAACTGAGGAAAAGATAGCCAACTCAGTTAAGAAGGGGGATAAAACCTTTTATAGGTACATCAGGGAGCGAAGGAAGACCAAGGGAGGGATAGTGAGGCTTAAAAAAGAGAAGTGGGAGTTGGCAGAGGGTGACTGTGAAAAGGCAGAGATACTGAATGAATACTTTTGCTCAGTATTCGCACAAGAAGAAGAGGGGGGAGGTACCTAAATCAAACAATAAAAGCACTATGGACGGGGGTTTGATAATAGTCCATTTACAGAAGACAGGGTCATGAAGGAACTCCTAAAACTCAAAGTGGGCAAAGCAATGGGGCCTGATGGGATTCACCCGGGAATTCTAAAAGAACTAAGGGGCGAACTAGTGACACCACTGACTACCCTTTTTGAAAAATCATGGGAGGATGGTGTGGTACCAGAGGACTGGAGGTGGGCAGATGTGATTCCTCTTCACAAATATGGGAGCAAGGCAGAGGCAGGAAACTATAGACCTGTTAGCTTGACCTCAGTGGTAGGAAAAATGATGGAATCACTTCTGAAAGAAAGAATTGTTGAGTACCTAGAGGCCAGCGGGGCACAGGACCCAAGGCAGCATGGATTCACAGCAGGAAAGTCTTGTCAGATGAATCTAATTGATTTCTTTGACTGGGTGACCAAAGTAGTAGGCCAGGGAGGGGCTGTGGATATGGCCTACCTAGTCTTTAGCAAGGCATTTGACACAGTCCAGCACAAAAGATTAATAAACAAGTTAGCCAGCCTGGGGGTGGGTCCCAGGGTGGTAGCCTGGGTAACAAGCTGGCTGGACAACAGGACCCAGAGGGTAATAGTAAATAAGTACACTCTGAAGAAAGGGGGGCCACTAGTGGGGTACCACAGGGTTCAGTACTGGGATCGGTCCTCTTTACTGTCTTTATCGGTGACATTGCAGAGGGGCTGGAAGGAAAAGTATGCCTCTTTGCAGATGACACAAAGATGTGCAACAGGGTTCATGCACAAGAAGGGGTACAAAGGATGAGAAGGGACTTGGCAAGACTGGAGGAATGGTCAAAAATATGGCAGCTTAGATTCAGTGCAAAGAAGTGCAAAGTAATGCACCTGGGAAACAAAAACCCAGGGGAAGAGTACACAATGGTGGTGGTGGGGGGCGGACAGGGAGGTACTAACAACAACACAAATGGAAAGGGACCTGGGGGTAGTCATATCAGATGATCTTAAGGTAGGTAAGCAATGTGAGAAGGCAGTAAGGAGGGCTGGGGATACTGGGATGCATAGGGAGAGACATCACTAGCAGAAAACAGGAAGTTGTTATTCCTTTGTAAAGACAGTTGGTAAGACCCCATCTGGAGTACTGCGTACAGTTTTGGAGATCCATCTCCGCAGGGACATAGATAGGATGGAGACAGTCCAGAGGAGTGCAACTAAAATGGTGCAGGATCTGCAACATAAGCCATACAAAGAGAGAGACTAAAGTAGCTTATTATGTATAGCCTCGAGGAAAGGAGGGAGAGGGGGGACATGATAGAAACTTTCAAGTACCTCAAGGGAATCAACAAAGTCCAAGAGGGGAGCATCTTTATGAAAAAGAGATGTGCAAGAACAAGGGGGCATAATTTGAAGATAGAGGGGGGACAGCTGAGGGGCAACGTGAGCAAATACTTTTTCACAGAGAGGGTGGTGGACGCATGGAACCGCCTTCCTGGGGAGGTTGTGGGGTCAAAAAGAGTGGGGGGAACTCAAGAATGCTTGGGACAGACATAAGGCAATTTTAATGAGGGGTAGGAGGAAGTAGGGTGTTGGGTAACTGGAAACTGCAGCTTATCAGATAGGTAGGAATTGGGCAGACTAGGTGGGCCAAGCGGTTCTTATCTGCCATCAAAGTCTATATTTCTGTGTTAGCCAATAATCTTCATGATGCAAGGCAGCATGGGTTTATGGGAGGGAGATTGTGTCAGATTAATCTGATTGAATTCTTTGACTGGGTCACCAAAACAGTGGATAGGGGTCATTCAGTGGACATCCTCTACCTGGATTTCAGCAAAACCTTTGACTCCATACTCAACAAAAGGTTGATAAGAAAGTTAATGGATCTACAGGTTAAGGAGAAGATGACCAGATGGGTGAAAAATTGGCTGGGAACAAAGCCCTGAAGGTATCGGTGGGGGAAGAATTATCTAACACCAGGGAGGTCACTAGTGGGGTCCCACAAGGCTCTGTGCTAGGGTTGGAGTTGTTCAATGTCTTTATTAATGATATTGGAGATGGCATAAAGTGCAAAATGTGCCTTTTTGTGGATGACACCAAGCTCTGTGGGAGGGTGGACTGAATCGAAGGGATACAGGATCTAAGGGAGGATCTGAAAAAAAATTTGAGAGGTGGTCCAGGATTTGGCAGCTTGGAATCAGTGCCAAAAAATGAAAAATTATGCACTTTGGAGCCAGGAATCCCAAGACAGAGTACTACCCAGGAGGGGTCTGGGTATCTGTAACAGATGAGGAGAAGGACTTCTGTTCCATCTTCACCAGGGAGAAGGATGGACCAGTGCCTTCAGGAGGGAAAAGAGGAGCGGGGGGGAACAAAGATGTAGTGATAATGGAGGAGGCGAGAATTGGGGGAGAGAGGGGCTGCTGGCATTGAAGGTGGATAAATCACCAGACCCGGACAGAGTACATCCAAGGGTATTAAAGGAACTGGATGAGAAGCTGGCAGGGCCTCTGGCAGACCAATTTAATAGTTCACTAGAGTCGGGCATAGTACCACAGGACTGGAGAACAGCACATGTAGTGCCACTCCACAAAGCGGTCCCAAGGATGACCTAGGGAATTACAGACCAGTCAGTCTGACCTCCATTGTGGGCAAGCTCATGGAAACCATACTAAAGGAAAGGTTGGTGGAATATCTAGAGGAGCATAGTCTCCAGGATGCGAGGCAGCATGGGTTCATGGAGGGGAGACTGTGTCAAACAAATCTGATTGACTTTGACTGTGTCACTAAGACAGTAGATGGGGCCAAGCGGTAGACATCCTCTATCTTGATTTCAGCAAGGCCTTTGACTCTGTTCACACAAAAGACTGATCAGGAAGTTGGTGGATCTTGGGGTTGGGGAAAAGATGGGTGGAAAACTGGCTGAGGGACAGAACCCAGAGGGTGGTTGTGGGGGAGAATTATCTGGCACCAGCGAGGTAACCAGTGGGGTCCCACAGGGCTCGGTCCTGGGGATAGTGTTTTTCAATGTCTTCATAAATGATGGCATTAAGAGCAAATGTGCCTATTCACAGATGACACCAAGCTCTGTGGGAGAGTGGACACAGCTGAAGGGATACAGGACCTACAGGAAGATCGGGAAAAGCTGGGGAAGGTGGTCCAGGATCTGGCAGCTTGGCTTCAATGCCAAGAAATGCAAAGTTATGCATATTGGAGCCAAGAATCCCAGGACAGAGTACTACCTGGGTGGAGTCTGAGTATATGCATCAGAGGAAGAGAAGGACCTGGGAATGATGACCACTAGTGATCTGAAGCACTCCACGCAGTGCAAGAAAGCAACAGTAAAGTCAAACAAGATGTTTGGAGGAGTATAGCACAGTGGTCTAAGGCTCTGAGCTGCAAATCTGGTGACATCCAGCAGACCAAACCTGGGTTTGAATCCCACAGCTTCCACTTGCATACTGTGTGACCCTGAGCAAGTCACTTAACCTCCTTGTGCTCCCAGGTCGCTCCTGTAAAAAAGCTTCCAGCTTAGTGTGCTATACCTGGTTAAACAACTAAATTAAAAAAAAAAAAAAAAAAAGATGCTGGGATGCATATCTAGGGGGATCAGTAGTAGAAGAGAGGAGGTCATACTGCCCTTATACAGGTCACTGGTAAGGCTGCATCTAGAGTATGGTATTCAGTACTGGTGCCCACACCTCAAAAAGGACATTAACCTACTGGAGAAGGTCTAGAGAAGGGCTATAAAGATGATAGCCGGTCAGCAGGGTAAGACTTATGAGGAGAGGTTGAGGGCACTGAACATATACTCCCTGGAAGACAGGAGAGGGAGAGGGGACATGATTAGGACCTTCAAGTACTTGAAAGGGATAAATAAGGTTGATAAGGAGAATCTCTTTTAGCTGAGTGGCAACCATAACACGAGGGGGCACAGTCTTAAGCTGGAGGGTGGGAGGTTTAAGAGAGAGTTCAGAAAGCACTTCTTCACAGAGAGGGTGGTGGAGACTTGGAATGCACTGCCAGAAGAGGTCAACTCGTTGAGGACAGTGGGCAGCTTTACAAGAGGCTGGGATAGGCATAGGGGGAAGGTAAAGATCATGGGTAGGGAGGATGGGAGGAGTGTGGAGGGAGGGCAGGGACATTAGCTCAAGCTGTGGACCCTGCAGTATGAGCAGACTTGATAGACCAAATTACCTTCTTCTGCTGGCTTGTTCGTATGTTCATATGTATGTTCATATGTATCTGGGTGTGATGGTCACCAGTGGCCTAAAGTACTCCATGCAGTACAGGAAAGCAGCAGCAAAGGCAAATAAGATGTTGGGATGCATAACCATGGGTATCAGCAGTAGGCAAAAGGAGGTTATAATACCTGTGTACAAGTCACTGGTGATGGTGAGACCACCTCTAGAGTATGGAGTCCAATACTGATGCCCCAGTCTTAAAAAGGATATTACCCTGCTGGGGAAGGTACAGAGGAGGGCAACACAGATGGCTGTGGATCAGCAGGGAAAACATACGAGGAAAGGCTGGAAGCCCTGAACATGTACCCCTGGTGGAAAGGAGGTAGAGAGGAGACATGATTGAGACTTTTAAATACTTGTAAGGGATAAATAGAGTGGATACGGAGGGTTTGTTTAGGCTAAGTGGCAACCATAGCATGAGGGGGCACTGTCTTATGTTGGATGGGAGAAGGTTTAGGTGGGAATTTAGAAACTTTTTTCACCAAAAGGGTGGTGGGCAGTTGGCATGCACTGCTGGAAGAGGTGGTCTCATTGACGATGGTGGGGAGCTTTAAAAGAGGCTGGGATAGACATAAGGGGAAAGCAAATGTCACGGGGTGGTAGATGGAAAGGAAGGGAGGATGGGGTGAGGGCAGGGTCAGTAGCTCAAGCTAGGGGCTCTGCAATACAAGCAGACTGGATAGATCTAATGGCCTTATTCTACTGGTTTCTTTGTATGTTTGTATGTTTGTAATAACTGGGGAGCAATTTTTCCAATTGACAAAGCCAGTTATAATTTGCCATTATAGCAAGCTAGTTATAATGGTGAACATGCTCAGCTTTGTCCTACGGGAAAGCTGTGAGGCACCGAACAGCTCATGCTGTACTGCTTACCTGTTCTAGTCACACTTGCTAAAGTGAAACAATGCTCCCCAGCAATTATATCAAACAAGGCATGGGTTGGTGTATAGAATACAAATTGTGGCTCACATTCGGAGCCCATTTCTCTGATGCGTGGCACCAGACGGGCGCCCTCTGTCACACCTGCTGTTCGCAATATATTTGGAACCCCTAGCTCAAGCAATTAGGCAGGAACCAGCAATACATAGAGGGGGAGAGCATCATAAGCTCGCATTATATGCGGACGACTTGTTGCTGTATATCTCAAACCCAGAAACCTCTTTATCGCCTTTATGGCAACTCCGGACCACCGTTAGTGACCTGTGGGCTACAAAGTAAAAACTGCTAAGACAGAGGTGCTGATGGTGCAGTACACCCCCTCGCTGTTAATACAACAACAATTTCCCTTTAAATGGGACTTAACTAGGCTAAAATATGTAGGGGTCCAATTGATAGGTGACTCGGCTGAGCTAGAAAAACTTAACTATCTTCAATTAATCCAGCAAATTACCCTTGAACTTGAGAGATGGAAAACTTTTGCACTACTATTTGTACAGAGGATAAAGACAGTGAGAATGAACATCCTTCCCCACTTTTTATACTTTGCACAGATGCTGCCAATCCCCATATCCTCCAGAATGCTAAGGGAACTAAATAAGAAAATTTCACGGTATATATGGGACTCACAGCACCCAATAATCAGATACTCTGTACTACAATTGCCGAAAATGATGGGGCTAGTCTTGCCTGATCTTGAGGCCTACTATATAGACTCTCAATTAAGAATAATCTTTATTGGTTTCCGCCTCAATATCGGGCAAAGTGGAGGGATCTAGAACTTAGGACAGAAGATTTAGTCAATATTAATGAAGTTTTACTACAACAGCCTGGAAACCCACTGGAGGAAATAACAGATAACCACTACACTACTAACACCATACGCACTTGGGGAATAGTGCTAGAGTCTAAACTATTACCAAGGCATAGATACCTTCTAGTCTTCCTTCCATTCCACTAGCCCTTTCTACCTACTCGACTAGATCATGGTTTTCAAAGATGGGAGAGAATGGGGCTACATTTGGTGAGCCATTTCATTAAGGACGGGAATTTGATTCCCTTTGAAGAGCTTAGCACTCTCTATGGTATTTGTCCACAAGATTGTTTCTGAGTGATGCAGGTACTTGCATTCATTAGGGAACAGCAGGGGAGGGCCCTAGTGGAAACCCAAGTACCTCTGATATTAAAATAAAAAAAAAAAAAGGTTCTGGCACAGACTGAGAGGGATGCAGAGTAATTATCTCAAATCCATTTTTATTACACCAAGACACATTGTCCAGCCTGATATGTTTTGGACTGTCTGCAAATCTTCTTCAAAGCCTTTCAGATAATTACTCTGCATCCCTCTCTTGAGTTAACGTGTGCCAGAACCTTTTCTTTTTTATTTTATGGTTGGTTCTAGAGCACCGCGTCCCAGTGTGCACTCATTTTGGAATATACCTCTGATATTAGAAATGTTCTGGTTAGCCTTGGATGGCAGAGCTTCACTATCACATATGATAACCTATCTATACCGGGAGAACTCACATATAGGGGAGACTCCTTACAGAAACTCAGATTGACATGGGAAAAAGACTTGGGTATTGGTATATATGGAAATGCCTGGGATACTCACTTGAAGTTCTTCCATTCAGGAATAACATCCCCGATATGGAAAGAATTTTTTTGGAAGTTGGCGCTTCGATTCTTTCGGACCCCAGTCATACAGGCCAAATATTCTGCTCTTGTCAATGCCTCTTGTTGGAGGCAGTGTGGTAATCTATTGGCTAAACATGGCCATATATTTTGGCTATGCCCAAAATTGCAGCCTCTTTTACTGAAATTATTATCAGCATTGTCAGAGATATTTCCATCCTTATTGCAGCTCACACCCCAAATATTCCTCTTCTCCTTATATCCGAGGGGTTGCGGAGATCCACAAACAAGGAAATTGCTAACTATTTGCATGCTTACTGCAGAAAAAGTAATTACTAAAAATGGGCTCTCCCTAATCTCCCCTAAATCTGAACCAGTGGCATAATCTGATAATCCAGGTTTATAAAATGGAACAACTAACAGCAGTAGTTAACAAGCATTTGTCAATGACGAATGTTGTCTTGCTGGCGTTGGCATTGGTAGTGCTGGAGTTAGAGTGATGCATAATAGGAATGGCAGTGAAGTATGGAACTGACGTCAACCCCACCCCACCCCACCCTGCAGAGACAGACAGACATTGAGGTGTGCCTTTGGGTCATCAGCCATAATGCTCATGCCATTTCACCTCACCCCTACTTTGCAGACTCTGATAAGTGTTGCATTGTGCCTTGGGGTCGTCAGGCCTTACACTCACCCCATTCCATAAGGAAGTACGTTGAGATGGGTGCCGTATAGGAGAAAGGGGTGAACTTTGGGGTCGAAGAGTCCAAGGCACACCTTGATGCCTGTCAGTGGCTGCAGGGTGGGGTTGGGAGTGCAATGGCATAAGCATTACAGTTGACAATCCAAAGGCACACCCCTTGTGCGTATTAGTCTGTACAGGGTGGGACGTTACGGTTAGAAACCCTAACGCCCCGGGCGTTTGTTGGTATTTGCACTCCAAATTTTCAACATGGCCTTTTTGCAACCCCCACTTCATGAAAGCATTTGAGACCTCTGTTCATGAACAGTGGTGCTGTGATGTTGTTAATCTGTCCAGAATGTTGATTTCCCACTGCGACCGCGCCATTCTGTGCCATGTGTAAAAACACAGTTCAGGCAGGATGTGAAAAATGACAGCTGCACCATTCATAAACAGGTGTGAAGAGATGGCAATTTTGAAAATCTGGAGTGTTAATATTAAAAATTCTAGAAGTTATGAGCCTACGTGAAAACTGCACAATGCACACTCGCAACATAGTCATTTTTTGGAATTCTTTCACCAGATTTTTAGCATAGGCATTTTGAGACCTTTGCTCATGAACAGTGGCACTATGATTTTCTTAATCTGTCCTGAACATTGATTTCCCACTGCGACTGCTCCATTGTTCGCCAGATATGCAAAACCACATTTCAGGCAGGATGTGAAAAATGACAGCTGTATTGTTCATAAGGAGGTGTGCAGGAATGGCAATGTTGAAAATCTGGAGTAAAAATATTAAAAATTCTTGAAGTTATGACTGTGTGTGGAAACTACGCAACGCACGCTCGTAACAGTAATTTTGTGGAATTTTGTCACCAAATTTTCAACATAAGCATTCTGAGACCTCTGCTCATGAACAGTGTTACTGTGATTTTCTTACTCTGTCCCTAACATTGTTCTCCTACAGCGACTGCACCATTGTGCGCCAGATGTATGAAAACATATTTCGGGCAGGATGTGGAAAATGACAGCTATACTGTTCATAAGGAGGTGTGAAAAAATGGCAATGTTGAAAATCTGGAGTAAAAATATTAAAAATTCTCAAAGTTATGAGTGTGCATGGAAATTGTGCAACACACGCTCATAACAGTCATTTTTTGAATTTTTTTCACAAAATTTGCAACATAAGTTTTTTCTGAGTGCACCTCATGAACAGTGACACTGTTTCCTTAATCAGTCCCAAAAGGTGATTCCGTGCAGTGACTGCAAAATCACCTTTTGGGATTGAACAACAAATTGCCAGTGACTGAATTCAAGAGGTGGGGTCCCAAGAACCCCATGTTGAAAATGTGGTGCCAAAGTTTGCAAAAATGGCCGAGATATGCACCAAAGTTGAAACAAAAAACATTTATGCCATTATACAACTTACTGGCATTTCTTCAGTTCGCGGTCGGCTTTGAAGAATGCAGATATGTTTCCGGTCCATCGAAGATCATCGCACCAGGCTCTGGAGATAAGTATGGGGTGAGGGGGGTGTGGGGAGGTGGGGTGCGCAGAGGGTAGGTGCATGTTAGGGAAGGGGGCCACCGACAGCGAGGGACCGTTTTCTACTTTACAGGTTTTAAAAAAAATTTAAACATCGCAGGAAGGTTTTCTCTTTTTACAGGTACATTTGGCACACTGGGGTGGGCTCCCAGTGTGCCACCTGTGTGATTTGGGCCGGGGAGACTGGAGCTGATGAGGTTGGGCACCTCGGCAAATAAAATGGGTCAGTGTTTGGGGCATGATGCCGAGGGGGATTGGGCTTCCCCGTCGACAAATGAACTGTGGAGGGGGGCATGATGATGCTGACAGGGAGATTGGGCACCCCGGAAGTCGGCTTTTCTGGGGACTGTGAGAGGCAGACGGCAACAGCCACTACCATGTTTATTGAAGTGTTACACCAGGGAAGGCAAACCCTGCAATGAGGGCGTGCTCCCTCATTGCAGCGGCTAAATCGTTTGAAGTTCTTGGCATGCTTTTGCACTGCTGTCATAGACAGCGTGCAGTCTAATTCATGCCACAGAGCACAGCCCGAAAAAGCAGTGGGGCCACTGGCCACAACATGACCAGGCCTCCAAAACCTGCTATTCCAAGCTACCCCAATATGTTGCTTGCACGTGCGCAAGACAACATAATAAAGGACAGGAGAGATTTGAGTTAATATGGAGAAGATGGGTGTTATATGTCTCCTTGCAGAGACTGGACTTTATACCTTGATTCAAATGGAGGTACAGTACTTAGATAAATTAGAATCTTACCCCACAAGAGTTATATGGAGACAGGAATTAGATGGGAGGCAGTATAGCACAGTGGTCGAAGGCTCTGAGCTGCAAATCTAGAGACCTGGGTTTGAATCCCACAGCCCCCACTTGCATACTGTGTGACCCCAAGCAAGTTGCTTAACTTCCCTGTGCTCCCAGGTCGCACCTGTAAACAAGCTTTCAGCTTAGTGTACCACTCCTGGTTAAACAATTGGAAAAAAAGAAATAAAATAAATGAAGTTTTTATTTAACATGCACCAAATTACAACTATTAAGTAATAAGAGAGCATAATCAGGCACTTGTGTATTTATGTATTTATTTATTCATTTATCTGAGTTAGCAGATATATTATAATTTAAGTTATCCCTGATTTTTACGGTCTGTATGTCCTGTTAAAATGTTGATTGTTGGTTATATGTACTGGAAAATCTGAAAATAAAAAGTTATAAAAAAAAAAAGAACATAAATTGTACACACACCCTCAGTGTGGGATGCTTAGATAAATCCCTCGAGCTTTGCGTTTGGGTTTTAAGTAGCATACCATACCTAGGGTGTTTGTGTAAAATTCTCATTATGCACACTACCCCATGCATTATTCTATATACAGCATAATTCACTCTGAACATCTTTTTCTGGCGTTTCTATAAAATTATTCTCAATGGCGGAACATTGAGAAGACTTTTTCAGAATGTGCAGAACAACTTTGAATGTTAATCTCGAACACCTGAGAGCAGGAACTGCTCATATTGCTAGTTAAACCAGTAATTTTAAACCTGAAACAAAAAGCATCTCTACTGGTATCCTGTAGGGGTATGCAAATACCTTAATCTGACTTTGAGATACAGCTCTTGCAGCAGGTTATACCATAAGGACTGAAGCCGGCAGGCAGTAGGACCCCACGGAAAACTTCTAGCTAGCTATACCCTGTGGGGGACTGCCCCCGATATCAGCCCCACCCCTGGCGTCAGATACATCATAAAAGGAGCAGTCCCCCAGCATACCTCAATTCTTTTCCCACCGTTGACTTGCACGCATCAGCTCCACGGACGCCTTCAGCAGACGAACAACGCCAGAAAGAATTTTCTACCTTTTCTTCGATTTTCACAGAAAATCCGACAAGTATATGTCTTCTTCCCCGACTCCTTCTACAGAAGGACACCCCTGACAGTGTGCTTGCAGCAAACAGATCTCTTTCAAAGACAGGCACTCGGCCTGTGTGAGGTGTCTAGGCCCAGACCACGATACCTAGGCCTCCTCCATCTGCCAGCAGTTCAACAGCAGAACCAGGATCCACCGCCAGAAAGCACTCCAGAGTTTTCTCTTGGAAGAGAAACTTGAGGCCATGGAGAAAGATCCATCCTCTCGAGGGGAACCTTCACACAAATCAGGGAAGCTCAAGGACAAGCACTGGGATAAGGATAGGGACAGATCCCTGAGTAGGGTCTCAGACTCCCGGGTCAGCTCCAGCTCTGCCTAGTTGGACCGCTCTCCATCCCAGGCTAGGTCTCAGCCCCCCCCCCCCCGGTTAAAGTTAGGACCTCAGGGGGCTCTAGCTCAGTGTCCCTACATCCTCTGAAAACTAAGTCTAAGGATAGCCATCCTTCAGGGTTGGCCACCAGGTCGGAGGCTTCTGACCATTACAAGCATCAGTCCAAGTTGGTGACTAGGCCTAGCACTGACATCAAGGACCAACGCTGGGACACCGAACGTTCAGTCTCCCAACCCCCAAAAGGCTTGGACGTCCCTCTGAAAAAGACTTCGGAGCTCACGTCCCTTAAGCAGACGTTGGAGGCTAAGCGGATGCCAGACCCATCATCCACAAAACGCCCCAAGGACCCAACGCCACCCCCACCTCCACCACCTGACACCGGTCGCCGAGGGACATTGGAAGAGGATGTCTAAGCTCACACCATGGATGACCAGATGTCGGGAGACATTGAAGACATCGGCTTGCCTGACGTCGGTCTGCCTAAGGACCCGATGTTAGACCCGGTGACTCCTCAGCCACCAGCACCTGACCCTAACGCTGGGCAAACCCCGGACACCAGGCCCTTCATCCAGCCTGAGCATTCAAGAGGTCAAGGAACTCTTCTCTTTTTGGTGGGATACCATTAAGAAAGACGTGGTACCCACAAAACCCCCTGGTGAGGCACCACCCCCTGGGGCACCTCCCAGGGCATTGACACCTTGGGACCTTGTACCACCCCTAGGGGTAGGTCCAAGACCAGGTGCTTTAGGTCTCCGAGTCCCAAGAGACCTCAGCGCTCCAGGACACCCTCAGGGTCTCCCAGTGACCACAGAAGGAAAAGGCCCGATGAAGATCCCCCTCTTCGTCAGGTGATGATTCACATCCTGATTCTTCGGGTACCCCTCGGTCACTCTCTCCCTTTGAGCCTCCATCTCCAGATCCTCATGACCTTCCCAGGTCACCACTAGATGACCCATTGTTCTCTGATATTATGCGCCACATTCAGAAGAACATGGAATGGGAGACAGAAGAGCTAGACCCGGAACAGCAACGCCTGGCATGCAATTTGAGACAAAAAGACCCCAAGCCTGTGGTGGTTTCACCCCTGGTGGACACTTTCCAGGACGCTAGCAAGACTGCGTGGAAGTGTCCACATTCAACCCCAGCGGTCCCCAAGAAGGCCAACAGGCTTTACAGGACCCCGCTGGAGACTCCTAACTTATCACAGCAACCCGTGGCTGACTTGGTAGTCATCACGGTGTCACACGACTGCTCCCAGCAGCCCCAACACCTCAGTACACAGCTCCCAGACCAGGAATCCAAACAATTGGACTCACTGGGTCATCACATGTATGCCTCTGCTACATGCTCTCTCAGGTCTCTGAACTATTTGGCTCACATGGTGCAATTTCAAAATGCACTATGGGACCAGGGACAAGACCTACAGAAGGACTTCCCAGATGGTGAGAAGAAGGAAGAGCTCCTAAACCTCCTTCGCACAGGCTGTGATGTTGGGACCCAAGTCCTCTAGGACACATACGACTCAGCAAACTCTGCAGCGAGAGGTGCCTCGACAGGCGTTAGCCTCTGGAGACACTCCTGGTTGAGGGTCTCTGGATTTACTACAGATGTCTAGAAAGGAATCATGGACGTCCCCTACAATGGTTCGGTATTGTTCAGTGAAGACTCTGAAAGGGTCGTCACCATATTTCAAGATGCTGGGAAGGTGGTTAGAACAGTTCAGGCCATGTATAAGTCCAGGTCTGGTTCCTTTCGCAGACCACAGAACCGTTTTCGTGGCCAACAGAGTAAGCAACAACCTCAGTCAGGCCAACAGCAACACAGGGGCAATTTCGGCTGTAAGAACCAGCAAAGATTCTCCGGAGGTCAGGGCCAGAGAAACATGAAGTCTACCCAACCTGCTGGAGCCACCACCACCATAGCATGACTCCTTCCCGGCCCCTGCCCCTCTCTGGATCAAAGGGAAGGGAGGGGAGGGTCAGGGGGTCGAATTGCTTACCACCTGTCAGGGTGGCAGAGGATTACCTCCAACCAGTGGGTTCTCCAGCTTATCAGTCGATGACACTCTATAGAGTTCCTTGACCACCCACCGTCAAGACCTCCTCTGCATTCCCGTTACTCTGGACAGCATGCCCTGCTCATCCAGCAGGAGATCTCGGCACTCCTCACCAAGGATACCATCGAGGTTGTACTGAGGAACCAGAGGGAAGGAGGGTATTATTCCCACTTCTTCCTGGTCCCAAAGAAAACTGGAGACTTACGCCTGATCCTAGACCACAGCGACCTAAACATCTTTGTGATGTACAAGCACTTTCACATGGTCACCCTTCTGGGTCTTATCCCTATGCTAAAGCAGGGCGCATAGCTAGCATCTCTGGATATGCAGGATGCGTATCTTCATCTTCCCATCAGCCAGTTACACAGGAAATTCCTGCGCTTCGAGATTTTGGGACGCCATTACCAGTTATGAGCACTCCAGTTCAGCCTGTCCTTGGTGCTTCACGTCTTTACCAAGTGCATGGCAGTCATAGCAGCGGCCCTCAGATGACAAGGCCATTATGTCTTCCCTTATCTGGATGACTGACTCCTGAGGGCCTTCTCCCAGAAGCACTGGACTGGGAGAAGGCCATTCACGACACCTGCTCCCTATTCCAGTCTCTAGGGATCACCATCAACCAAGAGAAGTCATCTCTCGTTCCCTCACAGAGACTACAGTGCATCGGCATGGTTCTGGACCCCTGTCAGGGGAGAGTCTTCCTGCCCGAGCACAGGGTGGAATGGATCAGGACACTGATAAGGACTATCACAGCACGAAATCTGGTTCCCGCTCGGACCAGACTTTGCCTGCTCAGAGATATGGCGGCAGCCATTGCCACAGTCCCCCTCATTTGCCTCCACATGAGAGTTACTCACTGGATGCTGAGAGCCCAATGGGACCAGAGGCAGATCACTTAGACCACCTAGTCAGAATCACAGGGTCAGTCATTCAGGACTTGCAGTGGTGACTTGTCCCAGAATATCTTTCCATGGGAGTCCACTTCGTAGCACCCATCCCATCCCTGACTCTCACCACCGATGCATCGGGGTCCGGTTGGGAATCTCATCTGGAAGGAACCAGCACCCAGGGAACCTGGTCGCCCCTGGAAACTCACCTCCACATCAATATTCTGGAGATGAGGGTGGTCCTATATGCCTTACAGGCCTTACAGTCAGAGATCCCACCAGGTCATGTGTTAGTCCAAACCGACAACACCTCGGTGGTGTATTACATCAACAAACAGGGAGGCACTCACTCCTACCCCCTTTGCAGAGAGGCAAAGCTGGTGTGGGACTGTGTACTACAGCATGGTGCCATGCTTACCAAAGTGCATGTCCCCAGCATGGACAACACTGTCACGGATCGCCTGAGCTGGTCAAAGGCCAGAGCTCATGAATGGGAATTGCTACAAGAGGTCATCGAGGACCTGTTCCTTCGATGGGGGACACCAGACATAGACTTATTCGTGTCCCCATACAACGCAAAACTGCCCAATTTCTGCTTGCTAGCTCCAGGGCCTAGTGTTTTCTGGCGAGACACGTTGTCTCTCTCTTGGACGGGCAGGTTCCTCTACGCTTTCTTGCTCTTCCCTTTGATCCAGATGGTTCTTCTCAAGCTCTGATTGGAATGGGCTTCAATGATCTTGATAGCGCCCTTTTGGCCCAGACAGATCTGGTTTCCACTGCTTCACCAGCTGGCTCAGGAGCCTCTCTTACCTTTACCGGTCAGCTCTCACTTGCTGTCCTAGGAGGCCGGCTTCCTAGTCCATCCGAACCTCAAATCCCTGAACCTGCACACCTGGTTCCTAAAGATGTAGCCATTCTTAGGCATGGGGTCTCGCAAGGCATTGCCAATATCCTGGTGGCAGTTAGGAAATCTTCGACTCATGCCATATATGCTCTGAAATGGAGAAGATTTTGTTTATGGGCTCAGGCCTGTGATACCAATCCTCTTCAATGCCCTGAGAAGTCCATTTTAGACTACCTCCTATCCATTTTCCAGTTGGGATTGGCATATTCCACTCTGAAGGTACACCTCTGTGCCATATCAGCGTACCACAAACCCGTTGGTCAGCACTCGTTAGCTCAATTAGAGGCTTCCCATCCTTTTCTTCACGGTGTCTTGCATCTCAGACCCCCGATTAAGGATCCAATTTCTCCTTGGGACCTTCTTTTCATTTTAGAGCAGCTTGCGCTGCCTCCCTTTGAACCAGCCATGGATTACGAGCTTTGCCTTCTCTCCTGGAAGGCGTTATTTTTAGTTGCCGTTACTTCGGCATGGAGGATTTCTGAGCTTCAGGCACTCATGTGTAAAGAGCCTTATTTGATTTTTCATAAGGACAGGGTGTCCTTAAGGACCAATCCTAAGTTCCTTCCCAAGGTGGTTTCAGCCTTAACCTTAAACCAGGACATCGACCTTCTGGTGTACTTCCCCAACCATTCGAACATGGAGGTAGCCCTGTTGCACACTCTAGATGTGCACAGGATTTTGAGGTTTTATTTGGCCAGAACCCGTTCACACAGACAGTCTGACCAACTGTTTTTATCCTTCGCTCAAAGGATGATGGGTGCACCCGTATTGAAACAAACTCCCTCCAGGTGGCTTGTTAACTGCATTGTTTTCTGTTATCAGAAATGCAACAAGTCCTTACCGGGACCGGTGAAGGGCCTTTCTATGAGGGGGGGTGGCTACCTCCTTTGCTGCCTTGCAGAATGTGGCGACATCCACCATCTGCGCGGCTGACACTTGGAGTTCAGTGCACACTTTCGTTAGACACTACAGTTTGGACATCGCCTCCAGGCGTAGAGCGGGCTTCAGCCTGGCTGTCCTTCAGGGACTTTTGTCCTGAGAGGTCCCTTTCCCTTTGATCTCGCCTATCCTCCTCCCGACTGGATTAGCAATACACCTTTACTGCTTGGGAATCAGTCCTTATGGTGTAAGCTGCTGCAAGAGCTGTATCTCAAAGTAAGATAGTACAGTTACGTAAGAACTTACCGTAACAGTAGATCTTGGAGAACAGCTCTTTCAGCAAGTAGTTTCCTTCCCACCTTCCCCTCAGGAGGCTTGGTTCTACTTCATAGTGTCTCGGATGCATCAGAATTATTAGTCTTCCTCTGGAAGCGGATCCTCAGTCTCCTCTTCTGAATCACATCGTTATGTCGGGAGTCTCCAGCGGGAGAACTGAGGTATGCTGGGGGACTGCCCCTTTTATGATGTATCTGATGTCGGGTGCGGGGCTGATGTTGGGGGCGGTCCCCTGCTGGATATAGCTAGTTAGAAGTCTTCTGTAGGGTCCTGCTGCCTGCCAGCTTCAGTCCTTATGGTGTAACCTGCTGCAAGAGCTGTTCTCGAAGATCTACTGTTACGGTAAGTTCTTACATAACTGTACTTTTCAAATATTTTGCTGAGTATCCATATTTGGGACCCCAAATATTTGGGTATTCTGTATTTCTATTCATGTACATGTGAAAAAAATAGAAAGAAAAAGAAACAGACCCCCAACCCTCCTCCCCAGCCCAGTCCTTTAACATAAACACCATCTCCCTCTGCTACAGTCCCACTCCCACCCTCGTCCCCACCCCCGCACCCACAATTTCATATCTCAAAAAAACAAAAAAAGCTCATGAAAGCGACAACCAGCACAAGCCACCTGCCTCCTCGGCTGGTCGCAGTCTTTAGCACTTTTCTCATATCATTCAAAATTAATATTCCCCACCCCACCCACTCTAACAGCACCCAAGTCAACCCCCTCCCCCTAGCACCCTATTGTACTCTTAAAGACCCTTAGCAGCAATGAAGGTGACCAATACAACCTCTTCTGCAGCCATCCGTCTTCTAGTCAATAAAAGTGCTCCTTCACTTGCTTGCATAATAAAACAACAAATCACGTGATCAGCTGTTTTACTATGTGAACAAGTGCAGGAGCGCTTTTATTCACTAGAAGGTGGATGGCCATGGAGAAGGGGGGGTTGAGTCGGTTTCTGGCATCGGTAAGGATCTTCCTTCAAAACAAAAAAATTGGGTGCTGGGGTGGAGGAGGGCAGAAGTTAGCTTTGGTGCTGCTAAGGTGAGAGATGGGGGGATATTGATTTTGAATGAAATGAGAAAAGCACTAAAGATGGTGGCCAGCTGTGGAGGCAGGAGATTGTGCTGGTGGGAAGAGGGTGGGATTGTAGTAGAGGGTGGGGGGGGAGTGGGGTTATATTTTAAAGGATTGGGCTGGGGAGGAAGATGGTGGGTCAATTTATAGAAATAGTATTCCCCAAATAGGAATAGGCATAAATAGTGCCAGTATTCATTATTCATATGAATAATGAATAGTGCATTATTAATGGTATTCGGGAACCACTTTTCATTACCTCACATGTCCTTAAAGACTAGACTAAATGTTAATATTCCCCCTAGATGCAATATCACAATTGCTTCTGAGAACTGCTAAGTCTCTAAATTTTCTTCCTTTATAAAAGATGTGTAGATTGTGTTATTAAGCAATAATACATGACCAGGGGTTAGATTAACAGTCTGTTAATTACCCACTAGGGGTGTAATGTGGCGCAAGGCACAGTCGAGCAGTTCGGAACTTCAGCATTCAGCTTCATTGTTCGTGTTGGAGGAGAGTAAAAGAAAAATACAGTCCCCCATCCTCCCCAGCTCAAATGTCTTAAAAACAACCCTCATCCCCCAACCCTCTGCAAGGAGCTCACTCCTCCCTTCCCCCCACACCTATGATTTGAAGATTAGGACGACAAAGCTTCCACGATGGCAACGGCACAACCACCCACCAACATGGCCAGTCACCATCTCCTTTAGCCATACTTGTCTTTGTCTTGTAGTAATAAATCAACCCCCATCCTCCCACCCTGCAGCAGCAGTCAAGTCCCACCCTACTCCCCAGTTCCCACATTTCATATACATTATAGAACAGAAGTCCCTCCAAAGCATGAGAAGGTGATTTGCACAACCTACCCTCCTCCAGGGGCAGCTGCTTTCCTGTGAATGGTGCTCCAGTGCTAGCTCTTGTAGTAGAACAGCTGATCATGTGCTCCGTGGTTTTAATATGTGGGCAAGCATGGGAGTGCTTCCATTCACAAGAAGGTGGCTGGTTGTGTCGTTCACTTTTCCATGCCTGGGGGCCTCTCTAATAAGGAAATTTTGGTGCCGGGGGGTGGAAGTTGGGTGCTGCTGCCAGGGTGGGGAGGTGGGCGAATTATTTCTTACCTACATAAAACATGCTGGAAGAGATGGCAGCCAGCCATGGAGGTGGGCGGGTTGTGCTGGTAGCCCATTATGGCATCATTTTTTTTAAACGTTATTATTGTGGGTGCTGGCAGGGAAGAAGGGGTAGTGGGCTTGCTTTAGAGTTAGAGGTTGGGGGGTTGCTTTTCATATTATTTGGCCGGGAAGGAGGGTGCCTTAATTTGTTTTGTAACTGGGTAGGTGCACTGGGACAAGAGTTTTTCTGTTTTCCGTCATGCCCTGAGCCATATGGCAGGGCTGGTTACAGACAGGGCCCCTGGTATTCTGTGACAGTTTGGCCTAATTTTCCTCATTTCAGCGGCAGGGCTCCTTGGCTTCTGTGGCAGCATTTTTGGATACCTGAGCATAGGCTAGGGGTTTCAGGACAAATGAGATTTAGAAGGGAGCCGGGCACTATAAAAAGAAAAAAATGTATAGTTGAATAAAAATGAACCAAGAACAATGAATTCTGTGCACTACATAAATTTTGTGGCATGAAGCAAATTCTGTGGAAAATTCAGCAGCAGTGGAAATGCAGAATTCAAGGGGCCTTGGTTACAGATAAAGTTAAAGCAGCTGTGCAAAGAAGCTGGGCAAAGAATTCACCTTACCTTTGTTCACTAAAAACGATTCCAGGCATCTTCCAGTTTTATTTGGCGGTACAATTTTCTAATTCCACTGAAATCTAAATACTTTATGTTTTAGTTAATTTTTTTCTCAAGAAAAAAAGATGAGTGCCACATTTTGTATAGACATAGTATTGTAGATCTGGTAAGTGTTAGGCTCAGAAAAAAAAGACTTATGGTGTGCAGCATAGGAGGTACCTAGACCAGTACATTTGACAGGCAAGCTAATATTTTTATTAACTGTAGTGGAAACTAGCATTTTTGAAAAATCATTTTTTCATTGCACTGCTGTTTTAAAGGCATGTTGCAGAATATGACAAGGCTGGTCAGTAGCATTGTGTAAACAAATAGAACCTCAAACCAGGGGTGCGATAAAATGGCTTCAACACTGGTTGAATGACAAAAACAGAGGGTCACAATAAATGGTAACTTATCTAGATCATGTATCACTAGTATAGTACGCCATGGTCATTCAGCTGTATTGTAAATGTAATGTATAATACTTTTTGTCCTCTATGTGCTTTTGCCATATACATTCTGTGCCACCTTTATGGCCCTGGTCATGCTTGAAAAAGGTCCATGAGACTAGTCAGCCCCAACCCCCGATGAACAAATAAATAAGATGGATGCAAGTGTCCTGTGGGGTTCCATACGAGTCCATCCTAGGACCTACATTATGTAATGCATTCATAATTATTAAATGAATAGAAAAAATGCTGAAAGCCGATTGGTTTAGATCTGGTTTCACCTGTGATATTATGCCAGCACAGCCTCACAGGTTAAAGTAGTGCCCACAAAACCGCTTTCTTATGACCATAAACACATCGATGGATCCATTTTATAATTATAGTGAGACACTTCCGGGAGTGTGCTGCTGGGATATTGCCATTTTTTGGGTCGGTGACAGCATTCAGCCTTAGGCCTCATGCCTCACAATACACCTTAGGCATGACATTATCCCAGCATGATACAGGCCCAGGCATGCCTTATTGCTTAAGTGGTATGAAAGTGGGCAACAGCAACTGGTTGGTCAGGTTTGCTGATGATGCCATGATGGGAAGAGTAGTCACATTGCAATGGACGAAGGACAAATGCAGAAGGAATTGGACAGGCTTGGGAAGTGGGAAGAGAAATGGTAGCTGAAGTTTTCTGTTGTAAAGCTTTTTTTCCCCTGGCTCAAGGTGAGCACTCTGCCAGTACTCAACCCCCCTGACTAGCAACCACCTCTCCCAGGACCAGCCTACCTACTGCATGTCCAGCTACAGTGTATGATGCCTGTGTAGACTTTCTGCTTTATGGCCCAACTTTCTGCTTCATGGTCTACGTTTCCACTTAAATGACCCAGCGTTCTGCTGCATAGGCCAATTCTCTGTGGTATGCCCCAGCATTCTGATGCATGGCCTGATGCATGGCCTAATGTTCTGCTGCATGATCCTGTGTTTCTTTGTATGGCCCAACATTCTGCTGCATGGCCCAGTATTATGCTGCATGGCCCTGCATTTTTCTGCACGGCCCAACATTCTGCTACATGGCCCAGTATTATGCTGCATGGCCCTGCATTTTTCTGCACGGCCCAACATTCTGCTGCATGTCCCAGTGTTCTGCTGCATGGCTCACCATTCTGCTACATGGCCCAACGTTTTGCTGCATGACCCAACTTTCATCCGCATGGTCCATCTTTCCACTGCATGACCCATCTTTTTGCCATATGGTCCAACTTTCTGTTGCATGTCACATCTTTCTGTTGCTTGGCCCCACATTGTGTTGCATGGCCAAACTTTCCTCAACATGGTCTGGCTTATTGCTGCATGGCTCAGCTTTTCACTGCATGGTCCAACTTTCTGCTACATGGCCCAGCTTTCTGCTACATAGCCCAACTTTCTGCTGCACGACCCAACTTTTCTGCTGCATGGCACAATTTTCAGCTGTGTGATACAACTTTCCACTGCATGACTTAACGTTCTGCTACATGGCCAAACTTTCTTTTACATGACCTGACTTTCTGTTTAATGGCCCAACTTTCTACTGCATGGTCCAGATTTCTGCTACATGGTTCAACTTTCCATTACATAACCCAAAGTTCTGTTACGTGGCCCAGCTTTTTGCTGCAAGACCCAGATTTCTGCTGCATGGTTCAACCTTCCACTGCATGGCCCAACATTTTGCTACAAGGCTCTACTATCTGCTGCATGACCCAACTTTCTTCTGTATGGTATAATTTTCTGCTGCATGGTCCAACTTTCCATTGCATGGTCCAACTTTCTGCAGCATGGTACAACGTTCTGCTGTATGGTTCAACTTTTCATTGCATGGTCCAGCTTTTAGCTGTATGGCCCAGCTTTCCACTGCATGGTCCAACTTTCCACTACATAGTCAAACTTTTTACTGCATGACAAAACGTTTTTGCCATTGGGCCTAACTTTCTGTTGCTGGTCCCAATTTTCTGTGCATGGTCCAACGTTCTGCTGCATGGCCCGACTTTCCACTGCATGGCCAAACCTTCTGCTACATAGCTCAACCTCCTGTTGCATGACCCAACTTTCTGCTGCATGGTAAAACTTTCCACTGCATGGTACAACCTTCCACTACATGGCCCATCTTTCTGCTACATGGCCCAACTTTCCACAGCATGGTCCAAATTCCCGATGCATGGTCCAACTTTCCACTGCATGACCCAACTTTCTGCAATATGGCCCACATTTCTGCTGCATGACCCAATTTTCTTCTGCATGGCACAACTTTTGACTGTATGACTCAACTTTCTGTTACATAGCTCAGCTTTTTAGCTGCATATCCCAACTTTCTGCTGTATGGTTCAACTTTCCACTGCATGGCCCAACTTTCTGCTACGTGGTCCAACGTTCTGCTGCATGACCCAATTTTCTGCTGCATGGTGCAACATTCCACTGCATGGTCCAGCTTTCCACTGTATACATAGAAACACAGAATTTGATGGCAGATAAGGACCGCTTGGCCCACCCAGTCTGCCCATTTCCCTACCTGATAGATAAGCTGCAGATCCCAGTTAACCAGCAGCCTACTTCTTCCTACCCCAACCCCCTAGAATTGCCTTATGACTGTCCCATGCATGCTTGAATTCCACCACTGTTTTTGACTCCACAACCTCCTCTGGAAGGCTGTTCCATGCATCCACAACCCTCTCTGTGAAAAAATACTTCCTTAAATTACCTCTGAGCTGCCCCCCTTCTATCTTCAAATTGTGCCCCCTTGTTCTTGCACACCTCTTTTTTTGAAAGATGCTACCCTCTTGGACTTTGTTGATTCCCTTGAGGTACTTGAAAGTTTCTATCATGTCCCCCCCTCCCTCCTTTCCTCGAGGCTATTCATATTAAGCTCCTTAAGTCTCACTTCATATGTCTTCTGCTGCAGACCCTGCACCATTTTAGTTGCCCTGCTCTGGACAGCTTCCATCCTGTCTATGTCTTTGCAGAGATTGGGTCTCCAGAACTGCACGCAGTACTCCATATGTGGTCTCACCAGCTGTCTGTACAGAGGGATAATAACTTCTTGTTTTCTGCTGGTGATGCCTCTCCCTATGCATCCCAGTATCCCCCCAGCCCTCCTTGCTGCCCTCTCACATTGCTTGTCAACCTTTAGGTCATCTGATATGACCCTGCATGGTCCAGTGTTCTACTGCATGGCCCAACTTTCCACTGCATGGTCCAACTACCTGCTACATGGTCTACGTGGTCCAACTTTCTGCTGCATGACCCAACTTCCTTTTGCCTGGTCCAACTTTCCACTGCATGGTCCAACTTTCCATTACATGGTCCAACTTTCCAGTGGATGGCCCAACTTCCACTACATAGTCCAACTTTCTGCTGCATTACCCAACTTTCTTCTGCCTGGTACAACTGTTTACCACATGGTCCACCTTTCTGCTGCACGGTCCAATTTTCCACTGCATGTCCCAACATTCTGCTACATGGCCCAATGTTCTAATGCATGACCCTACTTTCATCTGCATGGTACAACTTTCTATCACATGGTCCAACTTTCCATCGTATGGTCCAACTTTTTGCTACATGGCCCAAGTTTATGCTGTATGGTCCAGCTTTCTGCTGGATGGTCCATCTTTCTGCTGCTTGACCCCACCTTCTGCCACATGGCCTAACTTTCTGCTGAATTACCTGACTTTCTGCTGCATGGTGCAACTTTCAGCTGCATAGTCCAACGTTCCACTGCGTGGCCTAACTTTCTGCTACATGGCCCAAACGTTCTGCTGCATGCCCCAACTTTCTACTGCATGGGACAGTTTTCTGCTGCTTGGTCCAACTTTCCACTGCATGGCCCAATGTTCTGCTACATGGTACAACTTTCTGATGCATAGTCTAACTTTCCACTGCATGGCCCAACTTCCTGCTACATGGCCCAACTTTCTGCTGCATGGTACAACTTTTTGCTGCATGGTACAACTTTTTGCTGCATGGTACAACTTTTTGCTGCATGGTACAACTTTTTGCTGCATGGTACAACTTTCCACTGCATGGCCCAGCTTTCTGCTACATGGCCCATCTTTCTGTTGCATATGGCCCAATTTTCTGTTGCGTGGCCCAACTTTCCATGGCATGGTCCAACTTTCTGCTGCATGATCCAGCTTTCTGATGCATGGTCCCACTTTCCACTGCATGGCCCACCTTCCTGCTACATGGCCCTACTTTCTGCTGCATGGTACAACTTTTTGCTGCATGGTACAACTTTTTGCTGCATAGTCCAACTTTCCACTGCATGGCCTAGCTTTCTGCTACATGGCCCATCTTTCTGTTGCATATGGCCCAATTTTCTGTTGCGTGTCCCAACTTTCCATGGCATGGTCCAACTTTCTGCGGCAGGTCCAGTTTTCTACTGCATGACCCAGCTTTCTGTTACACGGCCTAACATTCTGCTGCATGTCCCAACTTTCTGCTGCATGTTAAAACTTTTCATTGCATGGTAACACTTTTCACTGTATGGTCCAACTTTCTGCTACATGGCACAACTTTCTGCTTCCTGGTCCAACTTTCTGCTTTATGGTCCATCTTTCCATTGCATGACCCACCTTTCTGCTACATGGCCCAACTTTCTGCTGAATGACCCAACTTTCTGCTGCATAGTCCAACATTGCACTGCATGACCCAACTTTCTGCTGCAAGGTCCATCTTTCCACTGCATGGCCCCACTTTCTGCTACATGGACCAACTTTCTGCTGCATGACCCAACGTTCTGCTGCATGACTCAACGTTCTGCTGCATGACCCAACGTTCTGCTGCATGACCCAACGTTCTGCTGCATGGTCCAACTTTCCACTGCATGGCCCAACTTTCCACTGTATGGCCCAACTTTCTGCTACATGACCCAATGTTCTGCTACATGACCCAATGTTCTGCTACATGGTACCACTTTCCACTGCATGGCCCAACTTGCTGCTACATGGCCCAACTTTCTGCTGCATGGTACAGCTTTCTGCTGCATGACCCAACTTTCTGCTGCATGGCCCAGCATTCTGCTGCATGACCCAACTTTCTGCTGCTTGGACACAGCTTTTTGTTGCATGGTCCATCTTTCCACTGCATGGCCCAACTCTCTGTTGCATGGTCCAACTTTCCACTGCATGATCAGACTTTCTGCTACAGGACTCATCTTTCTGTTGCATATGGCCCAATTTTTTGTTTCATGACTCAACTTTCCATGGCATGGTCCAACTTTCTGCTGCATGGTCCAATTTCCACTGCATGACCCAGCTTTCTGCTACATGGCCCAACATTCTACTGCATGACCCAACTTTCTTCTGTATGGTACAACTTTTCACTACGTGGTAAACCTTTTCATTGTATGGCCCAACTTTCTGCTACATGGCACAACCTTCTGCTGCGTGGTACATCTTTCCACTTCATGCCCAAAATTTCTCCTACGTGGCCCACCTTTCTTTTGCATGACCCAGCTGTTTGTTGCATGGCCCAACTTTCTTCTGCATAGTACAACTTTCCACTGCGTGGTCCAACTTTCCATTGCATGTCCCGACTTCAAGCTACATTGTTGAACTTTCTGCTGCATGACCCAACTTTCTTTTGCATGATACAACTTTCTGCTGCATGGTCCAACATTCTATTGCATGGCCCAATTTTCTGCTGCATGACCCAAGTTGCTGCTGCATTACCCAACGTTCTGCTGCATGGTACAACTTTCCACTGCATGGTCCCATATTCTGCTGTATGGTCCAACTTTTCATCGCGTGGACCAGCTTTCAGCTGCATGGCCAAATCTTCCACTGCATGTGCCAATTTTCCAATGCATGGCCCAACTTTCTGTGACATGGCTCAACTTTCTGTGGCATGACCCAACTTTCTGTTGTATGGTACAGCTTTCCATTGCTCAACTTTCAACAGCATGGTCCAACTTTTCATCACATGGTCCAACATTCAGCTGCATGGCCAAACTTTCTGCTGCTTGATCCAACTTTCACTGCATGGTCCAACTTTCTGCTGCATGGTTCAACTTTCCACTGCATGATGCATTTTTCCACTGCACGGTCCAGCTTTCCACTTCATAGTCAAACTTTCTGCTGCATAGCCAAACTTCCTGCTGCATGACCCAATGTTCCGCTGCATGGTACAACTTTTCACTGCATGGCCCAGTTTTCTGCTGCATGGCCCACCTTTGATCTGCATCATTCAACTTTGTGTCATATGGTTCTCTCTGCATTTTAAACTCTGTTTTGCGAATGTCTTCTCTGACATAACATGTAGCTTTGGATTGAAATGTAATGTACTCTCTGTTGGGGAAAAGTGGGGAGCAGGGCTAGAGGTGGACCATGAACATTGTGTAGTGCAAGATTGTCTGATCATCCAAAAGGCTGCAACCCAAAACAAGATAAAGGAGGGAATTAAAATGTTTATGTGAATAATAAGATACATCCTTATCTACCTTCTTTCTCCCTCTCTAGTATGTGGAAGGTCTATACAAACATTGAGGATTGTGGGTGGTGAAGATGCACAGCCAGGAGCATGGCCCTGGCAAGTGGCCATCTACGAGGATGGACAGTTTAATTGTGGTGGATCCCTGATTGCAGACCAATGGGTTCTGTCTGCTGCTCATTGCTTTTCAGAGTAAGTATGGATAAGAACACGTGGTTGATGGGTTAATCCAGGCAAAATAAAAAAAAAAAAAAAAACTACAATAAACTGTGGATAATACAAGACTTAACAAATGGAGCACTACAGTCAAAATGTACAAATATATATGCTGTTTAGAGTGTTTCAATTTGTGTGTGTAGTCCTGGTGTGTTTTCCTTTCTTTGCTGTTGAGTTTTTCTAAGTGTACTTACTTGTTTCATATCCCTTGGGGAGCTAAACATCTTGTCTGTTTATTGCCTTTCCATTTCCTACAATGCCTGATGTCCCAGAGACATTGAAGTAAATTTCCAGTAGTTTAAAATTAACATATGGTCTTTATAGCCTGTTACATTATGGCTGCAAAAGTCAGTCTATGTCCCCAAAATAATTATTTTCTGACTGATTTAAGGAAGGGAAGAGATCACACCTGATACCGAACGTGCTGCCAAGAGGTTCCCTTCCACTTTCCTGTTCACCCAGCCCGCCCCTGCACTCAAGTTTTATGACGCCTCACCAGGGAGAGCATGGGGATGTGCCCCATGTAGTCTAAGGTGGTGAATTTTAAGGACCTAGTTTTATATGTGTAAACCCTGGCACCATTATACCAAGGACTACCACCTCTGCCTTGCTGACCAGACCAGAGTTGAGGGGCCTGGGTTCCTATTTTAAATATTAAACTGGTTCTTTCCCAAGATAACATATTGTGTAATGCCTCCACCCGGAGTATACCTCCACTGGCTGTACCTGCTCTCCTCCCCTACTAAAAACCCATTACTTGGCTCCCTATTTACCCAGGTCATCGACCTCGCCACAAGACATAACCCCAAGACTGGAAACCATCTCTCATTGACTGGATCCTCGTCTCCTGCCCGGGCCGTATACTGTCAGCAGGGATTATGGCTGACTCCTTGAGCGATCACTCACCCATTTTCTGCATCTGGTCCAATAAGCCTCCCAAAATTGCCACAAAGATCATTGAAGCGACAGTAGGTTTGTACCTGCCGATTTCTGCTCCCATTTGTGGAACACCGACTGGGCCCCTATCATCTCTCTCCCTACACTCGACGAGACACTTGAATATTTCACTCAGATCTTTTTGTCTGCATCGAACATGCATGCCCTGATAAAAAAGCTCAGGGTACAGGGAAAATGTCATAAATGGCTGAGCCCGTGCCTCAAGCATATCATGCTCCTCCGGGACAGAGCATGGGGTACCTTCAAATCCTCTGGCAGCCCAACAGACTGGGAAAAGTACAGAGAGCTGAGAAATCAGTGCAAGAAATCCTCGAAAAAAGCCAAATCTCAGTACTTAAATGACCTACAAACTAGGCACCTACGGGATCCCAAAAAATTCTGGGGCCACATAAACTTACTTATCAAGGGCTCCTCAATTAGTCAAACAGACTCCATCATGGTGGGGGACTCTCTGACAAATGACCCAGCCATAGTTGCTGAGGCTTTCTGTGCCTTCTACTCTATCCCGAGTGGGTCTCCACCTCCGGTCCTCCCCAGGCCTAACCTTTACTCTGGAGACGCGTGGGATCACCCTCGGCCTCAATTTCACCTAAAGCTGGTCAAACAGACAGAGGCACTACCTCTCCTACACAAAATTAACCCTTCTTCCTCGCTAGGAAACATGACCAGCTTGAATCTCACCTTCTGAGGGCTACTGCCCCGGCTATCGCCCATCCTGTCACCTTACTCATAAATAGGTCACTTCAGGAAGGTATGGTCCCAAAAATGTGGAAGGTAGAGACCATTGTACCTGTCTACAAAAGTGGGCCCCGAGACAAACTGGGAAATTATAGACCAGTCTCCCTTCTCAGTCCCCTGGGGAAAATTCAGGAAAGACTAGTCTCAAACCAACTACAAGACTACCTTGAGCAGCACTTTCTCATGACTGATGTTCAGCATGGCTTTAGAAAGGGCCATGGTACTGACACTGCGCTCATCCGGCTCACTACGGACGTCCTTTCCTATATGGACCAAGGCTCCTCAATGGGCACCCTCTTCATTGACCTATCCAAGGCCTTTGACTTGATTAGTCATAATCTCCTCCTCTCCAAACTCCTGCTCTTAGGACTGGATTACCACTCACACTTGGTTCGAGAGCTACCTGAGTGACCGTTCCCAAAAAGTCCGCTGGAAGGGTACACAGTCTGGATCTAGATCAGTCTCCACTGGGGTGCCCCAGGGCTCAATCCTGGGCCCTCTGCTCTTCTCACTCTTCCTCAATAATATCGAGGGAAACTCCCCCACAGCAAACTCATTCTGTATGCTGATGACACTGTCATATACTGCACTGACTCCCAACCTAGTGTCATCTCAACAAAACTGCAGGATAGTCTCTCCACCCTTGAGGCCTGGTTCTCTGCAAACTCCCTTAAACTCAATGATGAAAAAACTAAAGCCGTACTGTTTGACTCTAGACGTCTGGGCTCTGACAGAAGTCAGCTTCTCCAGATCTGCACCAACCAAGGAAAAAGAGTCGAGGTCATGTCCAGTTTTAAATATCTTGGGATCCATCTACACCAAGAAATGACCTACCAATTCCATATCGATTCCAAAACCTGGTCCACCCATCAAAAGCTTGGCCTCCTTTACCGTCTGGGGAACTCTCTATCCTCTACTGCACGTCGTGCAATTGTCTGCTGCAATCTTCTCCCATCCATCCTATATGGAGCTCCACTTCTGCAGTTCCTCCGTGAGACAGAATACAATAAACTTTCCGTACTCTATAACCGAGTGACTTGCTTTGCCACTAACTCTTCTCCTAGGAGACATCACTGCGAGGCTGTAAACGAACTAAACTGTCCCACTCTCCAGGAACAAACTAGCCTATCCCATTGCTTGCCTAGCTTTCAAGTTCACTAACCTAGGTCCCCCTCCCCATCTTAGAGGACTACTCTCCCCCAAAAAACAAACCCGAACCCTGCGATCAACTGCAAATCACCCTCTCGACATCCTTAGGATGTACTCCAACCATGGCAAACGTTCCTTCAAATTTGCTGCCCCCCACCTATGGAATTCCCTACCACCTAGCTTGACGAACTCAACCACCCTCACCCAGTTCAAAAATGGACTCAAACTATATCTTCTCAATCTTAGTCTCTGTGGCTGTAACCGCTAGCTCCCCAGACCAGTTCTCTTAGCCGTTGAACTGCTCTGAACTCTCCCTCCAATTTGTCATGAAATACTAATATGGACCAATTACTGTTTCCAATGTACACTGATGGAACTAATGTACATACTGTATATAATGTGTGAGTCTGAATGGGAACCCCACTGCTACCCCTGTATAATGTTGCCATTGTAAAACTGTGTAGCAAATGTAACTACTGTATATTCTATATACAGATTTCTATTGGTTTAAACAATTACATTTTTCTTTTCTATTTTAAAAAAAAGCTACATCAGCTTGGTATGTTGTCACCTGTTTGTTGTTGCTAAGTAGCAGATGTTTTTGCATTGTGCTCCGATTCTGTGATAGAATCTGTATTAGTAGAAGGTAGATTATTGTGATTGTAGTTACCTTTTGATTGTAAGGATAAAGAGCTTAGATAGAAGTGTATGTATTTTCAAATATTATAGGGGAACAGTGGCAGGATTTTTAAGACAGTAAATTAATAAAAGTTAACTAGGGAGCTTCAGTAGCAGACAAGTAGTGGAATTGCAGTATAATGTGGAGTGGTGCAATGCAGTGGCTGTGGGGCAGCTATTCAGGCAGATCTTCTGGACACTGAGGGTGCTGCCCTATCTGCATGCATCTATCTGGACTCGCGGGATGAGGTAGCCAGACTCAGAGCGAAGTAAACTGGGTCAGGAGTACCATCACCTATCCAGGGACCACCAGTCCAATGCAACTGCCTCAAAGGATGCCGAGACGAGGAGCACTTGGATGACAGTGGGCTCAGGGAGGGTTAGAGCAGTCAGGCAGAGGCACATCCCAGATCCTATTCCACTAAGAACTCATATGCCACACTGGCAAACAAGGACAACCAAATACAGGTACCCAGAGAAGTGGAAGGAAAGGATGTGGAGGTTAGCCAAGGAGGTGACCTCAGCGGGAAAGCAGTGGACCCCAGAGGAGGAGGAAGCGAATCCTGGTGGGGGACTCCATCATAAGAGGGATCCAGCTAGGAACACAGGAGGGGGAGGACAGGGAGGTGAGGTGCCTACCAGGTGCCACGGCATGGAGGGATGGAAGGAAGATCCTGGGGATCACTGGGAAGGCAAGACAGGAGGGTGAGCTGGATGTCATTATCCACCTAGGTACTAATGACCTGGCAAATGGGGAGCCAAAGGAAGTTCAGGAAGAGTTTAGGAAATTGGGGAGGGTCTCAAGCAAGTAGTACTTGAGAAAGTGACAGAAGTAAGTACCTGTGAGAGGCAAGGAGAGCATTGAGTGCATGCACCAGGAACTTTAACTCATGGTTGAAGAACTGGTGCTGTGAGGAAGGGTTTGGATTCATTGGTGACTGGGGACCCACCTGGAGGGATGGAGGTTTGTTCAAGCCTGACAGCCTGCATCCATCCTGGAGGGAATCCAAGCACTAATGATAAGTTTAAATGCTACATTGACAAGCATTTAAACTAGCAAAGGGGTGGCAGGCCAGCAAGGAGGTACCTACTTGCTCACCCCCACAGCTAGCCGTGGAACCAGTGAACCAGAGGAGTGGCTATCTCTGCAAAGCAGTGTGCAAAAGATGGAGATTAGTGCTCACGTGGATAAGCAGAAAAGGGCAAAATTCAGCAGGCGGGCAGACAGCAAGGAGAACCAGGGATAAATGACAACCAAGGAAGGGGCTGAGTAGAATAGTGAGACAGTGTAGGGAGGTCAAATCATGGAAAGCCATGTGTGCAAATGCCAGGAGCCTTAGCAACAAGATGGAAGATCTGGAGGCTGTCATGGTGCAGTCAGACCTGGACATTGTGCCACTCAAAACCTGGTGTAATGATAACCACGACTGGGAGATGGCCATACCTGGCTACAACATATTCAGAAGAGACAGAGCAGGCAGGAAGGCAGGAGGAGTGGCACTGTATGTGAAAATGATATAAGGGCCACAGAGATCCAGGAGGAACAAAATGGGGGAGAGATACTGTGGGTTAAGCTGGAAAGGAAAATGGGGACAGCCATCCGCACAGGTGTGGTCTACAGACCACCAGCCCAGGAGGAAGAAACAGATAGGGAGCTGATGCTAGCCATCCAAAGGATGGCAGACAAGGGTGAGGTAGTACTGGTTGGAGACTTCAATATTCCAGATGTGGACTGGAGCATCCCAGCAGCAGCATCAACTAGGAGCAGATTTATCCTGGACTTCCTTCAGGGTGCCTTCTCAAGCAACTGGTCGTGGAACCAACTCGGCAGAAGGCAATACTGGACCTTGTGCTCACAAACAGGGACAGTGTGATGGGGTAACTGGGGAGCACCTGGGAAACAGTGACCACCAGTCATTGTGGTTTGAAATCACAGAAAGAGCAGAACCAAACCACACAAAACACGATCCTGGATTTTAGGGGGCAGACTTTGGGAAAATGGGAAATACTTGAAAGAGGCATTAAGGGAATGGGACAGAATCAGGGGTTGAGGAACAGTGGGCAGTATTTAAAATGGGGATTACAAGAACAACAGAATTATGTATTACAGGTTAGCAAGAGGAAAAGGAAGAGGATACCATTATGGTTTTCCAAAGAGGTAGCAAAGAAAGTTAAAGCCAAAAGATTGCATTCAGGCAATACAAAAGACACAGGCAGAAGGGGATGGGAGAAGTACCAGGAGAAGCAAAGGGAGGCAGGGAGGTCAGTAAGGGAAGCCAAAGCTCAGATAGAAGAACACATTGCAAAATCAGTGGGTAGAGGGGACAAAACCTTTTACAGGTACATAAGTGAAAAAAGAAAGACAAAGGGAGGGACAGTGAGACTAAAGGGAGAGGATGGGGGCTGCGTGGAGGACGACAACAGTAAAGCTGACATACTGAACAGGTATTTCTGCTCAGTCTTTACTGAGGAAGAGGAGGGTAATGGGTCTGAAGGGAGTACAAGGGGTGAGAATGGTGCAGAAATGGACACAAGTCCCTTTATATGAGAGAGGGTCCTGAAGGAACTGGAAGTAATAAGAGTTGATAAAGCAATGGGGAATATGGGTGTGGGCAGGACAGTAGTGTGGTGGGTAGCTAACTGGCTGGGTGGCAGGACACAGAGGGTGGTGGTAAATGGCTGTCACTCCACAGAGGGAAAAGTGACCAGTGGGGTACCACAGGGATCAGTGCTGGGACCGGTCCTATTCAACATCTTCATCAGTGACATGGCGCATGACCTAGAAGGCAGAATTTCACTGTTCGCTGATGACACAAAGCTCTGTAACAGAGTAGACACACCAGAGGGTGTAGACAGAATGAGAAGCGACCTGCAGAAACCTGAAGAATGGTCAGGGGTTTGGCGGTTGAAATTCAATGCAAAGAAGTGCAAGATAATGCATATGGGGCACAAAAACCCTGGCACAATATATCAGTTGGGAGGTGAGGATATAGCATGCACCAAGCAGGAAAGGGATCTTGGGGTTATCATCTCTGATGACCTCAAGGTAGGGAAACAGTGTGACAAGGCAGCAGGTAAAGCAAATAGGATGCCGGGATGTATAGGCAGGGCATTACCAGCAGGAAAAGGAGGTCATAATTCTGCTATACAAGACACTAGTGAGGCCCCACCTGGAGTACAGTGTACAGTTCTGGAGACCATACCTCATGTGAGACATAGACAGGAGTAGAAGGTTCAGAGGAGGGCAACAAAGATGGTGCATGCATTGCATCACAAGTCCTATGAAGACAGGTTGAAGGAACTGAACATGTACTCCCTGGAGGAGAGGAGGGAGAGAGGGATATGATAGAGACATACAAGTATCTTACAGGGAGGAATAGGGTGCAGGAAAACACTATTTTAAGCGAAAAAGATGTTCCAGGACTAGAGGGCATGGGATGAAGTTGGAGGAGGACGATTCAGAGGAAGCATGAGAAAGAATTTCTTTACAGAACGGGTGGTGGACAAGTGGAACACCCTGCCAGAGGAAGTGGTGGGGGCTGAAACAATCACGGGATTTAAGAATGCATGGGATAGACATAAAGGAATTCTGGAGGTCAGGGTTAAGGTGCAACAGACTTCTAGGAAAACAAACTGAACTTACAAGCTCAAATGGGCAGACTGGGTGGGCCATAGGCCCTTATCTGCCGACACTGTCTATGTATCTATGTATCTATATAACTGTTTTAAATGTCCTTTTCTGTAACTAACTCCAGGTCACTCCTGAAAAAGGGACCATTGGTCTCAGTGGGCTTACCCGGTAAACAAAATCTAAATAAATAAATAAATAAATAAAAGTGGGCAGGAATAATACCTGGTACAACCCTCTGGAAAGCTATACTCACCCATGTTACCATAGTGCCACCCCAAGCATGACCCAATAATTAAAATCCCACATTTTAAACATTTTGCAATTATTGACTTGTGCTCACAAGAAAGGATTATATGCAAAAACAACAATTTATTTACATGGGGTGAGGGTTTGGATGGGTGAGTTGAAAAAGAGGTCAAGCTATTTACAATGGATACGTTTGATTGGTTTGAATTGGCATGATATCACAATAATCATTTTGCATTCAAATTCAAGCATTGATCACAGTGGTACCCACCAACCTCTGAGATAGTCAGAGCATTGAGTATCTATCTATCTAGCTGCAGTAATGGCAGGGACATATTTACAAATGCCTACACAAGTACCAGCTGCACACAATCTATATGAAACCCCGCAATCCCATATGCCAAACCTGGGTACCCAGTACTTAAGTTCTTAAAGGTGCAGGTCTGTTAAAGTTGCAGCTGGTTGGCTGGCATGAAGCAGGTTTAGGCCCTTGAAGAGAAATCAAGTTAGCATGCTTTAATTCTTGAATTTCCACCATTACCGTGACAATTTGCAGAACAATTTACTCCCTGGCTGTGTTAGCTGAGACTTAGACTATTATTACTTGAAGATCCACTTTAAATTATTCACAGTTCCTTTAGATTTGGACAAGGCTTGGGCCCTATGTATGTACAGTTCAGAAGTCATCCTCAGTTAGTCATAGTCAGGTTGTAGAAAAACTAGGGTGATTGCAGCAGGTGGACGCTGACTCCTGAGGCTAATAGGTTGGGAAAATGCTTACAGCCAGGGACCCCTTTACTGACTATAGGATCTTACAGCTTTGAAGATGGATAGATCTTTAACTTCTTTTCTTCTCTGGGCTGAAATCACTCTCTGCATAGACCAGGTTGGGACCTGGGCCAGCGCACCTCACACCCCCACGTCTGGCTATACCCCTCAGGGTGAGGAGCATATGGCAGTGCCAAGTTGGCGCACAACCAGGCTGTGTCCCAGGCTGATCTACTGCGAGGTAGTTATGTTGCATTCAGGACATTTATGAAATCGGCACATTTATACATTTTCATGTCTTGTAGAGGTTATAACCGATTTGACCATGTGCCAGCGTGGCACCAAAGTTCTGGTAAACTTGCTTTCACCAATCGCAGTGGATGGGTGCTGTTTCACCTAAGGCTGGGTGACCCAGAATGTTACAGTCCATTTCAAACCACTTTGGAGCTTGATTGCATCTTGTACACAGCACCGGACAGAGCACATCTTTGAACCAGATGGAGCTTGAGGTCAGGCTCACTACCCTTTTGCAGGCTTTACTTGTTGGCAAAGCTGAACTTGACAATTTCTTTCAAACTCAGACACTTTACTTGGTAGCAGCTGATTACTGTAGATCTTATCTGTGTCAGTCTTCACCATTCATCACTAGTTGGGTACTCGGCTGGAGGTTAGGACCCCACAGGAGCATTTTATTTTCTGAAGGAAGAGCTGACACAGAAACGGTACCGCCCTCAAGGCTGACGTATTAAGTGGCGCTCGAGAGATGGGCGTTACCTGTCGTCGACTCCTCCCCAGCTCCAGTTCTGCTTCTCCTGCCATTCAGTGAGGACCTCGTGGAAACTCCAAGTATGAAAAGGGCGTCAGTGGTGCGGCCTCATCCGTAAGCTCTGATTAAAAGTTCTGCTCACCTCCGTGCTCAGCGCTGTTTTCCGGTATACTGGTAAGAGCATTCCTTTTTGTTTTCTGACAATGGCGAGTACTTTTATTTGGCTTTTTGTGTTTCCATCCAGTCATGTCTCATTCAGGGAACAAAAAGAAATCTTGGGGGTTGGGGGTCGGCCTCCAATGCATTGGTGTCCCTGCGGCTGACTTTTCTCTGCCACGGACCAGCATGACCGGTGTTTAACGTGCTTAGGCCCCAACCATGACATGGATCATTGCAACACCTGTTTTTCAATGGATTGCTGAGTGTTGGAATTGGATGCATTTAAGGTCGGATGTGTGCCGCTGCCTTTTGGAGGACAGGCTCACACTCTAAAGGCCAAAGTCAGGGTTCTCTGCCCTTCTTTTGGGTCCCATCCCAGTACTATATGGCCCACAGAGGAGGAGGGGGCCTCCACCACCTCTAGCCTTGCCGTGGTGGAGGCTTCTTCCACGGTGCAGGAAGCTCAGTCTGGCCCTCTGGGTGGCCGGGTGTGAGGCACCATTTCAGCAATCACTTCTTCAAAAGCGAAGACTCCCCCAGCATTGTGCTCTGGGGCCCATGGGCTGGTGCTGTCCTCAGCACCGTGTGGCACCAAGAGTCTGTATGGCACTATGGGTGGCACCAGGCCGGCCTCCAACGCTGTTTCTGACTCCGGCGCCATTTGTGGTGCCAGGGATGGAGGCAGCACTGTGAGCAGTGTAGGGTTGGTTTGCAGTGCTGCTCGCAGTTCTGCCTCTGACCCTGGTGCTGTTTGCGGTGCCAGGGGTAGGGATGGTGTCGCTCATGGTCCAAGGACCAGGAGGGATTGAGGAGTCATCTGGGTTCAAGCCTCCTCCTCCAGGAAGGATAATTCAGAGGCTGACTCAGATCGACTACCAGATTCCTCAGAATCCTCTGATTCCTTCATGCTCAGTGCTTCGGTCCCCACTCAGCCTTCTCCTCAGATGTGGGTGAATTACACTGGTTCTGGGGTCGGTGGTACCAACCAGCCCTCGGATGTCCAAGGGGGCACTTTAGGGCAACCAAGGGCCAGTGAACCATCTGCCCCAGTGTGGGATGTACCCCCTCCTGTGGTTGTCCTTGCCAGCCAGACTTCTGGGTAGGCTGGGGCATCCCAGACAGGGAAGGGCGCTCCACCCTGGCTGTCTCTTCAGAGTTGGCCATGGGGTGCCAGCAGCCTCAGCTGGTGGTGAGGAAGGTGGCCTTCTTGAAGTCTGAAAGATTGTGTGGACTTGTTTCTGCACAGCACCCTCCCCTGAGAGCCCATAGCAGCTCGGGAAGGAGCCATAACATGGACCAGTCCTCTCCCCTGAAGGCCACCCGGAAGGGACATCTTCATAGAGGTTAGGGGCCACCCTTTTGTGCTCATGTTGCCCCAGTCGGCTTGTGGGGGGAATTCTTCTCTCAGTCTCAGCTGTGGCTGTTTCAGCTTAGTTGAGTGGCCTTTGCCTGCTGGGACCACTGAGGCCCCTCCTCCTTTGAGGTCTCCCGCTCGGCCCCCCCCTACCTGGGCAGAAGCAGTGCCCCTCCTTGGAGGTGCCTGGCCCCTGTGCCTCTGCTAATGCCTCTCCCTCTCCCAGGTATCTCTGGTTCTATGGGGTCCCCTTACCTGGAATCATTCACATATCTGGACTGTGTAGTACGTTATGGGCTGCACGCCCATTGGCTCATACTATGAACCAATGGGTGTGCAGCCCCACAGCTGTCAGTCGGTGGGCATCGGGCGGCAGGCAGGGGTGCTGCCGGCCGGCTGACCGGGAGGGATGCAGTGGGGCTCAGTGGGCGGGTGGGAGAGGGGGGCACATTAGACCACCAAGGTAATAGGACTCTATTATGTTTTACAGATGCCCGCGATTGGGCAGAGTGTGGTCCACTGGACCACCAGGGATATTGGACAGGTGGGGGATGTATTATACCGATGCCCGCGATTGGGCACATAGTGGTCCACTGGACCACCAGGGATATTAGACGAGGATGTTTCTTTGGTAGACAAATGCCCGTGATTGGGCACATAGCGGTCCACTGGACCACCAGGGATATTAGACAAGGATGTTTTTCACACAAATGTCCGCGATCGGGCTGCAGGGGGCGTCGGTCCCTGATGGCTGCTGCCTGGCAGGGCGCCAGGCACAAGTCTTCGAGGATCGGCGCACCTGCATCTAATGGGATGCAAATGGGGCCATAATGACATGCAAATGGCCCCATGTGCACCTTGCATAAATTATGGCCCCATTTGCATGTCCCCTTTTGAATATCACAGGTGCTGTGCATGGCACAATGGCACTTGTGCTAGTGCATCTCCATGCTCCACTCTGGCCACTTGCGCTGGCGCAGTGCCACTGCGCCATGCACAGTGGGGGTGGCCAGGGTGCGATATTCAAAGCTGCTGTGCCATAGCGCAGCTCCGTAGAATATCGCCCAAGCCACACCCCTGTGCAACAAAGTTGAGCTGCGCCCAGGCTTGCGCCACAGCCTGGCGCAGTTTGAATATCCGGGCCCATATGTTTATATCAGAAATTCACTTTAAAATGAGATCTTCTTCCTGTCTCTGGTGCTGTCCTGGTGGGTGTTCAGAGCCAGTGTTGATGCTGTGAGTAATGTATGGGACCAGAATTCATAACCTTCTGGCCCAAAGGTGGATATGCTACCAACTGAGCAATGTTGACACCTACTGCAGGGAAAACAATTGAGAAATGGAGCAGAAAAAGCGTACATAAAAATAAGTCTACCTTTCTGATATATATTTTTTATTTATTTAAACATTTGGTAACTGGGACATGCACGCTGAGCCAAGGCTCGATTCCAGGTGCGGCCCGGGAGGAAGGAGCAGTGGAAATACAAACAATAAATGCAGAGAATTAGTTAACAGAACTATGGCAGCTAATTACAATCAATATAATACAGCAGTGAGAGCAAAAACATGATGTGATGAATCTCTAGATGTGAACAATACAATAGTAAGTGCTCCACATAATGAATCTTTAATAAGTGCTGGGGAGGAACTGCAGGAAGGTAAAGTCAGTAGAAGTTGTGGGTTTAGCTCAGTTGTGGCAGCGACATAAAGGTGGAGGAAGGAGACGTAGCTGTTGCTTGCAGCTAGAGTGAGAGGGTGAATTTCTGATAGCAGGGGTAAGTTTGTTTCTCAAGTAAGGAAGCTGGTAGGAGAAAGCAGCTTTGCCCCTTGCGGAAGAGGGTCGGGGCAGGGTGAAGGATCTTTCTTTTCTGTGCCTGAGTTCATAGGGGGATAGGGAGTCTGAGGATAGACAGTCCTCAAGATAGGAGGGGAGCAAGTTAAACCAGTACTTAAATATAAAGTTGAGGGCATGTATATAGCGCCTGTGAGATAAGGGGCTTAGTCCGAGGAGGGAGTAAAGATTGCAGTGGTGGGTGCTTGGGGGGAGTTTGTAGCGAAGTGACAAAATGAGTTTAGAAGGGTATCCAGATTGACAAGGGTGGTTACAGGGGCAAAGCTGTAAACCACATCTGCATAATCTAGTATGGAGAGGATCATTTTAGAAACATTTTCACGTCTGGCAGGTAACAGGAGAGAGTCCCTGTTTTAGTATAGCATGCCTAGCTTGGGGCGCAGCTTGGAGGTGATAGATTCAATGTGAGATGAAAAAGACAGGTGGGGATCCAGCCAATCACCCAGGTACTTGTATCTGGTGACTTGGTCAAGTGGGGAGCCATCAACAGAAGTGACCGGGGGTAGTACAGCTAAGTTTCTGGGTACGGCCAAAAACCATGGAAACAGTTTTGATGGTGTTTAATTTCAGTTGGCTTTGGCTGAACCAGGACTGAATGTTGTTGAAGTTGCTTTGTAGGTTAGCTTGTACTTCAAGCAGGTTGGGACCGGAGGTAAAGATGATGGTGTCGTCTGCATATGTGTGTATTGATGAACTGGTGCAGGAGGAGGAAGGTCATTATGAAGAGGGAGAAGAGGATGGGACCAAGAACAGAGCCTTGAGGGACGTCCGCCAGGATGGGGGGGGGGGGGAGTGGTATCAGCGATTCTAGCAGATTGAAATCTGGTGAATATATAAGACTGAAACCACCTTACAGCGATGGGGCAAGTCCAGCTGCCTCAAGCTTCTGCAGGAGAAGAGGGTGGGATACGGAGTCAAACGCCTTTGCTAAATCGACAAAAACAGCTGCTGTAAGGAAGCCTTGGTTGGAGGCAGTCTGAATATGGTTGGTGATACGCAGGAGGGAGGAAATTGTGGAATTGTGTTTCCTGAAGCCAGAGTGATGGGGTGTGAGGATGTTGTTTGTTGCAAGGTAGTCAGTTAGTCAGGTGTGGGCCAAGTATTCTTGTAGCTTGGCTAGTGCTGGGAGGAGCGAGATGAGCCTATAATTTCCTGGCAAAAAGGGGTCACTGCCTCTGTGAGGGCGAATTATGCAGGTCAATTTCCAGGATCACAGAACTGTTCCTGTGGAAAATGGAAGGTTAAGGAGATGTGTAACGGGCTTGGTGATTGCAGGAGCCAAAATCTACAGGAGCTTGGGGTGATCCCATTCGGGCTGGTCTTTGCAGGTTTAAGTATTTTATGTACAGTAAAGGGGTGAACGTGAAGTCTTTGCTAAGGGGAGGTGGTGGTGGGAATGGGGAAGGAAGGAGGAGCCCAGTGGTATGGCACAGGAAATGAAAATCTGGTTTGGGATTTCAGAGGCACGGATTGGGTCAGTGACTGGTTGGCCATGAAGTTTGAAGGTGTGGGGTGCAGGGCTGGGCTAGTGGGTCAAGGAGTGTGTGCACAACTTTTTAGAATTGAGGGGGTTTAGCATACAAGAATTGCAACCTAAAGTAGTCTGCCTTTGCTTTTCTTATGATCTTGGTGCAGGCATTATGTAGGGTGTTAAAAGCTTGCCTGCTCTGAGGGTTGGGGTTGCATTTAAAGTACGACCAAGTCTTGTCTCTTTAGTTGCATTTGGTGAAGACTGGTGTGGTGAGATGGGGGTGTCGCTTCTTGACCCTGGACTTTTTCAGAGAGGTATGGATGTCCCCGATGTTTGTAAAGGTGTGTAAGAATCTAGAGAGGGCCATGTCAACATGGAGGGCTGAGTAGACAGGTTGCCAGTCGGCTTCGTATAGGCTGGTAAGGAGAGCATCAGTGTCCAACATGTTTAGAGAGCAAGTGTTGATGTACTTGGGGAGAGATTTGGGCAGTTGTGTTTTCCTGATACAGTAAGTAATACAGTGGTCACTTAGTGTGTTAGAGGGGACACTGGAGGAGGTTATTTTGTGAGGGTGGGAGGTAAGGATCCAGTCTAATAAAGAATCGTTTTGGGAATGGGTATGTAGCGGGTGGGTTCATTGATCAATTGGGTGAGATTAAGGGACTCGATTTTGGAGGTGTGAGCTTTTGAGGAGGGGGCTAGCAAGTCCAAGTTGAAATAGTCGACAAGCACCAGTCCCCCTCTTGATGCTAGGTCAAGCGGAGCGGTAAAGGTGGTGATGGTGGAGTTGTGGGATAGACAGGGAGAGGCATGGAGCACACCTAGGAAGAGTGGGAGAGTTGAACCATAAGGAGTTTGTGTGAGCTGAGACGAGAATCTTTGTGAGTTACTGCGCTCATGAGCAGCTGTTTTGTGTAGATAGCTCCACCACCAGCTCTTTTACCATGGTCCTGCCTGTGTAGAGTGTAGTTTGGGACAGTGAGGGAGGAGTCAGGGGTTTTTAGCAGACAGACAGGTTTCTGTTAGGCATAGTATATCCAGTGCTTGCTCAGCTATTCAGCAAGTTAGTAGGTCAATCTTGGGCAGGGGACTTCTGATGCTGATATGGGCTATTGATAGGCCTTTGTGTGAGCTGTGAGGAGTGGGTACAGCTATGGGGCCTGGGTTGCATTCGATGTTACCTGAGAGGAGGAGGGTGAGGAGAAGGAATGAATAGGCTGTAGGGAGTCTTTATCTCCACAATGTTGGGAGCAGGTCTGGCAGCCCTGATTAGGGAAGCAAAGGTTAACATCTGTAATGGTGAGATGCTGGGAGGGTTGTGGGGGGGGAGGGGACAGGGAGGACCGACAGGCATATGACGCGGAGAGGGGAGGAGGAGGAGATAGCAAGTCTAATGGGGAAGGTGCAGGGTATTACAAGGTAGGCAGTTGTAGAGACAGTGGTGCTAGGGTGAGTGCAGGAAGGAAAGGATGAGTGGAGAGGAAAGTGAGGAGAAGAAGATGGGAGAGGGTATGGCTGTACATAGTCAGGTCTGGAAAGTGAGCATATGGGTTGGGAGAGAGGAGTTACTGGGGCTTTAGATCAGAGATTTCAAGTGGGCTTGCAGAAAATTGGGGTAGGGAGATCAAGATCACTTTTGTAACTGCCTTTGTGATTTTTTTTGAAAAAACAAAAACAAAACAACAACAGGGGAGCTTGGGTGAGGGGGAGAGAGCTGTGGACAGATTCTCAAATTTAGGGGTTGGGGAGGCCAGTGTCAGCCTCCATGCTTCTGTCCTGCAACAGTGTAGAAGGTAAAATAGATGCAGAAATATAAGGGACAGTAGAGTTACAGGAATAGTGCAGCAGTAGGGCAGCCATCTTTAGTGTAGAAGGTTGGGGTGTTGTGTTTAGTGGTCGAAAATAAGTACCTTAAACACAGTAAAGGTCTTGGTAGCAAGAAAAACATGCCACACTGAAATCTAGGCCTTCTCTTTTGCTTCCATTCAGCAGCACATACAAGAGGAGACTGGCCCAAATGCAGGCAGACTTACAGCTGCACTGTCTCTGACATTTCTTAAAGCTGTACTACATATAACAGTCCCTCTTGACTTAGCTAGGGAGTACTTAAATCAATAATTCAGAAGTAGTATGAAACTATGACAGTTATTACTGCAGTGTCCCTTTTAGTTAGTCTGTGTCATTAGGCTATACCTCTACAAGTCCATTCTCTTTGGTGGACGTCTTATATGTCCTGACCGATGTAATAGGACTCAAAGCTGTTGCACTGGAATCTGATTAGCATCAGCCACATCTTGTCTCAAATGCCATGGTTCCACTATCTCTTCCTGTTCTTGTTCTGGAACAAATAATACTGGATAACTACCCCAACTCTGGGTATCCCTTTTTTATTCTGTCTCAGTTCTAGTACGTAATTGGTTCACATGTTTTTTTTCACTCACCTCTGGTTAGTCAGTCGAACACTATAGACAACACTTTCAAACTTATTTCCCAACCATGCCTTCTATACATCTCTTCGGGCCTGCATACATCCTGACCCACACAAGATCATTAGGTTTGAAGGATCTGGTCTTCGGAATCATTTCAGTTACTGACTTATAGCCCAGAGGGCGAAGAAGATCCAACTGAGTTAGAATCTGATGACCAAACAACAATTCTGCAGGGGATATTCCTGTGACACGATGTGGTGTTGTTCGACACATCACAAGAAAGTCCAAAAGGTCTATTTGTATTGCTGTCAGTGTAGTAGGATTAGCTTTGTCCATACTCTTTTTAAAAGTCTGAACCAGGTGTTCTGCTTCACCATTTGAACTTGGATGGTAGGGAGGTGAGAAAATATGGCGGATACCACGTTGCTGGCAAAATGCTTGGAATTCAACAGGTGAGAACTGTAGTTCATTATCTGAGACAATCACTTGCGGAAAACCATGGGTAGCAAAGATAGATTTCAACACTTTGATGGTATTATCAGTAGTTGTTGAAGACATTTGATGAATTTCTGGCCATTTACTATGAGCATCAGTTAAGAGTAACCACATGGAATTTAAATAGGATCCTGCGAAATCAATATGCAACCTTTACCAGGGTTTGTCAGATCATTTCCAATGGTGAATTGGTACTCTTGATGGATTCACCATTGATACAGCACAACCTTTGCATCTTTGCACAACCTGGTATATGTCTCTGTCAATAGAAGGCCACCATAGGTGAAGTCTGGCCAGGGATTTTCATTTTAGCAATGCCTGGATGGCCCGCATGCAAAAGAGTCAACACATTTGAGTGATAACATTGGGGTACTATGACACCCAATCCCCATAGAAGACACCCCTCAGCAGTGGACAACTGTTGTCTCTTTGTATAGTAGGGTTGTAGTGCAGCCGAACAAGTAATGCCTTGCAGCCAACCCTCAAACGTATACTGATACACTTGTTTCAAAATTACATCTTGACTAGTTGCTTTTGCAATGTCCTTAGCTAGTACTGGAAGCTGATCTAACTGTTGTAGCTCCATTGCACACACAACAGTAGAGTCCTCCATATCTTTGAATTGCACTGGAAAACTATCTGGCCCCACCTGGCATACTAATGGCTCCTCTTTAAGTCCCATATCGAACTCCATTTCTCTGGATATTGGTAACCTCGACAAGGCATCCGCATTTCCATGCTGGTCTGTTGGTTGGTACGTAACCTCGAAATTATAGGCAGACAAAATGAATGCCCATCGCTGAAGTATGCTAGTGGCTGTCTCTGGAATTCCTTTTCCTGGACTGAAAATTGTCACTACTGGCTTGTGATTCGTTTTCAGGTGAAACTTGCGACCTAGCAAGTATTAGCAACATTTCTGGACTCTGAATACAGTTGCTAATGCCTCTCTCTGAATCTGGGCATAATTCCTTTCAGCTGCAGTGAGTTTGTGTGAAGCATGGGCTATCGGCTTCTCCACTCCTTCTGGATCTGTATGGAAACGGACAGCTCCTATACCCACAGGACTAGCACCACAGGCCAATGTGATTGGTACGTTAGGGTCATAATGAGTTAAATTATTCACGTTGATTAGAGAGAGATTGATGACTTGAACTGCCTTACTGTGGCCCTTGGTCCACTTCCTCAGAGTACCCTTATGTAAACGTTCATTTAGGATAGCACAATTAGTGGCTAAGCCAGGTATGAAACGGTCATAATAGTGCACCAAACCCAAGGATGAGCACAACTCTGAAACACTCTGCAGTTCAAGCACGTGCACAATGGCTTTCACCTTTTCATCATTCAGATGAATTCTGTCTTTCTCAATAGTGTGACCTAAGTAGGTGACACTTGGTTGACAAAACTGGCATTTTTCTCTCCTAAGTCTGAATCCACTCTGTTGCAATCTCTCTAAAGTCTTTTGTAAGTTAGGTGTATGTTCTGCTTCTGTCTTGCCTGTGACAATGATGTCATCCAAAGAACAAGCAACACCTGATATATCACCCACCGATTGCTCAATCACTTTTTGAAAAAACACAGGTGCAGAACTAAGGCCAAAACATAACCGTTTGTACTTGTACAGTCCTTGGTGTGTATTAATCACTACCAGTTTCTGAGAGTCTGTATCCAGCTCCACTTGAAGGTATGCATCAGCGAGGTCCGGTTTAGAGAACCCCTCACCACCATTCAGTCTATGAAAAAGTTCCTCTGGTAAGGGTAAACGAAATACATCTGTGCTAAGTACTGGATTAAGTGTCACCTTAAAATCTCCACATTTTCAAACCTTACCACCTGGTTTAGATACCACTACAACTGGAGTAGCCCAATCTGAACTTGAAACCTTTTCCAGCACACTCGCCTTTTCCAGTCTGTCCAGTTCTGCCACAATGACTGGTTTAAAGGCAAAAGGGAGTTTCTGTGGTTTACAAAACTTAGGGACTGCATTAGGCTTTGTAACTAGCTTGGCTTTAGCTGTTATGTAACATCCTAGGCCTCTCCACAGCTCTGGATACATGTGTAAAATCTCCCCTAATTTGGGTACCTGGACAGCAGGAAGTAGGGCAAAATCTGCTGGTTGAACATGAATGTTTAGAAGAACCCGGGCATCTCTGCCCAAAATGTTGACACCCTTCTTTTAAACCAGAAAAGTTAATGGAGAACTGTAGAAATTGGGCAGCTCTGGACCCCGTAAGGCTTACCCTCCAGTTTAGCTTTAGCCCACAAAAGTGTCATTTTTCTTGCACCACAAGGGAGTTTATTTTATTTTGTAAAAGTCCATGAACTGGAAGTATGGTGGATGCTGAGGGCTCCATTAAATGTAATAGTGTGGCGCTGCTCCGCTCGCATGTATTGAAACGAGCGGAGCAATGCCACACTATTACACTTAATGGAGCCCCCAGTGTCCACCGGGTTGGGGATGACAGTGATCCTGAGTACCCTGACACTAGTGCTAGGGACCCTAGTTTAGAGACTGAAGGGGACCTGTCCCATGCCTTGGGAATGTGTAAGGAGTTTGCAGCTGCTCAGGAAAGTGACCCTAGTCTAGAGAAGCTGACGGCTTGGGCAGACTCTGATGAAGCACAAGGAGGTGACCATAAACATAAGGTTTATTGGGAAAATGGACTGATGTATACTCAGGCTGTGAAGACAGAGGAAGGGGTGATAGGCAGGCAGCTTGTCGTTGCCCAGGGGTACCGTGAGCAGTTACTTAAGACTGCACACGATATTCTCTTGTCTGTCATCTGGGAATCGCACTTACTACACAGCAGTTGGCCCAGAATTTCTATTGGCCCAACTTCACCCAGCAGGTGAAGGAGTATTGCAGGTCTTGTCACTAGTGCCAAGAAACAGGGAAGGTGGATAAGAAAACCCAAGCCACCCTAATTCCAGTGCCCATAGTGGAGGAGCCATTCCAGAGGGTAGGAATGGATATTGTGGGGCCTTTAAATACCCCCAGCTCCTCTGGGAAAAGGTTCACCCTGACTGTGGTGGATTATGCCACTCGGTATCCAGAGGCAATCATCCTATCCTCACTGAGGACAGATGAAGTGGCAGATGCCTTTCTTGGGGATTTTCTCCCATGCTGGGTTTCTGCAGGAGGTTATCACCGATCGAAGGGGTTCCTTCTTGTTGGACCTGATGAAATGTTTGTGGGAGAAGTGTGGAGTGGTGCAGAGGCTCATAACACCTTATCACCCACAAGCCAGTGGGCTTGTGGAAAGATTTAATGGTACCCTGAAGTCAGTGCTCCAAGCATTTGCTGAACAGCATGGGAGGAACTGGGAGAAATACCTTCTCCACCTGTTGTTTGCATACAGGGAGGTGCCCTAAGAGTTGACAGGGTTTTCCCCCGTTGAGCTCTTATATGGACGCCGGGTACATGGGCCCTTAGACTTGATCCAGGAGGACTGGGAAGGCAAGCACACCACCCAGGGCACTCTCATAGTGGATTATTTCCTTAGGTTTAGGGAAAGGCTGATGGAGCTTATGGGAACAGCCCAGAGCAACCTGGCAGCTGCTCAACAGAAACAAAAAGTGCGGTATGACCGCAGAGCCAGAGCTCACTCGTACACGGTGGGTCAGGAAGTCATGGTCCTTATTCTGGTCTGTAAAGACAAGCTGTAGGCTAAGTGGGCAGGACCGTACAAAGTAGTTAGAAAGGTAAATGACATGAACTATATCATAGGGTTACCTGACAGAAGACATACAGAAAGAATGTACCATGTCAACATGATGAAGCCGTATGCTAATAGGGCTGGCATGGTGTTTGCAGTATGTAATCCTGGGGAGGGAGCGGACAAAGGAGACCAACTTCTGGACTTGCTGGAAGAAAGCAAATGGGAGTCCTCTGTGGAGGCAGTTACATTGTCTCTCCAGCTGGCCCCGGACAAGATCCAGGAAGTAAGGGAGGTTTTAGCAGTTTTTGCCCCACTGTTTAGCGTCAAGCCTGGACTAACCCCCTTAGCAACGCACAATGCATTGACAGGGACACAGACACCCCTATGGCAGACAGTATATCTGGTGTCCAAGGCTGTCCAAAAGGACATTAGGAGGGAGGTGGAGGAAATGCTGGATTTAGGGGTAATCCAGAGATCCCACAACCCCTGGGCCTCACCTGTACTCCTTATGCCCAAGCCAGATGGCTCTACTCATTTCTATGTGGACTATCGTGGACTGAGTGCAGTCACAAAGTCAGATGCCCACCCGATGCCCCGGACGGAAGAACTCCTGGACAAGTTGGGAGGGGTGACATACCTTATGATTACTGACCTGATAAAGGAGTATTGGCAGGTAGAGTTAACTGACAGAGCTAGGGAGAAGTTGCTCTTCATCACTCCGATAGCTTATTTGGATTTAAAGTAATGCCTTTCGGAATGAAGAACACCCTGGCCACTTTCCAAACATTGGTGAACCAGGTGTTAAATGGTGCTGAGGAGTATACCATGGCATCATGGGTGACATTGCCATCTTTAGTGCCAACTGGGAGGAACACCTGTCCTACCCTAGGGAAGTGCTGGGCAGGATACAGAGGGCTGGGCTCACTGTCAAAGCTGAGAAGTGCCGGGTGGCCATGGCTGAAGTGGTATACCTTGGGCATGTTGTAGGCTGGGGACAGCTTTGCCCAAACCAAGTAAAAATAGAGGTGATCAAGGCATGGCCCAGACCAGAAATGCAGAAGCAGGTCAGGAGTTTTCTAGGGACAGCAGGGTACTATAGGAAATGTGGACCCTATTACAGTGCCCTGGCTGCTCCCCTATCTGACCTGGTAAAAAAAAAAAAAAAAGGATGCCTAAGAAAATTACCTGGGAACCAGCCTGTGAAAAAGCCTTTACCAGACTGAAGGAGGCACTGTGCCATGCTCCTGTATTGACAAGTCCTGCCTATAGTAGACCCTTTATAGTCCAGATGGATGCCTCAGATGTGGGTATTGGGACAGTACTGAGTCAGACATCCAACCAAGGGAAAGATCACCTTGTAGTGTACCTGAGTAAAAAGTTACATCCCAGGGAGCAGGCTTACTCCAGTGTGGAAAAAGAGTGTCTTGCCATAGTGTGGGCCCTAAAGAAGTTAGAGTCATACTTATATGGGGAGCATTTTGAGGTACAAAGTGACCACAACCCCCTGGTTTGGCTGACACAAATGGGAAAAACTAATGGTAGACTGTTAAGATGGAGTCTTGCCTTGCAAGGGTATGACATGATGATCTTACATAAGGCTGGGGTGACCAATCAGAAAACAGATGGTCTGTTGAGTCTATATGAGGAGTGAACTGACTAAGGGAGCTCATATCATGCAGGGGATAGAGCCCCCAGATTCAGTCTAGGTGGGGAGGAGTGTGACATTGTGCCAGCTGGTTATGATTATTGTATGATATTTGTAATATAAAAAAATATATTATGTGATTGTCTCACATAAGATAGCCTGGGCTTCCATGGGTGCCTTCCCAGGTTTCAGTGAAGCTACAGGATATGTAAACTGACCAGGAACCAGTTAATTAATTAATTACCTTCCTTCCAGATGGCATTTTATTATCTTTTATGGCCTGTTGTTGCTTTGAAGTTGGGAAACTAAATATACATTTTATTACAGGACAGCACATCATTTAGCAGATTCCTGTTGGCTATATTGCATCTAGGTGATGGATTGCAGGGTTGTGAATCTCAAAGGAACTGGTGGATCAAAGACTCATAATTTGGGAAATGAGTTTTTGCTGTTGTCCCCTTATTTAATATACCTCCTGATAGGACATCATGTTTGTATTTTTTTATATTCTAAAAGGAGGAGCTAGATGACTCACATAAAGGGTGTGGAGAGACAGAGTTAAACTAATACTTGTGTCGCTCTCCGATTTAACTTTAAAGGCACTTACAGAGGTAATACATTAGATAGAAAAGGTCTAAATGTATTGTGGTAGGAGTTTTTGTTTTGTACTTTTCCCTTATTCTTTTATGTGACTGATTTTGAGCTCTTTGATATATTGTTCTGTGTTTACATTTTTCATATTTTTATCATCTTTTAGTAAAGAATCTTTTATTTAAAAGACTGCCTGGGTGTCTACCAGTTCTTATTGCATGTGATGTATAGATGGTTAAGTCTGACAACTGTTCAACAGCTTGATGGTGTTACTGAGCTTGAGTAAAAAGGTAAGAATATATCTAAGGGGCTGGGTATTCAAAAGGGTTGCACCATGCGCAATAGGGTTGCACCTGAGCAAGTACGAAATTGCGCCATTCTGCTATATTCAGCAGGAGGCAGTTGCACCCCCCAAGGCAAGCTGAGCAACAGCGCAATGCAAATGAATGCATGCTGAACTGGAGGGGGAGGAACCATGCATAAACTGCACAGCCCGGTATTCAGCGGGCTGTGCAGAGTTGTGCAGTGCAACCCCCAACCTGCGCCTGCACAACTTTGAGCCAAAAAAAAAGAGGTAAGTCAGGGCCACCCACAGGTGAGCTGCTGCATTGCAGGGCACAACACAGCAGCTGCCACCTGCCATTGACCGCCTTCTACTCCCTAACCCCCCTGCTGCCCAATCACGGGCATTTAGTAACCCCTCCCCACCCGACTGGCCCATCGTGGGCCAAAGCGACAAATAACACCCACCCCCACCAGCCTGATGCGGGCAGCAAAGAGTAAACCCCAAGAACATATCCCTGGTGGTCCAGTGGACCATGAAGCCCGATAGTGGGCAGCAAAGGTTCCAACCCCCAAGAACATATCCGTGGTGGTCCAGTGGACCGCTAAGCCCGATCGCGGACAGCAAAGTGATTAAACCCCCAAGACCATATCCCTGGTGGTTCAGTGGACCGCTAAGCCAATGCCAGCGGCACCAAAGTGAGTAAACCTCCCCCAAGACCATATCCCTGGTGATCTGGTGTTCCCCACCCCACCCACCCTGAAGCCCCCACCACCCTTCCCCGGCGGCCAGTGGGCGGCAGCATCCCACCGCCTGCCGCCCGCCTCCACCGACTGACTGCCCGGTGAGACTATACATACAACTACCCCATCCAGTAACTCCCCTGCCACCCTCCTGGACTACTCACCACTTCTATGTCCCCCATGACTGCCTGACTGGCAGTCGCCACAAACTGCAACCCCTGAGAATTCTCTAGACATGAATCCATACCTACCTACACCTTTTGTGCAGACTGGACTCTCCTTGCAGCCCTCCCTCCATCTTATTTCTTCTATGCACACCGCTCCACACATAACACCCTCTGCTCCACCTGCAACTCCTGCCAGCTTCGCCACCTGTGACCCCAGCCCCTGCCTCCTGTCCCCTCACCTCAGCTCCTATTACTGGCCACACCCCACATTACTGACCTCCCCATCCCCTCATTCCCTTCCCCGAAAGGGCACCCGAGCCGCAGTGTGCAATCTCACAAAGCATCGAAATGGCACCCAATCCAGAGTTCTTCCTCATCTCCCCTCTTACTCTCGTCAGGAAACGTTCACCCTAACCCTGGCCCTGCCACAACTACCACGTCTGCTCACCCTCCAACTATCGGACTGCGTATTGCCACCCTTAATGTTTGTAGTCTTCTAAAAAAGTGGGACTCCTTCCAGGGCTGTGTCCACCAGCACCAGCCTGACACCATTGCAGTTGGTGAAACCTGGCTCTCCCCATCGATCCCAGACTCGTCGCTAACCCTCGCTGGGTACAACTTATACTGTGCAGATCGACAGGGTAAGCAGGGGTTGGGGCTGCGCCATATATACACCAAAGATATCCTACGTGGACAGCCACTTCCCACCCCCTGCTACATCCCGAACCACAGGCCCTAACTATCAAAATCACCCTGGAAAACTCCAAATCCCACCCCTCCCTCCTCATCACTCGAATCTACATTTCCCCCAGGGACCAGAAGGCGGCCTTCCACTCTGTACTGTCCTACCTGGCCACTCTCCCACAAGCCAAGAAAATTGTACTTGGAGACTTTAATATTAACTGGCGTGACAAAGCTGCTGCACAGTTTCATAGACACGGCCACTGCCCAAGACCTTCACGCAAGTCGTATCATCCCTCACCAAACTGGAACTATGCGCTCTGGGTCCTCCTCCCTGCTGGATCTGGTATTCACCAGCCACCCCCTTAAAATCACTAGCATTACTGTCCTCCCAAATGCCCTTAGTGACCACTCTCCAGTCCTCTGCTACTGGATGTGCAAGTCACCCAAACCCCCCCCCCAAAAATAATCTATCAGCGCAAACTTGGCCCAGGCAAACCTGCTCAACTCAAAGCATATTTCAGGACAATAGACTGGTCCTTCATTACAAAGGCCCCTGACCCTGACAGAGCCCTTGACCTCTTCATTCTCGCCTTTAACACTATATGCGACAAATTTGCCCCCATCACCTAAAGGGTGGCCAAAGGCAATCCGGCACCGTGGATCACTGACCATCTCCTGGACCTCATGCGGACCAGAGATTCCTTATGGCACCTCTCCAACGAGACTGGTCTGCCTGCCGATAGACAGAGCTGTAGAGAGACTCAGAACAAATGTACCCGGTCCTTGCGCAAAGCAAAAGCAGAGTACTACAAGACCTCCCTAAGCAACACCTGGGGCTCTGGGTGAAAGTTCTGGGCCAATATTAAGGACCTCTGTGGCAACGTTCCCAACACTACCCCAACCAGATTATGGTTGATGGGTGCCTAACCTCTGACCCAGCCCAGATGGCTGCAGCCTTCAATGATGCCTTCTCTAACCTCAGCAAGGTTCTCCTCCCAAAATTCTTTGACCCACCCCCAGCCACCTCCCCCTCCCCCAGTAGCCCCCCCTTTCATCTGCGCAGCATTGCACCTAAGTGCACTGAGCCTTATCTCAGAATGGCCCTAAGTCACTCCCGGTATAGTAGTGACACCTTAGACCTGAAACTCCTTCGCCTGTCTCTCCCTGAGGTGCTCAACCCTCTCACCCATATACTAAACCGCTCCTTATGCCATGGGAAAATTCCCCTTCTGCTGGAAATATGCCCACATCACGCCGATATTTAAAAATGGGGTCAGTACCCTTACTAACAACTACCGTCCTATCTCCATTCTCCTCCCTATCTAAGGCCCTTGAGAGGATCATCTCGGTTCAATTCACGGACCACCTCAATAAATACAATCTGCTTAGCAAGCAGCAACACGGCTTCCGGAAGGGACATAGTACCACTACTGCCCTCCTGGAACTCACCACACACATTCACTCCGCATTAGCTAGAGGTCAAATCACAGGGGCTGTCTTCATTGATCTCACAAAGGCGTTCGACACCGTTAACCACCCACTCCTGCTATCCACACTGACCAACTGACAAAGGTATTTCTGCTCAGTCTTTACTGAGGAAGAGGAGGGTAATGGGTCTGAAGGAGTACAAGGGTGAGAATGGTGCAGAAATGGACACATCCTTTACCGAGAAAGGGTCCTGAAGGAACTGGAAGTAATAAGAGTTGATAAAGCAATGGGGCCAGATGGGGTGCACCCAGGGTCCTTAAAGAACTAAGAAGGTGGTGGCTGAACCTCTGGCTATCCTGTTTAGCCAATCACTGGAAACAGGGAGGTACCCAAAGACTGGAGGACAGCAGATGTAGTCCCCTTATACAAAAGTGGGAACAAAGAGGAAGCGGGAACTACAGACCAGTCAGCCTCACCTCGGTAATGGGGAAGATCATGGAAGCACTACTGAAGGAGAGATTGGTGGAACATCTGGTTGTCAATGGACTACAGGACCCAAGGCAGCATGGTTTCACAAGGGGGAGGTCATGTCAGACCAACCTCATTGAATTTTTTGACTGGGTGACTAGGGAGGTGGATCAGGGAGGGCAATGGACATGGCCTATCTGGACTTCAGCAAGACCTTTGACACTGTGCCACATAGAAGACTATTACACAAACTGGGGAATATGGGTGTGGGCAGGACAGTAGTGTGGTGGGTAGGTAACTGGCTGGGTGGCAGGACACAGAGGGTGGTGGTAAATGGCTGTCACTCCACAGAGGGAAGAGTGACCAGTGGGGTACCACAGGGATCAGTGCTGGGACCGGTCCTATTCAACATCTTCATCAATGACATTGCGCAGGACCTAGAAGGCAGAATTTCACTGTTCGCTGATGACACAAAGCTCCGTAACAGAGTAGACACACCAGAGGGTGTAGACAGAATGAGAGGCGACCTGCAGAAACTTGAAGAATGGTCAGGGGTTTGGCAGTTGAAATTCAATGCAAAGAAGTGCAAGATAATGCATATGGGGCACAAAAACCCTGGCACAATATATCAGTTGGGGGTGAGGATATAGCATGCACCGAGCAGGAAAGGGATCTTGGGGTTGTCATCTCTGATGACCTCAAGGTAGGGAAACAGTGTGACAAGGCAGCAGGTAAAGCAAATAGGATGCTGGGATGTATAGGCAGGGGCATCACCAGCAGGAAAAGGAGGTCATAATTCCGCTATACAAGACACTAGTGAGGCCCACCTGGAGTACAGTGTACAGTTCTGGAGACCATACCTACCTAAGGACATAGACAGGGTAGAGAAGGTTCAGAGGAGGCAACAAAGATGGTGCATGGATTGCATCACAAGTCCTATGAAGACAGGTTGAAGGAACTGAACATGTACTCCCTGGAGAAGAGGAGGGAGAGAGGGATATGATAGAGACATACAAGTATCTTACAGGGAGGAATAGGTTGCAGGAAAACACTATTTTTAAGCGAAAAAGATGTTCCAGGACTAGAGGGCATGGGATGAAGTTGAGGAGGACGATTCAGAGGAAACATGAGAAAGAATTTCTTCACAGAACAGGCGGTGGACAAGTGGAACACCCTGCCAGAGGAAGTGGTGGGGGCTGAAACAATCACGAGATTTAAGAATGCATGGGATAGACATAAAGGAATTCTGGAGGGCAGGGGTAGGGGCAACAGACTTCTAGGAAAACAAACTGAACTTACAAGCTCAAATGGGCAGACTGGGTGGGCCATAGGCCCTTATCTGCCGACACTGTCTATGTATCTATGTATCTACGGATTCTCTCAGGATGCGCTTGGCTGGTTCTCAGATTACCTGTCCAACCATTCCCAGCAGATCAAAATTAGTAACACCCTATCTAATAGGCTACCTGTCCTCTCTGGTGTCCCGCAGGGGTCCGTCCTCGGACTACTACTGTTCAGCCTCTTTCTTAACTCCCTCCCCAGTTCTTGCCCAGGGAACCTACTCCTCTATGCGGACGATGCCATCCTTTATTCCTCCAACTCTGACCCTTTGCAACTCCACCTCTCCCTTCAATCCTCCTTTAGTGGCGCGGAAAAATGGTTCACCTCAACGTCTTATCCTGAACTATAAGAAGACCAAGGTTATGTTCTTTTCCCACCCACTCAACACTAGAAAGGATCTCTGCCCTCAAGTGCGAACTGCCAACCTGACCCCTCTGGAGCAAGTGGACTCCTTCAGATACCTGGGTATTACCCTTGACCCTGCACTTACTTTCCACCAACATATCCACCTCCTATCTAATGCCCTCAATGTGCGGATCGGGCTCCTGTATCGCCTCAAACACTGCTTTACCCCAAACGCAATGAGGCTTGCTGTCTCCTCCCTGTCCTCTCCCTGCTAGACTATGGCTTACCTGCTCTATGGGGGTGAACACCGCGCCCAAAGACTCGCATCCCTAAACAAAGCCTGTCGCCACTCTGGGCTGTGACCGCCTAACTCACACATGCTCTCTATACAATGATACCAACTGGCTGAACCTTGACAACAGGATTAGGTTCCACACCTGTCTCATGGCAAAAAAAATTGACCTAGGCCTCTCCCCCATAGGACTCACACCACTAATTTGACCGGCCCTGACACTCAAGCAAACTCATAGCTCTGGAAAGCAACTCCTCTCTCTCCCTCACTGTCGTACCTCCCAATTCCAAAGGTCCTTTAGCTACAGAGCCCCTTCCTGGATCAATAGCCTGCCCACTCCACTTGCCAAAGAGATCAGACTTGGACCCTTCAAAACCTCTCAGAGACCTCCTACAGTCCTCAAACCACTGCGACTGACTCTGAAACATCTCACACTATTCTGTCCGACTAAGGCCGCTGCCTGGCTTCTTCTACCCTACCTGCCCCAACCTGTGTCCCTCTAGCCTAGCCCTTCACCTGTGTGCTATATGTATTGTGTGTTTGCACTAATTTTTCCCTAGTTTTTTCACTGTTAGCCTCACAATTGCTCCTGTAACAACCTGACTATGTACTGATGTACTGCTATGTAACCTGTATGTCTCTATGTCAATTTTGTGACGTGGAACCTTTGTAAAGGAATCTCTGACTCAAAGGTATTTCTGAACCTCCAATAAAAAATTAAAAAAAATAAATAAATACAAAGAAGCTGCATGTTGTATGCACATATAATCCCCTCAAGGGTGGTCTGCCTGGACTTACCCACCTCCTGGATACCATTGGCCCTTCTGTTGGGGATAATGAACTTTTGATCCTAGGTGATGTGAACTTAAACTGGACAGGAAGTAACTCCAAGCAGTTTGAACCTCTGTTGGCGAGTCTTGCCCTGACTCAGCTTATCCAGGAGCCCACTAGATGGGCTGCTAAAGGTGGCACTAGCTGCCTACTGCACTGGGTCCTATCTAACAGCCCAGATAGGATCAGCTCAGCTGGAACCCTACCTGACTCCATCTCAGATCACACCCTGGTGTTTGTGTGTGGAAGGTCCCTCCTGAAAAATTCCCCACAAAATCATTCATGTTAGGATTTCTAAGTTTGATCTGGGGTCTTTTCATGATGATCTGGGGACCACTGACTGGTCAGGAGTGCTCAGTGCCCATGACCTGTCCACAGCTGTCTCCCAGTTTCTCACTGTTTTGGCACCCTGCAGGACAAACTTGCCTCCTTATTAGATGGAGGTAGAGGGACTGCCACAAAATGGCTGCATCAGAGCCTCCTAGCTCTTATGCGTGCAAAGGGACAAGTGTTGGGCTCATTTCAAGCATACGTTTGATCAGTCCATCATCCAACAGTATAGCAAGCTCAGAAACGAGTGCACAAATGCCATCAGGGCGGCAAAAAGTGAATATTGTAAATCTGCCCTGCTTAGCTCTGCTAAGGACCCATGAAGGTTCTGGAGGAACATAAAAAACTTAGTCAGCGGCTCCTCCAACTTGGGGGTTTCTGACATGATCATTGGAAGGTCAAGTTGTAATAATCCACTCACGATTGCTAATGCTTTAAATTCCCACTTTTCGGACTTGTCTGCTCTTACCTCCTCTTTCCCTGCTGAAGGGGATATTAGAGGCCCCTTGGCCACTGTCCCTCAGGAGGCTGACCCCGCTCGCCCATTATTTTCTCTCAGGGCTGTGTCTGTCAAGGAGATGCAGAGACTTCTCTCTGGTCTCTCCCCACACTCCAACGCTGGCCATGATAACATGGAACCCAAGCTTCTGAACCTGGGTGCTCCCTACATTGCCATCCCAGTGGCACATATCTTCAATCTGTCCCTTGCCACTGGTGTTATCCCTGGTATTTGGAAAGTAGCAAGGTTGTCCCTGTTCAAGCAAGGTAACCCCAAAGTCCTGGACAACTATCATCCAATTGCCATCCTGTCAGCCATTAGTAAACTCCTAGAGAAAACTGTGGCTGAACAGCTCTAAGAGTATATTCAGACTCATCTGCTGCTGTCCCCTGCACGCATGGATATTGAAAAGTGCACGGCATGACCACTGCCCTTGTCTCTGTCTCTTCCAGCATCAGGGTGGCCATGGACCAGGGCGAACTCTCTTTGGCTATATTCATTGACTTATCCAAGGCCTTTGACCTTGTAGACCATGCATTACTCTGCTCAAAGATGCAGTCCTTAGGCCTGTCCCCCCCGCCTTGAGTTGGCTGAGAAACTACCTCCAGGGCAGAACACAGCAGACTAAATTCAACAAGGTCCTCTCTGACCCCACTCCGGTGACCTCTGGTGTCCCACAGGGATCAGTTTTGGGACCCCTTCTCTTTTCTGCATTTGTTAACAACCTCCCTGCTGCTGCTTCCAACTGTAGTGCCACCCTTTATGCAGATGATCTTGTCATCCTTGCACATTCCCAAGACATTGGGGTTCTTAACCTTCAGCTGAGTGAGGCCTTTAAGAATACTCAAGCCTGGGTAACATCCCACAAGCTGGTCCTCAATCTGAAAAAGCCTCAGGCCATGCTCTTTGGGTCAGCAGCCAAGATCAAGGCCTCCCCTGTCCCTCTATGTGTCAGTGGTGTGGATGGCGCTCTCCTCCTAACCACAGTTTCAATAAAATACCTTGGGGTTACACTTGACCCCCAACTCGACCTGGGGAGTAACATCCTAAATGTTTGTAGAACCGTAAACTGCAAACTGGGTCTTGCCTACAGGGCAAAGAAAAACTTGATGTCTGCAGCTCGCTTGGCACTGGCCAGAGGTGTGCTGCTCCCTTCACTAAGCTATGGCCTTCTCCTGTTCGCTGGCACCTCCAAGGTCCACCTTGCCAGGTGGAACACGACCTATAACAACATCTGTCACTTTGCCCTGGCTGTCCCACGTCTCACCCACCATTGTCAATTATACGACAAACTGAGGTGACTTTCCCCGCCAATCACTTGAAATATGGGTTGGGCTGCTTTGTAAGAAAGGTGCTCAGAACTGGCACCCCACCGGGGCTTGTGCAGCTTCTCCTGCCTGCTGTATCCTCCTCCTACTCCCTCAGGTCTCAGGGTCTGGGCGGTGCTCAAAGTTTCATATACTCAAACCCCTAATGGGGATAGGGACTTTGCTACATGTGCTCTGAGGCTATGGAACTCCCTTCCTGACCATGTACATTCCTCCCCTCCCAACTGTGTCTCCGAATTCCCTGTGGGAGCACTTGAAATTGTCCTCCATATGTGGGTGTCCCAAGCTGCCCTAACCAGGTCTCCAAATTGGTCCCTTTCTGATCCACTGCCTACTGTCCTTTAATCTCTGTGTAGCATGTGATTGATTGCCATCTGCTTATGAATTAAGTGGCCCTGGTAAATAGGGTCACTCAGGCAATGTAATTACCACTGAATGTGTTAGTCTGTTTATTCTGTATGTATATGAATATTTTACCTACTACTGCTCACTGTATACTATCTATATTTATCTTGCTCTCTTGTAACTCTGTACATTGCCCCTCTTGTTGTTATGTACCTTGTTTGAACTTGTATTTTCATTGTACTCTGCTGGGTCGTACCTGAAAATAGGCATACAGATTGTCTAGTGTACCTACCTGGTCAACAAAAGCTAAATAAATAAATAAATAAAATGTTTTACCGGTTGTACTCTCCCAGGTCATGCCTGAAAATAGGCAAATGTTTGTCTAGTGTACCCTACCTAGTTAATAAAAAAACTAAATAAATACTTTTGTGTCATTTGCTTTGAAGAGCCAGGGCTTGGTCTTTTTGGTTTTTACTTTCTGTGCTTCCTTGTTTCTATGTTTTTCAGCAAACATGAAATGGAATTGAACCTCAGGCAATAGAGCTAATGCTGTTGCAGCTGCTGTTAGCTGTATTAAAGTTATTTCCCAAACTGGGCTGGCAGTATAGCCTAGAGGTTAGCGTAATGAGCTATGAATGAGCTTGGCATATCCAGCAGACAGACCTGTGTTTGATTTCCACAACCTCCACTTGCATATTGTGTGACTCTGAGCAAGTCACTTAACCACCCCAGTGCTCCAAGGTCTCACCTGAAAACGGGCACTTGTGCCTAGCGGGCTTTACCTGGTTACCAATAAAATAAACTTGGCTGAATGCATTACTGTGACACTCGGTATTGCCTCTCCATTGGATGGCTGCAGGGAAGCAAAGTCATTACAAAAATGCTACTTACAGGATCCACCCAAGGCCATGAAACAGGAGCTTCAATTACACACATACCTAGTCCCATGACGACTCTTTCCAGGAGCGGCACTTTAAGTATTCTTACTTCTTGAATAAAGGTGAGTTGAAAAAAGAAGAACTCAAAAACACACCTGCTTGGCAGTAATCCTACTGCTGCTTCCCCTAGTGGGCGTTGCCTATAAAAGCTCTGTACATCTGCTACATCCTCTCATTCCATTCCAGAGTCCTAGCAGGTGCAGTGCTTGAAGATATCATGGGAAGAATTCTCATCACAGGCGTTTTCCTCTGCCTTGTGGGTGAGTAACCTTTTTTGTCTGTCTCAATGTCCTACTGCATTACACTACTGGGGAAAGGTTTAATTTAACAGAAACTCATAGGTACTTCTTTCCCCTTCCTCTTGCAAAATTGTATGTTTCCTGCCCCCCCCCATCAACTTTCATCAGAATATGAGAACATCTGAATATTATAGGAGAATTTCCCTGTCTTGAGATAGAATGTCAAGTTGCCTCCCCACAATGTAGAAATGAGAGTCCCCACTCCCAGAATTTTTCCAGTGTATCCCATCAGTGGAGGTATCTAGCGCTGTACTGTACTATCAAATGGAGGCCCCCTGTCCAGTGCAGGTGGTAAAAACCTTTTGAATGTGGGGTCTTCTCTCAGTGTTCTCTGAACTGCAGAAAATGGGTTGACTGAATGTAGTACACCGTTAATAAATCAAACATTTTGATTCTAAACTCCATCTCCAAGAAACACACACATGACAAATGTAACATTTTTAAAGGTAGAATTCTGTCCCCCCCACCTTGTTTCTGCCCTGATTTGCACATGGTTCTGCCTTTCCCTTTGTAGATAGCTACCCAATCTCAATCCGAACAACCACTTGCTAACTTGAATTTCTCCCTTTGGGTACAATGTTATCATGGAGACTATGAGATGATAAACTGTTCTGGGCAAAAGAAAAAATGAAGTAATTTTGTTTGAAAATGTGTGGGAAAACTGGAACTCAGTTTGAAATCATCTAGGGACAAATACTCAAGCAGCATTATTTGCCTTAAAGAAAAATTGGTTATATTATTTATATCATAGCAACATTTTAGGGTTTAGCAGGGGATGGATGTATATATATATATATATATATCTATATATATCTATATATATATATATATATATATATATATATATATATATATATATATATATATATATATATATATGTGTGTGTGTGTGTGTATACTGTATATATATATATATCTATATATGTATATATATGTATTATATGTGTGTGTATTATTTTTATCAGTTCATTTGTACTTATTTCATTTCTTTGTGTTATTTATGAAACAAAAAATTCTTTGAATGTGTATGACTATTTACCAGAATAATGTGTCATGACTTCGATAGGCTAGTTGTGAAATGATTTCTATTTAATTTCTGTTTTATTATTTTTTTAAAGCAGCAGTACAACAAAAATGTTTGTTCCAATAAGCCAGTTTTTGCCACAGTTAATAAAAATATTATCAAAGCTGTTAAATATAGTTTTCTAAGTACCTCCCAGACAGCGCACCATGAGATGTTTTTCATTTTCTTGATCCTAACCCCTGCTTGGTCTGCAATGCTGTTGCTAAGCCAAATGTGTTGCTCATCGTTTTTCTTGAGAAAAAAACTCTAAAGTAAAGCATCCATTGAATACCGTAGTTAAATTTTGTGTAACCAGAACATTTTACTACCAAACAAAACTGGAAGATGCTCGATATCTTTCATAGCGAAAAAAGGGTAGGGTCAATTTTTTACCCAATTTCATTGCATTGCTGCTCTAAGATTGCATACATCCTTATCGTCAGTTTATTTATTGTGTATCTCTATTAATATTAATTTTTGCCTGGCTTGCTTGTGCTTGTTACACATTCAGTAACCCCTCATCCCTGGTCACACCTGGACACAAGCTTGGGTCACCTATTTAAAATGAACTAGAAGAGAATGTGTTTATTTTTAGACAGAACAACCACTAGTATCTACCAACCAGTTCCAAAAATAACCTATATTATGATATTTTTATAATGCTTGAAGCTACATTTTGAAAGCTTTAACCTTTGAACAGTTAATGCAGTTCTCCTATGTTGCTACACCATTTTATTTCTATATCGATATGAAACATTTTTTTTATTATATTGATATGTGGTCATTGCAGGAATGTGTTAATGATATAGTGTATAGTAGAGCATTGTTCTTAATAAAAATCCATCCTTTTCAAAATGCTGCTGTACCACAGTTCAAACTTCATGGAATGTGCTTGTAACTTTCTGTGGTAGAACAGCATCATAGAACCTCTAGAGACTGCACAAGCCAGTTTCATTGTGAATGAGAAAAAAAACAAACAATGCACACATTTTGCATATTATACACTATAAAACATACAGGATGAGCAACATAACCAGTGTGTTCTGCCACCTTGGGGTTCTGATTCTCTCTGACCTCAGGAGTGAATTTCCCCGGACCTCTTGAGCTTCGCTGTGTAGATCAGAGGGAACCAGAACCCCTCTGTGGCAGAACACATTTGTTGTGCATAGTTGCCCATCCAGTATTCTCTATATATTTACTTGTCTGACTTCAAGCTTTCATTTAAAATAAAAATTAAGTCTCTTGTCCTAACAGTTCCAAAGTTGTCACATTTAAAAAAAATGTATTTTGAAAGGTCTAACTCTGAACTGTTGGAGCTTAGCAACTTAATTTTTATATGAAAGCTTGGAGTCCAGCTGTTAAAAAGGTGTGTTATTATATTGTTATTATGTAACAGTCGTATTTATGTTATTGATATAAAAAACTGGTACTTTTCTCTGGCTATATCGATATACATATTTACATGATGACAGAACTGTGTTTTTTTTTTGTAAAATAAAATTTATTGAGATATTTTTTCCTTAACAATAACATGTATCAATGTACTTTTTTAATATCAACGTGGAACAATTCATGTTGGTTTTAAAAAATAAAAGCTTAAGAAAAATTTTTTTTGCACTTTTCGTAAATTTTGATATTAATTCCCATGATTTAATTTGTATCTATATAAGTGTAATACTGATAAGCCTTCGTCTTATACCTTAAATCGCGTGGGTGACATTTAACTCTCCTCCCAAGCAGTACCAATTTTTCCTCGCTTCACTGGACGGTACTAAAATGAATTACATTGACTGCTGAGATTTTTTTTTTTTTAAATCAAAAATCCTATCATTATACAATGGCAAGAAAAAATCCTGGACTCTGATTGGTCAGTCTTGGGCTGGCCCTGTGCTGTTATCCCAGTACGACATCATGGGTCTAGTCTCAGCCTCACTGTGAACCTGCAGATGAACTTTTGCTCGATTCTGTGCTGCTTGATGTGCTTGATGATGGGCTTCATTGTTTCATCTTCTTTTAAGAAACAAAAATACTTTTCCACACAAAAACATCTTTAAAATGATTTTTTTTTATTCTGTATAACAACGAGCCATTGTATAATAGCAATAATGCCCTCCAGGGTGTGTGTCATTTGGGATAACATCACACCTCAGTTATTGGACGCACTCGGCCTATGGCCTCATGCCCAACCACCTGAGGTGTGACGTTATCCCAGCACGCATACATACCCTGTTGGGCATTATTGCTTAATTAACCAATCTCCTTGGGGGTGGCTATACCTGATCACAGCACCCAATACCCTGTTTTGTGTGAGCCCTACTGTTCTCCACTGGTGGGATCCTTGAGGTGCTGGTCTTGAGGATACCCCAGACACTCATCCTAATGACAACATAATTTTCTGCCCCATTTTTTTTGTCTCTCCTACCACCCCAGCATGAGGTGTCAGCCTCTGTTGACCTTGCCAGATGCAGCACAAAGTGTGCATGTGTGACCCCTCATGAGGAAACATGCTCCTTGGCCCACCATACAGGGTAATTGTGACTGTGATTCCTAATGGCACCTTTTCCGAGATGACTCCTGCTGCCTTCAGCATCACTCTCCACCTTTGGCTGCACCAATCCTACCTCCCCAAGAGGAGGTTGCCCCAGTTCCAGCACCAAATCCTAAACTTTTTCTGGCAGTTGCTGTTTGGTTTACAAATAATATTTTAATTTCAGGTGATGGTGCAGTGGTTTTATTTTTTTGTGAATTTGCTATGTATGCCTTCTTTGCCTCCACATGCCCCCTTCCTCCAGCACCCCCCAACCCCATCTACTGCCTTCTCCTGGGCTCACCCTATCCTTATTTCTCCATGGGTTGCCCACCAGGATGGGGTCTTTGAGTGTCCCCAAAGTCCTTCCTGAGTCCAAAGGTGTCAGCATGGCTCAGATGATAGCATATCCATCTCAGTGCCAAAAGGTAGTGGGTTCTAGTCCCACAACAGGATTGGACTCATACCATTAATACTGGCACTCAACTGCAGTACAACGGGGATGTTGTGCTGTTGGGGCATGCTATCCATTGGATGAAACATTAAACGGAGGTCCCTTCTGCTTGTCTCTGGTACTGTCCAGGTGGGTATCCAGGTGGCAATAAAAGAACCCAAGGCACTCTTCACAAGAGTACAGGAATTCATATTGAGCAAAAATACAATACAACAACATGTATAAGACATACAACAGGTAACACTGTTGAAACTCTGTACAACCCCCACATTTCCATGGCGAAAAGAAACACATGATACCCAAAGCAAAAGAAATTTACTAAATCAGTCTTCTGTCAGTAAGAAAGAGAAGAAAAAAATACATATATGGAAATACATAATTGATAGAATCTTTCGCTTAATTACAGCACCCAACAAAATTCTGATCATGCAGTTAACAGCTACAGCGCTTCTACAACGTTTTCCAGTATTTGGTGTTGAGACTTTGGCACTCCTTCACACAGGGGAATGATATATTTCTCAAGATTATTTGTAGTGGGTCCACCTATGCTGCATAGTTTGGCTGTAGCACTAAGCGAAATCTTACTTGCCAGATGTGGAATTTTATGACTGAGAACATTGCTTTGAGGGTACTCTCATGGAACTTAATCCATCCTTGAGTGTATACCCCAAGTACCAGGGTGTCATAAGTAATAATATTAAACTCCGGGATATTACATTTATTGCTTATCCTCCCCCCAAAGTACCAATATATGGGCATTCCAAAAACAACCAATTTCAAGTTTTCAAGATGCCATTATACCATATTTATCCCTGGGACAATGACGCTCAGTTAAGCAATTATGTTAATTTGGGTTTCAGACATTAAGGCACCCATGGCTGCAAAACCATACAGTGTCCCACATATGCGCTGGAACTCTTGGGTCTGTCAATTGTTTAATGGTAACCTCAAGCTGTTTCCACCTGGTTGGGGTTTTGTATTAAAACAAAAGAGAAATACAGACATATTGAAATATATGAATTTTGTATAGAACATACTAAAGAAATTCTCACAGGTTCATAACACTAAATCAAACAAGCATTTGTCAATACGAGCGTTAAGCTTGCAGGTATTTGCAGTGGTGTTTGGCATGTAAGGTGCTTTACCCTAATGCCCTGTGCGATTGCTGGTATTTGCACAATAAATTGTCAGCATGACCTTTTTGTTACCCCCATTGTGCGCTACATAGGCGGAAACACGTTTTGGCCAGGATGTGACAAATGACAGCTGTACTGCTCATAAGGAAGTGTGGTAAAATGGCAATGTTGAAAATTTGGAGTGGAAATATTGAAAATTCGCAAACCTACGAGCGTGCGTGGGAAGTGTGCAATGCACGCTCATAAAACAGTCATTGTTAGGAATTTTTTCACCAAATTGTCAACATTGGCATTTTAAAACCTCTGCTGATGAACAGTGTCACTGTGATTGTCTTACTGTGTGCCATACATTGATTTTGTACACCGAATGCGCCATTCTGCACTACATGGGCGGAAACACGTTTTGGGCAGGATGTGAAAAATGACAGCTGTACTGCTCATAAGGAGGTGTGGTAAAATGGCAATGTTGAAAATCTGTAGTGAAAATATTGAAAATTCCAGAAACTTACGTGATGCATGTGAGGAAGTGCACACGCTTGTAAAACAGTTATTTTCAGAATTTGTTCACCAAATTTTCAACTTAGCCATTTTAAGATCTCTGCTCATGAACAGTGACACTGTGATTTTCTTAATGTGTCCCATACACTGAGTTCGCACAGCGACTGCGCCATTGTGCGCTACATGGGCGGAAACATGTTTTGGGCAAGATGTGAAAAATGACAGCTGCACTGCTCATAAGGAGGTGTGGTAAAATGGCAATGTTGGAAATGTGGAGTGAAAATATTGAAAATTTGCAAACTTACGAGCGTGCATAGGAACTGCGCAATGAACACTTGTAAAACAGTCATTTTTAGGAATTTTGTCACCAAATTTTCAACAGCGCCATTTTAAGACCTCTGCTCATGAACAGTGTCACTGTGATTTTCTTAATGTGTCCCATACATTGAGTTTGCACATGGACTGCGCCATTGTGCGCTACATGGGCGGAAACACGTTTTGGGCAGGATGTGAAAAATGACAGCTGTACTGCTCATGAGGAGGTGTGGTAAAATGGCAATGTTGAAAATCTGGAGTGAAAATATTGAAAATTTGCAAACTTACGAGCGTGTGTAGGAACTGCGCAACGCAGACCCGTAAAACAGTCATTTTTAGGAATTTTTTCACCAGATTTTCAGCACAGCCATTTTAAGACCTCTGCTCATGATCAATGTCACTGTGATTTTCTTAATATGTCCCATACATTGAGTTCGCACACCGACTGCGCCATTGTGTGCTACATGGGCGGAAACATGTTTTAGGCAGGATGTGAAAAATGACAGCTATACTTCTCATAAGAAGGTGTGGTAAAATGGCAATGTTGAAAATCTGGAGTAGAAATATTGAAAATGCGCAAACTTACGAGCGTGCGTAGGAACTGTGCAATGCACGCTCGTAAAACAGTAATTTCTAGGAATTTTCACAAATTTTCAACATAGCCATTTAAGATCTCTGCTAATGAAAATTGTCACCATGATTTTCTTAATCGTCCCATACATTGATTCCGCCACCGACTGCACCATTTATTGCTACAAGAGGCGGAAACACGTTTTGGGCAGGATGTGAAAATGACAGCTGTACTGCTCATGAGGAGGTGTGGTAAAATGGCAATGTTGAAAATCTGGAGTGAAAATATTGAAAATTTGCGAACTTAGAGCCTGCGTAGGAACTGTGGCATGCGCTCATTAAAACAGTCATTTTTGGAATTTTGCACCAAATTTTCAACATGGGTTTTGGGACCCCTTCTCATGAATGATGTCACTGTCATGGCGTTATTCAGGCCCAAAGGGTGATTTAAGCTTAGTGACTGCTCAGTGACTGCGAAATCACCCTTGAGCACCCTTGCCATTCAGCTGTTTATCTAAAAGATATAAAATCTGGTACCATCAAAAAAATGTCTGAATATGGAATAAAGTTGAAACCCCTATCTAGCCCATTATACAGCTTACTGGCATTTCCTCAGTTCGCAGTCGGCTTTGAAGAGTGCAGACATGTTCCGGTCCAGAAGATGCGTCGTGCGAGCTCCGGAGGTAAGTATGGGGTGAGGGATGTATGGGAGGAGAGCTGAGTGCGTAGTGGGTGGGTGCGGGTTGTGGGAAGGGGAGTGGGAGACTAGTGGGACCGTTTTTCTTTACAGGGTAAAAAAAAGCGGACTACGTCAGGATACTTGCCATGCTGGGGTGGGCTTCCAGTGTGGCAGAAGATGGCTGGGGGCTGAGGAGCCGACAGGATTGGGCACCCCGTGTCCACTTTCTGGGGCGAGAGCTGACGGGGATTGGGCACCCCATCGGCAAAACAAACAGGACATTTGCCACACTGGGGTGGGCTCCCAGCATGGCAGCAGGATGGCTTTAGGGGGGCCGTGGAGCCGACAGAGTTGGGCACCCCCGTCGAGTAACAACGTTGCCACGCTGGGTGGGCTCCCAGCGTGGCACCAAAGCTTTGGGGCGGCGACGCGCGCGGGGAGCGCGTGACGTGAGGGGTGGCGTGACGGTGCTCGGTACGACAGCGTGGTTTTCGCTTAAGACCACTGCTGTCATACAGAGCTCCCGCACCCATTGGTGCAGGACTGCCACACCTGCTCAACAGAGCACTGGATTGAATGGGAGAGGCACACCTCCAAAGTGTGCTACTCTCCCAAAATGTTCCTTACACATGTGCGCAAGTGAACCTAAGAAAGAAGGGACAAAAATGCAAAGAAAAAAAATCAGGGAAAAAGGAAATGAAGGAAAAAATCTACCTGGTAAAGGATGGTAGCATTCCCTTTTGCATAAAACTGGTTTAAGCAATTGTGCAAGAGCAGGAGAGGTGTCACTCACAGGGGCAGTGGTGCGTTAAAACGATCAAATAAGCTCACAAGAAAAGCATTCAAAGTCAGATAGGACTCAAGGCAAGATTACTGTAAAGTAAAAAAGCATTTTGTTACTTGCACGATCCAAACAAAATGCTGTTCTGCTAGGCGTATTGCCAAAAGGTGCTCACATTCTACTGTTGCCACAGAACCAAACCCAGTGGTGTTTTGTGTCCCAAATAACACTTTTCCAAGGGCAAAAAATGAAGGTATCCGGTATTGCTTAAAGAGGACAGGAATCGTTTCTAAGTGGCAGCTGTTTATCGTGTTCTTATTTCCAGAAATCCCATTCATTCCCCTAAATTATCCATATTCAGCTGTACCTAAATGAAAAGTGATATGAAAAACTGCATTTTACATTGTTTTGTTTTTATGGGCAGCATTCTGTTACTGTTCTCTTCATGCAATCAGCGATATGCAGTTTTAACTATGTCACAGTTTGTGCACAGAAGTCTGGAGCATGGTTCTGATAGGTCAACAGCTCATAATTAGCATTCTGATCACAAACCATGACACAGTAAAACTCCATGCTGCCACTCCCATGAAAGGAACTGTGTAGAATGTTGTCTATAAAAGAAAACAATTAGGACCATTTTTCACATCCGCTTTTATTCATGTACCTTAAATAAGGATCATTTGGAGGTATGAATTGCATTGCTGTAAACAGGAACATTACAGACTGCTGTAAATTAGCACAGATTTCCTGTCACCTTTAACTGGGTCCTGGAAGGATGACATCATCAGACCCTTCCCATCAATTAGTTAATGTGACCCCAACATAGATCAAACCTGGCTATAAACCACATCCATATAAAAAAATATTGCAAAAAAAAAAACAACAAAAACAAAATAATATTAAAAACTCATTGGTAAAAGTTCTTTTGTCAGGATATAGGGAGAAATCCAACTTTGGTCAGTCATCAACAGCATCGTATCAATTAACTCCTACAAAACACTAGCTATCTCTAAATTAAAAGACATATGTAGGTGCTACTAGGCCCCCAACGCCAAGTCAACTTCCTAGGTACCAACAGGCCCTCTACTTATTAAGCAGAAATGTGTTGCATAATTTAGGGCAAGGTTAAAGCTGGAATGTACTGCATATACAGCATAAGGACTTCTATTGTGTATACCTCTTGTATTATATAATTTTTGTTTGTTGTTCTACATTTATATCTCCTGTCTGTGTAATTGCGAACTGTATGTGCCTCAGGACCTCCTTGTGAATGAGCTTGCTCAACAGAGTCTTTCCTGCAATAAACTTGAACTTGAACTATTGTCCGTTTCTCAGTGGTGGGACTCGAACTTGTGCTTGTTGGTTTATTTTACCACTGCGTTGTTTGCTTGAAGTGGAAAGGCTGGGGCTGTTATTACAATACCAAGGGTAGATTGCCTACAGAGGAGGTCTAGCTAACAAATCAAAAGACACAAGAGTGTATTATGCAGATTAAAGCCAGAATTCATAACCAGCATATCACAGAATATGTATTAGCAGCTACCACTGTGAACTTAGAGGAACATATCTCTTAAAAGAACATTTAATTTCATTTATTTAAGGGTCATCACTGCTGAGCATAGCTCATTTATAATGGTAACCTACATAAAGCATAATCAAAGGTACACACAAACAATATGTTACAAATAGTACAATATCATTGAGTTACACACATTATTAAACATTTATGTTACCACCTATACAGAGCAACAACAACCTCCCTGTGAAGAAACTGATTTTCAAACATGTATTTTATCCAATGACATTCACTTACAGTTGTACCAGAGATGAAGTAATGGAAAATGCAGACACACAGAAAGAAGAACAAGAAAAATTTAGTACATACACGGGTGGTGAGTGGATTCACAGTCTTCTGCCCTCGATCGGGCTGCGGGGGGCACAGGGAACTGGGTTGAGGGCCAACCACAGGTGACAGCTGCTGTGTTGCCTGCAATGCAGCAGCTCACCTGTGGGTGGCCCTCGACTTAGGCTTTTTTTTTTGGCTCAAAGTTGTGCAGGCGCAGGTTAGGGGTTGCGCCTGCACAACTCTGCACAGCCCGGCTGAATAGCGGGCTGTGCTGTTTATGCATGGTTCCTCCCCCTCCAGTTGAGCATGCATTCATTTGCATTGCACTGTTGCTCAGCCTGTTTTCAGTGGCGCAACTTTCTCCTGCTGAATATCGCAGAATGGCGCAATTTTGGACTTGCGCATGCGCAACCCTATTGCGCATGACGCAACCCTTTTGAATATCCCACCCCATGTCTCTACTAGGTGTCAATCATGCGCCAGGAATCTATGGCCACCAGCTCCAGAGAAGCAGAGCAGTCCACAGGATGCTCATCCTACCTGCCCCCCAACTGGCCCTCAGACACTGCAGGCTCATTCCTGAACCAGGGCCATCAGCGTCGCAAGCAGTAGCTTTACTGCTGCGCTGGCAGGCTGGAGGGACCACACTTCAGTTCACGGTTTATTCTACTCTTAGAATATGTAAGAGTGGCCCCAGTGGCAGTATTAACATATAAAGAACCTCAGCACAAGAGCACTGAAGCAAAGGTGACCAGGAAAGAGCACTGGCAGTTTAGCCAGGTTTCCAAGAAATGCAAAATCACACATAGATACCTAGATACATAGACAGTGTTGGCAGATAAGGGCCTATGGCCCACCTAGTCTGTCCGTTTGAGTATGTAACTTCAGTTTATGTTTTCCTGGAACTCTGTTGCCCCTTACCCCTGACTTCCAGAATTCCTTTGTGTCTATCCCATGCATTCTTAAATCCCGTGATTGTTTCAGCCCCCACCACTTCCTCTGGAAGGGTGTTCCACTTGTCCACCACTCGTTCTGTGAAGAAATTCATACTCACATTTCCTCTGAATCGTCCTCCTTCCAACTTCATCCCATGCCCTCTAGTCCTGGAACATCTTTTTCACTTAAAAATAGTGTATTCCTGCACCCTATTCCTCCCTGTAAGATACTTGTATGTCTCTATCATGTCCCCTCTCTCCCTCCTCTCCTCCAGGGAGTACATATTCAATTCCTTCAACCTGTCCTCATAGGACTTGTGATGCAATCCATGCACCATCTTTGTTGCCCTCCTCTGAACCTTCTCTACCCTGTCTATGTTCTTACGTAGGTATGGTCTCCAGAACTGTACACTGTACTCCAGGTGGGGCCTCACTAGTGTCTTGTATAGTGGAATTATGACCTGCCTTTTCCTGCTGGTGATGCCCCTGCCTATACATCCCAGCATCCTATTTGCTTTACCTGCTGCCTTGTCACACTGTTTCCCTACCTTGAGGTCATCAGAGATGATAACCCCAAGATCCTTTTCCTGCTTGGTACATGCTATATCCTCATCCCCCAACTGATATATTGTGCCAGGGTTTTTGTGCCCCATATGCATTATCTTGCACTTCCTTGCATTGAATTTCAACTGCCAAACCCTGACCATTCTTCAAGTTTCTGCAGGTCCCTTCTCATTCTGTCTACACCCTCTGGTGTGTCTACTCTGTTACAGAGCTTTGTGTCATCAGTGAACAGTGAAATTCTGCCTTCTAGGTCCTGCGCAATGTCACTGATGAAGATATTGAATAGGACCGGTCCCAGCACTGATCCCTGTGGTACCCCACTAGTCACTCTTCCCTCTGTGGAGTGACAGCCATTTACCACCACCCTCTGTGTCCTGCCGCCCAGCCAGTTACCTACCCACCACACTACTGTCCTGCCCACACCCATATTCCCCAGTTTGTGTAACAGTCTTCTATGTGGCACAGTGTCAAAGACCTTGCTGAAGTCCAGATAGGCCATGTCCACTGCCCTCCCCTGATCCACCTCCCTAGTCACCCAGTCAAAAAATTCAATGAGGTTGGTCTGACATGACCTCCCCCTGGTGAAACCATGCTGCCTTGGGTCCTGTAGTCCATTGACAACCAGATGTTCCACCAATCTCTCCTTCAGTAGTGCTTCCATGATTTTCCCCACTACCGAGGTGAAGCTGACTGGTCTGTAGTTCCCTGCTTCCTCTTTGTTCCCACTTTTGTCAGCGTGGCTCAGATGGTAGCACATCCGCCTGTGGACCAGAAGGTCGTGGGTTCTCGCCCTACACCGGGATTGGACTTGCACCTAAAAAATCGCTGGCATCCGAGTGCAGTATTAGGGGGGTGCTGTACTGCTGGGGTGTGCCGTCCTTTGGATGAGACGTTAAACCGAGGTCCCTTCTACCCATCCTGGTGTTGTCCTGGTGGGTGTCCAGGTGGAAGTAAAAGAACCCAGGGCACTCTTCGCAAAGAGTAGGGAATATTCCCGGTGTCCTGGCCAACATTCCCCTTTCCATAAGCTGGTTCATGCAATTATCCAGGCTGTGTGTGGGTGATGATGTGCAATATGGCCGCCACCACACATTCAGTCACTTCACTACCAGTCTAGCACTGCTTGTAAAGCACTTTGGATGTAAGAAAAGCGATATATAAATACAGATTCTTCTTCTTCTTCTTCTTCTTCTTCTTCTTTGTATAAGGGGACTATATCTGCTGTCCTCCAGTCTTTGGGTACCTCCCCTGTTTCCAGTGATCAGCTAAACAGGATAGCCAGAGGTTCAGCCACCACCTCTCTTAATGCTTTAAGGACCCTGGGGTGCACCCCATCTGGCCCCATTGCTTTATTGACTCTTATTACTTCCAGTTCCTTCAGGACCCTTTCTCGTGTAAAGGGACTTGTGGCCATTTCTGCACCATTCTCGTCCCTTGTACTCCCTTCAGACCCATTACCCTCCTCTTCCTCAGTAAAGACTGAGCAGAAATACCTGTTCAGTATGTCAGCTTTACTGTTGTCATCCTCCACGTGGCCCCCATCCTCCCTCTTCAGTCTCACTATCCCTCCCTATCATGTCCCCATTATGCAAAGTATCATGGGATGTATACACAAATCACCATGAAATAATTTAGATTTGGTCTGTTTTAAGCAAGAGTGTATGGTGCCATATGGTCTCTCACACAATCTGCAAAATCTGAGAGCAGAAAACATGGATAGGTGTTCGGTCTTTCTAAGTACTCATCCATATGCCTTGTCTGTAGCAGTCTAGTGGAAAGCTGAACCAGTCATAGTTTGGGCTTACTGCTGGGCTACTGTGAACTATGACTGGTTCATCCTTCTCCTGGATTGTTACAGAGGAGGCACATTGATGAGTCCTGTGTAAGAAGAAAAAATGGCACTAGGTCACAGACGTGAACGCAACAACAGTGCATGCGAAATCGATGCATGGTAACAGTCCTAACACACACAGAGGACCACTACCATAGATTCCAAACAGAATGTTAAATTTAGGTTTTTGCAGGGGGCTCCACCCCCCACACCACCTTGCTAAAATAATCAACTCCAAGTCAGAGTTGAATTACGGAGAAAAGTGCATTTACAGGGGAGGTAGGGTACCGTGAGATGGGACTTGTAAAAATATTGCAAACCTGTCTCACGGAAAAAGATTGGAGACCAGAACTAGAACCCTGGTCTCCAACAGTAAATTGGCAGAGCTGCTCTCTCCCTTAGCCCTCTCCACCATGGGAGCTTTTCCACTCTTCTTCTCTCCCTTCAGTCCCTTCTACTGAGGTCACAGTTACAGGGGTCATGGTAATTGCCATTTATTGTGGTTCCCCTATAGCTGCCCTCATTTTGCTGTTTTTACAGTGCGCTTCTTGCATGCGCTGTAAAGTATACGCTCTTCTGACCGGGTAGGGAAGAAACACGCTTCTGAGTCTTCTGTTTTCAGCCTTTGCAGAGTGTGTGGGAGTTTTTTTGGCACCAAACAGTCTCGCTTAAAGCAGAACCAATTTAAACTCATTCATGGTGATTTGCATATTCTTCCCACAATACATTGCATTATGAGGATAGGCATAATTTTACATGTCTTAGAAACCTGACTTTATTGCCAATTTTGCATTAGTGCCTTTGTGCCAAGGTTCTTTGACTTTTAAATTACATTCTTATTTAGGGCTCCACCATGACCAAACTGACTAGTTCATTCTTCTCCTGGGTTGTTACAGAAGAGGCACACAGATTAGTCCTGTGTAGGATGGAACGCATGTCTGTATCTTCTGTTTGCAGCCTTAGTAGAGTGTGTGAGAGGCCATTTGGCATCATACATTCTTCAGCCAGTCTAAACTCTTTCATGGCGATTTGCATATTCTTGGCCCATTGATAAAATGATTTTGCCCACTGAAACAGAGAGTGGGCGAATATTTGTGTGACATTAACCAAAAGAAAAGTTCAAGACATTATTGCAGCCCATATCAAATGTATCAAAGGGCAAGGGAAACATAACTGGTCATTGTTTTGGAAAAAAAGCTCTCTCTGGGACCGGGGGGGTGGGGGTACTTGGATGCAGCTCATTTGAAAAGAAAGCACTTTGGATATCGCGCACCTTGGGGGAGAGGGGTTGGTGGCCCTGGGGCTGAATGATAGACCTGAGAGATCAGCATTTTTGTAATCCATTGCTTTATAGTATTATAGTGTTACAAGTCCCTTTGAGACAAAAATATCTGTGATATGGGTATTTGTTGTCTCTAAAATCATATTCCCCTCTGTAAAATATCAATGAGATGGGTGTGTATTTCTCCAACATTTGTCTTGTTTATAGCTCTGGGAAATCCAATTCCTCCCTCACCACCATTTAACAAATGGTGTTAATTAAGCTGTTTTACATATGAACGACATCTTCATTTTTAGTCCACTGTCTACTAGAGTAATTCTTGGGTGTCCAATGGACATGCACCACTGCAACCTCTATGTTAGGTTAACAGAAGGAAACCACATAAACTTCTGTTAGCATACAAACGTGTTTTAGGCCTAGTTGGTACTATTATCTCAGTGCCAGACTATGTGAGACAGAGAAACATTGATCCCAACTGATGAATTCAAGTTTATAAGAAATGGTGGATCCTAGAACAAAAACTAAAAGGTGAATATATTTTTTAGCCAGTTTGTACCCATCTTGTGGAATCAATGTCCACCTGAATTTAAACTATTGGGTTTAAACCCCACTTACCACAAGTTGTAGCCTCAAAACACTGTTTTTACTGTCTCTTGCACTCGCGCAAGGAACGTCCCGCTAATAACGGCATTTTAGAGGTGTGTCATAGAAAAATAGAAACATAGAATTTGACGGCAGATAAGGACCGCTTGGCCCACCTAGTCTGCCCATTTCTCTACCTAATGGATAAGCTGCAGATCCTAGTTAACCAGCAGCCTACGTCTTCCTACCCCAACCCCCTAGAATTGCCTTATGACTGTCCCATGCATTCTTGAATTCCCCCACAGTTTCTGACTCTATGACCTCCTCAGGAAGGCTGTTCCACGCATCTACAACCCTCTCTGTGAAGAAATACTTTCTCATATTACCTCTGAGCCATCCCCCCATCTTCAAATTGTGCCCCCTTGTTCTTGCACATCTCTTTTTCTGAAAGATGCTACCCTCCTGGACTTTGTTGATTCTCTTGAGGTATTTGAAAGTTTCTATCATGTCCCCCTGTCCCTCCTTTCCTTGAGCCTATACATCTTAAGCTCCTTTAGTCTTTCTTCATATGTCTTCTGGTGCAGACCCTGCACCATTTTGGTTGCCCTTCTCTGGACAGCTTCCACCGTGTCTATGTCTTTGCAGAGATGGGGTTTCCAGAGCTGTACACAGTACTCCAGATGTGGTTTTACCAACTGTCTGTACAGAGGGCCAACAACTTCCTGTTTTCTACTGGTGATGCCTCTTCCTGTGCATCCCAGTATCCCCCCAACCCTCTTTACTGCCTTCTCACATTGCTGGCCCACCTTTAGGTCATCTGATATAACTACCCCTAGGTCCCTGCCGAGCCAATTACAGCTGAAACTGCAATGGACTTGGCAGTGAATACCAATGACCAGGCACTCTAGTCATGACACTAGTTTTGCTTGCTGATGTGGCACTGTGTGTAGCTTGAAATGAACCACTCCAATGAGAGAGCGCTTCATTTCTTTCTCTAGCCATAACTCCGGGGGGGCATGCACATTAGGGCTGACACTAGTTTGCATGCCCTGAGTAAACCCTCCTGCTCCCTCCCTCTGTGTGCTGTCCGTCCTGCACCATCTGTTCCCCCATGGACACCGGGCATCCAATTAAACCCTCCTGCTCCCTCCCTCTGAGTGCTGTCTGTCCCACGTGCTCCATTATCTACCGGACCCAGCATCCAATTAAACCCTCCGCCCCCTCCCTGTGTGTGCTGTCCGCCCCGCACCCTCTATTACCCCATGGACCCTTTTTCTTCCTTTTCCTCCTCTCTGAGATACTATGTTATTATCTCTTATTTAGGGCAGGGATTCACCTCCTTGGTGGTTTCTGACTGACACATAACCTCAACCCTCAGTTTTCTCCTTGTCAGATCCATAAATCATGGAGAAGAGAGAAAAGGAATAAACTTGAGGAAAAGCTCCGCACCCTCCCCCCTTCAATCTCCCCAATATCCCCGTTGGCAGGAAGGACAAACTTACCGCAGCCTGATGAGACCCACATCAGCTGGAGGCTCACCATAGCCAGGGTCCCAGATTGACTCCCACTCAGAGATTCGAAGCTCCCCACCCACTCTGCTGCCCATCGGTCCCAGGTCCTGCACTCCCACTCTGGACATCTCACTGCTCCTTGCATCAGTCCTGGAAGCCTCTCCAAGAGTCATCTCTGCCCACCAGCCCACCTTGGTCTTCCCCAGTTTCCTCTCTCCAGCGATCCCTCAACACCTCAGTAGCTGATCAGCAGTGCCGTCATGGCTGGGGTGCCTCCAGGAGTCCATTATCTGCAGCTCAATCTGGTCTCTGTGCACAAAACCTTGAAAAAGAGCAGCAAATTCATCAAATGGGATGAGGTCAGCTCCGATTTCTTATTCCTACTATTCTGCTCTACTGTGTTTGTACTTTGCTAAACTGTTGCATTCACAGGATCACAGCCTAATGTGTTTAGACTGCAGATCAACTTGTTGGGGGGAGAGGGACTGAGGGAAAAGTTAAATCTTTTATGAAAAGTTGTTAAAGTTCACAGAAGGTCCTTAATTCTCTCTATTTTGCCTGAAAAGTAGTCGTACTCAGATTTTTCCATCTTATGTTTTCTTCTGGTAGCGATCAGAGAAGGAGTGGTACTTGGCTTTCATTGCTTGTTTCAGAAAAAAACACATAAAAAAAGTACAGCATGCAGTTCATTTAGATGTTCTTGTTGGTAAACAAGTAACTTTGGTGCTGGTGTGGGGAAGAGTTGTCAGTGTGGGTGATAGTGAAGGATGAGGTTAGGTTAATTATTATTATTATTATTATTATTATTATTATTATTACACAGAATTGGTAACTATTCTCTTCATAGATATTCCTACATCCTGTTTGATATCCCCAGGATATAAACCTGCTTTGGTGCCTCTGCTGTCAGTTATACTCTTCCCTCTCTGTAGAACAACGTCAGCAGTCCTTAAAACATTCTCAACTCATTGCGATGTTTCTCTTTTAAATCTCTTAACTCACACACTGAAGGAAACTTGTAAATGCTATTCCTAAATGGACTCAGAGCTTGAGAAACTGACAAATTCTACTCCAGCACCTCCCCGTTGCACTGTAACAATGCTGTATTCATCCCTTCCCTGACACATCCTCTCACTATCCCCTGCTCCCCTGCCCCCTCCCACTCTCCCCTTCTACTCTAGCTCCCTGGACCCCTCCCACCCAACCTTACCACTCCTCTGCAGCACTTGCTCTTACTGTGACACATCCTTACTCTGCCTACTTAAAGCTACCAACAGTCCCTATTTTCCCAGGACAGTTCCTATTCTAGGCAGCATGTCCCGGTGTCCCCACAAGTTTTGCAAAATGTCACTTTTGTCCCTTTTTTTGCTTACTTGTCCCAGTTTTGTCCCCTTTTTTTTTTTGCTGACTGCTAATCTGTGAGTGACAGTTACTTCATCACCACTGTTACGCTGCTCTGGCTGGACACCAGATTGCAACTTCAACCCCTGTGCCTGTGTTGTACTGCAAGCATGGCAGTGGCAGCACAGTAAAGCATGTTCCTTCCTGTTGGACTAGAATGGGTAGTAGTGCAAACAAGCAAATGTGGATGTCTGCCTGCCAGCAGCTGAGAGTGACTCTAGACAGAGAAAAGACCGGCAGCAGGGAACTAAGGTACCCAAACTTGATCAGCTATAGGGAAGTGTGTGAAAACAATCTGGTGTGGTGGTGGGAGTCATTGAAGTGAAGTTTACTCAGCAAATGAGTTGAGTGTGAATGGGTTGGATGGGACTGTCAGGAGGAGCAATACATGCAGCTCAAATGTCTGATCACAATTTAACGCAGGTTTGCTTGTAATGAACTTTCTGTATATCATGATTTGGAACTTGCTGCTGCAGAATGATGTATTGTTTTAATCTGACTGTTTGCTACTGGTGTTACTGTGGGGCAGCATGGCCAGAGCAAGCAGCAAAATGTAATTGATTGTGTGCAGCGTTGCCTGTGGCGGTGCCGTGGGAGTGACACAGTGTGGGGGGGGGTCATGGTCAGGATGGATCGTCCCAGTTTTCGGCCTCGGAAAGTTGGTAGCTTTATGCCTACTGCCCTGCAGCCCCCTCTCCTGACTCCTTCTATTCTACCTCTCTGCGCCCCTCTCACCCTTCTCACCCCACCCTCTATACTAGCTCCATCTTCTATTTATGCCACTAAGCGGGGCCCCCATTCCTTTATTTTTTTTTTTTGCTTCCACTCTCTCCCTCCCTACTCCACCACTGCCTCTGCATCTTATCCTTGATCTCCTGCCATTTGCCCTACTTCCGATATCCCTGCCACAACCTTGTATGTTGTTTGACAGGGCAATTAGTAATCTTAGTTCCTGTATGTATTCTGAATTTTGGCTTGGATTGACGTTTTTGCATTTGTGACTTGTCCTCATACATACTGTACTGTGACATTGTTGACCCTATAACATAGGATTTATATATTTTGTACATTGCCAGCAGAAACAGGCCACATGGTCTAACAAGTCTGCTCGAGTGTGCAGCTAGACCCTCATCTTGCAGCTTCCCATCCCCCCCCATCACAGTATCCCTTCCCTTCCCTGTCCCAACCCCTCTTGAAACTGCCCACCATCTTACAAGACATCAGCTCTTCTGGTAAAGTGTTCCACTTGCCCACCACCCTTTCTGTGAACAAATATCTCTATACTGCCCCCTAAATCTTCCCCTCTGCAATCTCAGTCCATGCCCTCTCATGTCTCTTCCCCTTCTCAGTTGGAAAAATCCCCTTTATGTTTGTCTTGTTTATCCCCTTCAGGTACTTAAAGGTCTCTATCATATCCCCCTATCCCTCCCCTCGTCCAATGAATATATCTTTAACTCAGTCTGTCCACATAGAGCCTGTTCCCCAATTCCTGGACTATCTCTGTGGCCCTGTGTTGCACCCCCTCCAATAACCTGATGTCCTTCTTTAGGAACGGGTGCCAGAACTGCATGCAGTACTCCAGGTGGGGCCTGATCAATGATCTGTACATAGGCAGCATAAACTCCCTCCTTCTGGATGAGATCCCCCTAGCTATACACCCCAGCATTTTGTTAGTTTGTGCTACCACCTTTCTGCACTAAGCAGAGTTGTTCATGCTCCCCATTAGGATTATCCCTAGATCCTTTTCCTCTATAGTGCTTCCCAACTGTACTCGATTCAAGTGATGGTCCCTCCCTTGGTTCTTTGCTCCAAAGTGCAGAACCTTGCACTTCTTGGCATTGAACCCTAACTGCCATGTTTCCGCCCACTCCTGCAGCTTAGTCAAGTCCTCCTGCAGCCCCTTCCACCCCTCAATGTCATCTACCACAGCTCCCATTTTGGTATTGTCTGTGAACAGACTGATCTTGCTCCGGATCCCATGTGAGAAATCAGCAATAAATATCCCAAACAGCACTGGTCCCAGTACAGATCCCTGTGGTACCCAGCTTATCACCACTCTTGGTGACGAGAGTTCCCCCTCCTCTACCACCCTTTGCTGCCTTCCCCTCAGCCAGTTCATGGTCCATTTTACCAATTTTGGTCCCGCACTCACGTATTCCAGCTTCCCCCCAACCACCCATGCAGTACTGAATCAAAGGCCTTGCTGAAGTCCCAATACAGGACATCCACTGCATGGCCATTGTCATGTTCCCGCATCACCCAGTCATAGTACTCTACAAGGTTGGTCTGGCATGATCTTCCCATGACAGATCCGTGCTGCTGACTATCCTAGAGACCGTATTCTTCCAAGAAGCTCACTAGTCGCTCTTTAAGGATGGTTTCCATGAGCTTCCCCACAATTGAAGTGAGGCTCACTGGCCTATAGTTCCCTGGCTCATCTTTTGGGCCACTTTTGTGGATGGGTACCACATATCCTTCATGTACTGTTCACTGTATCTTTCACTGAATTGTTTTCCTTGTACTTTATACTGTAGCTGCCATGTTGAATTGTCTGTCCAGGAACACCTTGTAAATGAGCTTGCCCAATGATGTTTTCTCCTGGTAAAATAAAGATTGATTGATTAATTGATTGACTGCTGTTGGGGGTTTACTGTTGTATTGCCAAACCTTCTGCAAGTTAGTTTGTTCAGAAAGCGTTGTGTGTGAAAAACCAAAGAAGGAAGTTGGAGCCCTGGAGAATGGCTCTAATCATTGACTCCAAGTGACAGAGGGAACAGGGAGAGGGAGTCTTACAACTGTGCCCAGTAGTGGCTCTAGCCAGAAATGGTTACCAGGGCACAACAGATGGCAGCCAGGACACTGATAATATTGTTATTATGGGGGAAGCTGTGCACCACATGGGGCACCAACTGGGGCACAGCATTTTTTGACCGGGGCACGTGCCCTGGCGGGCCCTGGTGTAGAGCCGCCACTGACTGTGCCTCTTAGGCAAACACCAGCTCCATGTCCTTGGTATAGAAGGGGAAAGAAGTGTTTTTTTTTTTGGTACAATTGTAGCAATAAGTTACAAGTCTGCAATATGTGTGTGTGTCAGGAAAAGATCTCATGAGATCATGTGGAGGTTAAAGAAATTAAATGTTTGTTGGTGGGGTGGGTTTGATGTGTAAGACTTTATGGTACCGAGTGTTCTCAGGTTTAACATTCTGGCATTTCACACAGAAGTAGTACTTTGTAATTCTATTATATTTAGCCGATGCCCTCTTTAGGCAATCAACCCTGACAGTTAATGGCACCTACTTGGTAGGAATATTTATACCCTCAAATTTGTAGTCATCTCATTCCCTAAAGTCCCGTTCCCTCCCTCTGTGTGCTGTCCATCCTGCATTCTCCATTACCCCACCGGACAAGGCATCCAATTAAACACTCCGCCCCCCCATGTGCTGTCTGACCCACATTCTCCATTCCCCCACCAGACCCGGCATCCAATTAAACCCCTCCCGCTCCCTTCCTCTGTGTGCTGTCTGACCCACACTCTCCATTCCCCCTCCGGACCCGGCATCCAATTAAACCCTCCCGCTCCCTTCCTCTGTGTGCTGTCCGCCCCACTCTCTCCATTCCCCAACCGGAGCTGGCATCCAATTAAACCATCCCGCTCCCTTCCTCTGTGTGCTGTCTGACCCACACTCTCCATTCCCCTGCCGGAGCCGGCATGCAATTAAACCCTCCCGCTCCCTTTCTCTGTGTGCTGTCCACCCCACTCTCTCTATTCCCCCACTGGAGCCAGCATGCAATTAAACCCTCCCGCTCCCTTCCTCTGTGTGCTGTCTGACCCACACTCTCCATTCCCCCACCGGAGCCGGCATGCAATTAAACCCTCCCGCTCCCTTCCTCTGTGTGCTGGCTGACCCACACTCTCCATTCCCCCGCCGGACCCGGCATGCAATTAAACCCTCCCGCTCCCTTCCTCTGTGTGCTGTGTGCTTAAATATCTGGGTATCTGGATCAACAATAAATTATCTTTCAATGACCACGTTGAAGATGTCTCTAGAAGGTTAAAAGCAAGGTTAGGTTTCTTCTACAGAAATAGGCTCCCTTTCCCCCTTGAATCTCGAAACAAGCTTGTACAGGCCACTTTTCTCCCCCTACTCGACTATGGCGATGTAATCTGTTCCTCCACCACTCTTGCAAATCTAAGTAAACTGGACATCCTTTATCACCGTGCGTTACGGTTCATTACCAACTCCCCTTACCATTCATACCACTGTGACTTATATGCAGCTGTTGGTTGGACATCCCTTACTACTAGACGCCTGCTCCATGCTGGGCTATGGACTCTTAAACTGCTCCTGCAGAAATTGCCAAGCTATCTCTCTTCCCTTATTAGTATCTCACATAGTGCATACTCACTAAGAAAATCTGACTTTATTATGCTTGTACCAAGGACACGGACCTCCTTTGGTAAGCGTTATATTGCATATGCCTTCCCTCCATTTGGAACCAATCACAAACCGTACTGAAACTAACTAGCACAGTTTCAATAAACTTCTACAAATCGCTAAGTTCAGCCAAAATAAAAGACACCTGTAACTGTCATTAAGTCTCTTCCTTCCCCATGTGTGCCATATTTATCCACTGGTAAGGTATAATTGATTTGTCATATTAACTGCTTCCCTTCCCCTTCTACTCTGGCTTTATCTTTGCTTCGCTTCACTGCTACTCTATCAAATCACTCCTACCCCCATATCAGTTGTAGTCTGTTGTTTGTTCTAGCTGCCAAAATATATATTGCACACACCAGTCATCATGTTTCATTTATCAGTATGCAACCTGTAAACAGCATCCTGTCTCATATCAATGTTTACCACCTGCGGTCACCCTATGTGGTACCCTTGTATGTATATCCAGCCTGTATCATGTAACGTGCATTTCATTTATATACTGTTATTACCTATCTGTGTTTGTACTTTCAGTGTTTATGTCACAGGACCTCCTTGTGAATGAGCTTGCTCAATGGAGTTTTCCTGCATTAAACTTGAACTTGTCTGACCCATACTCTCCATTCCCCCACCGGACCCGGCATGCAATTAAACCCTCCCGCTCCCTTCCTCTGTGTGCTGTCTGACCCACACTCTCCATTCCCCCGCCAGACCCGGCATCCAATTAAACCCTCCCGCTCCCTTCCTCTGTGTGCTGTCTGACCCACACTCTCCATTCCCCAACCGGACCCGGCATGCAATTAAACCCTCCCGCTCCCTTCCTCTGTGTGCTGTCTGACCCACACTCTCCATTCCCCAACCGGACCCAGCATCCAATTAAACCCTCCCGCTCCCTTCCTCTGTGTGCTGTCTGACCCACACTCTCCATTCCCCCGCCAGACCCGGCATGCAATTAAACCCTCCCGCTCCCTTCCTCTGTGTGCTGTCCGCCCCACTCTCTCCATTACCCATCCTGGCACAAACCTGTAAGTGAACGTTCAACATTGACAAACACATGTTTGAAAATCAGTTTCTTCACAGGGAGGTTGTTGTTGCTCTGTATAGGTGGTAACATAAATGTTTAATAATGTGTGTAACTCAATGATATTGTACTATTTGTAACACATTGTTTGTGTGTACCTTGATTATGCTTTATGTAGGTTACCATTATAAATGAGCTATGCTCAGCAGTGATGACCCTTAAATAAATGAAATTAAATGTTCTTTTTAAGAGATATGTTCCTCTAAGTTCACAGTGGTAGCTGCTAATACATATTCTGTGATATGCTGGTTATGAATTCTGGCTTTAATCTGCATAATACACTCTTGTGTCTTTTGATTTGTTAGCTAGACCTCCTCTGTAGGCAATCTACCCTTGGTATTGTAATAACAGCCCCAGCCTTTCCACTTCAAGCAAACAACGCAGTGGTAAAATAAACCAACAAGCACAAGTTCGAGTCCCACCACTGAGAAACGGACAATAGTTCAAGTTCAAGTTTATTGCAGGAAAGACTCTGTTGAGCAAGCTCATTCACAAGGAGGTCCTGAGGCACATACAGTTCGCAATTACACAGACAGGAGATATAAATGTAGAACAACAAACAAAAATTATATAATACAAGAGGTATACACAATAGAAGTCCTTATGCTGTATATGCAGTACATTCCAGCTTTAACCTTGCCTAAATTATGCAACACATTTCTGCTTAATAAGTAGAGGGCCTGTTGGTACCTAGGAAGTTGACTTGGCGTTGGGGGCTAGTAGCACCTACATATGTCTTTTAATTTAGAGATAGCTAGTGTTTTGTAGGAGTTAATTGATACGATGCTGTTGATGACTGACCAAAGTTGGATTTCTCCCTATATCCTGACAAAAGAACTTTTACCAATGAGTTTTTAATATTATTTTGTTTTGTTGTTTTGTTTTTGCAATATTTTTTATATGGATGTGGTTTATAGCCAGGTTTGATCTATGTTGGGGTCACATTAACTAATTGATGGGAAGGGTCTGATGATGTCATCCTTCCAGGACCCAGTTAAAGGTGACAGGAAATCTGTGCTAATTTACAGCAGTCTGTAATGTTCCTGTTTACAGCAATGCAATTCATACCTCCAAATGATCCTTATTTAAGGTACATGAATAAAAACGGATGTGAAAAATGGTGTTCCCAATTGTTTTCTTTTTATAGACAACATTCTACACAGTTCCTTTCATGGGAGTGGCAGCATGGAGTTTTTACTGTGTCATGGTTTGTGATCAGAATGCTAATTATGAGCTGTTGACCTATCAGAACCATGCTCAGACTTCTGTGCACAAACTGTGACATAGTTAAAACTGCATATCGCTGATTGCATGAAGAGAACAGTAACAGAATGCTGCCCATAAAAACAAAACAATGTAAAATGCAGTTTTTCATATCACTTTTCATTTAGGTACAGCTGAATATGGATAATTTAGGGGAATGAATGGGATTTCTGGAAATAAGAACACGATAAACAGCTGCCACTTAGAAACGATTCCTGTCCTCTTTAAGCAATACGGATACCTTCATTTTTGCCCTTGGAAAAGTGTTATTTGGGACACAAAACACCACTGGGTTTGGTTCTGCAGCAGCAGTAGAATGTGAGCACCTTTTGGCAATACGCCTAGCAGAACAGCATTTTGTTTGGATCGTGCAAGTAACAAAATGCTTTTTACTTACAGTAATCTTGCCTTGAGTCCTATCTGACTTTGAATGCTTTTCTTGTGAGCTTATTTGATCGTTTAACGCACCACTGCCCTGTGGTGACACCTCTCCTGCTCTTGCACAATTGCTTAAACCAGTTTTATGCAAAGGGAATGCTACCATCCTTTACCAGGTAGATTTTTTCCTTCATTTCCTTTTCCCTGATTTTTTCTTTGCATTTTGTCCCTTCTTTCTTAGGTTCACTTGCGCACATGTGTAAGGAACATTTTGGGAGAGTAGCACACTTTGGAGGTGTGCCTCTCCCATTCAATCCAGTGCTCTGTTGAGCAGGTGTGGCAGTCCTGCACCAATGGGTGCGGGGCTCTGTATGACAGCAGTGGTCTTAAGCGAAAACCACCGCTGTCACACCGCTACCGTCACGCCACCCCCTCACGTCACGCGCTCCCCGCCGCGCGTCATGCCGCCCCAAAGCTTTGGTGCCACGCTGGGAGCCCACCCCAGCGTGGCAAACGTGTTATCCCGGGGTGCCCAATCCTCGTCGGCTCCACGGCCCCCAAAGCCATCCTGCTGCCATGCTGGGAGCCCACCCCAGTGTGGCAAATGTCCTGTTTGTTTTGCCGATGGGGTGCCCAATCCCCGTCAGCTCTCCCCCACGTGGTTTGCGGCGGGGTGCCCAATCCTGTCGGCTCCTCAGCCCCCAGCCATCTTCTGCCACACTGGAAGCCCACCCCAGCATGGCAAGTATCCTGACGAGTCCGTTTTTTTTTACCCTGTAAAGAAAAACGGTCCCATGATAGTCTCCCACTCCCCTTCCCACAACCCGCACCCACCCACTACGCACTCAGCCTCCCCATACATCCCCCTCACCCCATACTTACCTCCGGAGCTCGGCACGACGATCTTCGTTGGACCGGGAACATGTCTGCACTCTTCAAAGCCGACTGCGAACTGAGGAAATGCCAGTAAGCTGTATAATGGGCTAGATAGGGGGGTTTCAACTTTATTCCATATCTCAGACATTTTTTGGAATTTTTGCACCAGATTTTCAACATGGGGTTTTTGGGACCCCTTCTCATGAATGATGTCACTGTCATGGCGTTATTCAGGCCCGAAGGTGATTTACATGATCACTGAGCAGTCACTAGCGAAATCACCCTTTGAGACCTGAATACTGTCATGTTGTGTTATCGATAGCTTTCATGTTGGTAGTCTCAAAAAAAAAAAAAAACTGATGATATTCTGGCGTCGTTGCACAGTTCCTCACGGGCTCGTAAGGTCCATGAATTTTTCAATATTTTCACTCCAGATTTTCAACATTGCCATTTTACCACACCTCCTCATGAGCAGTACAGCTGTCATTTTTCACATCCTGCCCAAAACGTGTTTCCGCCCTTGTAGCGCACAATGGTGCAGTCGGTGTGCGGAATCAATGTATGGGACGCATTAAGAAAATCATGGTGACACTTTTCATTAGCAGAGATCTTAAAATGGCTATGTTGAAAATTTGGTGAAAAAATTCCTAGAAATTACTGTTTCAGAGCGTGCATTGCACAGTTCCTACGCACGCTCGTAAGTTTGCGATTTTCAATATTTCTACTCCAGATTTTCAACATTGCCATTTTACCACACCTTCTTATGAGAAGTATAGCTGTCATTTTTCACATCCTGCCTAAAACATGTTTCCGCCCATGTAGCACACAATGGCGCAGTCGGTGTGCGAACTCAATGTATGGGACATATTAAGAAAATCACAGTGACATTGATCATGAGCAGAGGTCTTAAAATGGCTGTGCTGAAAATCTGGTGAAAAAATTCCTAAAAATGACTGTTTTACGAGTCTGCGTTGCGCAGTTCCTACACACGCTCGTAAGTTTGCAAATTTTCAATATTTTCACTCCAGATTTTCAACATTGCCATTTTACCACACCTCCTCATGAGCAGTACAGCTGTCATTTTTCACATCCTGCCCAAAACGTGTTTCCGCCCATGTAGCACACAATGGCGCAGTCCATGTGCAAACTCAATGTATGGGACACATTAAGAAAATCACAGTGACACTGTTCATGAGCAGAGGTCTTAAAATGGCTGTGTTGAAAATTTGGTGACAAAATTCCTAAAAATGACTGTTTTACAAGTGTTCATTGCGCAGTTCCTATGCACGCTCGTAAGTTTGCAAATTTTCAATATTTTCACTCCACATTTCCAACATTGCCATTTTACCACACCTCCTTATGAGCAGTGCAGCTGTCATTTTTCACATCTTGCCCAAAACATGTTTCCGCCCATGTAGCGCACAATGGCGCAGTCGCTGTGTGAACTCAGTGTATGGGACACATTAAGAAAATCACAGTGTCACTGTTCATGAGCAGAGATCTTAAAATGGCTAAGTTGAAAATTTGGTGAACAAATTCCTGAAAATAACTGTTTTACAAGCGTGCGTTGTGCACTTCCTACGCACGCACGTAAGTTTGCGAATTTTCAATATTTTCACTACAGATTTTCAACATTGCCATTTTACCACACCTCCTTATGAGCAGTACAGCTGTCATTTTCACATCCTGCCAAACGTGTTTCCGCCCATGTAGTCGCAATGGCGCACTCGGTGTACAAAATCAATGTATGGCACACAGTAAGACATCACAGTGACACTGTTCATCAGCAGAGTTTTAAAATGCCAATGTTGACAATTTGGTGAAAAATTCCTAACAATGACTGTTTTATGGCGTGCATTGCACACTTCCACTGCGTTCGTAGGTTTGCAATTTTCAATATTTCACTCCAAATTTTCAACATTGCCATTTTACACACTTCCTTATGAGCAGTACAGCTGTCATTTGTCACATCCTGGCCAAAACGTGTTTCCGCCATGTATGCGCACAATGGGGGTAACAAAAAGGTCATGCTGACAATTTATTGTGCAAATACCAGCAATCGCACAGGGCATTAGGGTAAAGCACCTTACATGCCAAACACCACTGCAAATACCTGCAAGCGAACGTTCGGTATTGACAAATGCTTGTTTGATTTAGTGTTATGAACCTGTGAGAATTTCTTTAGTATGTTCTATACAAAATTCATATATTTCAATATGTCTGTATTTCTCTTTTGTTTTAATACAAAACCCCCAACCAGGTGGAACATTAAAGTCTTGCGAGGTTACCATTAAACAATTGACAGACCCAAGAGTTCCAGCGCATATGTGGGACACTGTATGGTTTTGCAGCCATGGGTGCCTTAATGTCTGAAACCCAAATTAACATAATTGCTTAACTGAGCGTCATTGTCCCAGGGATAAATATGGTATAATGGCATCTTGAAAACTTGAAATTGGTTGTTTTTGGAATGCCCATATATTGGTACTTTGGGGGGAGGATAAGCAATAAATGTAATATCCCGGAGTTTAATATTATTACTTATGACACCCTGGTACTTGGGGTATACACTCAAGGATGGATTAAGTTCCATGAGAGTACCCTCAAAGCAATGTTCTCAGTCATAAAATTCCACATCTGGCAAGTAAGATTTAGCTAGTGCTACAGCCAAACTATGCAGCATAGGTGGACCCACTACAAATAATCTTGAGAAATATATCATTCCCCTGTGTGAGGAGTGCCAAAGTCTCAACACCAAATACTGGAAAACGTTGTAGAAGCGCTTGTAGCTGTTAACTGCATGATCAGAATTTTGTTGGGTGCTGTAATTAAGCGAAAGATTCTATCAATTATGTATTTCCATATATGTATTTTTTTCTTCTCTTTCTTACTGACAGAAGACTGATTTAGTAAATTTCTTTTGCTTTGGGTATCATGTGTTTCTTTTCGCCATGGAAATGTGGGGGTTGTACAGAGTTTCAACAGTGTTACCTGTTGTATGTCTTATACATGTTGTTGTATTGTATTTTTGCTCAATATGAATTCCTGTACTCTTGTGAAGAGTGCCTTGGGTTCTTTATTGCCACCTGGATACCCACCTGGACAGTACCAGAGACAAGCAGAAGGGACCTCCGTTTAATGTTTCATCCAATGGATAGCATGCTAACAACGCAACATCCCGTAGTACTGCAGTTGAGTGCCAGTATTAATGGTATGAGTCCAATCCTGTTGTGGGACTAGAACCCACTACCTTTTGGCACTGAGATGGATATGCTATCATCTGAGCCATGCTGACACCTTTGGACTCAGGAAGGACTTTGGGACACTCAAAGACCCCATCCTGGTGGGCAACCCATGGAGAAATAAGGATAGGGTGAGCCCAGGAGAAGGCAGTAGATGGGGTTGGGGGTGCTGGAGGAAGGGGGCATGTGGGCAAAGAAGGCATACATAGCAAATTCACAAAAAATAAAACCACTGCACCATCACCTGAAATTAAAATATTATTTGTAAACCAAACAGCAACTGCCAGAAAAAGTTTAGGATTTGGTGCTGGAACTGGGCAACCTCCTCTTGGGGAGGTAGGATTAGTGCAGCCAAAGGTGGAGAGTGATGCTGAAGGCAGCAGGAGTCATCTCGGAAAAGGTGCCATTAGGAATCACAGTCACAATTACCCTGTATGGTGGGCCAAGGAGCATGTTTCCTCATGAGGGGTCACACATGCACACTTTGTGCTGCATCTGGCAAGGTCAACAGAGGCTGACACCTCATGCTGGGGTGGTAGGAGAGACAAAAAAAATGGGGCAGAAAAATTATGTTGTCATTAGGATGAGTGTCTGGGGTATCCTCAAGACCAGCACCTCAAGGATCCCCACCAGTGGGAACAGTAGGGCTCACACAAAACAGGGTATTGGGTGCTGTGATCAAGGGGTATGGCCACCCCAGGCCCAAGGAATTGGTTAATTAAGCAATAATGCCCAACAGGGTATGTGTCGTGCTGGGATAACGTCACACCTCAGGTGGTTGGGCATGAGGCCATAGGCCAAGTGCGTCCAATAACTGAGGTGTGATGTTATCCCAAATGACACACACCCTGAGGGCATTATTGCTATCTACAATGGCTCGTTGTTATACAGAATAAAAAAATCATTTTAAAGATGTTTTTGTGTGGAAAAAATATTTTGTTTCTTAAAGAAGATGAAACAATGAAGCCCATCATCAAGCACATCAAAGCAGCACAGAATCGAGCAAAAGTTCATCTGCAGGTTCACAGTGAGGCTGAGACTAGACCCATGATGTCGTGCACTGGATAACAGCACAGGCCAGCCCAAGACTGACCAATCAGAGTCCAGGATTTTTCTTGCCATTGTATAATGATAGGATTTTGATTTAAAAAAAAAATCTAGCAGTCAATGTAATTCATTTAGTACCGTCCAGTGAGCGAGGAAAAATTGGTACTGCTTGGGAGGAGAGTTAAATGTCACCAGGATTTAAGGTATAAGCGAAGGCTTATCAGTATTACACTTATATAGATACAAATTAAATCATGGGAATTAATATCAAAATTTACGAAAAGTGCAAAAAAAATTTTTCTTAAGCTTTTATTTTTTAAAACCAACATGAATTGTTCCACGTTGATATTAAAAAAGTACATTGATACATGTTATTGTTAAGGAAAAAATATCTCAATAAATTTTATTTTACAAAAAAAAAAACACAGTTCTGTCATCATGTAAATATGTATATCGATATAGCCAGAGAAAAGTACCAGTTTTTTTTATATCAATAACATAAATACGACTGTTACATAATAACAATATAATAACGACACCCTTTTTTAACAGCTGGACTCCAAGCTTTCATATAAAAAAATTAAGTTGCTAGCTCCAACAGTTCCAGAGTTAGACCTTTCAAAATACATTTTTTTTAAATGTGACAACTTTGGAACTGTTAGGACAAGAGACTTAATTTTTATTTTAAATGAAAGCTTGAAGTCAGCCAAGTAAATATATAGAGAATACTGGATGGGCAACTATGCACAACAAATGTGTTCTGCCACAGAGGGTTCTGGTTCCTCTGATCTACACAATGAGCTCAAGAGGTCCGGGAAATTCACTCCTGAGGTCAGAGAGAATCAGAACCCCAAGGTGGCAGAACACACTGGTTATGTTGCTCATCCTGTATGTTTATAGTGTATAATATGCAAAATGTGTGCATTGTTTGTTTTCTCATTCACAATGAAACTGCATGCAGTCTCTAGAGGTTCTATGATGCTGTTCTACCACAGAAAGTTACAAGCACATTCCATGAAGTTTGAACTGTGGTACAGCAGCATTTTGAAAAGGATGGATTTTTATTAAGAACAATGCTCTACTATACACTATATCATTAACACATTCCTGCAATGACCACATATCAATATAATAAAAAAATGTTTCATATCGATATAGAAATAAAATGGTGTAGCAACATAGGAGAACTGCATTAACTGTTCAAAGGTTAAGCTTTCAAAATGTAGCTTCAAGCATTATAAAAATATCATAATATAGGTTATTTTTGGAACTGGTTGGTAGATACTAGTGGTTGTTCTGTCTAAAAATAAACACATTCTCTTCTAGTTCATTTTAAATAGGTGACCCAAGCTTGTGTCCAGGTGTGACCAGGGATGAGGGGTTACTGAATGTGTAACAAGCACAAGCAAGCCAGGCAAAAATTAATATTAATAGAGATACACAATAAATAAACTGACGATAAGGATGTATGCAATCTTAAGGCAGCAATGCAATGAAATTGGGTAAAAAATTGACCCTACCCTTTTTTCGCTATGAAAGATATCGGGCATCTTCCAGTTTTGTTTGGTAGTAAAATGTTCTGGTTACACAAAATTTAACTACGGTATTCAATGGATGCTTTACTTTAGAGTTTTTTTCTCAAGAAAACGATGATAAACACATTTGGCTTAGCAACAGCATTGCAGACCAAGCAGGGTTAGGATCAAGAAAATGAAAACATCTCATAGTGCGCTGTCTGGAGGTACTTAGAAAACTATATTTAACAGCTTTGATAATATTTTTATTAACTGTGGCAAAAACTGGCTTATTGGAACAAACATTTTTGTTGTACTGCTGCTTTAAAAAAATAATAAAACAGAAATTAAATAGAAATCATTTCACAACTAGCCTATCGAAGTCATGACACATTATTCTGGTAAATAGTCATACACATTCAAAGAATTTTTTGTTTCATAAATAACACAAAGAAATGAAATAAGTACAAATGAACTGATAAAAAAATAATACACACACATATAAATACATATATATACATATATATATATATATATATATATACAGTATACACACACACACAATATATATAAATATATATATATATATATATATATATATATATATATATATATATATATATATATATATATATATATAGATATATAGATATATATAGATATATATATATATATATACATCCATCCCTGCTAAACCCTAAAATGTTGCTATGATATAAATAATATAACCAATTTTTCTTTAAGGCAAATAATGCTGCTTGAGTATTTGTCCCTAGATGATTTCAAACTGAGTTCCAGTTTTTCCCACACATTTTCAAACAAAATTACTTCATTTTTTTCTTTTGCCCAGAACAGTTTATCATCTCATAGTCTCCATGATAACATTGTACCCAAAGGGAGAAATTCAAGTTAGCAAGTGGTTGTTCGGATTGAGATTGGGTAGCTATCTACAAAGGGAAAGGCAGAACCATGTGCAAATCAGGGCAGAAACAAGGTGGGGGGGACAGAATTCTACCTTTAAAAATGTTACATTTGTCATGTGTGTGTTTCTTGGAGATGGAGTTTAGAATCAAAATGTTTGATTTATTAACGGTGTACTACATTCAGTCAACCCATTTTCTGCAGTTCAGAGAACACTGAGAGAAGACCCCACATTCAAAAGGTTTTTACCACCTGCACTGGACAGGGGGCACCTCCATTTGATAGTACAGTACAGCGCTAGATACCTCCACTGATGGGATACACTGGAAAAATTCTGGGAGTGGGGACTCTCATTTCTACATTGTGGGGAGGCAACTTGACATTCTATCTCAAGACAGGAAATTCTCCTATAATATTCAGATGTTCTCATATTCTGATGAAAGTTGATGGGGGCAGGAAACATACAATTTTGCAAGGAGAGGGAAAGAAGTACCTATGAGTTTCTGTTAAATTAAACCTTTCCCCAGTAGTGTAATGCAGTAGGACATTGAGACAGACAAAAAAGGTTACTCACCCACAAGGCAGAGGAAAACGCCTGTGATGAGAATTCTTCCCATGATATCTTCAAGCACTGCACCTGCTAGGACTCTGGAATGGAATGAGAGGATGTAGCAGATGTACAGAGCTTTTATAGGCAACGCCCACTAGGGGAAGCAGCAGTAGGATTACTGCCAAGCAGGTGTGTTTTTGAGTTCTTCTTTTTTCAACTCACCTTTATTCAAGAAGTAAGAATACTTAAAGTGCCGCTCCTGGAAAGAGTCGTCATGGGACTAGGTATGTGTGTAATTGAAGCTCCTGTTTCATGGCCTTGGGTGGATCCTGTAAGTAGCATTTTTGTAATGACTTTGCTTCCTGCAGCCATCCAATGGAGGCAATACCGAGTGTCACAGTAATGCATTCAGCCAAGTTTATTTTATTGGTAACCAGGTAAACCCGCTAGGCACAAGTGCCCGTTTTCAGGTGAGACCTTGGAGCACTGGGGTGGTTAAGTGACTTGCTCAGAGTCACACAATATGCAAGTGGAGGTTGTGGAAATCAAACACAGGTCTGTCTGCTGGATATGCCAAGCTCATTCATAGCTCATTACGCTAACCTCTAGGCTATACTGCCAGCCCAGTTTGGGAAATAACTTTAATACAGCTAACAGCAGCTGCAACAGCATTAGCTCTATTGCCTGAGGTTCAATTCCATTTCATGTTTGCTGAAAAACATAGAAACAAGGAAGCACAGAAAGTAAAACCAAAAAAGACCAAGCCCTGGCTCTTCAAAGCAAATGACACAAAAGTATTTATTTAGTTTTTTATTAACTAGGTAGGGTACACTAGACAAACATTTGCCTATTTTCAGGCATGACCTGGGAGAGTACAACCGGTAAAACATTTTATTTATTTATTTATTTAGCTTTTGTTGACCAGGTAGGTACACTAGACAATCTGTATGCCTATTTTCAGGTACGACCCAGCAGAGTACAATGAAAATACAAGTTCAAACAAGGTACATAACAACAAGAGGGGCAATGTACAGAGTTACAAGAGAGCAAGATAAATATAGATAGTATACAGTGAGCAGTAGTAGGTAAAATATTCATATACATACAGAATAAACAGACTAACACATTCAGTGGTAATTACATTGCCTGAGTGACCCTATTTACCAGGGCCACTTAATTCATAAGCAGATGGCAATCAATCACATGCTACACAGAGATTAAAGGACAGTAGGCAGTGGATCAGAAAGGGACCAATTTGGAGACCTGGTTAGGGCAGCTTGGGACACCCACATATGGAGGACAATTTCAAGTGCTCCCACAGGGAATTCCGGAGACACAGTTGGGAGGGGGAGGAATGTACATGGTCAGGAAGGGAGTTCCATAGCCTCAGAGCACATGTAGCAAAGTCCCTATCCCCCATTAGGGTTTGAGTATATGAAACTTTGAGCACCGCCAGACCCTGAGACCTGAGGGAGTAGGAGGAGGATACAGCAGGCAGGAGAAGCTGCACAAGCCCCGGTGGGGTGCCAGTTCTGAGCACCTTTCTTACAAAGCAGCCCAACCCATATTTCAAGTGATTGGCCGGGGGAAAGTCACCTCAGTTTGTCGTATAATTGACAATGGTGGGTGAGACGTGGGACAGCCAGGGCAAAGTGACAGATGTTGTTATAGGTCGTGTTCCACCTGGCAAGGTGGACCTTGGAGGTGCCAGCGAACAGGAGAAGGCCATAGCTTAGTGAAGGGAGCAGCACACCTCTGGCCAGTGCCAAGCGAGCTGCAGACATCAAGTTTTTCTTTGCCCTGTAGGCAAGACCCAGTTTGCAGTTTACGGTTCTACAAACATTTAGGATGTGACTCCCCAGGTCGAGTTGGGGGTCAAGTGTAACCCCAAGGTATTTTATTGAAACTGTGGTTAGGAGGGGAGAGCCATCCACACCACTGACACATAGAGGGACAGGGAGGCCTTGATCTTGGCTGCTGACCCAAAGAGCATGGCCTGAGGCTTTTTCAGATTGAGGACCAGCTTGTGGGATGTTACCCAGGCTTGAGTATTCTTAAAGGCCTCACTCAGCTGAAGGTTAAGAACCCCAATGTCTTGGGAATGTGCAAGGATGACAAGATCATCTGCATAAAGGGTGGCACTACAGTTGGAAGCAGCAGCAGGAGGTTGTTAACAAATGCAGAAGAGAGGGTCCAAAACTGATCCTGTGGGACACCAGAGGTCACGGAGTGGGGTCAGAGGGACCTTGTTGAATTTAGTCTGCTGTGTTCTGCCCTGGAGGTAGTTTCTCAGCCAACTCAAGGCGGGGGACAGGCCTAAGGACTGCATCTTTGAGCAGAGTAATGCATGGTCTACAAGGTCAAAGGCCTTGGATAAGTCAATGAATATAGCCAAAGAGAGTTCGCCCTGGTCCATGGCCACCCTGATGCTGGAAGAGACAGAGACAAGGGCAGTGGTCATGCCGTACCCTTTTCAATATCCATGCTGTGCAGGGGACAGCAGCAGATGAGTCTGAATATACTCTGTAAGCTGTTCAGCCACAGTTTTCTCTAGGAGTTTACTAATGGCTGACAGGATGGCAATTGGATGATAGTTGTCCAGGACTTTGGGGTTACCTTGCTTCGGAACAGGGACAATCCTTGCTACTTTCCAAATACCAGGGATAACACCAGTGGCAAGGGACAGATTGAAGATATGTGCCACTGGGATGGCAATGTAGGGAGCACCCAGGTTCAAGCTTGGGTTCCATGTTATCATATGGCGCCTGAGTGTGGAGAGACCAGAGAGAAGTCTCTGCATCTCCTTGACAGACACAGCCCTGAGAGAAAATAATGGGCGAGGGGTCAGCCTCCTGAGGGACAGTGGCCAAGGGCCTCTAATATCCCCTTCAGCAGGGAAAGAGGAGGTAAGAGCAGACAAGTCCGAAGAGTGGGAATTTAAAGCATTAGCAATCGTGAGTGGATTATTACAACTTGACCTTCCAATGATCATGTCAGAAACCCCCAAGTTGGAGGAGCCGCTGACTAAGTTTTTTATGTTCCTCCAGAACCTTCATGGGTCCTTAGCAGAGCTAAGCAGGGCAGATTTACAATATTCACTTTTTGCCGCCCTGATGGCATTTGTGCACTCGTTTCTGAGCTTGCTATACTGTTGGATGATGGACTGATCAAACGTGCGTTTGAAATGAGCCCAACACTTGTCCCTTGCACGCATAAGAGCTAGGAGGCTCTGATGCAGCCATTTTGTGGCAGTCCCCTTCACTCTCCATCTAATAAGGGAGGCAAGTTTGTCCTGCAGGGTGCCAAAAACAGTGAGAAACTGGGAGACAGCTGTGGACAGGTCATGGGCACTGAGCACTCCTGACCAGTCAGTGGTCCCCAGATCATCATGAAAAGACCCCAGATCAAACTTAGAGAAATCCCTAACATGAATGATTTTGTGGGGAATTTTTCAGGAGGGGACCTTCCACACACAAAACACCAGGGTGTGATCTGAGATGGAGTCAGGTAGGGTTCCAGCTGAGCTGATCCTATCTGGGCAGTTAGATAGGACCCAGTGCAGTAGGCAGCTAGTGCCACCTTTAGCAGCCCATCTAGTGGGCTCCTGGATAAGCTGAGTCAGGGCAAGACTCGCCAACAGAGGTTCAAACTGCTTGGAGTTACTTCCTGTCAGTTTAAGTTCACATCACCTAGGATCAAAAGTTCATTATCCCCAACAGAAGGGCCAATGGTATCCAGGAGGTGGGTAAGTCCAGGCAGACCACCCTTGAGGGGATTATATGTGCATACAACATGCAGCTTCTTTGTATTTATTTATTTTTTTTATTTTTTTATTGGAGGTTCAGAAATACCTTTGAGTCAGAGATTCCTTTACAAAGGTTCCACGTCACAAAATTGACATAGAGACATACAGGTTACATAGCAGTACATCAGTACATAGTCAGGTTGTTACAGGAGCAATTGTGGGGCTAACAGTGAAAAACTAAGGAAAAATTAGTGCAAACACAATACATATAGCACACAGGTGAAGGGCTAGGCTAGAGGACACAGGTTGGGGCAGGTAGGGTAGAAGAAGCCAGGCAGCGGCCTTAGTCGGACAGAATAGTGTGAGATGTTTCAGAGTCAGTCGCAGTGGTTTGAGGACTGTAGGAGGTCTCTGAGAGGTTTTGAAGGGTCCAAGTCTGATCTCTTTGGCAAGTGGAGTGGGCAGGCTATTGATCCAGGAAGGGGCTCTGTAGCTAAAGGACCTTTGGAATTGGGAGGTACGACAGTGAGGGAGAGAGAGGAGTTGCTTTCCAGAGCTATGAGTTTGCTTGAGTGTCAGGGCCGGTCAAATTAGTGGTGTGAGTCCTATGGGGGAGAGGCCTAGGTCAATTTTTTTTGCCATGAGACAGGTGTGGAACCTAATCCTGTTGTCAAGGTTCAGCCAGTTGGTATCATTGTATAGAGAGCATGTGTGAGTTAGGCGGTCACAGCCCAGAGTGAGGCGACAGGCTTTGTTTAGGGATACAGGAAGTCTTTGGAGCGCCGAGGTGTTCACCGCCCCATAGACGAGTAAGCCATAGTCTAGCAGGAAGAGGACAGAGGAGGAGACAGCAAGCCTCATTGCGTTTGGGGTGAAGCAGTGTTTGAGGCGATACAGGAGCCCGATCCGCACATTGAGGGCATTAGATAGGAGGTGGATATGTTGGTGGAAAGTAAGTGCAGGGTCAAGGGTAATACCCAGGTATCTGAAGGAGTCCACTTGCTCCAGAGGGGTCAGGTTGGCAGTTCGCACTTGAGGGCAGAGATCCTTTCTAGTGTTGAGTGGGTGGGAAAAGAACATAACCTTGGTCTTCTTATAGTTCAGGATAAGGCGTTGAGGTGAACCATTTTTGGCGCCACTAAAGGAGGATTGAAGGGAGAGGTGGAGTTGCAAAGGGTCAGAGTTGGAGGAATAAAGGATGGCATCCGCATAGAGAGTAGGTTCCCTGGGCAAGAACTGGGGAGGAGTTAAGAAAGAGGCTGAACAGTAGTAGTCCGAGGACGGACCCCTGCGGGACACCAGAGGACAGGTAGCCTATTAGATAGGGTGTTACTAATTTTGATCTGCTGGGAATGGTTGGACAGGTAATCTGAGAACCAGCCAAGCGCATCCTGAGAGAATCCGTAATACATAGATACATAGACAGTGTCGGCAGATAAGGGCCTATGGCCCACCCAGTCTGCCCATTTGAGCTTGTAAGTTCAGTTTGTTTTCCTAGAAGTCTGTTGCCCCTTACCCCTGCCCTCCAGAATTCCTTTATGTCTATCCCATGCATTCTTAAATCTCGTGATTGTTTCAGCCCCCACCACTTCCTCTGGCAGGGTGTTCCACTTGTCCACCGCCCGTTCTGTGAAGAAATTCTTTCTCATGTTTCCTCTGAATCGTCCTCCCTCCAACTTCATCCCATGCCCTCTAGTCCTGGAACATCTTTTTCGCTTAAAAATAGTGTTTTCCTGCACCCTGTTCCTCCCTGTAAGATACTTGTATGTCTCTATCATATCCCCTCTCTCCCTCCTCTTCTCCAGGGAGTACATGTTCAGTTCCTTCAACCTGTCTTCATAGGACTTGTGATGCAATCCATGCACCATCTTTGTTGCCCTCCTCTGAACCTTCTCTACCCTGTCTATGTCCTTACGTAGGTATGGTCTCCAGAACTGTACACTGTACTCCAGGTGGGCCTCACTAGTGTCTTGTATAGCGGAATTATGACCTCCCTTTTCCTGCTGGTGATGCCCCTGCCTATACATCCCAGCATCCTATTTGCTTTACCTGCTGCCTTGTCACACTGTTTCCCTACCTTGAGGTCATCAGAGATGACAACCCCAAGATCCCTTTCCTGCTCGGTGCATGCTATATCCTCACCCCCCCAACTGATATATTGTGCCAGGGTTTTTGTGCCCCATATGCATTATCTTGCACTTCTTTGCATTGAATTTCAACTGCCAAACCCTGACCATTCTTCAAGTTTCTGCAGGTCGCCTCTCATTCTGTCTACACCCTCTGGTGTGTCTACTCTGTTACGGAGCTTTGTGTCATCAGCGAACAGTGAAATTCTGCCTTCTAGGTCCTCATAATGTCATTGATGAAGATGTTGAATAGGACCGGTCCCAGCACTGATCCCTGTGGTACCCCACTGGTCACTCTTCCCTCTGTGGAGTGACAGCCATTTACCACCACCCTCTGTGTCCTGCCACCCAGCCAGTTACCTACCCACCACACTACTGTCCTGCCCACACCCATATTCCCCAGTTTGTGTAATAGTCTTCTATGTGGCACAGTGTCAAAGGTCTTGCTGAAGTCCAGATAGGCCATGTCCATTGCCCTCCCCTGATCCACCTCCCTAGTCACCCAGTCAAAAAATTCAATGAGGTTGGTCTGACATGACCTCCCCCTGGTGAAACCATGCTGCCTTGGGTCCTGTAGTCCATTGACAACCAGATGTTCCACCAATCTCTCCTTCAGTAGTGCTTCCATGATCTTCCCCATTACCGAGGTGAGGCTGACTGGTCTGTAGTTCCGCTTCCTCTTTGTTCCCACTTTTGTATAAGGGACTACATCTGCTGTCCTCAGTCTTTGGGTACCTCCCTGTTTCCAGTGATTGGCTAAACAGGATAGCCAGAGGTTCAGCCACCACCTCTTAGTTCTTTAAGGACCCTGGGTGCACCCCATCTGGCCCCATTGCTTTATCAACTCTTATTACTTCCAGTTCCTTCAGGACCCTTTCTCGTGTAAAGGGATGTGTCCATTTCTGCACCATTCTCACCCCTTGTACTCCCTTCAGACCCATTACCCTCCTCTTCCTCAGTAAAGACTGAGCAGAAATACCTTTGTCAGTTGGTCAGTGTGGATAGCAGGAGTGGGTGGTTAACGGTGTCAAACGCCTTTGTGAGATCAATGAAGACAGCCCCTGTGATTTGACCTCTATCTAATGCGGAGTGAATGTGTGTGGTGAGTTCCAGGAGGGCAGTAGTGGTACTATGTCCTTCCGGAAGCGTGTTGCTGCTTGCTAAGCAGATTGTATTTGTTGAGGTGGTCAGTGATTGAACGAGATGATCCTCTCAAGAGCCTTAGATGGGGAGGAGAATGGAGATAGGACGGTAGTTGTTAGTAAAGGTACTGACCCCATTTTAAATATCGGTGATGTGGGCATATTTCCAGCAGAGGAATTTTCCCATAGCATAGAGGCGGTTTAGTATATGGGTGAGAGGGTTGAGCACCTCAGGGAGAGACAGGCGAAGGAGTTTCAGGTCTAAGGTGTCACTACTATACCGGGAGTGACTTAGGGCCATTCTGAGATAAGGCTCAGTGCACTTAGGTGCAATGCTGCGCAGATGAAGGGGGCTACTGGGGAGGGAGGTGGCTGGGGTGGGTCAAAGAATTTTGGGAGGAGAACCTTGCTGAGGTTAGAGAAGGCATCATTGAAGGCTGCAGCCATCTGGGCTGGGTCAGAGGTTAGGCACCCATCAACCATAATCTGGTTGGGGTAGTGTTGGGAACGTTGCCACAGAGGTCCTTAATATTGGCCCAGAACTTTCACCCAGAGCCCCAGGTGTTGCTTAGGGAGGTCTTGTAGTACTCTGCTTTTGCTTTGCGCAAGGACCGGGTACATTTGTTCTGAGTCTCTCTACAGCTCTGTCTATCGGCAGGCAGACCAGTCTCGTTGGAGAGGTGCCATAAGGAATCTCTGGTCCCATGAGGTCCAGGAGATGGTCAGTGATCCACGGTGCCGGATTGCCTTTGGCCACCCTTTAGGTGATGGGGGCAAATTTTGCATATAGTGTTAAAGGCGAGAATGAAGGGTCAAGGGCTCTGTCAGGGTCAGGGCCTTTGTAATGAAGACCAGTCTATTGTCCTGAAATATGCTTTGAGTTGAGCAGGTTTGCCTGGGCCAAGTTTGCGCTGATAGATTATTTTTGGGGGGGGGATTTGGGTGACTTGCACATCCAGTAGCAGAGGACTGGAGAGTGGTCACTAAGGGCATTTGGGAGGACAGTAATGCTAGTGATTTTAAGGGGGTGGCTGGTGAATACCAGATCCAGCAGGGAGGAGGACCCAGAGCGCAGGTTCAGTTTGGTAGGGGATGATACGACTTGCGTAAGGTCTTGGGCAGTGGCCGTGTCTATGAACGGTGCAGCAGCTTTGTCACGCCAGTTAATATTAAAGTCTCCAAGTACAATTTTCTTGGCTTGTGGCGGGAGAGTGGCCAGGTAGGACAGTACAGAGTGGAAGGCCGCCTTCTGGTCCCTGGGGGGGAATGTAGATCGCAGTGATGAGGAGGGAGGGGTGGGATTTGGAGTTTTCCAGGGTGATTTTGATAGTTAGGGCCTGTGGTTCGGGATGTAGCAGGGGGTGGGAAGTGGCTGTCCACGTAGGATATCTTTGGTGTATATATGGCGCAGCCCAACCCCCTGCTTACCCTGTCGTCTGCACAGTATAAGTTGTACCCAGCGAGGGTTAGCGACGAGTCTGGGATCGATGGGAGAGCCAGGTTTCACCAACTGCAATGGTGTCAGGCTGGTGCTGGTGGACACAGCCCTGGAAGGAGTCCCACTTTTTTAGAAGACTACAAACATTAAGGGTGGCAATACGCAGTCCGATAGTTGGAGGGTGAGCAGACGTGGTAGTTGTGGCAGGGCCAGGGTTAGGGTGTACGTTTCCTGACGAGAGTAAGAGGAGGACGAGGAAGAACCTGCGGATTGGGTGCCATTTCGATGCTTTGTGAGATTGCACACTGCGGCTCGGGTGCCCTTTCGGGGAAGGGAATGAGGGGATGGGGAGGTCAGTAATGTGGGGTGTGGCCAGTAATAGGAGCTGAGGTGAGGGGACAGGAGGCAGGGGCTGGGGTCACAGGTGGCGAAGCTGGCAGGAGTTGCAGGTGGAGCAGAGGGTGTTATGTGTGGAGCGGTGTGCATAGAAGAAATAAGATGGAGGGAGGGCTGCAAGGAGAGTCCAGTCTGCACAAAAGGTGTAGGTAGGTATGGATTCATGTCTAGAGAATTCTCAGGGGTTGCAGTTTGTGGCGACTGCCAGTCAGGCAGTCATGGGGGACATAGAAGTGGTGAGTAGTCCAGGAGGGTGGCAGGGGGAGTTACTGGATGGGGTAGTTGTATGTATAGCAGGAGGAGTAACCATAGCGTAGCAGCTAGGACATGATGCAGGGCCAAGGGAAACCAGCAATAGGTGTAGAGAGGCAGCATTGCCCCTAGTGGCAGAGTAATATAGGCTGCAGATGGAGAAATGGGCTGATTGGTTCCTGAAGCCTACTGAAACCGTATAAAAGGGCATGCTTGCCAAGGGTGGTGGCGGGGGTGGTGGGGAGCTGACGCTTGTGTCGGCAGGGCCCTCACACACACTCATCTCCTATTTTGCAGAGGGCTGGTGCTCCTCAGCGCACAATTTGGCAGTCCGTAACTGTTTGCAGTTTCGGGGGGTGGGCGAGGGTACGTCCGAGACCCTCGCAACCTCAAAATGGGACCCTCACTTTGGATCCAGGAGAGAACTGAGGAGGAAAGGTAAGAGGTAGGTTTTAAAAACAGTCTTGTGGCAATCAGGGGCGGGGGCACAGAGAGCTGAAGTGGCCTGCTGCATACGGGATTTCTTGCCTCGATTAAGGGATTAAGCAAAACTCTCATTTCCCTGCTTGCGTGCACTCTGCTAGATTTTTGTGCCATGGGAGAGCCTAATGAGATGGGGCTAAAGCACCGCGGAGAAGGTAGAACCACAGGCTAAGAAGGACCGTTCAAATTACGTAGTAGCAAGGTGCTCTGCATGCAGGTGAAACTGAGAACAAGCTGAGGGGCACAGTTTTATCAGGATCCTAAGGTCTAGATTTAGGGTGCAGCATGAAAACACTCTATAGGCTACAGGTTAGTGCCTAATTAAGGTGCAGCAGGAAATCACTTTTAAAGGTCACAGTATTAGGCATATAAGGTTACAGTTTAGTCAGGAATACAGTTTGTGCGGAATTAAGATGTAGCAGCAAAACACTTGTAAAGCTCACTGTTTAGGCATTTACTTAACTATCTCCACATACAGTTTATGTGGAATTAAGGTGTAGCAGCAAAACACTTGTAAAGCTCACTGTTTAGGCATTTACTTGTTAAAAATAAACTATCTCCACAACTATGCCGACGGAAACTGTACTTTGAAAATGGCGCCCTCACACACACACACTTCTCTCGTACTTCTCAGAAGGCTGGTGCTACTCAGCGTGCCATTTGGCCGTCAGTACCTGTTTGCAGCTTCAGGGTTGGGGGAGGGTTCGTGCGAGACCCTCGCGACCTCAAAATGGGACCCTTATTTCGGATCCAGGAGAGAACTGAGGAGGAAAGGAGAGAGGTAGGTTTTTAATACAGTCTTGTGGCAATCGGGGGCGGGGGCACAGAGAGCCGAAGTGGCCTGCTGCAAGCGAGATTTCTTGCCTCGATTAAGGGATTAAGCAAAACTCTCATTTCCCGGCTTGCGTGCACTCTGCTCAATTTTTTGTGCGATGGGAGAGCCTAATGAGATGGGGCTAGAGCACCACGGAGAAGGTAGAACCACAGGCTAAAAAGGACTGTCCCAATTTCGTAGTAGCAAGGTGCTCCGCATGCAGGTGAAACTGAGAACAAGCTGAGGGGCACAGTTTTAGCAGGATCCTAAGGTCTAGATTTAGGGTGCAGCATGAAAACACTCTATAGGTTACAGTTTAGTCCGGAATTAAGGTGCAGCAGGAAATCACTTTTAAAGGTCACAGTATTAGGCATGTAAGGTAACAGTTTAGTCAGGAATACAGTTTATGTGGAATTAAGGTGTAGCAGCAAAACACTTGTAAAGCTCACTGTTTAGGCATTTACTTGTTAAAAATAAACTATCTCCACAACTATGCCGACGGAAGAAAAAATTACTCACCTTAGTAATGTTGTTTCTTCTAATGGAGTCTTGCTATATTATGACAATTGCAGTATGACCGCAGGTTAGAACTGCTCCGGAGGTGAAATAGTTAACTTTCCATGCAGGCATGGAACTTAGAGCTCGAGCTCAGTTGAAAACTCTGTCTGTTGTGCTTCAAACGCAAACTGTCAGATCTTTACGAGCTAAAACTCACTAAGGTTCTGTGTGGAGCTGTAAACCTACACTAGCCAACTGGCTACTAACATAAATACTCATTTTTGGCCTAAAACAAAGACTCAAGTCAGGAGACCCAAAATGCAAAACACAACACCAATTCACCCAAAAGGTAGATGAAAACAACAAGGTGGGCATCAAAAAGTGCCAACCCTGTACTGCCCACCCACATCCCCAAAACAGAGGTTCTGAGAGGGGCAGGCAGGAGGGAGGTCATAATATAGCAAGACTCCATTAGAAGAAACAACATTACTAAGGTGGTAATTTTTCTTCAAACAACATGAAGTCTTGCTATATTATGACAATTGCAGACTACACAGCAGTACCCCCATGGAGGAGGGACAGAACCTACCTAGGAAATAGGCTCTGAAGCACGGCTGTGCCATACCGAGCATCACTCCTAGCCTGGATGTCCAGGGAGTAATGCTTGGTAAAAGTGTGAACTGTTTTCCAGGTAGCTGCTTGACATATTTCTAGAATAGGAATGTATCTGGCACGCAGCCAGAGAAGCAGCTGTACCTCTGGTAGAGTGAGCCCTCCAGGCCTGAGGGGGAACTCCCAACTTCTCATAGCAGAATTGGATACAGAGACAATCCACCTGGCAATGGATCTTTTAGTGGCTGGCTTCCTTACCAACTTCGCCATAGGTGAGGAACAGTTGGAGGAGTCAAACCTATGACCCTTGGTACGCTCTATGTAGTAACTAAAGGCTCTCTTCACATCTACGCTGTGCAGCCTCCTCTCCCCAGAGGAGGAGTGGTCAGTGAAGTACACTGGAAGTGAAATAGATTGATTAAGGTGGAAATCTGAAACCACCTTAGGCAGAAACTTTCTCTTAGTCCGAAGGACCACCTAATCTCTGTGAAAAGAGATAAACTCCTGCTCCACTGACAACGCTTGTAATTCACTTATGCGTCTGGCAGAGGTGATGGCTACCAAAAACACAGTTTTCCAAGCCAAGTACTTCAGCTCAGCGAAGACAAGGGCTCAAAGGGGGTGCATAAGCTGAGCAATGCAAACATTAAGATCCCAGGCAGGGGCAGGATCCCTGAATGGAGGGTCGGTGTGAAACAACCCTTAAAAACTTGGAGAATACAGGATGAGCTGAAAGGGAAGAGGATTTACCTGCTGAAATAAAAGCAGACACAGCTGCCAAGTGCACCTTCAGGGTAGCTGGTCTCAGCCCCAAAGAATTCAGGTGGACCATATAATCCAGGACTGTGGGTAGATCAGCAGAGACTGGGTAAATACGCTTTTCCGAGCACCATATAGAAAACCTTTTCCATTTGGAATTGTAAGTAGCCCTGGTGGAAGGCTTCCTTGCAGCCTTCAATATATCCATTACACCTTGGGAAAGGTGTAAATCAGCAAACTCTAACTCTTCAAGAACCAAGCCTTGAGATTGAGAGATTTGAGATTCAGGTACCAGACCCTTCCCTGGGCACAGGTTAACAGACTATGATTCCTGGGAAGGGACAGGGGAGGATGGACTGCTAAGGACAGCAGGAGTGGATACCAGGGCTGTCTGGCCCAATCCGGAGCTATCAGAATGACTTTGCATGATTGGGATCTGATTTTGACTAGCACTTTGAACAGGAGAGGAGAGGGAGGGAAGGCATAGAGAAACTTCCCCTCCCAACTGAGGGCTAAGGCATCCAGGGGGAGTGAGCCCAACACTGGGGGCCTGCAGCAAAAAGAGGAAGTTGGTGATTGTCTGGGGCTGCAAAAGATCTATCATGGGTGCCCCATCTGGCAAATACTACTCCCAAGACCAGGGATCCAGTAACCATTCGTGGTGGCCCTGGGAAATCCTGCTGAGCATCTGCCAGGACATTGTCCTTGCCTGGGAGGTGAACTGCCGTGAGGGAGGTATTCAGAGTAAGCCAGAGACCACAACTTCATCGCCCGGTGCACAAGGCCATAGACCAAGTGCCCCTTGCTTGTTGATGTACCACATTGTGGTGGTGTTGTCTGTTCTGACCTGAATACTCTTGTTCTGAACAGATTTGGAAAAAGCTTGAAGTGCTAGAAAAACTGCTCTGAGCTCCAACAGGTTGATGTGGAGCAGAGATTCCTGGGGAGACCACAGACCCTGGGTGGTGAGGTCGCCCATGTGAGCTCCCCAGCCCAAGAGGGACGCATCTGTAGTAAGGATTAGAGAAAGAGACTGAGTGACAAAAGGAACCCCTTGTCTCAGGTTGCTCTGATCCTGCCACCACTGTAGGGCTTGGATCAGGGTTTGAGTTACTGGGATCAACTTGGTAAGAGGATCCTTTCTTTGAGACCAAAACGCTCTCAAATGGAACTGGATGTCCCTCATCTGAAATCTTGTTCCTTGCACAACTGCTGTGGAAGCAGCCATGTGTCCTAGGAGCTGCAGAAAATGCCTTGCTGGCCTGGAGATCTGCAGGGTAAATGAGGAGGCCAGGGAGACTAGGGTCTTTGCCCTGTCCAGGGTGAGGAAGGCCTTCGCTTCCTGTGTGTTCAGTTCTGCGCCTATGAAGGTAAGAAGCTGGACAGGCTCTAGAACTGACTTTGAGAGATTCAGAAGGAAACCTAGAGAGGTAAGCAGTTGCTGCGTTATCTGAAGGTGTAAATTGACCTGGTCTGGGGACTGGCCTACTATGAGCCAATAGTCCAGGTAAGGAAAGATGGCAATCTTTTGCCTTCTTAGGTAGGCAACTGCTACAGCCAGGCATTTGGTGAATACCCTTGGGGCAGAAGTGAGGCCGAAGGGCATTGCTCTGAACTGGTAGTGGCCTAAGGGCAGCTCGAACCTGAGGTACTTTCGATGGGAGCTTCTGATGGGAATATGGAAGTAGGCATCCTTGAGGTCCAGGGAAGCTAGCCAGCCCCCTGGCCTTAGAGAGGGTAGGATAATTCCCAGAGTCACCATTTTGAACTTTGGCTTTAAAAGGTGCTTGTTTAAATATCTGAGATCCAGGATGGGCCGCCATTCTCCGGTCTTTTTTGGGGTAAGGAAGTACCTGGAGTACAAACCTTTGCCCTGGTGTAGGGGTGGAACCCTTTCCACAGCTCTGAGAGCCAGGAGGGTATAGAGACCTCTGCCTCTAGGCGAGTGCCTCTGATGGAGTTGCAGGTGGAAAGATCTGGTTCTCAGCTTTGGACATTTTTGAAGCTGAGAACCAGTCCCTGACTTACTACTTCCAGGACCCACTTGTCTGATGTTAAAGACTTCCAGTCCTGGACAAAGTAAGCCAGCCTGCCCTGGAGAGAGAAGAATCGGCCCTGGCAATCCCATCAGGGTGCCTGCTTGGCAGGGGCTTTGGGCTGAGGGGTGGAAGCAGACCTGCTTGTACCCCGTCTGCCTCTCCCTCTAAAGAACCCCCTCTGAGCATAGGCGGAGGAGGAAGCTTGGGCTTGGTAAAAAGGCCTATGAAAAGGCCTGCCCCTGCCTCTAGGAAGCTGCTTTTGAGGAGTGACCTGCCTTTCCTTGGCCTGTGCACTCCTACAGGTGGTCCTATATTCACCCATTTTCTTCATGTAATTCTCTGTTTGCTCCCCAAATAGAGAATTTCCCACAACGGGAAAATCCATGGCCTTAGACTGGGTATCCTGAGACAGGGTAGTACATCTGAGCCAAGCCATCCTGCGAAGTGCCACAGATGTAGCCATGACTCTCGATGAAACATCATTAGAGTCCACTGCAGCATGAAATTGCACCTTGGATGCCTCAATACCATCCATAGCCACCTGTTCCAGCTCCCTGGCAAGCTGGTCAGGGACTTGTTTCGCTAGGGCCAGCACAATATCCCATCTGGATTTCTGGTACCTAGCAGCATAAGCCATATAATTTGCTTGTCTGAGTCCCAAAGATGCTGCCATGTACTGTTTCTTTGCCATAGCACCAATCTTCCTGGAGTCCTTCTCAGGGGATGTGAAGCTAGGGGAATATTAGCCTTGTCACAGGCTGCAGCCTGCACTACCCCCACATGGCTGCGTTGTTGAGTGAGGAAATCAGTGTCGGAGCCTGATAGAGATACCTCTTGTCCATCCTTTTATCCACAGGAGGTATAGTGTGAGGAGTTTTAAAACTTTTACTGTCTGTTTCGAAAAGATTTATGCAAAGGAATAGACAGTCTCCTAGACTCTGGAATAGCCATCATTTCTACATAGTCTGGCTCCTCTTGGTCATCAACAGCTTCCTCAACAGGGAGCTGAGAGTTTCAGTGACTTTTTATAAAACATGAAATGAGAAGGGGACTCAGAAAGCCTTGGAGGAGAAACCCCTAGGGGTCTATCTGGAGAGATGTCCGGATCAATGGGCACATCCAGATCTTCAAAACCATATTCACTCTCCTTATATTCCTCTTCCCCTTCCCCCGGTTCATAAAAATCCTCAAAATCATAATCTAGAACCAGTGGAACCGGCTGAACCGAACGTTTACCTGAAGGTGTCGGTTCAGTCGGAACCGGAGAGAGAGACTGGACAATTTGAATTGCTTTAGCTATTTCCTCAGCAGTTGGGAAGAGAACTTTTGGCTCTACACAAGCTGACTTTCTAATCCTTTTAGCTGGAACCGGCTCCTCAGAACCGGCTCTTCGCTTGCCGAGGAAGTATCGCCTCTGGTCAGAGGGACTCCCTCCGGTCGGTTGGCACCGAACCGGCTGGCCATCCGGTCAGCGGATCTTTGGCCTCCCTTTCCTTGAGCCTACCAATCTCTTATCTCTGGTGGCAGCAGGAAATTGTGACAAATCTGGCAGTCTGAATTAGGTGGTCAAACCCCAGACAATAGACACATGTGGTGTGTGGGTCAGCCTTAGCAAAAGCTTCCCCACAAACACTACAGTGCTGAAACCCAGTGGGTCTGGTTTTTCTTTTGGGTTTCTCAGACATAATGCCAGCCTAACCAACTTGCCCATTTATGGCAATCCACCAAACAAGACACCCTTATCGGTTCCCAACCGTGTCACGGGTCGTGGAAAAAAACGTAATGAAATCCGTTTTTTTTAGAACCGATAAGAACCAGGAACCGCACTCTGAAAAAGGACTAGTAGATTTTAAATACAACCTGATCGGTTCAAACCGAACCGATAAAGAATTACAAGTTCCACACAGAAAAAATAAATGTAAAACCTATCTATTACTTACATTACCACAGACAGAGCTTGAACCGACCGGTTGCGGTTTAATTTCGGCTACAAACCGAAAAATAATACTTTTAAACTGACAAAATGAACCGAGCAGAAGGAGAAATCTCCGGAGCGACTGTTCAGTGAGGCGGAGTAAAGAATCTGACAGTTTGCGTTTGATGCACAACAGACAGAGTTTTCAACCGAGCTCGCGCTCTAAGTTCCATGCCTGCATGGAAAGTTAACTATTTCACCTCCCGGAGCAGTTCTAACCTGAGGTCATACTGCAATTATCATAATATAGCAAGACTTCATGTTGTTTGAAACTGTACTTTGAAAATGGCGCCCTCACACACACACTCCTCTTCTACTTCGCAGAAGGCTGGCCGCCCGTACCTGTTTGCAGTTTCGGGGGGTGGAGCAGGGTTCATCCGAGACCCTCGCGACCTGAAAATGGGACCCTCACTTCGGATCCAGGAGAGAACTGAGGAGGAAAGGAGAGAGGTAGGTTTCAAACACAGTCTCATGGCAATCGGGGTTGGGGGCACAGAGAGCCGAAGTGGCCTGCTGCATATGAGATTTCTTGCCTCGATTAAGGGATTAAGCAAAACACTCGTTTCCCTGCTTGCGTGCACTCTGCTAAATTTTTTGTGCTATGGAAGACCCTAATGAGATGGGGCTAAAGCACCTCGGAGAAGGTACAACCACAGGCTAAGAAGGACTGTCCCAATTTTGTAGTAGCAAGGTGCTCTGCATGCAGGTGAAACTGAGAACAAGCTGAGGGGCACAGTTTTATCAGGATCCTAAGGTCTAGATTTAGGGTACAGCATGAAAACACTCTATAGGTTACAGTTTGGTCCGGAATTAAGGTGTAGCAGAAAATCACTTTTAAAGGTCACAGTATTAGCCATATAAGGTTACAGTTTAGTCAGGAATACAGTTTATGTGGAATTAAGGTGTAGCAGCAAAACACCTGTAAAGCTCACTGGTTGGGCATTTACTTGTTAAAAATAAACTACAGTATCTCCACGACTATGCTGACTGAAACTGTACTTTGAAAATGGCACCCTCACACACTCACACTCCTCTCCTACTTTGCAGAGGGCTGGTGCTCCTCTGCGCACGGTTTGGCCATGTGTACCTGTTTGCAGTTTAGGCGAGTGGGGGAGGGCTCATCCGAGACCCTCGCGACCTCAAAATTGGAACCTCATTTCGGATCCAGGAGAGAACCGTTCACAGTTTCAGGGGTTGGGGGAGGGTTCGTCCGAGACCCTAGCGACCTCAAAATGGGACCCTCACTTCGGATCCAGGAGAGAACAGGACACTAACGACAAGGTAAAGTACAAGGTGCAAACATATGTACAGTTTATAACAGCATATGAACAACAATGAGAAGTGCAGGAGTATTATACACGTAGGCAAATTGTTAGTCATGTTTCTAAAACTAGAAACAGGTGGATACTGCCCACTGCAGTGAGTAGGAGCGGTACTGGTTCTGAAGGTGCTGGTAAATGGAACAGAGCCTGATGTTGACAGGTATGGTGGTTCATGGTTTAGGGGAAGAAACAGAGAAAGCTATTTATTTTTATTTAATTATTTATTTATTTATTTTTGTTAGCCGGGTGGGTACACTAGACATGCTGTATGCCTATTCTGAGGCACAAGCCAGGAGAGTGCAAAGCAAAAAGCATGCAGAAAATACAGTGGGAACAATAATTGACAAGCAGTAAGGACATAATCTGTACACGATGTTGTGTACAAGACAGTTGAAGTTGCATAGGTGATCAGACATAGTAAAAGCAGGAAAAAAATGAACAAGGGTACAATGTACAATAATTTGTATAAACAGCAGGCACAGTTACAAACATAACTGAAGATTTCACTGCAAGGCAATGCTACATCTAACATATGCTAGAGGAGGGAAAATCCAAGCACTTGGTAAAGGCATGGGAAGGTAGTAGTAAAGAGTGAGTAGCAGCAAGGGTGACGGCTTTGATGAGGAGGAGGAGGAGGAGGAGGAGGAAGACACAGACCGAGGAAGCTGTCTCACCTAGTTTGGTCCTGGTCCTAGGTATGACTAGGGGGTCGAGATCAAATTATCTAAATGACAGGCATTTGGATAGGGCACTGGGAGGGCCGCACCAGATTATAAATGATGCTGTGTGTGATACCACCCAGGGAGAGATCAAGTTGGGCAGATGGGGGGAACCAGCCCAGGTTAGAGTACAGCATGCAGTGTTGGACAAGTTGATTATTTGCAAGAGCGAAACAACAAACATTATTAAATGACACATCCCCTTCATAAAGTGTAGAGTTCAAGGCTTCAAAAAACACAGGCAGAAGATAGCATGGTTAAAGAAACAGAATCCCCCGGGCTACGGCAATATGAGCACTGGAAGAGAGGTCATGACTGGCTCTGTAGGCAAGCCCAAGTCTGACATTTAATGCTTTGCAGGTAGGTGCCACATGGACTGAAAACTCAAGGCAGGGGTCAAGCATAACACCCAGGTAGTTATAGGATGGGACAGTGACGAGAGGTGTACCATTTTCACAGACCACCACGAGAGGAGATTTGATGTTCTTTAAATGGGGGGCAGATCCAAATAGTATGGCCTGGTATTTGGTTGCATTCTCTAAAAGCCTGTTTCCAGCCAGTTTGGTGGTGTAGAGGGCTAAGGCACTGGATGACCTGTGTTCAGGAACAAGCACAGGCCATCGGAGGTCGGCACGGGGGGGGGAGCAGTGCAGGATTGAGCTGCCAACAGGGAGCTGTCCTCTCAAGGGAGGGATCTGTGTTTCCTTTGGCTCTTGAGTGCCTCACGGTGGAGGCCAGGGGGCAGTCCAAGCCGTGGAAGCCAGGTTGCTAGGCGCTTAGTGAAATCAATGAAAACGGTATCGGTAACCTCACTTTTATCAAATGCATTTGAGATGCTATTATTAGAGTGAGCAGAGCCATGGCGGTACTATGATTCTGACAGAACCCATGTTGAGCAGGGGAGAGGAAATCATAGATGGAGAGGTAATCAGAGAGTCAGATCTGATTCAGGAGTTCACGCAACTCACAGACCCTGACTCCTTTTAAGTAAAATGGGGGGGGTGACACTGTACAAGAAGTAGGGGAGGATGTTAGGTAAGACATGTGTAGCCCCTCTCCAGTGCCATCCTGGAGAGGGCCACTGCCCCTGCCATGCAGGCCTGACCATGGGTAAGGGGCCTAGGTTCCCATAGCTGACCTACGGGGGTCATTTCCCAAAAGTTAAAACAAAATGGTGGCACCTCCATCCAGAGTGCATTTTAAGTGGGTCTGATTGCTTGCAGTACAACCCCCTGGGGTGTTGTACCAACCCACCTCCCCAACAGTTTCCCCAGGCATGGACTTACCAAGTTCGAACCTCCCCACATTCCATTGCACATTTACCTTTTTCCATTTCATCCAATACATAGGCTCACTAAAATTAGGGTCTGGAATCATCTTTGCTGCAAAACAATAACTTCATGATTTATTTACAGGGGGAGGGTTTAGGAAGAGGGTAAGGGGAATAGAGGTTAAGCACGCTCTTAAAGATTTGCAGTTCCACAAATCACATTTCCCTTTCGATGGAATCCCATCACTCAATCATTTGCTGCCACCAGATCTATCTAACTAACTCCTGTTGCAGGCGTAATAAACCCAGACCCACAGGTCCCAGTCCATATCCCAAATTCCAGTATCTGGGCTCCCAGTTTTAAAGTTGCAGGCCTGAGGTGTAGCTGGTAGCCAGCATTGGCAAGCTTTCTTGAATTAAATTAACTTTATCCATTTTCCCTCTCTTTGGCTTTACCTCCAGCCCTAGTGTACTTGCTCAGTTATTTAAAGTCCCCAGGTGCAGGGCAATTCCTGCTGTTTATTCACGGTTCTGCAGATCCAGTCCTCAGGTAGCACAGTTCTCTGAAGTCCTGGGGATGGACTGATCACATGCAAAACCGCACAGGGGGCACAGAGGCTGCAGCTTGCTCTCTCTCTCTCTCTCTCTCACTTGCTATCAGATCTTGCAGCTTGTTCCCTTCAGCCCATTACAGACCCCGTTGCAGAGCATGTGCGCAAGGCCTGCCAACTACAGGGGACCCAGACCGGGGAATGGTCCCTCGGCCCAGCTCCCTCCGATCAGAGTGCCCTAGCACTCGGGTACAAGACTCGTGACCCCCTGCAGTAGCAGAACCCACTTGATGGTGGTTAGCAAGTTCCTCAAATGGCCCTGGGTGTCAGCAGAAAACACATTCAGCGCATTCTCTTCTGCTTCTTCTCTTTCTTTTCCTGCCATGGTGTGCAGCCACAGCAATCCGTCTTTCCCTTTGCTGTATCTCAGGAGCAGACAACAGGTACTCAGACCAGAAAGCACCTGTCCATCCTTCTGCTTTCACAGTTTCTCAACATGACACAGCCACCTTTTCACTCTGGCTCACACAGATATCACCTGCATACTCACAGTCCAGTTTCTCACTGTGCAGGTACTTAGCTTTTCTCTGGCTCAAAGAGCCTTACCCTTCCTTTTCTCTTTCTCAGCACATTTAAATTCACTTGTTTCTCATTCTCTGAATTTCCATCTGTTCCCAGCTTAGATGCAGCCTGATCCCTCTTCCACATTGCCCTGGGACCAGGACTACTGGGGAGGCAACCCCAAAAGCCACCGAAACGGCTGCTCAAAAATGTGCATCTGAGCATGCATGGAGCTTGCTGGCACTGCAGTGCCTTTTCCAAAGCCAGCGGCTCCACGGATCAGCTCCTCTGGCACTGCTCTCTCTTTCTAAATCCAATGTGGGGGCCGGCAGGAGATGGCAGAAACACAGGAGCAAGCCAGGAAAATGGGACCTGGGAGAAAAAAAGATAGGGGGGTGGACCAAAACCCCTGGGACAAGCCACAACCAAGGGGCTCACAGAGAAGCCCTAACAGGGGTTACATCCCCCTAAATGCTTGTCATTCGCGCCAAGCCAATGGACTTACTCTCAAGTCATTTTTGTAACCCAATCCCATTAACAGAGATGTCAAAACCTATGACATCCTACTTTATACAAAGGGTTACCTATTCTATTCACCGAAATTAATCACATTCTTAATTTTCAAACAATAATCATCTATTCCCATCGTTTTACGCCTTACCCCATCAACTCAGAGCTTTAGATGATATTAACCCTCTCCGGGGACCCTTGGCAACATTATTCTCCCAGTGGCATGACCTTTGGCGCAATTTTCACCCTTAATCAATAGGAGGCAATCACTCCCCTAAACATTCATTTACCAGCAATGAAATCAGCCCAAGACAGCTTTTGGTGCCAAAATCATTTCTCCAATGCTTTTCATAACCTCTCTTCCATTTGCCGCCACTTGCAAGTGTCCCAAATTTTAGTGAGCTGAGGGGGGGGGTCCATGCTGGGCGTGACTGGCACAGGAGATCACAGTGGGGCTTCCATGATGTAGCCCCTCTCCGGTGCCATCTTGGAAAGGGCCACTGTCCCTGTCGTGCAGGCCTGACCACGGGCAAGGGTCCTGGGTTCCCATAGCTGACCTACAGGGGGACATTTCCCAAAAGTTACCTTTTTCCATTTCATCCAACACACGGGCTCACTAAAATTAGGCTCTGGAATCATCTCTGCTGCAAAACAATAACTTCATGATTTATTTACAGGGGGAGGGTTTAGGAAGAGGGTAAGGGGAATAGAGGTTAAGCACGCTTTTAAAGATTTGCAGTTCCCCAAATCACATTTCCCTTTCGATGGAATCCCATCACTCAAGCATTTGCTGCCACCAGATCTATCTAACTAACTCCTGTTGCAGGCGTAATAAACCCAGACCCACAGGTCCCAGTCCATATCCCCAAATTCCAGTATCTGTGCACCCAGTTTTAAAGTTGCAGGCCTGAGGTGCAGCTGGTAGCCAGCATTGGCAAGCTTTCTTGAATTAAATTAACTTTATACATTTTCCCTCTCTTTGGCTCTACCTCCAGCCCTAGTGTGTGTTGTAGGGTGTGGGATTTTCAAAGCAATCGACACAGGCAGACAATTTGGTGCATAAAAAATGCCAGGATGGCATTCATCATTTTATTAGATGAGAGCAATTTTAACAGAAATGAAGAAGGTTAGCTTTTTCCAAAAAACAAATAAACAAAATCACTGTTGGAGCAGCAGAAATGCCAGGTTTTGCTCAGCCTGCTCAGAGTGGTAGTGTAAGCCTACTCTCTCACAGCCAGTCTCCAACTGACTCCCTATCTAAAATTTCCATCCCTAATGGAAGCTTTTATACCTTATTGATATCAGATGTCATGTGACTTGACAATTAAACCTTTTTTTCCCTAATAATCACCTTCACTAAACATCCTTGATATCTGATAACATTCATAGTACAGCAAGAATGACTGACCTTTATATTCCACATATCACATTAAACATAATAGGTTGTTAAACACTCAAAAATATATTTTTATCCTGAGAGAGCTCATTAAAGGGTGAGGCCCCTTCTACTTTGCTCACCTCATCAGCCACCGTTTTGTATAAAACATTCTGATTGTGGGCTGCCATCCCTATAGTAGTCCCTCTGATGCAGCTCCACAGTAACAGGTACAACTATTTTTTTATTCTGCATAGTTTTGTTCCTCAGGCATCTCTGAGTTGGCAAGGGAAAGAGTAGATTAAGGGTGCACTCCTTATCTCCCTTCTCCTGCCAGCTCATAAGACCTGAATCCCATTACTTTTCTTAGCACATCCATTTTGTACATTCCACCAGGCACCTCCCGAACGGACATTACTCTAGTGCTTAAGTGCCACTTCATTTCCCAGTAAGGAATTCCAGCCGGCATATACATCTGGCATGTTTGCCATGTTGCAGATATTACAAGCACCTATGCTCTTTTTGTAATCACCTGACATTCGTAGGCATACATCTCGGCCTTCAGTATACCTTTCTTAACCATGGAGTTGGGGTTAAACAGGAGACATGGGTCACTCTGTGACAGTGTGGTGCAGGGCAATTCCTGCTGTTTACTCATGGTTCTGCAGATTCAGTCCTCGGATAGCACAGTTCTCTGGAGTCCTGGGGATGGATGGATCACATGCAGAAATGGGCACAGTTTCTTGAACAGGGGGCGCAGAGGCTGCAGCTTGGTCTTCATCTTTTTTTGTAGATCTTGCAGCTTGTCCCCTTCAGCTCATTGCAGGCCACATTGTAGAGCATGTATGCATGGCCTGCCAACTACAGGGGACCCAGACTGGGGAATGGTCCCACGGCCCAGCTCCCCCCGATCAGATCTTGCAGCTTGTCCCCTTCAGCTCATTGCAGGCCCCATTGCAGAGCATGTGTGCAAGGACTGCCAACTACAAGGGACCCAGACTGGGGAGTGGTCCCACAGCCCAGCTCCCTCCAATCAGAGTGCCCTAGCACTCAGATACAAAACCCCATGACCCCCTGCAGCAGCAGACCCCACTTGATGGTGGTTAGCAAGTTCTCCACCTGGCCCTGGGTGTCAGCAGAAAACACATTCAGCACATTCTTTTCTGTGTCTTCTCTTTCTTTTCCAGCCACGGTGTGTAGCCATAGAAATCCGTCTTTCTCTTTGTTGTATCTTAGGAGCAGACAAAAGGTACTCAGACCAGAAAGCACCTGTCCATCCTTCTGCTTTCACAGTTTCTCAACATGACACAGCCACCTTTTCACACTGGCTCACACAGATATCACCTGCATACTCACAGTCCAGTTTCGCACCGTGCAGGTACTTAGCATTTCTCTGGCTCAAAGAGGTTTACTCTTCCTTTTCTCCTTCTCAGTGTAACCCCTAGATGGCGCTATCCCAGGGGCTACTACCCCTGCCTGATTTGCCACTAACAGGTTGAGGGGCCTGGATCCAATGGCGGGTGCCTCCACCCAGAGGTCAGGGTTTACAATAGTTAAACTAACTTGGTCACAGCCCTCTGGGACACTGCAACCTCTTTCCTACTAGTGGCCCACATAATACATCAGAATTACCTTTACAGTATACACTTACCCCCAGGACTGGTTCCGCACTGGGACCTCCTGTGAAATAAGATACAGTGCAACAATCACAGTACAGTACTTTAACATAGACAAATACCTCAGGCAGTATAACTTTGCTGAAACAAGCAGCTCTGATTTATTTAGGGGATATAACAAGGACAGGGAAATCAGGTTAATTAGCTTATCACTCTACTCATCTACTATGGCTCTGTGCACAGGCCTATCCCTATCAGTTACTGTCCCTGGGTACCCAAGCCCTAGTGGCTAGTCCAAACCGTGGCAGCTGGTAGGGGCCCTTTCACACAGAGAAAGGAGAATTAAACAGTCAGCGGTACAGTAATTCCATTTGGATTTAATGTAGCAATTCAACAGGAAGCGACCCTGAATTAGTACTCCACGACCTCCAAATAAGATAGGGTCCTTCAATGTCAGCAGGGCTACTCTTGAGCTCCAAGAGACTCCTCACATTTATATGGTAAACAGTCACAGGCAAAAGTCACTTAATGGCAGCAGGATTCACTTGAGGTACACAAACCTCTTCACACAGTTATATGGTAAAAAGAAAACACTATACCAGGCAGGCTGCATCTGTATCGATCGCAATTACTGCACAATGCCGGAGAACACACAGCAGATTCAGTTCCTGACAGACCGAGTGCAATTTTCAGCAATTCCTCCAGTCTTCAACAGGGTGAGCCTGGTTTCTACTCTTCAGATATCCTTTGATTCTCTTCACAGGACGGATTCAGTCCTGACAAGCTGCAGACCGGAACTCTGGACCTTACACATGTTTTTTGACTAAAACTGTGCACTGAAGGAGCACAGGGTTCCTTTCCCTTCACTGCCAAAGCTCAACTGAAACTCCCAACAGACAAAACCAGGCACTTCCTTTGAGTTCCTCCCAGTTCTTGACTGGATTGGCTGTCACTCACAATAGACTGCTGCTGTTGGTCCAAAAGGCGCCAAGTCTAAACTACATCTCCCAGAGTCACTGCCCATACAATCCTCTTGTGGCTGGCTCAGATTACTAGTCCAAGTTCTGATTCGTCCAAGGCACCATTTTAGAGCTAGCTACCCCACACTGATTGGTCCAGTTCAGCAGTTCAAAACCAGAATGGGAACTAGGCAGACACAGTTCTGACTGCAAAGAAAGCAGGTTAGACAAACTGTAATTTCATTATTACTCTAACTGATTTCTGGCAAACAGTTACATCTTTCAGATAGGTTCCTTTGCACTCCTAGTGACTGCAAAATGGAGTGAATTGGCAGCAGCTCGAGTGGTACTCAAACAGAGAAGCACACAGTCCCCCCATACAAACTAATTATGTCTGCAAGCAGACAGCTCTTAAAGAGACAGTACCAGAGGCTCTAAAAACACTCACTGATAAATGGCTTAAACGCCAAACACCATTCAGGCTTGGAGCATTCAAGCAAGCTCCTGGAAGTCTTTTGGGAACCCCCATTTGCAGGGGGGTTACACCAGCACATTTATATTCACTTGTTCCTCATTCTCTGAATTCCCATCTGTTCCCAGGCTTAGATGTAACCTTCATTCTTTTTCCAGGATCAGAACACAACCTTGGTCTTTTCCCAGGCTTAGACCCAACCTTTGTCCTTTCATTCAGGCTCAGGACACAACCTCTTCTCTCTTATGCTTTGTCTCACCGCTGTGGTGCAATCTCAAAGCAGCACAGAACTTTCAGCATCCTGCAGCTTTTGCCTTTTTCTCTCTACCAAGCTGCTTCTTCCTTTCCTGATGGGGCAGACTCTCCCTGCCCTGTGGGACAAATTGCTGGCAGCCCCCAGGCAGGCCCATCTCGCAGCTCCAATCTCTCCAGAGGCAGGAGCCCCCCTCCCTCTGGAGGAGCTCTCCATGAACTCCCCAAACCCAAAGTCCAACTGTTGTCTCCTTTTGAAAGCCATTTCCTCACTCCCTATTGGCTGGAGCCACTGCCCTTGGGCAAAAGTTAAATATGTATGAGGCTCCCTCGATGCCTCATTGGTGCAGAAAAAGTCGTATAGATTTTGCCCAGGATTTTCCCCCCAAGAGTCCTTTCTCACAGTCCCAGAATCCTTAGCAAAAATTCTGATTTGGTCGTTGGCTGGCTGGTGTCCCATGGCTGCCCAACATGGTGGCCGGATGTAGACAGTGTCCCCAGTTTACACAGGGTTGCCAGAGTCTAAGTGTCCCTGCAACCAAACCAATTATTTTTATCACACATTTTCCCCGCCATTTTGTAGCCACCCGTGCCCTGTGTAGCGACTGCACTCATTAACTCATTCATTTATCCCTGCCTCAGCTGCAGTTGCCATTGTACCTTGTCCCTAGGCAGCACACACATAGCCCCGATCTCTGACTGCAGTCCATGGGACCCTTTATATTTATGTATTTCCCCCATGGACTGGCAGACTTCCCTTTCACTCAGTGCTTTATTTATTATTTTATCTTTCTCCCCTGTCCTATCACCTTTCTACTGTGCCCAGAGGTGCTGGACAGACCTCCATTCACTCACTATTCGAGCCGCCTCATTAATATTCATGAGGTGGCTCCCTGTAGCGTGAAAGTGATTGGTGTTCACAAACAAATACATTTTCTTGCTCCTGGTTGCCTCTCCCTCTAAACCAAGGTCTCCGGTCCCTCTTCTACATTGTCCTGGGACCGGGACCACTAGGGAGGCAGCCCCAAAAGCTCCTGAGACAGCCACTCGAAAATGTGCATCTGCACATGCCTTGAGACTTCGCGGCGCTGTAGTGCCTTTTCCAAAGCCATTGGCTCCACAGATCAGCTCCTCTGGCTCCACTCTCTCTCTAAATCCAACGCGGGGGCTGGCAGGAGATGGGGGGTGGACCAAAACCCCCAGGGAAATAAGCCTTCTTATGGAGGCTCACAGGTAAGCCCCCAACAGGGGTGTTACATGTGGAGGCAGGAAAAGTCACAGTATAAGGTGAGAGATCAGTTAAAAAAAAAAATGTTAACCGGCCCAGTGGAACATGGAGCACAGGCACTGGTGTCTTACCTTACCCACGCCACCCACCCATTTTTGGGAATGAGCGCAAGTCGCTGCAGGATGGTTGGGAGGGCTGGAAGTGGATTGAGCGACCATCATGCAGCTCTCCTCTCCTCTCCTGCATTGGGGAGGTAGGCCTTCCCGGCCCTTGACTACCACCAAGTAGAGACTCGATGGTAGTGCCAGGTAAATGGGGGGGGCCCTAACACTAGGCTAGGAGGGTAGATTGAGGTCAGTGCCAGACCTGACACGCATGTGTGCCCCCATGCGCATGCGTAATTATGTCACTGGGTCCTCGGGGAGTAAAGGGAGAAAACAGAGGAAAAACACCCCTGGGGACAGGATGACAACCCCCCCCCACAGGCACCTGGGCACATGCCACAGTCCTGGGGCAGGGTAACAGCAGAAGGTAAGTCCCAGAGGAGTCAGGTGGTGGGGTTGGGGTGGTTGTGAACAAGGGTCCATAGGGAGTATTATAAGAGAATGAGATTACTAAAAAAAAAAAGGCAAAATGTTTTGGAATGCATTTGAGATAGTGGAGGGGTTGTTACAATTTTCTCCCTCAATCTCAATGTTGTTGAGGGTGGGGGTACCATCCTGACCTAGGGTTTTCTTAATGCAGTTCCAAAAACATCAAGGGTTGCCAATGAAGGAATTGAACTGGGTCTTACAATAGCTACTTTTTTTCCATAGAATGGCCTGTTTACATTCCTTTCTAAGCTTTCTATAGCTTATCCAACCAGAGGCTGATTTGGTAGCCTTGTAGGAAGTCCAACATTAATCCCTCCATTTGAAGAGAGCTAGTAAAGGGCGATCCAAACATTTAGTTGTTGGACCATGGACCTGTCCTGGTGGTAAGGAGAGTATGCTTGTCCTGAAGCCCAGTAAAGATTTACAATTTTTGGGCATAGCTTATGTTAAGGCAATGATGGCGAAACATTTGTGACCCTTTTCTCACTTTATGGTAACAGACTTATACTAGGTTCCTGCGGCAACCAAGCACCAGCACAAGAGGGGGGACTGTAGAAACATTTAAACTCTAGGAGACTAGTTTTATGTTGGCGCGCTTGCGCAGCCAACGTCTTGCGGTAGTGCAGCTTTGGAAGCACGGTCGCTGTTAGGCAAATGCAGGGCACGCACCGGTAGGTGCTGCCTCATTCCCCAATCAGCCTGCATGCCGGCGCCACACCATGCATACGTAATGTGGCGAGCACATCTAAGAAAATGTCCGCTGCAATCTGAGCAAAGCTCATCAGATGCAGGGGACCTTCCCTGGATGTGCTCGCCGACATTATGAGCATGGCGGCACAGAGGCCGCAAAACTGCTGACTTTGGGGGTGCCCAGTCCCCCTGTCAGTTTACCCCACTCCTCTGTATGTGCCAATGGGGAAGCCCACTCCGCGGCAGCAATCACCCCCATTGTTAAACTGGGGGTGCCCAATCCCTCGGTTTGTCCCCCCTCCCGTTTTTTGTGTACCGCGATGGGGCCACTCCCCATCAGCATAAAAGTCCCCCATTGTTAAATGCCGAGATTGCCCAACCCGGCTCGGCCCCCGCTTTGTTGTCACTGGGTGCCCAATCCCCCATCGGCCACAGACCCCCATAGGGTGGCACACTGGGAGCTCACCCCACGTGCTAACCCAAAACAAAAAACTGTCCCGTGATGTTTTGTTTTGTCACCTGTAAATGAAAACGGTCCCTCGCAGTCTCCCTGCCCCCACCCGCACTCCATCCGCTGTGCACCCTGCCTCCCCACACCCCCTCCTCACACTTCTCTCCGAGTCTGGCGGAGCATCTTCGCAGGGCCGAACATTTGACCTTTCAAAGCCAACCGCCAACTGAGGAAATGCCGTAAGCTGTATAATGGAATAAATAGGATTTTTTCAACTTTGCTGCATATCTCAGGCATTTTTGGGAATTTGGGCCCCAAATTTTCAACATGGGGTTTTTGGGACCCTCCTCGTGAATTCTTGCACTGTCATGGCGTTATTCGGTCCCGAAAGGTGGATTCGCAGTCACTGCGTGGAATCACCTTCCGGGGCTGAATAACGAAATGACTGCCACTGTTCATGGGGGGCCTCTCAAAAGCCTATGTTGCAAATTTGGTGGCAAATCCCAGAATGACTGTTTTATGAGCTGCATGCAGAAAGTTGCTACGCACGCTCATAAGTTAAAATCAAGAATATTTTCAAACCAGATTGTCAACATTGGCATTTTACCATACTTCTGTGAACCATACAGCTGTCATTTTTCACATCCTGGTCGAAATATGTTTTCGCACTTCCGCGAGAATAGCGAGTCGCTAGCGAAATCAGTGTTCAGGACACATTACAAAAATGACAGTGACACTGTTCATGAGCAGAGGTCCTAAAATGCCTGTGTTGAAAATTTGGTGACAATACTCCATACAATGACTGTGTTACGAGTGTGCGTTGCGCAGTTTGCACGCACGCTCGTAAGTTCGCAAACTTATATTTTCACTCCAGATTTTCAACAGTGCCATTGTTCTGCACCTCCTAATGAACAGTACAGCTGTCATTTTTCATATCCTGACCAAAATCTGTTTTCGCAGTTCCAGCGCAGAATAGCGCGGTCGTTGTGGAAAGCCCATGTTCGTGACACATTATGAAAATGGCAGTGACACTGTTCATTAGCAGATGTCCTAAAATACCTATGTTGAAAATTTGGGGACAAAAGTCAATAAAGTGATTGTTTTACGAGTGTGCGTTTCGCAGTTTGCACACACGCTCGTGACTTTGTGAATTTGTAATAGTTTCACTCCAGCTGTTCATCATTGGCATTTTCCTATACCTCCTTATGAACAGTACAGCTGGCTGAAATGTGTTTTCGCATGTCTGGCGCAGAATTGCATGGTCGCTGTGTGAAATCAGTTTTTGGGACAGTTTGAGGAAATGACGGTGACACTATTCATGAGCAGAGGTTCTAAAATGCCTATGTTAAAAATTTGGTGCCGAAAGTCCATACAATGACTGTGTTGCAAGCGTGCATTGTGCAGTTTCCACGCACCCTTGTAACTTCATCAATCTGCCACATTTTTACCACTGGCATTTGTGCACACCTCCTTACAGTCCAGCAGCCATTTTTCACAGCCTACCCAAAACACGTTTCCGCAGCTGTGGAGCACAGTGGAGTGCTCAGTGTGCAAAATCACCTTTTGGGACATGTTAACAAAATCACAGCGTTATGCGTCTCTAGCGCCACCACTGCCAATGCCAGCACGACAACATTCGGCATTGACAAATGCTTGTTTTGTGTAGTAACTGAATTACTAACTGAACTACCCGATTTGTTTTTTGTTCACAGCAGCAGCACTCGTGGATCTGGAGACAGAGGCTGCATCAGGAGGGAAGCTGGGGACAGGCTTCAGAGCAAGCCAATCAGAGGAAAACATACAGCCTTTTAAAACTTGCTCCTGAGCAAGTTTCAGTAAGCAGTCCAGTGGCAACCAAGAGCCAGCATCGAGGGGGAAATGTATAAACATTTAAACTCTAGAAGACCAGTTATCCTGTGTATTAACTGAATTACCTGATTTCATACCTCTCAACTGTCACACATTACGAGGTACGTCACTCATTTTACCTCTCAGAAACCCTCTGCCTCACATGGCACTGGTAATATTCCACACTGCCCACTGAAACTTCAATGCAGAAATTGATAATAATCTATGACACTCGGTTATCAGCAAACATGAATAACATAAGTGCACAGATTTAGACTGTGTTCTGAGCTTGCAATGTCATGTTTGATAATGTGTCACACATTTTGCCCATTTGTCACACATACTGTCGCACATTTGAGTGATGAAAGGTTGAGAGGTATGCCTGATTTCTTTTAACAGCAGCAGCACTCATGGGCCGGGAGACAGAGGCTGCATCAGGAGGGAAGGCAGGGACAGGATTCTGAGTGAGCCAGTCAAGGGAAAGCAAACAGCCTGTCAAAAGGCACTTTTACACACAGGTTTATGTAATGGAATAACTGTCATGGAAACAGTATTCCATTATGTCCCTTGTGTGGAAAGTGCATCTGTTTCGTTCTATAGGTGAACGTTCGTCCAAACCGCAATCTCTGCTTTTCGCGGTTTGCAACATTGTGTTCTGTTTCGTCGGGCTGTGTAAAACAGCCATTCTGAAGTGGTGCACAAACAGCAATAGAGCAGCAAGCTCTGTGGGGGTACTGAAACACAAATGGAGGTGAGAACTGCCGGAAAACTCGTGGAGTGTAGAAGGGATCTTAAAAACGCAACAGAGTACAACGGCACCACAGGTAACGCTCATTTCGTTTTAAAAACCTGTGTGTAAAAGCACTTAAAGACTTGCTCCTGAGTGAGTTTCGCTACACATTCCAACAGCAGCCAAGCACCAGCACTGGGGGGGAGGGGGACTGTAGAAACATTTAAACTCTAAGAGACTAGCTACCTTGTGTATTAACTGAATTGGCAACAAGAAAAAGCCTTGCACCTGCCACCAGACCTTATATTACAAGGACCGAGCCCACTCCATGCTACTGGAGTTAAAAGCCAAAATTTGTTAAATATCCAGATTAAAAACAGCAAACTCTCCCCAACAGCGTTTCGTACCCCTGCGGGTTCTTGTTTTTTTTTGGGAGGGAGGGTAGTTCACAGCAGCAGCACTCATAGAAACATAGAAACAGAAAGTGTCGGTAGAGAAGGACCACTAGGCCCATCCAGTCTACCCGTAAGCCCTGTACTTGATTACGACTTCTGACCCTCCCTCTGCTTTGGGAGTGGAGGCTGCATCAGGAGGAAAGGTGGGGATGGGCTTCTGAGACAGCCAATCAGGGGAAAGCAGATGGCCTTTTAAAACAGCAGCCAATCAGGAAGCCAACTCGGAAGTACTTAAGCCCTTCCACCCAGCATATCTCATGCACGTTTGTGTTCAAACACGTGCGTGGAACAGGAGTGAGAATGGCATTTTAGGCATCCACAGGTGATAGCAGGATGCAGGAGACTACTGGTCCACTAAGGTAAGACAGAGTACCTGTATACCTGCTTTGTAAAGACCGCTGGCTCAGCAAATGGTGCTCCTGATCCAGTACTAAAGATCTGGCACTCAGCTCCCAAGACGGCTCAAAACTACTATTTTCTGTGCTTAAAAAATGTTTTATTCCATATAAATCTGAAAAGCAGTTAAAAGCACAAAAATATCAGGCAAGGAGGACCCACAGGAGCCCAACATTTCACACCTGCAACTCCCGGCGCTTTGTCAAAGTTGTGTGGCTCTCTACTACCCACTCCTTAAATAGCGGGCTCTTAAAGACTCATTTTTTTTTTAACCACTATGTTTCTCTCCTACTGCGGTGGTTACCAGTGGGGGCATCCAGCTGCCAGACCTGCCTGCCGGGACAGCAGCAGGCTCACTCACATGATGGGGGATCAGGTGTGGCCACTGGAGGGCCTCCCTGCACCCTGCCAAGCCAGGCTGGCCCTGGACCACCCCCCAGTGCGATTCCATGACAGTCCTCCCAGCAGTGCCAGGCACAGCCATCAAGCTGCATGGTCGCACGCAGCCATTTTTCTCCTTTAAAGCCCCTGGAGTGTGGACCTGCAATGACGTCATGAGGCACAGTGTGCCATCTGCCACACTCCACCCCGACATTGCACCAGCGCTGTAGCTCCCCTCGGTCATCACCAGGGGGCACTGCAGGGCGGTGGAAGCTCTCAACCCTCCCCAGGATAGGAGAGCAGTCCTATGGATGCTCAATCCTATCCCACCCCTGACGAACCCTGATGACCTGGAAGCATTTTTCCGAACCCGGATCGCCAGCATGGTGCAAGGTATGGCATCCAGCACCTCAACCCTCAGCACCACCGGGCCAAAAGACACATTATTTAAATATTTATAAAGCGCAAAGAGTGACCACTAAACAAATATGAAAGATTAAAAATAGTAGAAAAAGGGCACTCTGTTATTATCCCAGTCAGTATAATATATTTATACTATACTATGCAAATTAATCTTCAAAAAAGATATTCTGGCAGATATTATTTAGAAAGAGACATCTTTTATGGCCTCATTCACTCTGGGGTCTGCATTTCCTCATAGTAGCTGTGGGGGGGGGACAACATAAAGATCTCACAGCAACTGAGTCAGTTCAATTTGATCATTTAAACCTGGCAAGTTCAAAACTCCTAAATGAAAGACTCAGTACGCCTCCCTCACAGTGAGTTTTCTTTCTATGTCTGCCCCTCTGGGACCCATGGTAACCCTGTCTGTGACCACAAATGTAAGTCTATGGAGATCCTTATTCTCCATAGTGCCAACATGTATCACCAGGGCTAAGCTACTGTTGCCTTCCTCTGTTGATCGCATGTGCTCGTCCACCCTGTTTTCTAATCTTCTTTTTGTCCATCTGACATAGAATGCCCCACACTGGCAGCTTGCCAAATACACAGAATTAGTGGTATCATAATTTATAAAACCCTTTATGTGTACCTCTTCATCTGTTTCAGGGCTTCAAGTTTTGGCATTAGTCACAACAGGGCAATAGTTACACCTACCTCATTGTTTTGTTCTAGATAGTAAAGGGGGCAACCAAAAATGTATTTTCTGACTACTGGGTTGTACACTGAGCACAAGGGTGTTTTTCTGTAACCCCCCTACAAATGTGGGTTCCCGAAAAGTCTTCCTTGAGTTTGCCTAAATGCTCACTGCCAGGCTGGTGTCTTGCGTTTTAGCTTTTTAAATGTACTGCCAGACAGTGTTTTATAGCCTCTGTGTACTGTCTCTTTAAGAGCTGCCTGAATTATAATTAATCTGGGGCGGGGGTTGAGTGTTTCTAAGTTCATGTCCCACCCAGGCTGCCAGATAATTGCTCCATTCTGCCATCGCTATTTACACAGAGGGAGCTATGTTATAAGATGTGCTTATTTGCTGATTATCTATTAGAGTGATAATAATATTGCAGTTTGTTCTAACCTGTTTTCTTTGCCGCAAGGACTGTTCTATCTTCTCCACCATCTTGGCCCAGAACTGTCAGAATGGGCCAATCAGTACATTTGGGACTTTAAAATGGAGCCTGCCTAAAGGGGCTTGGTGGGGCCAAAACTTGTAGGAACTGTAGTTTTAGGCTTTTGGCACCTAAATAACCTGGAGGGGGACCTCTTGTTGTGATTGACAGACAGATCAGCCAACCGAACCTTTTGGGATCCTGGGGTAAGTCCCAGTCTGCTTGTAGTTTCAGTTAGATCTGAGTTGGGAAGTGAAGAGGTAACAGCTTGAGTGATTCAAGCAAGAGCCCTCTGCGTAGATTTGTGCGGGAGCACTGTGAAAGGGCTGAGTTTTGGCCTGCATGTCTGCCTGCTGTCCCTGAGAGGGAAAACAGAGTTTATTCGGACTGAATCCGAGTTGTGAGGATGATTTAGGCCACTGGACTGTGACCAGGCTTTAACCTGAAGAAGACCAAAGATTTGCCGAAAGCGATCGACCTGTCAGGATTTGCAACCACCTCTGAACTCCCAGTTTGTGCAGAGACTGTAGTTGCGACTGGATAGCAATCTGCCTGGTATAGTAGAATATCTTACATGTAAATGTGCTGTGTGCGGTTAGTGGGTCGTGATTTGGTTCCCCACTGTGTGTTGAACTGTGTTTTGCTCGCTGGAGGCTGTATCCAGCTCCAATGGATTGAATCTGAATTCATCGCCATTTCACATGGGCCTTGCCACACTGGCCCAGCCAGACTACCCATTGCACAGAGAAAGCCATCGATGACAGACCTGCCTGGGGATAAGCACCCTACTCAACGCTTGTACAGGACCGACGCCTCTGTGATTCTTGTGGGCCATGCTTCTCCTGGCACTCCAGCTCAACAACCTGCAGTCTCAATTTCATCCTGCCTGTGTCCTGTATTGGGTTTCATGAATAAACATCAGGGTAGCTCCCTGTAACAACAGCTAAATCTAAAGTGTTGTCATCTGATTGTCTGGTTGCCTTTTCTCTCATGAACTGAACCCTCCAGCTCTGGATTACAAATAGTGTGTGTTGTGCATGTTGCTTTCTTCCATCTCAGGGCCCCAGCCAGCTGCAACATTCCTGGCTAGCCCACTGTCTTCCTACCTGGGTACCCGGAGTGTGTGACTGTGTAGAGACTTAAAGTGCATGCATAACTGTCTGATTGATATAGTCTTTAAGCCAATCAACCTGATTACGCCCCTCCCTTGTTCAAGTCCCTTGAATAAATCAGATCTAACTTTTTCTGCATTTAACCTGACTATGGTTCCAGTTTGTACCAAAAGTACTGTACTGTTGCTATTTCCGGTGCATAACCTTGTTTTACAGGGGGGTCCCCAGGGTTGAGCCAGAGGAACCAGCCCTGGTAGTAAGTGTAAACAGTGTGGATACTTGTATGGTGTACAAGGGGTGCTGTGAAAGTGATTATTGTGTGTTATTCAGGCCACTAGAAGGGAAAGAGTGAGTTACAGTGTCCCATAGTGCTGTGCCCAGGTTAGCTTGACCACTAACAACCCTGACCTCTGGGTGGAGGCACCCGTTTCAGTACCCAGACCCTTTAACCTGCTACTAACCAAGCAGGCAGGGGTAGTAGCCCTTGAGATAGCGCCACCTAGGGGTTACATTTCAACATTCTTGCTCTTATATACACAAATCCGGTAAATGTGCTAATACAATCTCTAAATCTGGATTCTGCTTTAAACATTCTACAAGAGGCGGTATTAATGCCAGTGGCAGCAGCACCCGTAATAGTACAGTACAGGGGATAATATCACTGCAACACATTGCAACACCTAGACAAAATGCTGAGAACATTAATGTGATTAATACCTCAAACTTTACAACATGGCCGGCCCGGTGACGCTGAGGGTTGAGGTGCAGGATGCCACACCTCGCGCCACACCAGTGACCGGGGCTCAGGAGCAAACTCTGGTCGTCAGGGGTCAGCAGGGGGAGAGAGGACTGAGCATCTGAAGGACTGCTCTCCTCTCCTGGGGCGGGCCTGTGGGGACACATCACTCTGCGGCAGCTCCCAGTGGAGGCTGGGAGTACTGCAAGGAGCATGCCGCTTTGAGGGGGAGGCACTGGCAGACATCAGCGGAGGTGCGTCCGTCGCGCAGTTGTCACCGCACATCCGGCATCTCAGGGGGAAAACACACAAGGAGGAAAAACCCCAACTGTCAGGCAGGTGACAGCGGATACTCCAGGGTCGCTCCCACACGCCTGATGCCGGCGCCAACCCTGACTTGACTTTCAGTGGTCCCTGCCTCCTCTGATATGGGATCTGCAGGAGAGGGGGGGACCCAACATCTAATTCCTTAGTTTGGGGAGGGGTTCTGGCGGATGGTAGAGGAGCGGCTGAGCGGGCCCTGCCAGTGAGATGCCCCATCACCAGTGACCAGAAGGAAATAAAGTTGGGGAAAAAAAAACTTACAACATCATAGATAAAAGTTCTCAATACAGGGATCAGTTTTGAATTACAGTTCTTCGATTCACCCCATGGCTTCATTCACCTTCTGTGTCTTCTACGGAATTGGTCACTTGGCACTTATTTCCAACTGAGAAAATGCACTTTAAATTAAAAGAATGCTGACGAATTAGGTTCCACATTTATTTATGCCTACGGAGAGTGCAAAACTGAGTCCCATAGTGAGAACATTTATCTGTGATGTTATAAGGTTTGTGCATTAATGTTCTCAGTACTTTGTCCAGGTGTTGCAATGTGTTGCAGTGATATTAATGAAGGGGAAGGGTGGAAGGGAGGGGCAGCTGCAGAATAAGGGGTGCTAGCTGCACATTCGAGCAGACTTGATAGACCTCTAGGCCTTTATCTGCTGGCAAATTTCGTATGTTCGTATGTTCGTACCCTCCTGTATTATGGGTGCTGCTGCCACTGGTGTTAACATTGCCTCCTGTTCCCCTGGAACCTGACCTGTGTGACAGAAAATCCCCTTTTTAGACATTATTGTGAAGAAGTGTGATGGAAATATTGACATGGCCCTGTATAGGAAGCCCACAGATCAAAATACTCTCCTGCGTGGCAGTAGCTGCCACCCCCACCACACCATAACAAACATTCCTAAGGGACAGTTTACGAGGATCAAAAGAAACTGTACCTAGATTGAAGGCTACCTTAAAGAGGCAGATAACCTGGAAAAGAGGTTTTTGGAAAGGAGGTATAGTGATAGGGTGGTTCAAAATGCTAGGAGCAGTGCTAGAATTACACTTCATGAGCTTTGGGAGCTGGGGGGAGGGGCCCATAAGGGTGCTATCTTTAAATTGAGCCCTCATTCCCATAATAAGTCAATGGTAGTGATGCATGAGCTACCAGGGCTCCCTTCTGAGCTAGAACCCGGCAAGCCCCCCCCCTATATTTCCAAGACAGGCTAGGAGGGAGGTGGACTCCATGGCCAGGGAAGGTCTTCTAGTTGCACAAAATAGAGATAACTAAATGCTAATGGTTTAAACTTTGTCCCCACCTATTCCACTGAGGCCAGATTGGTAGAAAATATTGTTTGGGGTAATTGGGAAATACTTAAGGCAGAAGCCAGATTAAGAGATTACTTTAGCACATTTCCTACATTTGTGTACAGAAGAGCTAGAATGTTGAACGATCCCCTCGTACACAGTGTACATACAACCCGGTGGTCAGAAAATAAATTTTGAGATGCCCCCTTCACCATCTGGCACAAGCAACTGTGGTAGGTGTGAGTATTGCCCTGTTGTGACTAATGTTCAAACATTTCTGAACCCTAAAACATATGAAGTGGTACACATAAAGGATGTTATAAATTGTGATACCACTTATTTAGTGTATATGGCAAGCTGCCAGTGACTGCGGGGCATTTTATGTCGGATGAACAAAAAGAAGATTAGAAGACAGGGTGGGGGAGCACATGCAGTCAACAGAGGCAGAAAGCAGTAGATCACCCCTAACAATACATGTTGGTAGTGTGGAGAATAAAGAGCTCCATAAACCTACCTTTGTGGGAACAGACAGGGTTACTACGGGTCCCAGAGGGGGAGACATAGAAAGAAAACTTGCTGTGAGGGAGACGTACTGGGTCTTTCATTTGGGGGCTTTGAACTTGCCAGGTTTAAATGATCAGATTGAACTGACTCAGTTGTTGTGAGATCTTTATGTGGTTCTTTTTTTCCCCACAGCTACTACGAGGAAATGCGGACCCCAGAGTGAATTAGACCATAAAAGATGTCGCTTTCTAAATAATATCTGTCAGAATATCTTTTTCTGAAGATTGATTTGCACAGTATAGTATAAATGTATTATATTGACTGGGATAATAACGGAGTGCCCTTTTTCTACTGTTTTTAATTTTTCACATTGGTTGTTTAGTGGTCACTCTTTGCACTTTATAAATATTTAACAATGCGTCTTTAAGCGCATGCTATATGAGAAGTGGGCAGTAGGGGGAGGCCACACAACCTTGACAAAGCGCCGGGAGTTGCAGGTGGGAAATGTTGGGCTTCTGTAGATCCTCCCGTGGGCTCATATTTTTGCACTTGTAACTGCACTTTGGATTTATATGAAATAAAACATTTTTAAGCACAAAAAAAAGTATTTTTTTGCTTTCTTGGGAGCCAAGTGCCAGATCTTTAGTACTGATACCTGTATACTTGTGTCACCTAAGAAGGACTGCAACATGGAACCTCCTGGTAAAGAGGGAGTAAGGGTACCACCCTATATGGGGTAAGCATATAAAAGAGATTTGATTGTTTGTTCTTAAGTAAAGCATCCTATCTAGGGTAGGGTAAAGGAATAAATGAGTAGGCTCATTGAAAAGGGGTAGGCCAGAAATATGTATTAGGAAGTGCTAAAAATGGAAACATAGAAATTCCCTATCGAGGATCAAGATACAGAGAGGTAGCAGAAACAGGAGTGATTCAGGCCCAAGTACTAGGAACGGCTAAAGAGGGAATAGTAGGAAATCTATCTAGGATCAGAGTACAAAAGGGTAACAGAAATAAGAGGGATTTAGGAGAACCTTAACTGGGGTAAGGACACAAACCACAAATGGGACTGTGGAAACAGGAATGCTGGAAATGGTAGAGTACAGCAGTTGTGAAGCGGGAGTGTTTAGAGAGACCATTTTTTTAGACTGAGGTGCTGTCCAATCTGCATGCATCTCTGGGGTTTGAGGGAGGAGGTCATCAGACACCAGGCCAAGTTGGCTAGGATGCAGAGGACCTCTTCCCCACTCAGGGACAACCTAGTGTCCCACCATTGCCTCAGAAGGTGCCAAGGAAGAGGAATGGCTGGACTGTGGTGGTCTCTGGGAGGGTGGGGTGGCGGGTCAGGAATACAGTCCTCAGCCAGTACCACTAACCAGCTCATATGCTGCGCCAGTGAGACAGGCTGCCAGAAGGAGACACCCATGGTAGTGGCCTAGGAAGATGTGGGGGGCCCTCCACAAGGCAGACCCACAAGGAGGTAGGCAGAGGACCACAGCAGAAGAGGAAGCAACTTCTGGCGGGGGACTCAACTGTTAGGGGGATAGTTTTGGAAACGGAACGGGAGGGGAAGAGGGAGGTGAGGTGCCTACCTGGATCCCCGACATGGAAGGATGGAGAACAGATCCTTAAGATCACTAGGGAAGCATGGCAGGAGGGGGAGCTAGATCATTGTCTGTCTGGAACAAATTACCTAGCAAGCAACCCTGCAGGGGTAGTGCAGGATAGGTTCAGGGAGCAGGGAGGGGCCTGAAACAGGTAGCTCACACAGCGGCATTCACTGGGGTGCTAACTGTGGACAGCTAGGGAAAGGATAGGGAACTCCGCACCAGGTCCTTCAACAGTTGATTGAAGGCATGGTGCAGGGAGGAAGGATTTGGCTACATCAGGGACTGGGGTATTGCCTGGGGGATAGAGGCCTGAATAAGGGTGATGGCCTGCATCTGTCCTGGAGAGGGACTGCAGTCCTGGGTGGAAGGTTTAGATGTTACTTTGATGGGCATTTAAACTAGCTAAGGGGGGGAGGCAGAAATACAGAGGGAGACATGGACTGCCCCCTCCCTCCCTCACTCAGGGACTGCACCCTCCCAAGAGAACAGCACATCAGTGAGGAAAAGCCCAGAGGAAAATAATTCCCAAGAGCTAGTAAGAAGAAAGAACCAGGGGAAAGGAAGGTTGGAAGGGTCAGCAGGGGAGAACTGAGGTTGTGGAAGGGGCTAGGGAGGGTAAACAGGGAGATAGCAGAAAAGAGGAGGGCAAGCCTGAGGAGTCAGAAAGGGCAAGAAAAGAAAGCAGGAGGGGAGGACAGACAAGGGGAAAGGAGGAAAGCAAGAAAAGGAAGGTCACATTTTCCAATGCAAAGAATCTAGGAAACACAATCTCTGATCTTGAAGCTATCATCACGGAGGCAGACCTAGATCAAGTGGCCATAACGGAGTCATGGGGCAACAACAATAGGTGCCGACTACGGGGGGGGGTCTGAGGGGCTGAAGTCCCCCCCCACAGAAGATTAGGTAGGGGCTCTCCCCCACCCCGGAATTTCCAGAGTTGCAGCGGGGGTTAAATTGAGGTATAACAGTCCGAAATGACGTTCCACCTTATTAGACAGTCACCAGCACTCTGCACTTTCATTTTAACTCCCCTGCTGCCAACCCAGCCAATGCGTCTGCACCATTATGAGTCAGAAGACAAGCGAGAACCAATCACAGGGTGGCATTGGGACTGGGAGTACATTGGCAGTCACTTGATGTGGTCACATGATGCTATTTTGAATTCAGCAGGATTGGCGGCTGAGCCACTGCACCATGGTTGGTTTCCTTGCTTCCTCCACTCACTCAGCTTTAGCAGACAAGTGTGGTTCCTTCTTGTGGGGTTGGATCCCTTGCTCACAGTCGCTCCCTCTTCGTCACTCTTGGGAGTCGGGAAAGCATGGACTTGGGACCCCGTCACCCCCCTCAAGTGCAAGTCCAAGATGCTTCCCAGGCACGGGCAAGGAGTACGAGCAGTATGGTGTAGAATGGGCCAGGACACGGGCAGTGGGGGCGGCAGAGATGAGGAGAGCAGCCAGTTTCGCTGCTTCAGAGGCCCGGGACCAGGAGGCAGTCAGAAAACCAAGGAGGAAATAATCGGTAGAGGAGAAAAGTTAAAAGACTCCGTAAAGGTAGGATGTGTGGGGAGCACTGGAGATGCAGTGAGGAATAACGAGTCAGTCCACAGACTTGTATTGGTTGGTGGTCAGTTACTTGATGAATGGGAACAACAAGCATTCATAAGGAAGGAATCAGGAGGCTGAAAAAAGTCAAGCTTTTAAGCTTGTATTCCAGCCGGTTAAGGCCTTGCCTTTTTTTTGTAACTTTCTTTTTATACCCCCATACCCCGGGCATCCTTCAGGAGTGCCCACTCAGATATACCACTACTCCCAGCCTGAACCCCCCCCATCTCCCTGGATCTTTCCTTCCTCATGACCCCAAGGCAGGCTGGACCCCCGGTATCACCACCAAGGCTGGTTCCACCATAACCCCCTGGCGGTCATAATCCTAAGTGTGAAGTGCCTACCTGGAGTCTCACAGGCCTGGCTAGGAGAGATCCGGATGCGTCTGGGCTGGCATTGGGATGTGTGGTGTTCCTCTGGGGCCACCGTCATCTCACCGGTGGTCTGGGAGGCTTTTTCCTTGTGGCTGATTTTCCCCCAAGAGCGCGTGCGTGCAATGGTGTCATCACGCAGGCAAGCCCCATAGATGTCCACCTGGCTTGTCCCCGCTTGATCCCCCACAGGTGAAACACCCAGTCTCCATCGGGGGTCACTGATGCAGCGGGGAAGCCCATGGATCCCACCCCAGGGACAAGAGAGCTGTCCCTCAGATGCTCTATCCATCTCCCTCCCTGCTGATCCCCCGGCGCCCGGGCTTGTTCCCGAACCCAGGTCGCTGGCATAGCACGAGGTGTGGCATCCAGCCGCCTCAACCCTCAAGGTCTTACCTTTTTGATTACTGTTTTCTGTTTACTTACTGTTTTGGAACTACTGTTTTGTGAATATGACTTGATTAAATAGTCACTTGGGAAAGAAAAGTGAAAAAGAAACAAATAGGTCTCGGCTAAAATCTGAATATAAGAAGCTCCACTTCCCCAAAGAAGGATGTACTTCACATTACTGACTGAGCTAACATATACAGCAGCCAGCTGAGTGCTAATGGTTAGTGACTGGGAAGGTAAGAAGAGAGAGAAATAAAGCAGACCGCAGAGAAAAGAATAGGGTAATGAGAGGAGGGCAGGAATGAGGAAAGGAGAGGGATGGTCATGGTCTTAAGGGAGCACATTGTAGATTACAACATAAAGTGCATGGAAGTAGGTAGAAGAGGCAAAATAGAAGTGATGTTTTTTTCCGACTATAAACTCGTGATGTAGAGCTTGTCTGTAGTCTGTCAGTCCATTAGATATGGGGGACAGTGGTGATGTGGGACTTGTCAGCAGACTCAGCACTCCAATCTGGGGAGCACTTGTGATGAGGGCCATGGAAGTCATATTTCTGGGGAAGTTGGAAAGGAACTATACTGTGAGATGTGTCGTGTACACCAGTGTGGGGCCACAAGCTATATGTGGCTTGTCTATTACAGTAGGGCATACTGTATGGGACACTACTAATGTGTGACTTGTCAATTGCTAATTGTGGTTATCAGTTACAGCTCCCAAACTGTTGATTAAAATCCTAAAGTTGCTATACTGATAAAATGCATCACAAAAGGTTTTGCCACCAGACTAAGTTAAAACATGCTTAGGTATTAAGAAAAACTTGATTTCATGAACAGGGCAGGAGGATGCATCTTCATGTTTGCATAGCAACCTCTGCCACCCCTACTGTATTCCAGAGGGCTTGTGACAGTACACATTACGTATAGAATAAAACATGGGGTGGTGTGTTTAAGATTTTACACCCCACCAAGGTGTTGTATGTTACATAAACCCTGAGAGCAAAGCTCAAGGGGTTTATTTTAAGTGTCTGACATGGGGGGGAAATCTCAAGTTAAACATGCCACTCCATGTTTTATTCTATACAATTGCTGGGGAGCCCTTTCTTACCACAGCAGTTAAATAAAATGAAACAGTCATCGCAGTCCAGTCGTCAGAATGAAGCGCAATCTGCTGCCTGTACCACCGTCAGCAAGCGGCTGCTGGAACCTTTTTTTATTTAAGTCTTACCAGTCCATGGTTCTCCACAATTGCTATTTTATTATGGACCGGTGAACTGAACTGCTGTTTTTTTGTTTTTTTTTTTTAAACCCCTGCCTTACCACCAAGTTGAGCAAGGGAGTCCAGTGAGGTGGCCAGCTTTCCGGTGCTGTGTAGGGGGAAAGCAGTGGCAGGCATATGCATGGAGTGAGAGAAACCCAGCATGTGTTTGCCGTTATAACCCGCAGGTTATAGCATCGAATTATAACTGGGTTTCCCTATGGGAGAAAAGGCTCCCGAGTTATTATATGTGTTTTATCAAAATGCCACCCACTTTCCACAGACCAGGTATAGGACAGGAAAAGATATCCCTGGCCTATGGGAAGTGGGTGACATTTTAATAAAACAGTAGACAATATTTTGGGCAAATTCATTTTACTGAGAAAAGATTTGGGTGGACTGCAGCAAAAGTCACCAGGTGAGGGACACCACCAACATCTGCAACACTTGCTGGGGAGTGGGTGAAGGTGGTGAATGACAACACCAGAGGATATGCCAGTACTGGGAAGGGGATTAGGGTGGGTGAGTGGCACCCCTAGTGTCTGCAACACTTACTGGGAAGTGGGTCAAGGTGGATGAGGGACACCATCAGAAGCTCCGCCAGTCGTTGGAGAGGGAGCAAGGTAGGTGTGTGACACCACCACTTGCTGGGCAGCAGGTCAAGGTGGTGAGTAACAACAACAAATAGGCAACTTTGGGTAATACACAAGCAATAAAATGATGTTTCTTATGCTGTGCTGTCTCGTCAGAACCCCCCCCCCCAATGCACCACAGAGCACCAAACCCCAGAGCTTGGGGCCTTGACAGCCCCCAAACCCCTGGCCATTTCTCTAGCCCCCAGGAAAAAATAAAAGTCGGCTCCTATGGCAACAACAACCACAGCTGGGATGTGATCATCACAGGATACACTATGTTCCGCAAAGGACAGGAAGAAAAGGCGGGTGAGTTGTGCAATATGTGCGGGCAGGAATTAAGGCCACAGAGATACGGGGTCACCAGACAGAGAAAGAGGGACTAGAGATACTATGGGTCAGTTCTGGACCTGGTACTTACAAACAGGGACAGCATAGCAGACATCGCAGCGGGCAGACCTCCGGGTACTTGTGATCAACAGGTTTGGCATGTGGATGAGGCAGGAGAGAAACCACTTAAGGACAGGGGTCCTAGACCTCAGGAGGGCAGATTTTTTTTTTGCCGTCAGTTATGCTTTGCAGACACCCAAGCTGCCCTCCAGATGACCCTCCCCCCAGTCCTGCTCTCCCACTTTCCGCCAGAACTTACCTTTGTGCAAGGTTTCAGTACTGGTGCACTCACCTCAAAAAGGACATTAACCTGCTACAGAAGGTACAGAGGAGGGCTACAAAGATGACAGGGGGTCAGCAGGGTAAGGCATATGCAGAGAGGTTAACACTGAACATATACTCCCTGGAGGACAGAGGAGAGAGAGAGAGGGGACATCATTGGGACCTTCAAGTACTTGAAAGGGATAAATAAGGTGGATAAGGAGGGTCTCTGTAAGCTGAGTGGTAACCATAACACAAGGGGGCACAGTCTTAAGCTGGAGGGGGGGGCTTTAGGAGGGAGATCAGGAAGCACTTCTTCACAGAGAGGGTGATGGACACTTGGAATGTGCTGTCACAAGAGGTGATCTCATTGAAGACATCGGGCAGCTTTAAGAGAGGCTGGGATAGGCACAGGGGGAAGTTAAGGATCATGGGCAGAGAGGCTGGGAGGAGTGGGGGAAGGGACAGTAGCTCAAGCTGTGGACCCTGTAATACGAGCGGACTAGACAGACCATGTGGTCTTCTTCTTCTGGCTTCTTTGTATGTTCATATATAAAGGCTGCATGCACTGGGTACTCGATGGAGTTCAGGATTACCGGGTGGCCAGGGTCAGTGCCAGCTCAAATAGCCATGCCACACTGATGTCTCTATGCATGCTTTGTACATGGAGTGTCAGCAGCTGCCTCTCCCTTCCCCAATGCTGACAACCCCAGCCTGCCTCACCACAAGGTAGTGCTAGGGGGCCAGGAATATGCTGGGCACTGATACCCTCCCTCTCTGAGAGAGGAGAGCAGTCTTCCAGATACTCAATCCTGTCCCTCCCTGCCCCATTTCTGGTGACCTGAGTCCACATCCAAACCAGGTTACCGACATGGTGTGAAGTGTGACATCCAGCACCTCAACCCTCACTGCCACCAGGCCGGCCTAGAAGGATATATTTTTGTACCTTCTTTGTCTCTCCGGTCACCGGTGGTGGGGTATCTCTCAGGCAGGGCCTGCTCAGACCCTTCTTTACCACCCCACTTGAAGCCCTTCCCCCAACCAAGGACTTAGGTGCTGGGTCCCCCCTCATGGAACCTGTACGGGGAGGCGGGACCACAGAGAGTCAAATCAAGGGTCGAAGCCGGCACTGGAGCATGTAAAAGCAGCCCTGGAGTGTCCACCATCACCTTTCCACCAACCAGGATTTTTCCTCCATGTTTGGGTGTGCAGTGATGTCTGCGCAAGGGATGTGCCCCTGTGGTGGAGCTAGAGGTGGGCTGGGGGGCAGTCGCCCCTCCTGGCTGCCCCAGTGTGAGTAGTGGTGCCCCGCCACCATCTTTATTCGCTGTTTAGTGCCCATTGTGGAGCGCATGATTGACTGAATGGCCCCCCCGGCTCCTAAACGCTCCTAAACCTGGCTCCGCCACTGACGTGCCCTCACTGAGGTCCACTGACGTCTCCCCCGAAACAGCTCACTCTTTGAAGTACCAACCACTCCACCAGGTGTCACCACAGAGTGAGGCATCCCCACAGACCCACCCCAGGAGAAGAGAGCAGTCCTCCGGACACTCAGTCCTCTCCTCCCCAACCAAACCCCCAGCAACCAGAGTCTGTCCCCGAACCCCGGTCATTGGTGTGGCACAAGCTGTGGTGTCTCAACCCTCAGCAACACCAGGCCAGCTTAGGAGGGCATATTTGAGGGAAATGGGCAACTGTCTTAGAGATTACCTTGGAGGGGGGGTATGGCTGGAAGGAGACATATAGAAAGCAATCAGCTCCAGGGTTTAAACAATGAACAGTGGTGCAGGGCAGGTGCCACAGGAGGGCGGCTAGCCTAAAATAAACACTAATTCAGAGCCCAGGCACACACAGCAACACAGACTTCAAGTTAATCACAGCAGAACAGTTTATTGACTCATATTAGAGCCAAGAACCCCAGCGCTTCAGCGGTAAGCCTTTGTCAGGGGGTGTGGCTTAGAGACAATACATCAGTTATTTATAATGTTCATTTAGATGACATCACAGTTGTAACAACCAATCATCTTGTTCAAAAACTCCAAAAAATACAATCAATAAGCACATTACGAGGAACGGTCCTCATTCTACTTCACAAGAGCACCCTGTTCCACATTGTGAGGACTTGTCCCACAGTCAGTGTTAACATTTTAAAGCAAAAATCTATAGCAAATGATGCAGAAGTACATTATTCAATTAATAACAGACTTTCTGAACATAAATGCAAACATTTTAACAGTGTTCTGAGCTTCTTGGGTAAAGATTTGATTAGGTGTTCCACATTTTGCTCACTCGTTCCACATTTTGAGAGGCAGTGTTCCACATTTGGGGGACAAAAGGTCCCTGAGGAGGGTCTGAGCAGGCCCTGCCCGAGAGATGCCCCGCCACAGAGGGTGACTGTGAAAAGGCAGAGATACTAAACAAATATTTTTGCTCAGTATTTACAAATGAAGAGGGGGAGGTACCTAAAACAAACAGTAGAAACACTCTGGAAACACTCTGGATACAGAAGCTGATACCAGCCCATTTACAGAAGAAAGGGTTCTGAAAGAACTCTTAAAACTGAAGGTGGACAAAGCAATGGGGCCTGATGGGATTCATCCCAGAACTCTAAAAGAACTAAAGGTAGAACTAGTGACACCACTGACTACCCTCTTTAACAAATCATGGGAGGATGGGGTGGTACCCGAGGACTGGAGGAGGGCAGATGTGATTCCCCTTCACAAAAGTGGGAGCAAGGCAGAAGCAGTAAACTACAGACCTGTTAGTTTAACCTCAGTGGTAGGGAAAATGATGGAATCACTTCTGAAGGAAAGAATTGTCGAGTATCTAGAGGCCAGTGGGACACAGGACCCAAGGCAGCATGGATTCACAGTGGGAAGGTCATGCCAGATGAATCTGATAGATTTCCTTGACTGGGTGACCAAAATAGTAGATCAGGGAGGTGCTGTGGACATGACCTACCTAGACTTTAGCAAGGCATTTGACACAGTCCCACAGAAAAGATTATTATACAAGTTAGCCAGCCTGGAAGTGGGTCCCAAGATGACAGCCTGGGTAAAGAATTGGCTGGAGAATAGGACACAGAGAGTAATAGCAAATGGAGTCCACTCTGAAGAAAGGGGTTACTAGTTGGGCACCGCTAGGTTTCAGTATTAGACCGGTCCTCTTCAATGTCTTTATATGCTTACATTGCAGAGGGACTGAAGGAAAGTATGTCTCTTTGCAGATGACACAAAGATCTGCAACAGAGCTGATGCACAAGGTGGGGTGGAAAGGATGAAAAGGGACTTGGAAAGGTTAGAGGAATGGTCAAATGTATGGCAGCTTAGATTCAATGCTAAGAATTGCAAGGTAATGCACCTGGGAAAAAACCAGGAAAGAGTACATAATGGGGGGTGAGATACTAACAACAACAAAAATGGCAAGGGACCTGGGGGTAGTCATATCAGATGACCTAAAGGTGGGCAAGCAATGTGAGAGGGCAGCAAAGAGGGCTGGTGGGATACTGGGATGCATAGGGAGAGGCATCACCAGTAGAAAACAGGAAGTTATTATCCCTCTGTACAGACAGCTGGTGAGACCCCATCTGGAGTACTGCATGCAGTTCTGGAGACCCAGTCTCCGCAAAGACATAGACAGGATGGAAGCTGTTCAGAGGAGGGCAATTAAAATGGTACAGAGTCTGCACCAGAAGACATATGAAGAGAGACTTAAGAAGCTTAATATGTATAGCCTTGAGGAAAGGAGAGGGTGGACATGATAGAAACTTTCAAGTACCTCAAGGGAATCAACAAAGTCCAAGAGGGTAGCATCTTTCAAAAAAAGAGGTGTGCAAGAACAAGGGGCACAATTTGAACATGGGGGGTTGGCTCAGAGGTAATTTAAGGAAGTATTTTTTCACAGAGAGGGTTGTGGATGCATGGAACGGTCTTCTGGAGGAGGTTGTGGAGTCAAAAACAGTGGTGGAATTCAAGCATGCATGGGACAGTCATAAGGCAATTCTAGGGGTTGGGGGTAGGAAGAAGTAGGCTGCTGGTTAACTAGGATCTGCAGCTTATCCATTAGGTAGGGAAATGGGCGGACTGGGTGGGCCAAGCGGTCCTTATCTGCTGTCAAATTCTATGTTTCTATGTAAAGGTATGACAATATGGATGAAAATGAAAAAAACTATGCATAAATTCTGTATTATGTAAGTACTAAACTCTTGCAGTAAAGTTCCAGTATGCTAACATATTTGAATTAATTCAACTTTCTAATTTAGATGCATATGGGAATTTTAAACTAAAACATGTTAAGAGAAATGCAGGCAGAAAGATTGCCCAAGGGCCACATTCACACACCCACATATTTGAGGAATGAAGTTTGACAATATGACCTGCATAACGTGCGATATAGTGTTTGTAGTGTATGTGTTATGGTGCCCCTGCAATCAAGTGTACCTCAGACACACAGCCAGAAGTCTTAAAACCTGCATACATGAGCATGTTAGATCAGTCAGCAACGAGCAGGAGGTCACACCGGTTGGGCTAAATTTTAAACAGCAACACAGCTCAAATCCTTCCGGTCTCAGGTACATGGGAACAGACTCTGTCCCTACACTTAAATATGGGGGAAGGGGACAAAGTCAATTTGCTACTACAGAAATAAAGCCAATGGATTTGCAGGCTTAAGAGTATAAAAAATGTAGGATTCAATGACCAGTGGGATCTTAAGCCCTTTCTAAAAAAATAAATTGGTATAGGAACTCTAAATAAAGCAGGGTTATAATTTATAACTGTAAAAATGTTGAGATATAAATATATGTGAATAAAAGCTGCTGATTCTATGATTAATATGTATTTATTTATTTACAGTATTTGTTTTTGGATTACAGTACCTTTGATTGTGAGGCTCTTTTACAGAGGTTCCACGTCAAAAGAGAAATACAATAAAATATCACATTATACAATATAATACAACAATTAGCACCAGAGTGTTACAATAACAAGAGTACAATGTTCTGACAGGCACTGAAGAGTAAACAATAAAATACGTTTTCCAATAAGTATAAAACAGGTGAACATAGAGCAGCCAACAATGGCCTTGTTGTTCGAGAGCGAGGGGGAGAAAAGGAATGGGGAGGGGATGTCGGGGGGTCAGGAAAAAAAGGACAGGAGGTGGGAGGGGAGCCATGGGAGAGGACTAGTTTAGGGAGGCATGGACAGTGGAGGGGGAGAGAAACGAGAGCGGGGGGGTGGGAATGGTGGATGGGATACAGGTCTATAGTAACAAGTGGTAGGGAGCTAGGCAGTGGAGCTGCAGTAGTATAGAGGGAGGGGTAGGAAGCACAGAGAAATAGAGGGCAGCCTTAGGCAATAGAGGCAACAGGAGATTTCCCCATTTAGTAGGAACATTCCCTAAAAATAAGTGATTTTACTTATTTTTTCTTCTTTGTTCTCTTCTTTTACAGGAGACATTGTGGTGTGTCTGCCTCTGTACTTTCTGTGTTGTCTGTGGATCCCCAGCCATCTGGATATATGAGACTGAACCTTTGGCAAGGTGATCACATAGCAACCTTTCTGTCTGCATTTCTCTTGACATCTTTTAGTTTGAAACTCTCATATTCTTCTAAACTAGAAAGTTGAATGAATTCAAATATGTTAGCATACTGGAACTTTACTGTGAGAGTTTAGTACTTATGTAATACAGAATTTACGTGCAGCCTTTTTCATTTTCATCCTTATTTTTTGAAGTTTTTTTGTAAAACACAAGATGATTGGTTATTACAACTGTGATGTCATCAAAATGAGCATTATAACTGATGTACTATCTCTAAGCCACACCCATGGACAAAGGCTTACCGCTGAAGTGCTGGGGTTTTTGGCTCTGGTGTGAGTCAATAAACTGTATTTGCTGTGATTAACTTGCAGCCTGTGTTGCTGTGTGTGCCTAGGCTCTGAATCTGAGGGGTGTATAGACCCTATATTAAAGGATTAAGGAGGACATAGATTAGGCACTGGCATGCTGCTTAAAGGAAGTTACTACGGGAAGGAAGAGGATGCTGTGGTTCTCCAAGGAGGTGGAAAAGGCAGTGAAGGACAAAATGCAACTTCAGGAATATAGGGTGACACAGAAGGAAGAGAACTGGGAGGTGTTGACTGGAAACGCAAAGGGAGGCAGAAAAGAGGGTGAGAGCAAAAAAGGCACAAGCTAAAAAGAAAATAGACAGGAAGGTGAAGAAGGGGGACAAGACCTTTTTTAGTTACATGAGCAAGAAGAGAAAGACAAGGGGAGGGATAGTGAGAATCACAAGAGCAGGGGGAGGAGGTACTGGGCAGAGGCAGATCAGGAAAAGGCTGAAGTTTTAAATGATTACATCTACTCAGTCTTCACAGTAGGGTATCCAGTGAACACAGTGACCATGATTGAATGCTTTCAAAAAGGGTGACTCACGGACGGTGCCTGTGTTCAGGGCTACCTGACAGGGTAGCGACTGGATACCTGAGTGGGCAAGGTAGGACAACAGGAAGTGTACGTGCACACATGCGCAGGGGGGAGGAAGGGAAGGGGAGGTATGTGAGAGGGGGTGTGGTGGACAGCTGCCGAGTTGGTTCGCTAACATGGTGGAGAGGATGGCCAGTCGGGGTGTGCAGGTTGTAGGGTTCGAGTGTGGCGCGGTGCAGTGCAATTTTTTTTTTTGCGGCAGGTGGCTTGTTTTTTATTTTGGGTTTTCACACAGCCCAACATACCCCTCCGAGTTGATAATTCTTAAGTGAGGGTGTGTGGAGGTACAGCCCCTGCATAAACGTAGAATCCACTGGCCTGCTGGTGCAGCGTTGGATTTTCGCCAGATGCCGGGCGATCCCGGTTCGGAATGGACCCGGTCATGGTGGTTGGCCAGCGGAGAAGGATCGGCATCTTAGACTGCTCTCCTTCCAGGGGAGGGTGGTGTGTGTGCTCGGTGTCTAGTGACTCCCAGTGGAGGCTGGGTTGTCACAAGCACACCAATGCCTGGATGTCTCAGGGGTGGGGTGGACACCAGATGTCATTGCACGTCCCCACCCCTGCTTACAGGGGGGAAAACCTGAGCCTGGCACTTCTTCATGATGCCCTGCCCTCCGAGCCTCTCATCACCTCCGATGCCAGCTCCCCCTGATCAGATACCAAAATTGCAGCATTAAGGGCCAGCACCGCAACCCTGCTCTCTGGGGGGCAAGCCGGGGTGACTGGGAGAAGAGCACAGGCTATGATCGGAGGCAGAGGTCCCGGGGGTCCATGATCAGGGCAGATATTTCTGACGGCCAGGTACTGCAAAAAGTATAATAAATAAACATAGAATCCATCACCACCTTTTAGTTCGCCACGAGTGTACATCACTGTAATTCATCTTTGGCAATGTACACTCATCCAAACGGTGATCTCTATTCCACAATCACTGTTATCACATAGAAACTCACAGTAGAGGGGAGAGGGACCAACATGTAGTAGAAAGTTCTAGGGGATTGGAGAAGTGGACATTAGTTCCTTTCCAGAATAGAAAGCCTGAAAGGGGATGGAAGGCTTTAAAGTGAAAAAGGCAATGGGTCCTTCACCCAAGGATCCCAAAGGAGCTGAGCTATGTGCTAACTGCCCTTTTGACAATACTATTCAGCACCTGTTTAGAGACAGCAGGGGTGCCAGAGGATTGTAGGAGGGCTGATGTGGTCCCTCTGTAGAAGAATGATAACAAGGAGGAGGCTAGCAACTACAGGCCAATCAATCTCATATCAGTGGTGGGGAAATTGATGGAGACCCTACTGATGGAAAGGATGATGGAGTACCTGGAGACAAAGGGCTGCAGGACCACCATCAGCATGGCTTCCGGGGCATTGTTTAGCCTGTCAGCATCAGATTTCAACCCTGAAATTCCTGGGAATTGAGAACATCAAAAGACCAGCTGGTGGAAACAATTGGGAGACTTTAATGCTCAGAAGAGAGGCGTGGTGGATCTACACCTTGGAAACATACAAAAGCAGATATGGACATAATGAAAGCTTAAATTGGTCACACATTATATAAGAACAGTTTCTGGTTTGGTCCCCCAGTTCATGTTTATGCTTGTGTAATCCTTCCCATGCTTTTCCCTTCCCTCCTCCCTCCTCTGCCCCCCCCCCTTCTTTCCCCTTCACGTTTTGCACATTACATAATACTAATATAACAACTCTTAACATATAAGGCTTCATTTAGATGTAAACAGTTATATACATTCATTTTTATTGTATCTCAGGTATTATGTAGACATTCAGGACAATCAGGTTGCTCACAGTTTGAATTTATAATATACTGCTCCAATCCCTATGAAGTAGGGTAGGAGGTCAAAACCCTGACCCTTAGTATATTTTTAGCTTTACAGATATAGATTACAATTTCCATCTAGGAACACGAAATTAGAACCCCACACACAGTTTTTATTACAAATTCCACAGCACTAATATGCTCCAGACCCTTAGCATAATTTTTATACAGCACAGTTACATAACAATTTGCTCATACCCCCCCCATTCTCATCACTCTTATACAATAATTCATCGTACTTTGGTTTTCTTTGTTAGACACGTAGTGAATTTTGCTCATGTATTGACCACCCTTTGCTTAAAGTTGCTTAAAACTGGAATTAAGCTGTTTGACTGGAGGGACCACTCCAGCCCATCCAGGTATGAAGTGGTTTCTTTCAGAGAAAGACTAAACCGCAGGAGACTGTCACTGCTGTGATGTCATCACACTGCAACAAGCAGAGTGAAAACCGCGGCTCAGCCTCCTCCAAAGCTGCATGGTAAAGTAGCAACAGTGTTGGAAACGCTGCTGGTGTCCTGAGTAATGGCGGCGGTTTGTTTAAAATATAAGTTCACTGCGTGAGCCAAGTTAGTGAAAATGATCCCGTTTTAAAATGCACTATTGGGCAATCTTGACGAACAGCTGTTTAATCAACAGAAAACGACTCCCGGTGACGTCATGCCTCTAGCTGCAGCATAGGCGCGTAGCTCCGTCTTTCCTGGGACAAAAAGACTGAATTTCCCAGCTTTGAAAACACAAATAACGGGTCATAGCACCTCAAACTATTGAAAGATGCCTAAATCAATCAATCAATCAATCAAAATCTTTATTTATTCAGGCGAACATCATTGAGCAGAGCTCATTTACAAGATGGACCTGAGTGGTCATACAAATGAGGATACAAGTATTATTACATAGACAAGAATAGAATAAATAGCAATACAATGGCATGAAATGATTATATACAACAATTTACATATATACAAGTAACAATAGAACCATTTAGCCTGTAGGAAAAAAAGAGGACAAAGGGTATAGCAGTCCTAAAATATAAGTTATATGGTCTAAACTAGTTTTTAAGTGAATATAATAGGTGATTCGGAAGAAAGAAATTGAGTTAATATAATGGATAGAAAAAGGAGGTTTAGTTGGGTCAGATTGGTGGGGATTATGCTTTATAAAAGCAATTGCAGAGCTCTGGAAAAGAGGCGGAGAACAATCTTTTGAAGGATGCCAGAGGTAGTAGGCTATCTAGCTTCATGGATTTTTGAGAGAGTTCCATGCAGCTGCTAAGGAATAGCTGAAAGCAGCCCTCCCATACCGGTGCAGGCATTGGGGACCTTTAATGTGATGAGTTTACTGATCCTTAAGGTGTATGGCCTGGTTGTAATTTGGGTAAGCAATCAGTGATATGGGTCGGTAGTTTGCCTGTTAACGCTTTGAGTATCCAGATAACAGCATTCCTATTTCTTCTGTGTTGCAATGATGTCCAGTTGACTGCCATATAAAGGGAGCAATGATGGGTGTTGGAGGGAAGGTCAGTAATAAATCTTATGGACCTGTGATACAGGGTGTCCAGCTTATGTAAGAGATGACTTGAACAATGGCAGTAGAGAAAATCAGCATAATCAATGAGGGATAGGAATGAGGCCTGAATTAACCTTTTTTTGGAATCACTGTTTAGGTAATGTTTTATTCTAAAAAATAGTCCGAGCCTCTGTCTTAGCTTTTTAAGTAACTCTTCAATATGGACAGAATAGTCAAGCCTGTTATCTATCCAGACTCCAAGGTATTTGAAGTTATCAACAAATTCAAGTTTCTCCAAGTAAGGTGGATATATGTAGGGTGTTGGATGCTGGGTAGTGGTAGTACAGCTCTTTGTGGTAAAGAACATAGCTTTTTGTTTTTGCATTTAGAAGTAGTTTTTGTCAAGTAGATTGTGCTGCAGAATGGAGAATTCGGATTGTAAGTTCACAGGCTTTGGAAGGTGAGGATTGCTGACATACAATACAGTATCATCAGCAAACAGATGAATGTTAGATTGAGTGAGGTTGGCATCAATATTGTTTATATAAATAGCAAAGAGGATAGGGCCAAGAATAGAGCCTTGTGGTACACCCTTAGCAGAGGTTTTGAGGTGGATAGGTAATTTCATTTCTAACCAGTTGCGACCTATCTGAAAGGTAATCCTTAAACCAGTTGAGTGATAGGAATCCAGGCCTAATGAGTTAAGGGAGGTGTAATAAGTCATGATCCACTGTGTCAAAGGCTTTACTCAAATCCAGAAACACAGCACAGGTAAAATTTTTTGTCCAAATTAGTCTGCCAATCGTTGGTTACCTTGGCTAAGGCAGTAATGGTGCTATGCTTGATCTAAATCCAGATTGTGCAGAATTTAGAAGGTTATTGTTATCCAGATAGTCCCTTAACTGAGAGTTTACTAGTTTTCGAGCATCTTAGATAGTACTGGTAGGATGGAGATAGGTCTGTAATTGTTGAGATCCCTAGTATCACCAGATTTGAGTAATGGAACTACTTGAGCTGTTTTCCAAGTAGATGGAATGGATCCAGTAGTTAGGAAAGATTGAAGAGATGAGTAAGGGGGCAGATAAGACATGTGAAGCAATTTTCAGGAAATAGGGATCCAGGAGTCTGCACCTGCACTTTAGTTGTGTCTAAATTAGAGAGGAGATCTTCCACTTCTTTCACGGATATTGGGATGAAGGAAAAGTTGAAGTGGCCATTTGTCCCACAGTAGTTTGCAGGTTCAAGGAAGATCTCAGGATATTTGCAGGTGATGAGTCAAATGCTAGGCCAGCAGTGGTGAAGTGAACATTGAAGGTATTTAAGATTTCTTGTTTACCTGTAATTTCTGTGTCATTTAGTAGCAATTTGGTGGTTAAGGCAGGAGTAGAATTCTGGCCCAGAAGTCCTTTTTATTGTACCCCTAGAGTCTGGATGGGTTATTGTAGGAGGCATCCAATTCAGCTGTATAGTAGGCAGTTTTGGCAGTTCTTATTTTTTGTACATGAATTCCTTGCTTTTCTGAAATTTAGCCAATCACTGGTGTCCTTTGTTTTCTTGCCTTTTCCACAGCTTGTCTCTGGTTCTCAAGGCTGCTTTAAGCTCAGAGGTGAACCAAGGGCAGGATTTTACCTTAGTTCTGATACTGGTGATAGGTGCATGAATATTGAGAACATTGGTGATAATATCCTTTAAAGTCTGGAGTGCTGTTTCAACAGAGGTTGTAAGATAGAAATCTTGCCAATATATTGTAGTACTCAGGTCATGGAGGTAACCTGAGATATTGAAATTCTTTTGACCTTTGAGGATAAATTCTGCAGGATTTGGTGGTTTGAGTGTGGATCTATGCCAGCTATGGGGTAATGGTCACTCACATCACTTGGCAGTACTCCTGCATGTAGTATAAGTGAGGCTTGTTTACCAACATAATATCCAGGAGTGAGCTGTTGCTGGAATTTCTTGGTTAATCCTAGTTGGGTCTTTAATCAGCTGTGTGAATCCATAGGTGTCACAAAAGGTTATCAAGGTGCAGATACATTAGACAACCAGTTTAAATTCAAATCACCAAGGATAGCCGGTATCTTCAGGGCCTTGGTTGAGAATTGACCTAGGTGAGAAAGCAGTTTAAGGCCTGCAGAGGGGCCTATAGCATCCAATCAGTTTAAATGGAGACGAATTAGGAAGGCAAATTTTGATTGATAAACATTCAAATTCATTTGGCTCAGATGTGTTGATGAGGCAGGTTGCAGAGATGGTGTCCTTAATGTTATGGCCACCCACCACCCTGGAAGGGCGATCTGCTCTGAAGAGCTGGTAGGTGGGAAGGTTTACAACACTGTCTTTTGTTGTAGGCCTGAGCCAAGATTCAGAGATGACCAGGAAGTCTGGAAGAGTATGTGCCACCCAAGCCTGTATTAAGATGAACTTTTAGGAGGCTGCAAGCATTGAAGGTATGAAGCTTAGTCCTTTATGGTAGTCAGCTCAGAAGGGAAGATAAATTGACAATGGGGCCAGGATTAATCTCAATGGTGCCAATGCATAAAAGGAGGTAGAAGATTAATTTGACTAGGGCTCCAAGGGATAGGGATGAGAGTGATCAGAGCATTTCCTCTTAATCCTAGATGCACACTGTGTAGTGGGAGATGGTGCTGTTATATAGGTGTGTCTTTTATCATAACATAGGAGTCTGATGGACAGGCATAGAGGGTTTTATAGATCCAGGATACATGTAAAGGCTAGGGAGAGCTGGATTGTTAGAGAGGCTTTATGGGATACCCAGGGTTGCAGTGTAATAGTGGTTCAAAGTGAATAAGGAATAGATGGTTGTACATTGTGGATGGCAGTGGAGAGCAGAACATACTCATTAACTTATTCGTCATGACAGGGGGTATAATATGATTATCATAATGGAATGGGGGAGATGAGAGGTTAAGGAGCAAAAGGAAACAAGTTAGCATTGTGCGGGGTAGGTATGGGTTAACAGAAGAATTAGATATGGGCGTGGATGAGAGAAATGGCGGAAAGAGTGTATAAATACAATTAACCAAGAGGGGGAGGGGGCGGGCAAAAATTTTCGTGCTTTGCCGTACCTTTCACACTGCTTCTCCCGCCTCCTGGAACTCTTGGTCGCTGGAGGTCACCGCTGCCCGCTGGCGGCTCGGAGCCCCTTCTGCGGCTGGAGCTGGAGGCAATGCGGCTGCAAGTCAGGGGACAGAGGAGAAGGCAGTGAGAAGGCAATTTTATTGCAGGCAATCTGCAATTAGGTGCAAGAAACAAGAATCTGCACAAAAAAGACTGGAGAGGGTTTGGGGTTAGCGCCTAAGCCGCCTAGCCCACACAGATCCCCAGAAAAGGCTGGAATCACTAGCAAACATCACATCAAAACATGTTTAAAAATACCCACAATTTTAAGTAAAACAGCTCTTTTAAGGAAATTAACTGCAAGTTAATCAGAAAAATCCCATCCAGAAAAGTGTTGCAGAGTCAGCTAAAGTCAATGGAAAGGCGCGCAATGGAAGCAAGGCAGAGAACAGCGGTCGCTTCCGATTGGTTGCGGCTTTGTTCGCATCTTTCACACTGCTTCTCCCGGCCTCCTGGAACTCTTGGTGCGCTGGAGGTCACCGCCGGCCCGCTGGCGGCTCGGAGCCCCTTCTGCGGCTGGAGCTGGAGGGCAATGCCGGCTGCAAGTCAGGGGACAGAGGAGAAGGCAGTGAGAAGGCAATTTTATTGCAGGCAATCTGCAATTAGGTGCAAGAAACAGAATCTGCACAACAAAAGACTGGGAGGTTTGGGGGTTAGGCGCCTAAGCGTCGGCCCACACAGATCCCCAGAAAAGGCTGAATCACTAGCAAACATCACATCAAAACATGTTTAAAATACCCACAATTTTAAGTAAAAACAGCTCTTTATGAAATTAACACAAGTTACAGCTAATCAGAAAAATCCCATCCAGAAAAGTGTTGCAGAGTCCAGCTAAAGTCAATGGGAAAGGCGCGCAATAGGAAGCAAGGCAGAGACAGCGGTCGCTTCCCGATTGGTTGCGGCTTTGCCAGTACCTTTCACACTGCTTCTCCCGGCCTCCTGGAACTCTTGGTCGGCTGGAGGTCACCGCCGGCCCGCTGGCGGCTCGGAGCCCCTTCTGCGGCTGGAGCTGGAGGGCAATGCCGGCTTTCACACTGCTTCTCCCGGCCTCCTGGAACTCTTGGTCGGCTGGAGGTCACCGCCGGCCCGCTGGCGGCTCGGAGCCCCTTCTGCGGCTGGAGCTGGAGGGCAATGCCGGCTTTCACACTGCTTCTCCCGGCCTCCTGGAACTCTTGGTCGGCTGGAGGTCACCGCCGGCCCGCTGGCGGCTCGGAGCCCCTTCTGCGGCTGGAGCTGGAGGGCAATGTTTGAAAGGAAAACCTAAAAGGAAACCGGATGGCCAAGATCAACCGTCAGACCTCTTTGATCCGGACGGATTGCACTCCGATAGCGACAGCTCCCAAAGGTCAGGCCACGGGGACGCTCACAGACCTGAAACCTCCAGATATAATAACAATATAGCAAGACAGATGGACATAGTGCTTAAAGAATTAAGAGACTTCCGTAAGGAAACCCAAACAACATTTGCAGCACTACGCATGGATGTTAATAAAATCGAGAAAAGGCTGGAGGGCCTGGAAGAACAGACTACAACTGCAGACCTGCGAATAGACCAGACCAAGAGGGCAATTATACAGCTGCATCAGGAGGTGAAAAGTTTAAGAGAGCGAGCAGATGATGCAGAAGCGCGGTGTAGGAGAAACAACCTCAGAATTAGTGGGTTCCCTGAGGGAGCAGAAGGGAAAGACCCTTTACAATTTCTGCAGCAGTATTTTAAATCGCAGCTGACCATACCAGAAACATGCACCCTGGAGATGGATCGCATCCATCGGACTCTAGGGCCTCAAACAGCCAACCGCCCTCGTGCAATCTTAGTGCGCTTTTTGAGATATCAGGATAGGGAAATGATACTACACAAGTCCTGGCAGAAGGGTAATCTAAAATACCAAGATCACAGAATCTACGTGGATAATGACTACCCAGCAACGATAGCGCAAAACCGTAGAGCTTATGGCCCAATTCTGAGGAAGCTGAAAGAACTGGGGGTAAAGTTTCGGACACCATACCCTGCAAAGCTGGTCGTACATCTGTCCGACGGCCCCAAGAGCTTTGATTCAGCGGGAGAAGCAGCTAGGGAGCTATCAAAACTGGGGATCACCATACCCACACTCCAAAATGCCCCGAATGCAACGCTGGCAGCAAAACTGGCTCAAAAAGTGTGGAGCCGAAGCACACCCCGGGACCAACGACGCAAGGAGGGAGAGGCAGCATTACAGCAGATCGCGGCGAGCCTAAGAGGACAAGCGGCCATCAAGCCTAAAAATGCAGAAGCCGGACTGAACTCTACCTGAAGAGGACTAGCTGTATTACCCTCTTAGCCCGAAAGGTAGGTGGGCCTAGTTCCCCCATCCCCGCCCGTCAGATGGTACCCGACTGGTTTTGCCCGCTCCACTGCCCCCTTCCTTGAGTAACTCCACGTGTGGTGGCCTAATCTTATGGCCACATAGTGAGGCCTCCTTTAACAGTTTGAACCGAGGCCATGTGGAAACACACATGTGGTCACCCAAACGAACAATGGAGAGGGGGTAAGTGGGGGTTGGGGGCCAGCGGGGGTGACACTGGAGGGGGGACAGGCCCACCATTCGATAACCTTGAGGGTCAGATTTAAAGCAGTATTTTGGACATCTGGACGCTATTTTTTTTTTTTTTTTTGGATTACAGTTTAAATACTGGTGCAGACTTTGAGTATCTGGTCATCTTGGGGTGTGCTTGGGGTGCTTTGGAGTAGGGGGAACAGGCCTCTTGCTTGAATGGGATGGTATCCTCTCACCCTATTGTTTTAGCATGAATGCCTAGCTGTTTATGTATAAGAGGAACCACCCGAATACCAGATATAATGAGGATTTTGAACAGGACTCGGGTTGGGTCCCCCCCCGACCCAAGAGGATGCTGAACCCGGGTAGTATTACGGATTCGCTGCACTTATTTGGGAAACTCCGTTAATAACCCTAGGCAGAATTTATTTAGTCCCGGGGAGGACATGGCATGACTATCTTCCCCCCCTTCCCTCACTCCCTTTCCCCAGACGTTATACGTCTGGTCCTAAGATAAATAGGACCAAGCCATATACGTGGCGCATCGGGAATCTGGGTGTGAATAGCACTCAGATCCCATGGAAGTGGTAAATAGTTCGACAGGGCAAGCCCAGTTGGCATGCCACTGTCTTCAGTTATTATTTCAAGTTGTTCTAAACAAGCACTGTTGGAGCTTGAAGTTCAGGGGCGGTTTCCCCCCCTTATCCCCATATAGGCAGTTACCAACCTTAAATACAGACATAGGCTATTTGGAGATTACAGGAGTTGATAGGAGAAACCAATCACAACTCCTTCACGCTGAGGAGACCTAAATGGCTGGAACACCGCTACAGATAATGTCATTAAATGTTAATGGCCTTGGGAATCCAGTCAAGCGATCGAAAATGTTGACACTGTTTAAAAGAAGCAGAGCAGGAATTATGTACATGCAAGAGATGCATATGAATGCAAATGAGCATAAAAAGTTGATGAGCAGAGGGGTGGCCCAGGTTTTCTCATTTTCTTACGCAGGGGGTAGGAAGAGAGGGGTCGCCATACTGGTCACAAGCCAAACTCCCTTCAGAGCCACAATGGAATGGGCAGATACAGAAGGTAGACTTGTGATTGTCCAAGGTCTGCTGCAGGACAATGAGGTCACCCTTGCAAATGCCTACTTCCCTCCGGGGTCAACAACGCAGAATATTAGATATCTGCTAAGTAAGGTATTAGAATTGACCAAAGGGACCTTGATATTAGCTGGAGATTTTAACATCACCATGAGTCCCTATCTAGATTCCATGAAAGTAGCCGGGGGAAAACAGCCAGCCCCACATAAGTATTTTAAGCGATTTATACAAGAAGCTGGATGGCTTGATGTGTGGCACACCCTCCACCCCAGAGAAAGGAAATACTCATTCTACTCGGCAGTCCATGGTACATACACCAGGATAGATCATTGTTACACCCAGAAGGAGAATTTAGGACTGTTTCAAGATGTATCCATGGGGGAAATTGCTCACTCAGACCATGCCCCGGTGACTATAGTCTGGGACGTGGGTCTTGAGAGACGGAAAACCCTGTGGAGACTTAACCCAGTCCATCTTAAAAGTGAGGCATTCAGGGAATTCCTACAAGATAAGATACAAGAGATCCTAGAGAATAACCCAGTGGGGGAGACATCCCCAATGATTAGATGGGACACACTAAAGGCAGTACTTAGGGGCCACCTTATACAGTACACCACTCGCCTGGCTAAACAACGTAGAGCCAAACAATTACATTTGGAGCAGACCCTAGCTTTTTTGCAGATGGCCCACCAGCAAGGGGACTCATCTGTAATAGCACAACTAAAGCAGACAAAACAAGACCTAAATGACCTGTGCCTGCAGCAAACAGAAATAGCCTTGGCATTCTTGAGACAACGATATGGAGAGATAGGTCCAAGGGCCTCCCGACTGCTGGCTTTTAGGCTCCGTAGGCAGAAACGGAATGCAACGATAGCCAGCATTAGGGACCCAGCGACAAATACCCAACTCACTAGGGTAAAAGATATTACACAAGCCTTTTGTGAATATTACAGAAGGTTATACACCCCAGACCACCCATTGGAAGATAATAATATTAGGGCTTTCTATCCACGCTAGATCTCCCTAAACTTAATAAGAACCAACAAACTGAATTGACCACCAATAACTCATATCTGGAACTGCGAATGGCTATTGCACAGTTGAGAACGATGAAGGCCCCGGTCCCAGATGGTTATGGCACAGAATTTTATAAAGTCACAGAACCCCAGCTTAGCCCACTATTGGAGAAGGTATATGAGGAGATACTTCGAGGCCGGGTCATCCCCCAGCTGGTCTTATGCAGTAATTTGGTTATTCCAAACCAGATAAGGACCCCAGCTATGCCTCTTCACTTCCCATATCAGTGCTAAACGAGATTATGAAATATTTATGTCCATAATGGTGAAGAGAATGGATAAGGTCCTTCCTTTCTAATAAAACCTGACCAGACGGGATTTGTTTGTTCTAGATCTACCACAGATAATACCAGATGGGCCCTATATTTGGTGCAGAAAATGCAATCATCTGCTACCCCCTCAGTCCTTCTCAGCCTTGACGCTGAGAAGGCCTTTGATAGGGTCTCGTGGCCCTTCTTGTTTGCAACTATGGCGGCAATGGGGTTTCCAGCTCTTTTCATTTCAATGATAAGGACTCAGTACTCTTCACCACAGGCCTGTGTTAAGGTCTTGGGCCATCACTCAGACTATTTTCCCCTACATAGGGGCACCCGACAGGGATGCCCTCTCTCGCCAGGACTTTTTGCCATATTTATTGAACCTCTGGCCCAGGCAATTAGGCAGGCAGCTGGTGTTGTGGGAATCTGGCATGGGGGCGGGGGAACATCGTATAGCCCTCTATGCAGATGATGTTCTGCTCTTTCTCTCGGATCCTACACATTCAATACCAGCGGTCTTTCAAATTTTGGAGCTGTATGGTAAAAGTTCGGGATATAAATTGAACACCTCTAAGACAGAAGCACTATTATTTAAATATGCCAACTCCCCTCAGTTCGTGCAGTCCTTCCCCTTCTGCTGGGGCCTGGAAAAGTTAAAATATCTAGGCATATACCTATCACGAGACGTACGGAAAGTAGCCCCAAATAACTACACTCCATTCTGCTCCCAACTCCGGGCCGACCTGGCCAGGTGGAATGTCCTCCCACTTAATCTGCTCCAGAGGGTGGAAGTTATCCGAATGGTGATTCTTCCACGAACACTATATTTATTCAAAAATATTCCCTATATATATCTCAAATAAAACAATAAGAATCTGGAATAAAGCAATAATGAGCTTTATTTGGTCCGGCAGAAGGGCCAGGATAAGGGCATCTTCCCTTGCCCTCCCTAGACAGAAGGGAGGCTTGGCCCTCCCAAACCTCAGATTATACAATTGGGCCACTCATCTTTCGTTTATAATAGAACATTTTAATCACACAAATCAGGTCATTTGGAAGGAGATTGAGGAGGATTGTTCTATTCAGCGACTGGTGTAGAAATGCCTACACCAAACGCATAATGTTACCCCACAGTTGAACCTTAATTTTGGACGTCACACCAGCTTAAACGTGGAAGATGATATATAGGCAGCTGGCCTTGACACCCTACCTGTTCCACCTGTGTCTGATATACCTATTAGAATCATTTCCTCCAGCGCAGATGGATCATACATATAAATGTTGGGATCGGTCCCGTCTCACCTATATATCACAGCTATTTAAAGGGAATGACTTTATTACCTTCCAAGAGGCAAAGCAGAAATATAACCTGAGGAGGGAGGATTTCTTCAGATACTTACAGTTGAGACACTTCTACTCCCACCCAGTGGAAGCGCAGAGAGTGGCAGACCTCCCCTCCTTAATAACATTCCTACTAAACTCCATATTGACTTTGGACGCCTCACATATTATTTCCAAAACATATAAGGCACTGAATGACTCTCTAGGAACAAACACATTAGAGACATTGGCAAAGTGGAACCGGGAGACGGGACTAGAGATTACTTCGCAACAGTGGGAGAGGGGATGTTTCCTGACCTCCAGACTCACGTTCTCTCAGAACTGGAGCTTGCATGGCAGTTGCTGATGAGATATTTTCGTCTCCCACAATTACCAGTCATTACTCAACTACAGGAAATCTGATTGTTGGCCTATGCGGGAATCATGCTTATCACACCCATGTCTTTTGGTCGTGCTCCTTACAACCCTTTTTGGCTTCCTCTCCAGGCGGAGCTGTCAGAGTTAGTGGGTAGTATAATTACTCTATCACCAGAAATATTTATCCTACACATTTTCCTCAGGATTCAAGATTTACTCATCTGCACTATCTGTTAGGAATTACCCTTCTTGCCTAAAAGCTATAACTAGACACTGTATACACCCCAGATACCAACAATAGAAGAATGAAGGGAATAGTAATACATATATACAGATCAGAGAAGATCTCCTTTTCCTGAATAACTCCACAGATCAGGGTGTATCAAAATGGACCAAATGGGTATTATATATAATGACAAAGGACCCCAGGTTTGTTCCCTAGAGGCCATGTCATCCGTCGGTGGACTGGGAGGTGATGGGGTATGAAGTGAAGGAAGAATTTAACAGGTGGATGACAGAGAGGAGATGAGAAAACTCTGTACCCTGAAGTAGAATTGCCAGGTGCAGTGAGAATAGGCCCAGAAAGAGGGGGGTAAATGATTAGCCGGTCTCTAAATATGTATATATATCAAATCTTACAGAGCTGTGCATCTTTAACTAATACATTTTGTATAAGAAATGTGATTTGCATCAACTGTTCCAAGGAATGTATTAATATTGTAATCTGCGACTGCCTCCCCCCCCCATGGAATATATGGATAATAATAAAGACATATTAACAAAAAAAATCAACAGAAAACAAAAATAAGGGTTCCTTTTCAATATTGCGGTAAGCCAGCTCTCGGGGCTACTTGTATTTGAATTTTGAAACAGAGGTAAATCATATGATACAACAGGAGAGCAGGATAGCAGGACACTAAATGAATTGTTTTACTCTGTACTTTAAAACACTAAAGTCCTGTGGAAAAAGCAAGTTACATTGTCACAATTCAGGTAAAAAAGATTATGTTGTAACAAAATGAAGACCAAGTTAAGTTATATATTGAAGGCTTCAGTAATCGTAATTATAAAATCTCCTTTTTTGTAAAAAGTCTTTTCATTTCACCATTTAAATGCAACATTAGAGATGGTACCTTTATGCTCAAGTAAGATAAAAGAGACTCTATATTGTTCGCTTGGTACGTCTTATTATGATGACCATTTGGATTCCTTAAAATAATTTTTTTATTTTAATTTGTTTTTATTTTGTATAACAATGAGCCATTGTATAATAGCAATAAGGCACTCCAGGGATGTGTGTTATTGTGTAATAATATCACTCCTGGGGTGATGGAAGCACTCGGCTTAGCCTTGTGCTTCAACCTACCCCAGGAGTGACGTTATTGCATGATAACACACACTCTGTTGTGTCTTATTGCTTAAATAACTGACATCCTTAAAAGATAATTCATTAATTTTGCTTAGTGTTTCTTTGGTATTAGAGGAGAAATAGTAAACTAGTGATTATTTTTAAGCTTTCAGGTTCTGAGGAAGGGAACAAAGTGGAGTCCTGAAACGTTAACCTATATGAAAGCTGTTGCATGCGTTGTTTGTACACAAAAAAGAATAGTGCAACTGTGAGAAGCAAAGCGCAATTATTATTGCACAAGGATGACAAGAGAGAATGACAAATGAGATATAATTACTTTTGGAAGATCACAGTAAAATAAATGGTGGAAAATAACATCTGTGCATGAGGAGATATTATTTGAATGGGATGAGTCACTAATTGTGAAGGGATATTTAATCACCGTTTTCAAGTAGCTCCTCCCTCTCCTTCTCTTCTCTCCCTCTCATGGGGGGGCCAAGGAACACCCAGCTTAATTACAAATGTGGACAGCTCCATTTGGTGGTTTTCTTTTGTTCACTGGGGGGGAGGTCATGTCAATGAATCTCATAGATTTCTTTGACTGGGTTACTAGGGAGGTGGATGAGAAAAAGGCAGTGGATGTCGCCTATCTGGACTTCAGTAATGCTTTAACATGACACTGTGCTGTAAAGGAGGCTAGTGAAGAAACTAAGCAGCCTAGGGGTAGGAGAGGAATAAAAATCACATACCTGCCGTAATTGCTGGTCTTTCTGTATATCCTCACCATTCATCACTGGTGGGTCTATGCCGTAGGCACCAGGGCACCACGAGAGCCTCTTAGAAAGGTTTTGAAAAACTTGGGTGAGAAGCCGTCGTCAGGGACAGCACTGCCCATGAGGCTGATGTACTACGTGGTGCTCGCAGGTTGGCCAGTAACCAACACTGACTCCTCCTATACTTCAGTTCTGCTCGCCGGAGAGTGAGAATAAGAAATAGAGAAAAGAAAGTTGGGGGGAGGCAAGGGAGCCCAAGAGATAGACAAAGGAAATGAACTGAAAAAGTAATAAGGCTGACAGAGAGGACAGAGGTAGAGTCTGAACCTAAGGGGGAGGGAGAAGGGTCCCAGCCACTAGACAAGAGATGAAAGAATGAGAAAGGAAAGAAAAGTAGGAAGGCAAAAAGAGAAGTGGTTTGCAGGGAGGGGGCAAGAGCCACTTTCAGCAGGAGGGAGAGACACAGAGGAAGAAAACAGGACAAAGATGGAGGGGAAAGCAAAGCACCCCTCCAAACAGCTACATACCCCTCAGCTAGGATCTGAGGCAGTCACAGGAAGTACTCTAATTCCCTTCTCCCCAAAGCAACTTCCTACCTGTTGTCGCTTGCTCAAAAGTTTTCATTTTCTTGGAAAGAGAAGGACACAAAAAGGTGGTAAGAAAGGGGAGAGAGAGAGCTGACTAGAAGAGTAGAGGTAAAGGGGATGCATCTATTCAACCTAAGAGGGTCCCTCCCCACACACTGGGTTGAGGGAGAGGAGCAGTATCTCACAATAGGGAAATGGGAAGGCGCCCAACACCAGAAGATTAGCCCCTCTCTGACTTTCTTTTTTTTTTTTGAAGGTCCCGTGAGAGAAATCTGAAACCCGGATATAGATAGCAGACATCTGGGTGTCTGCAGAACAAAGTCCTGCACAAGGCAGGAGAGGCAATAGAAGAATCCCTACACAGGAATTGTGTAAAATGAGAAAGTGAAGGAGTCTTTGGGGCACTCCCCCCCCTAAACTGGGGGGACCTGAGGATGTTCCACAAGAGCAGAGTGGAACACAGGAAATTCACAAGTGGGAGAGCGCTCAAGAGACTCCAGGCCTAGAGGCAAGAGGTCCTGCTTGCCCTCCCCCCTGAGGTGGGGCCCCGGCAGTTCAGAGAAGGATGGTGGACCACGAAGGTATAAGTGGGACTGTGCCCACAATTGGCCTTACTTGGGGGAAGGCAAGGAGGGAGGTGGCTCTGCCCAGAAGCTGAGGCCCAACAGGGGATGGTGGGTGGGAAGCAGTGATGAATGGTGAAGATATACAGAAAGATCAATAGCTATGGTAGGTACATAATTTTCATGTCTTATCTGTATCAATCTTCACCATTCATCACTGGTGGGTGAGTACCAAGCTCCCTGAAAGGGGACCTGGCACCTCCCTGAGGGAAAGGGTTTCCCTCAGCCCCCCTGTGGGGGATACACAGGGAAAGGGGACTCCTCTCTGACCAGGTGAGGCCCATGATTGGTCAGGGTGAAGTGGGGTCTCCTGTCGGCTGGGAGAAGGAAGTCACCCCTGAAGCTCCCACATCACCTTGTGTGAGAAAAGGTGGGTCCCTCGGAAAGTGGAGGCAATCACCCTATGCTGGGCCTGGGGTGACAACAGGGAAAGGCGAAGCCACACCGTCTGCAGATCACTCTCACCACCAGCCTGGATGCCACCTCATTAACATTGTACAATACCCTTGTTTGATGCCTTGCAAGCTCCAGGCCATGTTCAAAGAGGGTGATGGCTTGCCTGGCTGCCTCCAAATCAGGAATCGATGCTAGCAACTAGCCTAGCATTAACCATAAGTGCCTGTTACAGGCAGAATGATGGACCTTATGTGATGCAACAGACAGCATGAGGCACGCCAAGAAGAAAACTGTCCTCCCCAGTGGGTGAACTCCCTGGAGTCGGCCTCTGGAGGTCAGTCATGTCTCAGGCTTCTATGCCCAGTAAGGGTGTCCAGGAGCCTCACTCCAGAAATAGGATGAGGCAAATCTCCTGGAAACCCTGGGGGTGCACAATACCTGCATCGGCAGTCCCTTGGGGCTGGAGAAAGGGCTAAAAGATGCTTCCAGTTATGATACGATGCTTCCTGAAAGGGGATCAGCCAGACAGGCACCACAAGGTGGTCTGCACTGTATTCACCCAAGAAGGCACGTGTCACCCACTCAGGATTGCATCTTGCCACACAGGAGATATGGAGCTTGCTGACCAGCCTCGACAGGAAATGTGAATATGAGATCTGATCAGCATCAGGATAAAGGTGGACAGAAGGATCCTCTTCTTCAGGGGAGGAAGACAAAGGGGCTGACAAGTCTGAGGATTCTGAGTCCAGCTGCTCCTGGGAGGACAGGTGAAAGACCTGTTCATCAATGGCTGTAATGTGCCTGGAAAAGGCATCAGCCATGATCCTGAATTGCTCCCAGGTCAAGGGCCCTGAAGAAACCACATGGCCCGGGAAAGAGATTGGAGGAGGCGGGGGGGAAGCATGCTCACTAGGTGAGAAGGCCCTCTGCTAGGGCTACAAGATCTGGCAGATGATTCAACCCTAGGGAGGGATCCACTGGTCTCCTCCATCAATGGTCGCTCAACCAAACTGAAGTGGTTGGGACTGAGCCCAGTAGGGGCACCCCCCCACATGGGGCGACTGGAGCAGCGTAGGTCCTGAAGGGCAGCTCCTAGCCCCACCCACAGGGGTCCCACCCAAAGGGGAGGAAGGAGAGAAGGAAGACTCAGCACTGTGGCTCCTCCTTGAGCCTCGTTGGGCTCCAGGGGAAAGCCACTGCAGAGCACCCTGGCCCCTCACTCCCCTGACTCCAAGAGGGACCAGGTCCTCACCACCAATCTTAAGAATACTACCACATTTGCCACACTCACTGGAGGAACAGCAGATGTAACAGTCCCCTCTCCGGTACCAGAGGGCAGAGCAGTGCCAGAACCCGTGCCGGCTCCAGTCTCAGTGTCGGAGGGCTTAATTTCTATCGGAATGGTGCCACTCTCAATATGAGGCTCCTCGGCACTGCAGGCAGCTCCAGAGGGGCTCCCAACATTGGGGTCAGTGCCGGAGCCTGTGTAGATAGTGATCACCTCTCCCGAAGAAAGAGTAGAAGACTGGGGTAGCGCTTTTATGCCGGAGAAGAGGAGCCCTGGGACCCCGGAGAGTAGGGTAGCTAGTCTGGGTCTGCATCCTGATCATCCTCCTCTGAAGAGGTGGAGATCAAGGTGATCACCAGAGTCCCCAAAGCCATCCCTCCCCCGGCACCATGAGTGGGACTATGAGAAGGCCCAGCACCAACAACATTGCTGTCCTGCTCACCAGAGACATGAATGATTCTGGAATCAGCATCAGCGTTGGCAGGCGCTGCAGAAGAAATTACCAGGCCGGGTCTAATAGGCATAGGCTATGACGCTGGGGGAGCCTGCACCTCCAAGGAGGTGACAGCCAGAATGGTGCCCCCAACCAGGCCCCCGGAGGAGCCTGACCGTCCCTCTGGCACCATGGAGGGGACCTCTGCCCTGCTGAGGCTCAAAGTGGCACAAGTCCCCTCCTCCATGGTATTTGTAGTACCAGGAAGCGACCCCGGAGGAAGTGTCAAGGGACCTGGACCTCGCATTTCATGTGCAACACTACCCCCTGAAGGTCAGTGAAGTGCAGCTGAGCTTAAACGCACGGTACTCCAACACACGATGGTCCATCAAGAAACAGGCATGGCAGTGGTTCATGTCGTGGTTTGGACCCAGGAAGGTCAGGTATCAGTCAGCCGGTCCATCATGGTCATATTCCAGCCACAGGGACTGACACATGGGGGGTCTGCCTGCTTTGGAAGACTTCTTGTCATTTTTCTTGTCCTCTGAACTTGGCATGACTATCAGTGAAAATAAAACAAATCACAAGAAAATGATTCAGCGCCAAAGATCCAGAGTTAGAAACAGCGCCGAGTAAGAGGTGGCGGCAGAACTCAAGGCTTCAATGAGAGGTAGGCCATGATGGAGCAGTAGAATTTTTCAGCTCTGCATGAGGTCAGTGTGCACTCAATGGCAGGAGAAGAAGAATTGAGATATGGGATGAGTCAGCATCAGTTACTGGCCAACCAGCAAATGCCACATAGTACATCAGCCTCGTGGGTGGTGCCATCCCCGATGGCAGCCCCTCCCCCAGGTTTTTCAAAATCTTTCTTAGAGGCTACCGCGGGGTTCTGGTGCCTCCAGCATAGGTGCACCAGTGATGAATGGTGAAGAGTGATACAGATAAGACAGTGACAAACTGGGTATCAAACTGGCTGAAGGATAGGGAGGCAGAGGAGGGTGGTGGGGAATGGCAGACAATCGAGGGACTGAGGATTGACTAGCAGGATTCCACAGGGATCAGTGCTGGGACCGGTCCTCTTCAATGTCTTCACAAATGACATTGTGAAGAAGCTGGAACAGAAGGTATATCTCTTAGCAGATGATACAAAAATCTGCAACAGAGTGGAAACTCACAAGGGGGTGGGAAGAAAGGATAAGGATCTGGAGAAGATGAAGGGGTGGTATTATTTGTGGCAACTGCATTTCAGTGCTAAAAAATGCAAGGTCATGCAACTGCAGCAGAGAAACCCAGGTAGTGTGTAAAGGATGGGACGGGGGGGGGACTTACGGTCACCAAGCAAGAAGGGGACCTTGAGGTCATCGTATCTGATTACACAAGGTAGCTGGTCAGTGTGATAAGGCAGTTGAAAAACTAATGGGATGTTGGGGTGCATAAGAAGGGGGGGATTTCCAGAAAAAGCAGAGCAGTAGTGTTGCCACTGTATCATTCACAAGTGAGACCCTGCCTGGAATACTGTGTCCAGTTCTTGATGACACACCTCTGAAAGGACATAGACAAGGTGGGAGTGGTACAAAGGGGGGGCCACAAAATGGTACGGGGACTACACAAGAAGCCATATGAGGAAATGCTGCAAGATCTCAACATGTACTCGCTAGAAGAGAGGAGAGCGAGAGGGGACACAATTGAGACCTATAAATGTCTTACAGGGGTAAACAAAGTGCAGGTGGGCTATCTCTTTCAGAAAAAGGTAGTCAACATGACACAGGGACATGCAATGAAGCTGGGGGGGGGAGTTTAAAAGGGGTGTGAGGAAATATTTATGGAGAGAGTCATGGATGACTGGAACTGCCTAATGACAGAATTTGTGAAGGGCTAACACCGCTTTGCTGGCGTCAAAAACCTTCTGGAAGGCAATCTAACACATATACTGCGGTTCTGTCCCAAATTATCTTTATTTTGGAAAAATGTTCTATCAACTTGTTCCAAGGTTACCTCCTATTCCATCCCAAATACACCCAAACTGGTACTGATAGGCATCTTTCCCTCCACTTGTGATCTCAACGGTTCACATCAGGATTGGTTCAGCACTACCTTAATTGAAGCAAAGAGATTGAGCCAAGTGAACTGGAGTTCCACCAAACGTCCCACCCCAGATTCGTGGATTGAGTCTCTGAATACTGTGGGCTGGATATTCAAAAGGGTTGAGCCATGCGCAATAGGGTAGCGCCAGCACAAGTCAGAAAATGCACCATTCTGCGATATTCAGCAGGAGGCAGTTGCGCCACTGAAAACATGCTGAGCAACAGCGCAATGATAATGAAGGCATGAGCAACCAAAGGGGGAGGAACTATGCATAAAGGGCACAGTGTGATGTTCAAAGACTTGCGCAATGCGCAACAGTGGAGCAGGCAGAAGTTGCGCCATAGTGGAAATGAGCCAAAATAAAAAGGAGCAAGGAAGAGGCGCAAGAACGCTACAGGGAAGCCACATGAGGCAGGGGGAGAGACAGGCACAGGAAAGCAGCATGAAAGAGGGAAGACCAGGAAACGAAATCACACCACAGAAGAGGGGCACGGGACTGTGTGTGGGGCCACACAAAGCAGAGGCCAGTAGGTGTACCCGGTGCAGGGGAGGTAGCAGTCAGGACAGCGGGGGAACAAAGCAACAGCTGCTCGGGGGGATGCAAGCCAGGGACATGGCCAGTGCCACCTTCCACATGGATGCCGTAATGAGGGGGGTGAGAAGGCATGCGGCAGGGGGACATGGCCATGGAAGGGCCCGTCGGCGGTATGCCCCCAACAGGCAGTACCGAGCCCGCACCAGCTTTGAGCTGTATACAGTTATCGAGATTGTGGGCCAGTACCACCTGAACAGGGCAATACTGAGGCGGTTCTGTGAGCTGTGCAGTGATGTGATGCAGGCACCCACACGACGGAGTCATGATGTGTCAGTGGAGACAAAGGTAACAGCCTGCATGTGCTTGCTAGCCATGGGTACCTTCCAGAGACCAACAGGGGACACCACAGGCATAACACAGTCGGCCACGTCACGCATCCTCACCCAATTCCTCAGCACACTGCTGCCATATGCTGCAGAGTACATCCATTTCCCCAGCACTGCAGCGGAGCACACAGCAAACATATAGGAGTTACACAGGGTAGCACGTATGCCTGGCGTGCTAGGGGCGATAGACTGCACCCACGTGGCCATACGCACACCACCTGGCCCCGAGGGTGCTGCCTACATGAACCGCAAGGGATATTCCAGTGTCAACTGCCAGGTTGTGTGCGATGCCAGTGGGTGCATCATCAATGTCTGTGCCACGCACCATGGGGAAGCACATGATTCTTTCATCTGGCACCAGTCAGCACTGTGCCACCGATTCGAGAGTGGGAACAACCCCACAGGTCATCAAGTGGGTGAGTATGTATATAGAATTGACATATCATGGGCATGGGGGGTATGGTCAGAGGTGCCATGGGTGTGACCCACAGGGCTTGGGGCAGTCTGAAGCTGAACACTACACTAACCTCCACTATCTTCACACAGGTGACAGTGGATACTCACTCCGTCCCTGGCTGCTCACACCCTACTGGCAGCCCACAACCCCATCGCAGCAATGCTACAATGAGGCACATGCCACCACACACAATGTCATTGAGCGGGTGTTCGGGATGCTGAAGGCATGTTTCCATTGCCTAGACACCTCTGGCGGTGCCTTACAGTATAGCCCCCAAAGGCCTGTGGGATGTTCCTGGCCTGCTGCATCCTGCACAACACGGCCAAAGACTGTGGGATAGCCATACAGGTCGAAGAAGGGGACAGTGGTGGGGATAACAGTGACGCCAGTGATGATGGGGATGGGTAGCCCCCTCTTGGCCGACAGGACCCCCGACTGATCTGGCTGACACAGCTGCACCGGGACACCATCACAGAGGAGCACTTCAGCCAACACAGGTAAGTCATGGTGCCATGTGCAACCACCAGTGGCTAGGGCACAACCCACAGACGTACATGGAAACACACCAGGGGCGCATGCTGGCAAGGAATGGGGCAGGGCACAGAAGCACACACACACAACCAGGGAGGGGTGAACAGTAACACACCACATGGACGGACACACACACATGCACACACAATAGGCACAAAACGTGCACAGGGGTCAGGTGCAAAGCCAAGACAGAATGCAAACACTAGCAACACACATGTCCACAGTCTACCACGTCCACTGACTGTCCATGTGCGTGTGTAGATGCTGGGCACCATCGCACTTTGGTGTACAGTGCAATGCAGGCATCATCATGCACACATCCCTGTGGACAGCAGCCGGGAGGGTGTGCAGGTGGACCGTGTGTCTGCATGCAGGGCCGGGCACCCACCCGTGCACTGCCCACCGAAACACACAGTGCACACACGGAAGCACCAGACAGTGTCCGCGCTGAGAGACAGATCAGTCTTGTGGCACAGTGCCACATCTGCCTCGGATGCGTGGACAGCCCCACCAAGACCCAGCATCACTGGCAGGCTGACCACAGGCCCCATGGGGTGGCACAGATGGTCCATCAGGGGTTCCACTGTGCGAACGCAACCATGCCTGCATAGGGGTCTGCGGCACACCAAACATTCCTGCACCAGGAGTGCTCCGGATGCCCACAGCTGAACCTGGCATCGACAGGGTGGGTGTCGCACAACGCCAGGAATGGGGAGTGGATAGCGAACTGCACGGTGTGAGCGATGTATGGGCACCTGACTGTGTGCCCATTGTGGCCATGACAGCAATGGATGCTTGTGCAATCCTGTCAATGGCAGCAGTCACATCCTCCCGCAAATGGTCAATCTGTGACAGGATCCTTTTGGTGTCCCTGCTGCATCGCTCCTCGGCCCACTCCAGAGCCACACACAGTGCCTTCATGGATGTTGCAAGCTGCATCTCCTGCTGGGCTGATGCCTGCAGTAGGCGGGTGTGCTCGTCAAAGAGGTCAACTGCCACCTCGGCATCCCATCCCTCAGGGTATGCAAGGGCCTGATGTTCAGCACCCCTTGAGGGTGAGCGCTGCTCATCAGGACCAGGTATGGGCAAGTCCACAGGCAGTGCACGGATGCCACCGCTGAACCCTGAACCCCCAGTCCTGGTGGGCGACTACTGCTGCCACCCCTCCACCTGCTGTGCCCAAGGGATCAGTTGTTCTGCCACTGTGGCCGCAACAGTCCCACTGTCCTGACCAGCCACCGGTGCTGCCCCACTGGTGCTGACAGGCACAGACTGGGACTGTGCTGACATGCTGGCACACATGTTGGCACCAGCCAGGTCCGTGGGCTAGAGCTGACCTGCTGTGTGTCCATTCCGTGGCACACACGTGTCACTGCCCATGATGGTCGTGTCTTCATCACTGGTGTAGGTCTCCGCCCCAGCCACAGCCATAGCGTGCTGACATCCTTGGATGCCAGAACGCTGAGACACAGGAAGAGTTTCCCCCACACCTGTCTCATCGACATCAGTGTAGACAGCCAGGCGGCCCCACTTTTGCAATGCTCAACATATACCTGTGGAGGTAGATAGTCCCTCCTCCAACTCCAGATGACAATCCACAGTGGACAGGCCCTCCACTGCTGACTCCTGCAGATGTGCAGGATCTATAACAGACAGAAAAGTCACATTACTGCGTGTGACCTACCCTGCTCCCCCATAGACAGACCATGACTTACCATGCAGTGATGGGCCACCACCCATCTGGAAGCCACCTCCTGGAACTCCCTCTATGGCACTGTGGTGCATGCTTGCAGCAAGCCTGTCCTCTGCCGGTGTGAGCTGCACCATCTCCAGCTGGCCCCCGCCTGTTGCAGCACGTGCCGTCCTGATGGCAGCCTCCTTCTCCTTCACCCTCCTCCTGTCAGTACCCATCTTCTTCTTACACTCCTGCACGGAGCACTGGTGGCTGCCATGCAGGTTGACGGCACGTGCCACCTCCTCCCATGCAGCAGCATGGGCCTGAGGGGTGCCCCGCCATCCACTGAGCAGTGGTTTCTGATCAAGGTAGGCCTCGAAGGGTGCCTCCATCTTGGCCTTTGTGAAATTGGGCCTCCTCTTCCACCCATCATCATAGTCCTCCTCACCCAGACCTCACTCGGTCATTATTCAGCCTGTAAGGATGACAGTGGTTACCTGTGACTGTGCAGTACAAAACATGTCCCTGATACCACAGTCCAGACACCCACACAGCATGCAACTCACCAATAAACAGCGGTAACCGAATATGGCCACTGCAGAACACTGTCACACCTATATAGCGCAATCCATGCAAATTAGGTGAGGAGCAACTTTAATTAGATGCAAATCGCGCTGCTGCACCATTGAATGGCTGATTGGATGATTAGCATATGACGGCTGAATATCGCACCGTTGCACTTTGTGCAATTGTGTTGAACATGCTGAGCCAATGGCACAGTTCTGTGGCATGTGTAGTACACCTCACTGCGCATGCCCAGGTAGCTTATGCAGGCGTCTGCCGCACTGATGATGTGCTGTGCGCGGTAGGCAATGCAGGGCAAGGCCACCATTGTGCCAGTGGCACTATAGCAAGGGTCACTACATGGCGCTGTGGCAATGGGCCTTCATAGGCACAACAGCACAACTGCGCGATAGTCCACTGTGGTGCTGGCACACAGGCAACCAATCGCGCTAGATGCATAGTCGTCCGATGGCGCTGTGTGTGGCCTTGCGCCACAGACCCTTGACCCTGTGCCCAACCTTTTCCCCCCCTTGGTGCCATGCGTCCGGCATGGCTGCATCTCTGTTCAGTAACAGCACAATAGGGAATGGCGGCGCTGTACTGCGCAGCATTTCCACGTGGGGTGCCGCGCTGCAGTGCACCATATTGCCTACTATACTGTTTGGGATGGTGCTCAGGAGAGCCCCACAGTGGACTGCCATTGAGTTGGCGAACCTTGTGGCCCTTGTGGAGCCACACCATGGGGCTCTGTTTGGGGAAGAGCCACTGGACAGGGCCAGGACCTAGGTCTGGCAGGAGGTGGCCACTGACCTTGTTGATGCCACAGGAAGGAGGAGGACCATGGAGCAGTGCAGGCACCGTTATGGGGACCTCAGGAAGAGGGAGCCAGAGCTGCTTGCCCATCTGCGGTCATGTGCCAGGAGGGGCATAGTGCCTCGTCCAGGTGGGTGATACGTCTACACACTTGTATTGTCCATATGAGTAACACTGTCTTATGTGTCCAGCACATAGGGTAGGGATTGTCTAGGGTTGCTGTGGCGGTGTTTACAGGGTATGGGGTGGGTGGGTCTGGTTGGGTGGGTGGGCACACATTGGGGCAGGGGGACTTTGCTTTGGGATTGTACTGATGTTTTTCTGTCCTTGTTTCCCCCACAGGTGTGGATGAGCGATGGCGACTGGGGGAGCAGCAGTGGAGGGAGGAGGACACAGCGCCCAGGAGAGTCGGGGACCAGCACCGCCAACATCACCGGCCCGATGAGGGTGAGTGCCATGACACCATGATTACTACTGCATGCTGTGTAACAGGGTGGGAAGCAGGGCATTGCCACCATCCATGGACACCACTGCCATGCACGTGACTTGTGACAGTCAGCACTGTCCAGTGGCACTGCATGTCTGGGAGTGCATCTTGTTTGAATATACCATTTGGTTTTGCCGGCACAACTGTTTGGGCAGTGCATCCTCCCCCTTCTGAATATGGGGGCCCTGGTTTCTATATCTGATTTAGAACAGACAATAACCCACTCTTTGGTTTCCATTTATGATAGGGAATGGGGTCATTTCCAAAGAAGACTTCAGAATCTTTTGTGGGAAAATGTGTCTTGGATTTCCTTTTCTAGAATGATCTTCTTTTCATTTCTCTCATATGTGTTTGAAATGTTCATTAATCTGTGATTTCAGTTTGTCTGGGTGGAACTTCGTGACATCCTTTTATTTGGTTTTCTTACCTGAGATGATTTACTGATATACTGTAGAGGACCTATTTTTCACTGGAACAAAATTTACACTATATTCACTGTTTTGAAAATCCAGGGAAAATTATATGCCAGTGAAAATATATACTACCGTTGATGAGCTAGCTTGCTCTTGCACGTCAGCTAAATTAAACTGCCGTGAAAATGTTGGAGCCGACGAAACAGTGACATTTAAAGAGCAGCTGATGCCTTCAGGAGAACTTTACCAAAACATAACATTTAGATGCAGTCCACCTTGTGTTTCACATTACCTCTGTATTCCTCCTCTCTATTTCATGCAAATGACCTCTACTGAGGTCATTTGCATGAAAACTGGGTCTTTGCACCTGAAGAGTACATCTATTCCTGTTGCTGTCGCCCTTCCTGAGGTCATAATGCACTGCTTGTGACATCACAGTTACCCACATGGCAACAACCTGTGATGTTACAACAGCGGATTATGACTTCAAGTAGGGAGTCAGCTGTAGTGGTAGATGAACCCTGAGGGATAAAGATCATGCATTCATGCAAATGTCCTTAGTAATAAATACTGGGGAGCAGGAATCTTTAGAATATATATAGAATGGAAGCTGAACTGTACCTAACTATTATGTTTGTCAGTTTTTTAAAGACGTCACCAGCTCTTTACGGGCAGTGAATTCGTTGTCTTCTACAGTATTTCAGTTTCTTGTTATGATTTTTGTATATTACTCATCTTTGTTTAAAAATAAAAATTATGTACCTACCATAATTCTTGATTTTCTCTCGTATCTTCACCATTCATTACTGCCGGAGGCGCGTACCTGTATGGGAGAGTTTTTGGTTTTTTGGGGGGAGTTTGGAGGGAGGAGTCAGTGCCGATGTTTTGCAGGAGAGGATGAAACAAAGGAGGACAGAGAAAACTAAAGTGAGGCAAGAGAGGCAAACTATAGGAAGAGGAAAGGATATAAACTGAAAAAGGAATAAGCCAACCAGAGGACAGAGGGATTGGACTTCTTATCCTAAGTGGCCATAGGCCCCAAGCCTCGTGCGGTCACACAGGAAAGAAAAGCGAAAGAGAGAGAGAGAGGGAGAAAGAGAAGAGAGAAAGATACAATATATGTAAGGGAAGAAGAGGAAGGAGGGCTCTCCACCATGTTAATTGGAAGACCACTGGCTTAAAATGGCCTCAAAAACCTAAAGATATGAAGACAAAGGAGCAAGGATCCCGCCAGTTTCAGGGACCACTGGACGGAAGCCCAGAACAAGAGAATTTGAAATGGTCTTGGAAAATAAAAACCATGGTGGAGACAGCCCTCTCTTCCCACCCCCAATCCACATACAGGATGAAAGTCCTGAAGCATCGGCCCTCTACAGGTTATCCTCTGGAGTCTAGTCAAGGGGAAACACTTCTTAAACAGGAGAGGTCTCTGACCAGAATGACCTCTAAAGTAGAGGGGAGTCAAAGGGGAGAAAGGGGAGAGGAAAACCCCACAGGTTCTCCTATGAAAAGTACTAACGCACTCCCCTCTTCAGAAGAAGAGAACCATGGGATATCCATGCCAGGAGTGAGAAAAGAGGAAGGAAAATCCAAATAGGCTCTCCCATGAAATGCACTGATGCAGTACCCACTGCAAGAAGGTGGAAAAAGCATTGGAACATCCAAGCCAAAAAGGGGGACACCACAGTGCACCCTAGTGAGAATCCCAGGGAGTTCCTCCAAGTCCAGGGTTAAAACCCTACTCGCCATTCTCCTAGGTTGGGTGCTCTGTGACTTTAAAGAAGGAAACAGAGAGCCCTGAGGTACCAGGGGGACTCTGCCCTGCTCTGTCCAAGAGGACTCCCTGACTCCAAGCTGCTGGATATGCCAGTCTGAATTGGTCAGTGGGTCATCCGCCTCTGAAGAGGAGGAGACCATGCATACCATCAGACTTGTACCCCTGGGAGCTCTCTTAGCAACGGCGCCAAGAACAGCACCATCACGGAACACGGCACCACCTCAATCACTGGCACCATGAACGGTGCCAGGATCCAAAGTGGCACAGACAGGTGGTGCCAAAGGTCCACCGGTGCTGGGCCCAGCAACCATGGGCCACAACACCAGGGAAGCCTGCACCTCCATGGAGGTAACTGAGGTGGCAGTGCTCACAGCCCAGCTCCGCAAGGAACTGAGCTGCTCCTCTGACACCATGTAACAAACCTCCCCAATGGCAAGGCTAGAATCCAAGGAGGTTTCCTCCTCACCGGGTTGTATAGACCTGGGAGGGGACCCGTAGGCAGGGTCAAGAGATCTTGCCATGGCATCCCTAGAACAACACTGTCCTCTGAAAGCCGGTGGGGCCCTGCCAATTTTAGACATGCAGATCTCAAGAACATGGTGGCCCATGGAGAAACAGGTGTTGCAGTTGTCCATATCATAGTTGTGACCCGGGTAACGCAAACAAACATCATGTCAGTCCATAATGGAAAAATACCAGCCACAGGGGCACCGACGCATTGGGGCATAGCCCGCTTTTGATTTTCTCTTGGCCCCTGAACCAGACATGACGCAAAAGAAATTCAAAAAACTTTAAGAAAAAGGACCCAGCACTGTTGGTAGAAATAAAAGGAACACGCTTACCAGACTCCAACAGCGTCAGGTGAATTCAGAACCAGGATGGAGATGGAGAGGCAGGAAAAACGGCATCAAATGGTGAAGGCCTAGTGATGCAGGCAAACATTCGGCAACTCGTACAGCAGGTGCGACCTCGACAGCAGGAGAAACAGAATTGGAGTGGAGCAGGAGTCTGCAGCACCTAATGGCCAACCCTTGTGTGCCACACAATGTGTCAGTCTCGTGAGCGGTGACTCCTCCCTCCCCCCAAAAAAACTCCCGTACAGGTGCATGCCTCCAGCAGCTTACCCAGCAGTAATGAATGGTGAAGACTGACAAGGGAAGATTAACCAATACCCTATTCATGCGAAAAAAGTGCCGTGGGCTATTTTTATTTTTTAATTTTTTTTATTTTAGTTGTTTAACCAGGTATAGCACACTAAGCTGAAAGCTTTTTTACAGGAGCGACCTGGGAGCACAAGGAGGTTAAGTGACTTGCTCAGGGTCACACAGTATGCAAGTGGAAGCTGTGGGATTCAAACCCAGGTCTGGTCTGCTGGATGTCACCAGATTTGCAGCTCAGAGCCTTAGACTACTACGCTATACTGCCTCAATTTGCCTCATTTTGCTTCCATCTGGACACCCACCAGAACAGCAAAACATGAGTAGAAGGGACCTTAGTTTAACATCTCATCTGAAAGATGGCATGCTCCAACAGTACAACAACCCCCTACTACTGCACTCAGGTGCTGTTGTATTTGGTATGACCCCAATCCTGGTGTGGGACTAGAACCCAGGACCTTCTCACCCAGTGCAGATGTGCTACCAACTGAGCCACGCTGACACCGTGATAACAATATTGCATTTGTTTTCTTCACTGTGGCAGCACACTGTCTGTCTGACTTCCACTTACTGTCCGCAATTACCCCTTGATTAATTTCCTTGCTCGTGCTGTCCACTGCAGTACCACACTGGGTATATGCACGACACGGGTTCCACGCCTCTAGGTGTAGCCCCTTGCACTTCCCACTTTAAACTTAACCCTCACCCCCCATTTTTTCAACCCATGTTCCAAATTCATGTATGTTCCCCACAGTTGATACTACCCCCTCAAATCAAATTCAAACACAAGAAAATTTTAGAACCTTTTTTGGGTATTCTAATTAGAATCTTGAACGGGGTCTCCCTTCCTTGGTTCCATTTGCTCATTGAAAACAAATCGGTGGCAGAAGAAATTGGAGTTTATTTATTTATTTCATTTTTATTTATCTGGCAAGTGCAATGAGCATGCAACATCTATTTCCAGGCATGATCAGAGAGAGTCCTGAACTACAATGACGGAATATAGAATTGACAATTTACATCAGGCACCTGGCTAGTAGGACCAAATAATACAGGTAGAAAATGTTATTAATTTGTAAGTCAGTTGTTACTTTTATAGTTCTAAAGTATTTTTGATTTGCTGATCAGAAGGTTTAACCTGCCTAAATTTGCATAGTGATTTTCATATATATCCCTTGATGCTTTGCATTACAGGGTATTGTGATTTTGTATTTCTTTGAACCCTGGCTTTGCTGCCAATGCCCTTTGTGGGTAACCCTTGCCTCAGTGCTTTTGTGCTGATGTTCTGTGCCTTTTTAAGGGTAAATTAAGTTGCCAACGTCCAAAAGCAGTACAAGTACAGAGTAAGAACCATATCATAAATTGGGGAGGGTGGGTATGAGATGGATACACTAGTGCAAACTAGTTCTGTTTCTCTTCATACCTCATCAGCATTGTGACATCACCAGTAACAGACCATGCAGTAGATGATTGGCTCCTCTTGATCAGTTGTGATACCTCTGACTGTGGGGTAATAGGACTGGCAATGTGCGAGGAGGGACAGAAATGTCTATGTCAGCCTCCAGGCAGAGCACTGTTCCACACCTCACAGCAAGCATTGCCAGGTAGGAGATCTTCCAATTAGCAAAATGGAAAAGAAAAAAGTGCTATATATAAGAAGAAATAGTTCACTATTTTTGAAAGTTAATATTAACTTCAGACAGCACACTAGCTCTTTGAAGCACAAATTACAAGGTTGAAAACTTGACATGATTTATTATATATTATAAAATGGGTACTAAGAATCAAATCCTTCATCCTGATTGGCTGAAACATGTTCCTACCCATTAGACTAAGACAGCACCACCAATGGGTATGAAAACGTCCCGGTACCAATGTTGTTCAGTTACTAAAAATATAAGTGTGCAGCTCCTAGCTGCTGACCTCCCAAATCCTGGTTTCACTTTCATTATAGAATGGGTAGGGGAAATCTAACCAAATGAGCAATAATGTAATACAATAATGTTTACTTTCTGATCATTACCCAGCATACAGGGGTTAAGTATTACTGGTTTTCTAAGGTTTTGTGTTCTTACATGTATCTTTATGCAGTTTTATAATTTTGTATGTAAACTGCAAGTTATTTATATCAAATGTTAAATTTGTGTTTGAATTTCTTTAATATTCTATAGAAACATAAAATCTGTCAGCAGATAAGGTCTGCTTGGCCCATTCAATCTGCCCAATATTTTTGTCTACCTTAATTTTGCTGCACACTGACTTGATCTATGGCGCTATCTCTCCTCACTTCCTTACCACTATGATTCCCTTGTGCCTATCCCAGGCATTTTTGAACCCCACTACTATTTTTCCCCCCACTACCTCAGCTGGAAGGCATGGGATTAATATTCAAGTCAATTCAGTTTATAGGAATGGCCATTGAGAAAAGTCTCATTTACATTTATTGGCTAAAACTTGTTCATATCCATTCATAGATTGGCTAAAACTTGTTCATACCCATTGGTTTAGGAGACCTCAACCAAATGGATATTAACAAGTCCGGGTACCAGCCTACTTCAGTACCAAAAATATTAACGTGCACACTCAGAACTTTCTTAAAATCTGCTCCTCATCCTCTATTCTTGCAGCACCCTCTACTGGTAGCCTGCTAATATTGCCACATTTAACATGCTGCAGATGAATTATTTAACCATTTTAAATCATTTTCTTCTTTTTGTTTTTACATATTTTAACAACTTTAAAAATGTTCTTTCAATGTGTTTAGCAAAATACCCATTTCATAAATGCACTGAGACAGTCCAGGGTGTTGCTTGTGGTGTCACAACCACACTTCCAGGGGCTAAAGGCAGTTAGCCTGCAGCCTCGTGCCTTACAACAACCCTGGACATACAGTTGTGGCACCCCAACTAGCACCCTGTTGTGTCTTATTCCTTACTTTAGACTATTTTCTTGCTTTGTCCACACAGTCACTGAAGTAAAAAAACCTAGAGCCAGTCTCACCTAATTCAAGTTCACAAAGTAAAACAAATATGAAGATTTTTCTTTTCGATTTAAAAAAAGGGGGGAGAACAAAACTGGGGTGAGGTGACTTTGAGAGATAGTTCACACAAAAAGCACATACACCATAATGGCTCACACAGTGCAACTCAGGCAATGCCCTGTAGTGACTGCCTGTCTGCGGAGGGACTGTTTCACACAAAACTTCTGATTTGTTCACATTTTTAAGTTTTTATTTGTTTTATTTTGTCACTTTTGTAACAGAACCCCTATTTTATAGGCTCAATAAGACACTCCAGGTGTTGGTTATGCTGTCATAATCACACTTCAAGGGGCTGAAGGAACTCTGCCTGTGGCCTCATGCCATACTACATCCTTGAATGTGTGGTTGTGGTAGTCCAACCAGCACCCCATCAAGTCTTATTGCTTATAGGTACTCTCTAAACATGTTCTTTCTGAAATTTTTGCCTATATAGAAAGTTGATATTGTGAGTCTATTCCAGTATTCGTCTTGTCTTACCTTTTTGTGGCTTTCTCTTATCCTTCCATTTTTCTTCTTCATCTTCATTAAATATTTTCTTAGATGGGATTAATATTCAAGTCAATTCAGTTTATAGGAATGGCCATTGAGAAAAGTCTCATTTACAGTGGTATCCATCCGCAGCATAGTGGACCCTGCAATATGAGCAGACTTGATAGACCAAATAGCCTTCTTCTGCTGGCTTCTTTGTATGTTCATATAGTCTTCAAATAATTATACTGTTCTATAGGGGGATAGGAGAGAGACCTTTAAATACCTCACAGGGGTTAATAAGCTACAGCAAGGGAGTATTTTTCTCGGAAAAAAAGGTACTCTAGAACTAGGTGACATGCTATGAAGCTGGAGGGGTGTACATTCAGGAGGTGTGAGGCAGTATTTCTTCACAGAAAGAGTGGTGGACTCGTGGAACAGTCTTCCAGCTGAGGTAGTGGGGGCAAAAATAGTACTGGGGTTCAAAAATGCCTGGGATAGGCACAAGGGAATCATAGTGGTAAGGAAGTGAGGAGAGATGGCGCCATAGATCAAGTCAGTCTGCAGCAAAATTAAGGTAGACAAAAATATTGGGCAGACTGAATGGGCCAAGCAGACCTTATCTGCTGACAGATTCTATGTTTCTATAGAATATTAAAGAAATTCAAACACAAATTTAACATTTGATATAAATAACTTGCAGCTTACATACAAAATTATAAAACTGCATAAAGATACATGTAAGAACACAAAATCTTAGAAAACCAGTAATACTTAATCCCTGTATGCTGGGTAATGATCAGAAAGTAAACATTATTGTATTACATTATTGCTCATTTGGTTAGAATAATAAATTTTAAATACACGGTTTTAGAAAGAATCATAGCACCTCCACGGCACTACTTGAATTCACCAGCATCTTCCACCACTCATTGGATAACGGGCAGCAAAACTGGTTCTACCTTCATCGATTTAACAAAGACCTTTGACACCGTCCACCACGGCCTCCTGCTTGTCCAGCTTCGGAAAGTGGGTCTCTCATCCAACTCTGTAAACTGGTTCAAAAGCTACCTAGACAACTGGTTTCAAAGAGTGAAAATTGCTGACACTCTCTCAGATGCTACTCTGGTGTCCCCCAGGGCTCTATTTTTGGCCCCCTCCTCTTTAGCCTGTTCCTAAACTCACTTCCAGATTCCTGTCCAGAGCAAATCATACTCAGCGCAGATGATGCTGTAATCCTAGCCTCCCACCATGGCCCAAAACAACTGCAAGAAAACCTCCAGTGTGGTTTCACATCAGTCGAAAACTGGTTCCTAAAGCATAAACTGATCCTAAACCAGAAAATAACAAAGTCCATGATTTTCAGCAGCTCTCACAATAAAAATAAGTAGTATGACCTCTCCATCAAAACTAAGCAAGGAGTCACTCTTGAACAAGTCCAGTCCTTCAAGTACCTTGGCATCACCCTTGACTTCCACCTCTCCTATGCTGCCCACATTAATACTGTGTCGAAAGCTGCTAACATCAGGATGGGACTACTGTTCCGTCACAGGAAACATCTAACCCCTGAAGTATTAACAGTTGCCGTCCAGAGCTCCATTGTTAGCATTACTAACTATGGACTCATTATTTATGGCTCCGTCACGGCCTCCTCTTCTCAAACGTGTTTCTACCTCCCTCAATAAAGCTTGTTGACTCGTCACTGGATCTCAGTGTCTCACCCATACCTGCGACTTCTACTCTCTAACTGGGTGGCTGCAACTCAACAGCCGAATAAAATATCAATTCTGCATCACAGCAAAGAAAATAATGATGGGCAGTGCCCCTCCTGGTGTCTGCTCTCTCCTTAAACTCAGAAACAACAACTGCAACATCAGGAGGTCTAAACCTCAACTCCTGCAAATCCCCCGCTGTCGCACATTCCAAGGTCAAAGGTCCTTTGCATAGAGGGCGCCCAGCTAGCTAAATAGTTTCAGTAGTGACATCTCTGCCTCACCCACGATGGGTGCTTTCAAGTCCAAGCTTCACCTCGCTTTTCTTGCCTCCAGCTCCTGTGATTGCCATGACTAATCTCTTTACTCCCACCTGGCTGCCTTTGTTTTCTGCTGCCTGCTTTTTGACCCTTCACCCAGCACTTGCCTCCACCACTGCCTATCTAATGCACTTACCAATGTCCGCCTCTTGACAAAGCCCTTAGGCTGCTATACCCCTGCCCCTGTCCCACCCCCCTGCCCTCTCCTTTCCCCACCTCTCACTTCTCCTTTCCCTTGTCTGTATCCACTTCCATGTGTTTCATGTAGAAACCTTTGTAATAACATGTTGTGACCATCAGTGTTACTGACTGTTCTATACTGTAATTGAAACTGTATGACTGTACTCACTGACGTGGAACCTTTGTAAAAGAACCCCGTCTCAAAGGTACTTTGTAATCCTAGACTTAAATAAATAAATAAATAAAATACAGAGGATTGTGTATGGGCAACCATACACAACAAGCCTCTGTTTGACTCAAGTGGTATCCATGGCAACCAAGAACCTTGACAGTGAAGTTTGAGAAGTCTCCTGGTTGCCATGGATACCTAGAGATTCAGATACAGGCTTGTCCATTTATGGTTGCCCATACACAATCTTTTTATGGTGTATGGACAACCATAAATTAAAAATATGGTTAGTTTTTCCCCACTTTTTTAGTTACAGTTCCATCTGTGGCCAGCAGTTTGCATGCTACACACTTCCCATCCCCATTTCCAGCTCAGCTAGACATGACACGACTATACTCATTCCACTGTATTCCATGGTCGTTGGTAGTATTTTCATGTGCTGTCTAAAATAGTGTTTGTTTCATTAAAACAGTCTACTTCATCCATTCCATTTACAAGTGGTTTTGAATCAGTGAGAGCAGGCAATCTTTATCAAGCATCGTTTGGTGATGGTAGGCATGTGTGTCAATGTTCAATGTTGTTTTATTGCAGTAGTGACGACAGTACTGCAGCACAGCAACATCCAGACGTCACTACTGCACCACAATGCTATTCCAGGCAAATATTTACATGCAGAGGTGTGTTCCACCATAAACTATAAAATGTTATTGCTACAAAAAAAAAAATTTTAAATTCAGCACAATAATGTGCTCTAAAGCCACAGTAGTAAGCTCAGTGCCTAGTGCACAACAGAGAGTCTTCACTCAAAAGAGGTATCAGATAAGCTGAGTGTGGAAACAGAGCTGCTTCCCTTCACTGAGCATTAGAGTAGAGATGGGGGAAATGGGAGGGAAGGTGGCCTGTCCATGCTTACACTGAGCCTTGGCTTTGGAAATATACAGAGTGACTGTGTTTTGAAGCTGGTACCTCCACAGACCGGGTGTGCTGGTGCAGCTGTTGGATCTGGCTAACATCATATTATTCAAAGGAGGGCGGTGTGTTACGCACTCAGAATGGGACAGAAGCGCAAACCACCTGTTTGTGTTTTCACTTAAATCTGATTTATTCAGCTAAAATTAGGCAGACAAAACTCATTACAAACACTTGGTCTAAACACCAAGGTACCCCAGTGCTTTGCCACATTAGGGCCCCCCAATGAAGTCTACGTGGCTAAGTGCCATGGTACCTTGGTGGTTAGACCAAGTGTTTGTTACAAGTTTTGTTTGCCTATTTTAGTTGAATAAATGTAAGTAAAAACAGGTGGCTTTTGCTTCTGTACCATTCTAACTATGCCACACATTGCCCTCCTTTGAATAAACAGAGGGCTTTAGTCTCCACTACTGTCACTCCCTCACATCTCTAAAACTAAACATATCACATTGTGGGTAAGCCTGCACTGTACCTGCTCACACTGAGCCCCAGCCTTGTTGGTAAATGGAGAGCTTCAGTGTCCAGTACTACCAGTTCCTCACCTTTCATCAGCACTAAATCTATCACAGTGTGGGGGGGGGTAGGCCTACGCGGTACATGTCCTATACTGTACCTGCTTCACATTGTGCTTCCTCCAAACTCATCACATTCTGCAAATAAACCACCAGCATCACCCCAGGCTGCTAATCCCTTTTACATCACTGGCATTAAATTAATTACCAAAAAATGTAATACAAACGTATTGTATTTTATAGTTGAAACCCTGGCACACCTATCATTATTAAGCCTTGCAGACACCCTGCAAATGGCTGTTCGCCATTTCTATACAAGGATTACTGCTGATAAAGAAAAAGGGCTGGGCTGTATTTCATGTTTTAAATACCCGTTTGAAAGAGCTATTTTTATAACAACAATGAAAACATGAGATACAGGCAATTTTTAGTTTGCCCATTTAATCTATAGCTACCCGGAATGCGAGACAAAATGTAAGAGGACAGACTGGTAGCTCTTGAGATGTTCACATGGGAGTAGAGGAGACCAAGAGAGACAAGATCTTCCACATACTTAAAGGTATCTACAAGACTGAGCAGTCAGAGATATTTGATCTGGTGTCTGGAAGATATAACAGACAGTGTTACAGTGTTGGAATTATGGGGGGGAGGAGGGGGCTTGACAGGGCTTGGCCCCCGTAGCTCTGAAGTGAGTCCTGGTAGCTAAGGCATCATTGGCATTGACTTATAACAGGAAGTTGGGGGAGGGGCTCATTTTTAAGCTAGAGCCCTTATAGCCCCCCCAAACTCTCAAAACTCATGAAGTGTAACACTGATGATAGAGTCCTTCAAGTTGCTGCAAAGGAATAATTTAAAGGTGCATGCCTGTAGTTGTATGGGGGAAGAGGTCCTCCCCCATACCCTACTTAAACCAACAAGCTAACTACAGCTCTGCTTAGAGTGAGTCGCACTTGCTGCGCTCACTCCGTGCTGCGTGCTTGGGCTTGCCCCCCCCCCTTCCCTGCAGTGTTCTGCTCCTTCCTTGCTCTGTTTTGCTCCTTCTCGTTTTCTTTCTCCTACCTGCCCTCCCGTGCGTGTTCCTGTTCATTTTCTTTATTTTTATTTAATTTTTTTTGAGGGGGGCCCTACCTTGCCTAGCTGCAGCGCTGCAGTTCGTGCCGTCCTTACTCAGTCGGCTCTACCGACCTGGTTTGCCACTATACTGTATTTCCCTGTCAACGCCTCATGCATTGCACACCTCAGCTCCTTCAGCTTGACGCCCATTTCTGTTTACTTGCTCAGCTGCACTGTCGCTAACGCTGCAGTGTCAGAGCCTCAACGCACTGTCGCAGTCAGTGAACACCCTTTCTACTGCGCTCCTTCCATGCTCAGCCAGGAGGTTTTGTGCCGTAACGATGAAGTGAGCAACTCAACCATATATCGTCGAACGACTCCACATACTACTAATAAATGGTAATACTTCAACCAGCTAATGAGACCTTTAAAGAAATGACCAGCGCCAATGTGTATGATGCAGGCTCTGCAGAGAATAACTACACAATCTCAGTTATTTATTGGTCTTGGGCTACAAATCTGCAAGCCTCTACCCAGCAGTTTTACAAAACCATCTTAATGATTGCAGACTTGATTAAATGAAAGCGTGTCGGCCCCCAAAAATGCTAAACATACTTGCCGACTGATACTACTTGCTGGCTGCTCCCCATATCCTGGATGCCTCTGGAGCTTATAGCTCGGCTTCCTACGGACTGCCATTTCGGGCCAGATGCCCTACATTCTGGCCATGCTGCGCCACTTCAGTTCCTGACAATCTATGAAGGGATGCCCTACAGTACTTCAATATGCCCACTAGATGAGCCTTAGCCTTTACTCTCCTTGCAATGCGAATGAAGAATTTCCATCCCTAAGCTACGATGTCTTTTCTGTTTGCTGACTCTGGCAAGTATGCTGTCACTGTGTCATAACTCCAACCTGGATACCCTATTGTGGGAAGCAGCAAAACGTTAACAATTCCTGCATGTCATGCTCATATTCTACCATGCTACAGCTCTCTATAATTGTAATGCAGGCCAATTTCCTTCACTTCTAGTACTGCAGCTTATTGGCTTCTTATAGCATGACGTAATTTCTGCTTCTAGTTCCCTGACATAGTGAACGAATACTGGATTTCACCATTGAACTCTGGCTGTCGCAACTCACTTGGCTTCCTTCCTTTCCTTTGTCCAGGACCATCCATACTCTATTGTGGATTACCTGCTAGACCATGACTCATGATAGTACTCCACTATCCCTGGATGCATACCTCGATTCTTCTCTTCATTTGCTCCTTCCTCACTTTCCGACTGACCTCTGTGTGGTCCAGTCATACTGGCTACCCTTTGGAGCTTAGTTGCTTCTCTATACTTATCTTACCGGCTGACCTACATGTGGTCCAGCTGGGCATGCTAGCTTATGTGGGGCAAGCTGCCACTCCTTACTTATGCTACCTTACCAGCGGATCTCATCTGATCCAGATACATGCTATCTTTCTTAGGCTTTGCTACTACTTTATTACTCACCAACTGACACATGCTGTTAACATACCTCCTATGGTCCATCGGCTGACCCACACCTGGTCTAGCCGCAATGCCTTATCTCGTTGGGCTCAGCTCCCTCTCGTTCCCTTGAATGCTTCCTACGAGATGCTCTTTCATCCAGTCAAACCTCTCCAAATCATGCTTCCTACAGCTCCTGTTTCCACTGAACTGTTTCTGGAGTACATTAAGTTATTCACTTAAATTCCTGTGGATGCTTCTCGCCAAGCTATTTCACCTCCTTCTGAGTTACTACTACCATCTTTGCCAGAACTCCTGCTAAGTTCCATTCCATATCGACTTCCTTAGCTTAACGGATGCCTAAGACATCTATCTACAGTTTCGGGACACTTATTGCCTCCGGTTGAGTTGCCAATTCATCCACCTAAGTATTTTCACCACAATCCTTCCAACCTCGATCTTCAGGATACGGCAGTCTACAGCACCCTTCACAGCTCTCATAGGTCTACCCTAATCTGCATTACTACTTGGCTCCAAACTGACTCAAGATATGCTACCATTTGCAATATCTTTATAATATATTCCTTACTGCTTCACTGCTATTCTGCATTTCATGCAGCTCGACATTACTGTTAGCTTATCTACCACTGCCTTAGAACCTACCTCGCCCGTTGGGCCAGAAGTTCACCGTATCACACTTCAAAGATCTGCACCTATGGGCCCGGGGTTCCCTCGATCTTCTATTTTCACTTCATAATCACCTGCTCTATAACCTGCTTCGCCATCGGCCTGGGGGTTTAATTACTTCTACTCTACACTTGCCTTGCCCAGCTTGGGGCCTGAAAGTCCATTTTACTGCATATACCTGCAGCCGTGTCTGCCAAACGTAGGAGTTCCTTTACCACTGACTCACATCTGGATTCGTTTAGTCATTTGTCTTCTATTCTATGGATACCTCTGCCTTGCCACTTCAATCATATGAATTGCTACTACTACTACTACCAGTATTCGTTGAGATTATCCAAAAGACTTTAAATTCCATGATTTGCCCTACAACTTCTTGGACCTTGTGACAACGTTACGTCATTTGACTTCAGCCTCTTCAGTCATCACCATTTATGACTCATTAGCTCGACTATTCAAGACTTGACAGACTTGTCTTACCAAGTCGGTACTAGTTTCCGTACCATTCTGGCTTTTAGACCGTGGTTATGTTCATTACGCAACTATTTGGATCACCAGATGAAGCTCTTCAATTCCTAAACTATTACCATTTCTTCATACCCCTCGCTATATGCTGTACATAAGCTATGCAATACTACTTCCCTGCATACCTCTCAACCTTTTGTCCCCCAAATGTGGAACATTGCCTCTCAAAATGTGGAACAAATGAGCAAAATGTGGAACACTTAATCAAATCTTTACCTAAGAAGCCCAAAACAGTTAAAATGTTTGCAATTATGTTCAGAAAGTCTGTTATTAATTGAATAATATATTTTTTGCATCATTTACTATAGATTTTTGCTTTAAAATGTTAACACTTAATGTGGGACAAGTCCTCACAATGTGGAACAGGGAGCTTTTGTGAAGTAAAATGAGGAACGTTCCTCGTAATGTGGTACAGTTGAGAGGTATGCTTCCCTGTTATTACATCTGCATCATGCAGCTTTACTTACTACTACAACTGACCTATGTACAGGTCCACTTATTTACACTACTTGCTCTCATTACCCACTTCACCCTTACAGGGCCTAGAGGTTCATCAAGGCCGATTCCCTATTCTACAAACTACTTCCCCCATCGGGATCTGGAGGTACATTTAATTTATGTCTACATATTCGCACTAAGATCAATACCTAATTCACGTGCCTGCTTCCACACCAGATCAGAGATTCCTACTGCTCTGCCCTCTCCAGATCACACAGCATGCACCCTGTTCTTATGCTCCATCACCAAAGCCTTCATTTGCAAAGCTTGCCAAGAGGAATACGAACTACCTTCCTCCTACACTGGACATGGACACCTAGCCTTTGGTTACTGGTTCTCCTTGCAGAAGCCGTCCTCACCTGCCGGAACATTTCACCAATGTAACTTCAACAATTTGAATTATCATTATCGACCATGGATTCCAGTCTACCACCATTCTGCTCCGGACATGGATTCTCGGACTTGGATTTGCTAGAAGGATGCTGCTACGTTCACCAACCAGAATATTCTGTACTTATTCAGCTTCGCTTCACTGGATCAGGATCTCGAACTTTGGAACTCTAATTAGCTTAATATTGTTATTTAGGATTATTCTCCCTTAGTATGCCCAGAAGGACGGGTGGGTCAGTAGTCATGGGTCCTCAGAGGTTTCCCCCTAAGGGAATTTTTCCTTTTCTGCGTGTTACTGGTCATACTCTCTGGAGTTGGAGGAGATAATCGTTTGATATTATTATTCTTTTTGCAGGGTCTCATACTACTGGACTATGCATTCTTTTACGGTGGGATACAGAGAAAGGCCAAACCAATACCAAGTCATAACACGTTACTCATCAGCTCAAGCATCTAAGCACCTTGCTTAAGACTATCCAGCTCACTTGTACTATAATCGCTGACTGTATAAATATGTTCAAAGTAGCTAAGCACTGATCAATTCAAACTGCTAAATACCTGACGAGCATTATCCTACTTACTGATCTGGCCTCTGTATCCAAGGATAACCTACACTATTCAGCTACAGTATGTAACATAAGTACTGAGCTCTGAACCATCATACAATTTAAAGGCACTTGCCTGTAGTGGTATGGGGAAGAGCTCCTCCCCCATACCCTACTTAAACCAACAAGCTAACTACAGCTCTGCTTAGAGCGAGTTGCACTCACCCCCCCATCCTCTCCTGACTCCTCCTCCTCCTCCTTCTCAGGCGCTCTTATCCCACCAGGGGGGTCTCATACTACTGGACTATGCATTCTTTTACGGTGGGATACAGAGAAAGGCCAAACCAATACCAAGTCATAACACGTTACTCATCAGCTCAAGCATCTAAGCACCTTGCTTAAGACTATTCAGCTCACTTGTACTATAATCATGGACTATATAACCATATTCAAAGCAGCTAAGCACTGATCAGTTCAAACTGCTAAATATCTGATGAGCATTATCCTACTTACTGATCTGGCCTCTGTATCCAAGGATAACCTACATTATTCAGCTACAGTATGTAACATAAGTACTGAGCTCTGAACCACATACAACAAGGTAGACTGTGAGGAACAAGTCAGCAAGAATAGCAGGTCAAAAACTCAGGGGCATGAGTGAAAGCTGGTGGGAGGGATTCAGGAAGGAAGTCAGAATGTTTTATTTTACATAAAAAGTTGTTAAGACATGGAATGGCCTACCAGCAAAGGGTATGAGTGCAAAATCCATTAATGGATGCAAGTACAACTGGGACACATTTAAAGGCTTAGTAGTTAGTCAGTGGAGCAGCAGAAATGAAGAGGTGGGGGGGAATGTAAAGGCCCCTTTAAGTCAGTTGGTTTCAGGGTGACATAGGGTGTAGCTGGGCAGCCTGAATGGAAGTGGTCTTTTTCTGCTGACATTGTCTCTGTTTCTACATTCTCCAGCAGGACACAAGGAAATACCCTGAAGTTTAGAGAAGTAAGTTTAGGAGTAACATTTGGAAGTACGTCTTCAATCCGAGGGCAGTGAACCTAAGGAACAGCATGCCACCCACTCAGCTGCTGCTGTATTCTACTTTCAACTGAGGCTGGCATCACGTGATAAATGAAAATTACGTACTTGCCATAACTGTTGATCTTCCATAATATCTTCATTATTCATTCATGCATATGGGTCTAACTAAGCCAGAGGCACCAGAACCCAGCAGGAGCAAAGTCTTTTCAGCCTAGGGGACCAACGTTGGAGCCAGTGCCACCCAGGAGACAGACATGGTGATGTCATGCTCATGGGTTGGCCAGTAACCAACACCAGCCCCTTCCCTTCCTCAGTTCTGTTTGCCAGGAGAGAAAACAAGTGAGAGAGAGATAAAAAAGAGGGAGGGCTACAGACTCCTACCCTAAAAGAATAGAAAAAATGATATAAAACATAAAAATAATAAAACCTGCCGGCCCGTCAGCACAGCGGTTGGATTTCTGCTTGCGATGCTGGCGACCTGGGTTCAGGAATGGACTCGGGTCACTGGAGGGCCGGCTGGGGGAGCAAGGCTGGAGCATCCGATGATGCTCACCTTCTTTGGGAGGGCAGGATGTGGCTCAGCATCTGCCGCCCTGGCAGAGGCCAGCAGCATAGCAGCACGGCTGGCCTGCAGACACTTGGGGAGCGGCGGACATTGGCGTACGTCTTGACATCATGAGCACACTGCTCCTCTGGGAGAAAACAGGAGGAAATAACGCCTCAGCCGATCGGGTGATGGCCCCTCCATCCCTTCCCCTCCTGGACACCCCAATCTGCATCCACTGCCTCAGCAGCACCCAGGGTCATGCCTCCTGCCCACAAGGCTGATCCCTCACGAAGGTAAGGGACCGACCCGACACAGGGATATGTCAGGGATACCTGGGTAGGCTGCCATGTGGGGTGGTGAAGGTGGGGTGGATCCAGGGATGAAGGGGGCTTATGGGGACCCCATGGAGTGATTGGTTGAGGGGGCAGTAAGGCAAAAAAAATAATAATAAAACCTGACTACCAACTTAGAGAACTAAGAGATGGGCCTAAGTGGCAGAGGGGTAGAGGGTGTAAGAGCCAGAGCCTACTTCAGCCACCTGGACAGGAAGGTGGAAGGAGGGCAGCAGCCCTGGCATACAGCTCTAGCTGGCCTAGGAGAGACCAAGGGGAATCTCCATAAGCTTAAGATGGCAGAAGCCAATTTATGAGGGTCTTATGCTCAGAGAAGATAAGAACCAAGGAATTAAATGAAAAAACAGTAAAAGACAGTAGAAGAGACTGGACCAGTGCAAGAGCACAGCTGCAATCCTCTTGCCACTCCAAAAGAGTGAGAAGGAAGGAAAGGAAAGGAAGAGAAAGAAACAAAACACCTAGGTGTGGGACAGCATACAGCGTGACAGGCTGAGCATTCAGAAATATTAAACCTCCTTACCGTCTGACTCTCCTCAGCACTGGAGATGAAGGCTGCACCTTGAAGTGAGGCTATGATGCCAGTTGCCAGAGGCTGGAGACATTTGCAAGGTGGAGACTGAGGTTGTAGCAGCTTTGGGCAGGGAAGATGCCAGAAACCTCCTAGTAGGAGAGGAAGGAGCATAGGAAGTGAAAAATACAAAAACATAACAATTTTTTTTTTTTACATTCTTTTCTTTTGTTTTAAGAAAGAGGGAGAGTGGAAGGTGGGAGCGGGTGAGAGGGCACAATTCCGACCAGGAAAAACAGGGCTAACCCTTCAAGGGGAAGAGAGCCCTCAGAGAGTGGCAAGAAAATACCAAGTGTCTATTGTCATAGGTTGAGGTGCCCAGGAGCCCTGACTCTTACCTGAGTGGGGGATGATGGGCAGGCATGTGAATGAATGGTGAAGATATTCTAGAAGATCAACAATTAGGGTGAGTAAACAAATCCGACTAAGACAGAGGTGCTAACCTTTAACTTTTCCCCTTCTCTGGAACTTAAGTTCCAACTGCCCTTTAGAGGGAGGAGTACGAGGATAAAATATTCAGGAACTTATTTACCCCAGAGGATACAGAATATTGCCCTTATAAACTACGAACCCTTTACTCAGAAGCTAGAGGGAGACTTATATAACTGGTCCCAGCTCCACCTTCCTTTTTATTCCAGAACTGACCTTATACACCTGAACATATTACCTAGACTATTGTACCTATTTCAAACAATACCGGTCTTTCTGGCTGCATCATATTTCACTTCAAGGAACAGAACACTAGCTAGATTTGTATGAGCAGACAAGAAGCCACGTATTCGTTAATCTATATTATAAAAAGGGTCTGAGAAATGGAGCTTTCTGATTGGCTGCGGCTGCAAACATTCTAACAGCCTTATGTTAATCTTTTATTAACATACATGTAGAGCTTAGCCATATGCTGAACAAGGTTTAACACTGTTTAAAAACATTTTTTATTATAATAGCAATAAGGCACTCCCAGGGATTATGTTGATGGTCAGTTAATCACCCTCTAGGGGCATGTGGCACTCGGCTACGCCTTGTGCCACAGTACATCCCTAGAAGGTGATTAACAGACCGTTAACATAACCCTTGGTCATGCCTTATTGCTTAATTACAACTCTCCAAGGATGGGGTGGGTTGGGACTCCCCAACCTTTTAAAATATGCACAAGCAACAGTCCTGTCTTGAATTTTGTGTTAGCTTAACCCGACGCATCACATACCATGGAAATTTATTGATGATAATAATAATAATAATAAACTTTATTTGTAAAGTGCCTTTCAGGCACCAAGGTGCTGGACAATAAATAAATATAAAAACAATAAAATACATAATAGTGTAACCAAACAGCAGAATAAGCTTTCAGCCATAGATGTGTCTTCAAGGCCTTCTTAAAGCCCTCCATGGTCATGCACTCACGTATCTGATGGGGTAGAGAAGTCCACAGGGCTGAGGCCACATATATAAAAGAAGAAGAAGAAGAAGAATCAGCATTTATATAGCGCTTTTCATACACATTATCCCAAAGCGCTTTACAAGCAATGCTAGACTGGTAGTGAAGTGACTGAATGTGTGGTGGCAGCCATATCGCACATCATCACCCACACACAGCCTGGATAATTGCATGAACCGGTTTATGGGAAGGGGAATGTTGGCCAGGACACCGGGAATGTTCCCTGCTCTTTGCGAAGAGTGTCCTGGGTTCTTTTACTTCCACCTGGACACCCAACAGGACAACACCAGGATGGGCAGAAGGGACCTCGGTTTAACGTCTCATCCGAAGGACGGCATACCCCAGCAGTACAGCACCCCCCAATACTGCACTCAGATGCCAGCGATTTTTAGGTGCAAGTCCAATCCCAGTGCGGGATGAGAACCCACGACCTTCTGTTCCAGAGGCGGATGTGCTACCAACTGAGCCAGGCTGACACCTGCACAAATGCACGAGCCCCAGATGTCTTAAGACTCACCCTAGGAATCTCTAGCAACCCCTCGTCAGCTGAGCGGAGTGGTCACCCAGGGCAGTAGAGGGACAGAGGCTCTCTCAGATAGTCCGGGCCCAGTCTGTATGTGGCCTTATAGGTCAGAAGCCCAACCTTGAAGGTGATCCGCCACTGAATAGGCAGCCAGTGCAGTTCATGCAGCACCAGTGTGATGTGACTTGCACGAGGAGTCCCCATCAACAACTGGGCCGCAGCGTTCTGCACTAGCTGCAGGAAGCAGATATCAACCCCCGGAAGCCCTAGACAAAGGGAGTTACAGTAGTCAAGGCGTGAGGTCACAAAGGCGTGGATCAACATTGGAAGGTCACCAGATGGAACAAGGTGCTTAACCCTGGTGATGTTCCTCAGATGGTAAAAAGAGGACTTGACGACTGCTGACACCTACGAACACAGTGTTAGCCCATCGTCAAGAATCACCCCCAGGTCTCGCACCTGTTAAGAGGAAGGAAGCTAGATACCCCCTAGACAAAGTCCAGTGGATTGGCCAGACCCCAACCCCTCTGTCCGGTGACCAGGATCCACTACCATCACCTCAGTCTTTCCAGAGTTCATCTTCAACCAGCTGGAGCTCATCAGACCTGGATTTCAGTGAGGCAGTTGTTAAACACCAAGCATGCTCTATCCCGGTTGGGTGCAAAAGACAGGCAGAGCTGGGTATCATCAGCATAGCAGTGAAACCTCAGCCCATACTGTCTTACAATGTCTCCGAGGGGCAGCATGTACACCTCGAACAACATGGGGACAACATCAAGCCCTGTGGAACCCCACATCGCAGAGAGAATGGTTCAGAGGAAAAAATCCCAGACACCACCCTCTGAGTTCTGCCAGTGAGGAAGGACTTAAACCATCTGAGAACTGTACCAAACATGCCACAGATGAACCTCAGGTGCTCGAGAAGTATCCCATGGGCCACGGTGTCAAAGGCTGAGGAGAGATCAAGAAGTACCAAGATAGAACAGCACTTCTGATCTCTTGCCATCAAGAGATCATTGAGCACCCAAACCAGAGTGGTTTTAGTACTATGCCTCTTATGAAAACCGGATTTGAGAGGTTCGTAGATGTCATGGATGGTCAAGTGATTCTCCAGTTGCAGCACTACTACTTTCTCAATTACCTTCCCAACAAAGGGAAGGTTTGAGATTGGTCTGTAGTTTGCAAAGCAGCTTGTATCCAGAGCAGCTTTCTTCAGGAGAGGTTTCACCACCGCCTCCTTCAGGAAGCTAGGAAACTCACTAGACTCTAAGGAGCACCACACTATCTTTGCTAGGACCGGGCCTACGATGTCACAACAACCCATTATCAGGGAAGTTGAGCCCCGGGCCAAACTACAGCATGCTGGGCGCATACCCTGGGCAATCTGCACAACATCCATGATTTCCAGCCAGTCGAAGGAACTCCAGGTAAACTGAGGAGGAGTAACCATACACTGACCACTATCAGCTCCCATAGAGTGTGCTGGTTGGATTTCCACCCTGATGCTGGCCACCTAATCCACAAAGAACCAAGCAAGCTCATCACACTCAATCTGTGAAAAGGATCTTTGAACCTAAAGACAAGCTGGGCTGCACGACCTATCCACGGTTCGAAAGAGCTGAGCTGGTCGAGTCTGAGCAGCAGCAGTCTCCCCGGACAGGAACTCTGCCTTCTTATGGGTGATTGCTGATTGATAGACTTGATAATGGTCCATCAATCTAAGGTGGTCAGCAACCAGGGTGGATTTACAACAACGACGCTCTAACCTTCATCCAAGTCACCGCAACGCCCTCAAGGTCCCATCAAACCATAGGGACCAAGGGCAAAGGAGAAGGGCGAACACGGACAGGAGGCGATGGAGTCAGGGCCATAGTAATAGCCTTGTTACAAACCTGAACCAGGCTCTCTGGACTCCCACTTGACTCGGAAATACCTATAGGTCTAATACCGCCGATAGACCATTAGGGGGTCGCATCCCGTAAAGGGCGGTATCTGACCATCTCCACAGAGGCAGGCCTATATGCGGGGGGGGGGCATAAAAACTGAACCCCACTGTGTGATGATCAGACCATCTGACCAGCTCCACCACCAAGTCGAAGGTTTTGATCCCCAGGAGGAAAACCAAGTCAAGAGAGTTACCAAACTTATGGGTAGCAGAGGCAACTACCTGTGTAAAGCCAAGTGATGTCATCAACTGGAGGAAGTCCTGTCCAAATCCAAGAGTTCATTGTCAACCCAGGCGTAAAGTTGCCCAGGACCATCAGCCTGGATGACTCAAACACCATGTCGACCATGAAGTCTGCTACTTCCTGAAGGATCCGCTGCTCATCCCCAGGTGGATGCTAGATGACAGCGATCCTACAGCCTACACCTGCAACTACAGTACACTTAAATGTGTTAGTCTCTTCAACTGGCACACTTGTGAGGTCCAGTTCCACCTTGAAACAGATAGCTACCCTCCCCCCCACGATCCGATCTCAAGCGGTGTATCACCGAGCACCCGGCCGGAACAGCAGCCTCCAATATGGGGCCAACATTATTATTCAGCCAGGTCTCGGTGATGCAAACCAGATCTGCTGTCCCAACAAGATCTGCAGTTATTGAAGTCTTGTTCTTAATAGATCTGGCATTGCATAACACCGCTCAAGTCAGACGGGATTCTGGGACCACCTGGGCTATCTGCCCACCGATAGTGGAACCCTTGGGTATGGAGACCAGGCATGGAGGGCCACGTTCCAGAATCCATTTTGCCCCAGGGCATCTCCTGGGCCTCACTACCCTATCGAGAACCCCGATCATTCATCCTCCAACGTTCACAACCCTCCAGCCCACCCACCCCACGAGCAATTCCCAATGCTCTACATCATTAGTATACTATAAATTCTAAAGGGAGGGCAGTTAATGGGCAGAGGTCACAAAGTTCGGAGGGTGAGTAGCGCATGTCCGGGAGAGCAGTCCACCGACACATCTAGGCACCCGAAATCTCACGTCACACACCCAAAAACCCAGAACACTCAAAATCACAAATGCAACAAGTAGCAATGAAATAAATCACATTCTCAAAACCAAAATAATACAATCCCCCACTCTCTCAAAACAAAACCCCAAAATTTAAATAAATAAAGTTCCACCCCACATAAATAACCCAAAATACAATCCTCCACTCTCTCTCACAGAGTGGTGGACAAAATGAAATAAAACAAAATGAATAAAGTAAAACAAAATAAACATAACCCATGTCTTAAACCCCCAGACTAGCACACCACCACGCAAAAGCAGAAAAAGTGCAACAAGTTCTTCTCATATGTGAAAAATAAATAAAGTTATATCGTCCACAGTCAGCGGAGATTTGTCTTTTGAATTATCCAGGTCTTTACTTCCACTAACTTGAAATGGGGGGGGAGAGCTCACACCTACCCCTCCTCCACAGAATCTGTCCAAAGTGCAATGGCCCTCTCACTGCCACGCTACTGCATTAAAGAATTATCAAAACAATAGAAAAAAGGCACTCTCACTGCCTTTCCATACAAGGTATATGAACTCCAGTACCAACTTTGGAAAACAGACTTCGATGACAGATTGCCCCAGATCGACAACCTCTAAGGATCTTCCTCCTAAGCTGCTCCTGAGAAAATGGATCCTCCGAGTTGAAAATCAGTTTGCCCCAGCCTCCATCAAAGTGGATGCCTGAACCTAGAGAAACCTACCCCCACTTAAACCACCAGAGTCACCCGACCTTAAAGTGATGGCCCACAGTGATTCCAGAGAACAAAACTAATGCCCACCCTCTGGTCAGCACCCTAAATCCCCACAGGGGAGGTCCCCAGAACTGACACCCACCTCAGGGTCAGCTGACTAGGCCAACCAGTCCTCTAACAATAACAGCAGTCCTTCTCGGTTTAAGCCAACTCAGCAGCAGCAAAGCAGACACTCACCGGTCTGTACACTCTCAAGTCCTGGCCAAACAATTCCCCAGCCGCTCCAGGTCATCAGATAACACTTCCAAGACCAGCCTCCTCCACGATGGTTGGCCAGCACTGTAGGGCAGACACTTTTTTTTTTACTTGCTATTTATGCCCCCTTTCTCACCACACCTGCTCCTTCCCTCAAGGACTCCCATGGAAATTAAATGGACTACACCAGGGATCTTGGGGACTTCTGCTACTTGTGAACCCTCCCTGCTTCAGTCCCTTGGATTACCCCCCAAGTGGGGTGGAAGGGAGATCCCCATCATCCCTCCCAGCCAATGTCCAATGTTGGGTGGACTCACTTGAACTTCTCCTAATATCTCTGGTAGTGTGGACTACGGCACCAAGCCCATCTCCAGGAGCCGACATGTTTTTTTTCCATTTTCTGGTCCCCCACCCTTGACACTAGCACATAAGGAGGACCAAGGAGACAAGGGCATGCTAAGATGTGCCTCCACTCCGGGCCTTCAGCTGACATCCAACCCTCCCTATACAACTGCCATCCTGGCTGCACCTCTAACTATGGTCACCCAGGAGGAGGTATTGCAGCATGACCCACAGCCCACCCTCCCTGGAGAAGGAGATCAGCCCTCTGGACACTTGATCCTTCTCCCCTGGCCGGCCCTCCAGCAGCTTGGGCTCGCTACCTAACCCGGGTCACTGGCATCACAAGCAGTAGCACTACTGCTGTGCTGGTAAGCCAGCCTTGTTAGGCAGACACAGGAGACAGTCCATCTGCCCTCCAACACTGGACAGTGGAACAGGGGGGGCTTGCAGAAAAACACACAACACTCCTGCAGCAGTGGGGAGGAGGGCCCATCCAGCCACCCAGCCCTCCAAACACAGAGGGAAGCCACCAGGGGTATCCTTTACACATACTACTCTAAGTTGATGCAACTCATACGTGACTGATTCAATGGCCTACACGGCCAGTATAATGTTATGCTTGTGCAACTGTGTTACTTAGGTTTTGGCCATTCACACTCTCTGTTCCAAAGGAATTACCACCCTGTAGAGGTACCAAAGGCAAGGAACCCTCGAAGAGGGTTCCATCCCTAGAGGTATCACAGGATGATTCCCTTGGCTAAAGGTACCTTAGGAAGATCCCTCAAAACGAAAGTAGGAGTAGCACCAAAGACAAAAGCAATCAAGCCAAGGGGCACAGGAGCATAATGACAACAATGTAGCTTCATAATACAAGGAAACAGATTAACAAGATATAGATAAGTGCTTTGGATACATTGATAATGGAAAGGGGGCCTCCTAAGGAGAGAAGGAACGGCAAGAGGGCACCATCCACCTCCATCCAACAGCAGAACCCATCTAAAGAAACTAGGGGATACTAACTAAACTAACTAGATATTATGACCTTTGGCATGAAGGAGTGTAAAAAAACCCTTTGAGGAGGAAACCTCTGGGGATCCAAGGCCTAGGTTCCCTTCCCTCCAGGCATGGGATAATTTCGTTCGTGATGGCTCTACTACTGCAATTTGGAAGCCCAATTAATAAGAGATGAAAAATATTCCAATTTGGAGGAAAACTTTCACTCTGTCCTTCTAACAGGAACATCGTGGAGGGTTGCGAGACATTCTGCAACCACCGCTCCAAGGTGGGAGGAGGAGGAGAATAACAACCACAGAGGCACTCACCCAGCCTACCAAGCTAAAAAACAAATCAGGTGAACCAGAGGTGGCCGTAGGGAGAATGCGGTGAAGGTGCCTTGCTAGGGAACCACTAAAGCCAATGGACAACCGTTGGAGTGGAAACCACTAGAGCCAAAGGAAATCACTGTAACCACCCTTCACAGCTTAGTCTTAAATTATACAGCTTGAGGTGTCATCGGTACGGTCGACAACTGAAGGTCCACCCGGAGCGAGGACATTCTCAGCTGTGGGCCAGGTGAGAAGGACCCCACCCCAAGCTTCACATGCTCAAGCTGCGGACTAGTGGTGCAGAATGAGATCATCGGTGCAAGGAAGGGAAACCTTGCACCAGTACTAGAACGAGGTCGACATTCCTAATACATTTGCATAGGTATTTCTGACATGGATCAGTATTTTAGGTACTTCCTTATTCATGTCTGTTTGTTCAGTTCTTGTTCATTTCTTGTCAGTCGTTTCGTTATTTAGTTTGTGATACATTTATTTAGCATATGGAAGTTGTTTAGTTAGTTGCTGAAGTTATGCAGCTGATAGAAGCTATAGCGAACATAGAATAAGCAAAGGCAAGCCATACAAGTCTATAGTGAGCCAATTAAAAGGTGACATAATACTCTAAGGATTTTTAGCAGCAGAGACAAGATTTAAACATGAAGCAATATGCGACACTGGGCCAGGACTCCTCACCAAAACCCCTAGTCCCCCACCGTAGGAAAAACAAGAAAGCCATGGTGAAGGGCCGTAACCCATATGAAGCATTAACAACTAGTTTACAGCACTGGCAGTAGCCAAAGCTGACCTCCAGAGTATAATAAAGCAGTATGCAAGTAGGAGACAATGTCCATTAATAAGCAGCATATGCAGCAATGTAGTTCAGCTAGGAGGGGCAGTGTATAAACATAAAGAACAGCATCTGTGTATGAGTAACTATGAGCTGTAATTCAATAAACATAGAATGGAGGGAGGCGCAATGCTCTGAAGGCAGCTATGATCATGTGGGAGGTAGATTAAGCTGAGAAAACATGACTGAGTTGCATAGCTAGGATTCAGAGTGAGCCTGAATCAGGTGAAAACAATTAGGCATGTAGCATGGGAAGCAGCTTTGGTCTGAGTTGAACACAGGTAATGATTGCAATAGCAATGTGAGTAATTAAAAGCAAGTACCTTGAGCTCTAGATTAGCAATATGCTAGGAGCTTAGAAATCAAGTCCCCCCCCCAAAAAAAAACAAAAAACAAAACCAAGACTCACAAACACAGAAAAAAGGGAAAGTGATAAAAGGAAGCACACGGCCAGAGGCAAAATACAAACCAGAAGCAGAAGAACAAACACATAAGGCCAGCAGAAAGAAGCAGCAAGGGGGGGAGGGGGCAGGCCTCAGCCAGCTGCAGAGGACAGAGCCTCTGGCTGGCAAAGAAAAAGTGCTTCAGAAGGAGGCTGAGAGGAACTGTTTATATAAGTCTGGAAGTGGGAGTGGCTGGCTGTTTGTCCACTGAAATACAGGCATAGCCTTCCAATTCTGTGCACAGCAGGAGAACAAAGTGGTGCTAAAGGAGCTGACTGTGGAGGTGAGGGGCACATGGCATGGAACTGACTGCATAGGGGACATGCTTGAGAGGCTTACCGAGCACATGCTAGGTGGGTCCAGCAGGACCACACCACCTGTACCTAAGACAACACCGGATACCACCATGCACCACACTTCTGCCCACCCCAGTGATCCCGAGGTACAGGAGGACAGTCATCCACAATCAATGCAAGGTACACGCCCAGATGCATGGGCAAGCCGAGAGGGAAATCCCACAGCCAAGACCTGTCACCTGGGCCCACAGGCATCCACATGACAAGGGTAGCAAATGGCGAAGAAGAAATTATGTCTGCCAGTCCCCTGCAACAAACACTGAGTGTCACATAAGCACACACTATGCATACAACATAAACACAAATATAACCCCCACCACATATAACCCCCCCCCCACTTAACTCCAAGCATGGACATTGATGTCTCCCCTTAGACCCAAGGCAGTTCAGCACTCAGGGTGGGTCATCATCACAGTGCCACGCCACCCCCATTTAACGTCTGAATGACCTCTGCATGAATTCATGCCATGCAACCCATCCAGACAGTGACTCTGCTCCCCCCTCCAGAAAGCCCTACCTCCCCTGTCTCATGGTGGAGATCTCCTGTACATCCTGCAGCATGGGTAGCTGTCACCGCAAAGCTATGTTCTGCAGCATGCCACATGCTTTGAGCACTCTGCATGCCATCTCTGGGACAACTGTAGTTTTGTAGCCTGTCAGATCCAGGCACCAGAACCGCATCTTCAGTAGCTCTATTATTCTCTCAATCATGGGCATGTCTTCTAGTGTGCCTCATTGTATGCCTGCTCCACCAGTCCATGTGCCTCCAGGGTACAGTGTCATCAGGTATGGCCATTGTGGACATCCGCTGTTACCTGTGCAGTGGATAAAAGACAAGGCTAGTACCGTGCAGCTGTCTGTATTCCACTGGTGTACCTTGTGTGTAGGGTACAGATACCCACCTAATCAACCATCCATCCCTGCCTCCGTGTGCACCAAGGAGTGCACTCAGCCTGAACCCATGGAAGATATAGACATCATGGCATGAATTGTGATACTTATTGCACACATGAAAAAATTACTTACCATAGTAATATTGTTTCTTCCAAGGGATCTCTCAGTAGGATTAGACATATCTAGTCAGCTCAGAATCTCTGACTGCACTGGAGCTGTGCTGTAATGTGAAATGGATGAAATCATGAAACTTAGAATGCTACATAGAAACATAGAAACGTAGAAGTTGACGGCAGATAAGGACCACAAGGCTTATCCAGTCTGCCCATTTCTTTTTCTACCTTATAAATGTGCCATCGGCCTTTGCTCTGTCAGTGGCCTATCTATTCATAGTCATTTGTATTGCTCCCTTATGCCTATCCCATGCCTGTTTGAAGCCCTGCACTGTATTCATAGCCACCACTTCTTGTAGTAAGCCATTCCATGCATCCACCACCCTTTCTGTGAAAAATAATTTCCACATTCCCCCTTAATCGCCCCCTCTAATCTCATGCTGTGTCCTCTTGTCCTGCTATTTTTCTTATATTTAAACATGTTAGACTCTTTCACCTTGTTAATGCCCTTAAGGTGTTTGAATGCCTCGATCATATCACCTCTCCCTCCTTTGCTCAAGGGTATACATATTGAGCTCTGTTAATCTGTCCTCATATGTCTTCTGATGCAGTCCCTGCACCATTTTTGTTGCCCTTCTCTGGACTGCCTCAATTTGGTTAATGTCCTTGTGAAGGTGTGGCCTCCAATACTGCGCAGTATTCCAGATGGGGCTAACCAGTGTCTTGTAAAGAGGATTATTACCTCCCTCTACGACTTGTGAATACCCCTACTAATACACCCTAACACCCCCTAGCCTTACCTACTGCTTTAGGGTCTGCTTGGATGATTTCAGGTCATCAGTGATGATGATGCCCAAGTCTCTTTCTTCCTTTGTGACTGCTAGCAACTCCTCCCAGCCTATAGATGGCTTCAGGGTTTCTCTTCCCTATGTGCATGATTTTGCACTTCTTTGCATTAAATCCCAGTTGCCACTCTTCTGACCATTTTGCTAGTTTATCAGATCTCTTCTCATTCTGCCCACCCCATCTGGATCATCTACTCTGTTGCAGATCTTGGTGTCATCTGCAAACAGACAAGCCTTACCCTCTAGTCCATCTGCAAGGTCACTAATGAAGATGTTGAAGAGGACTGGCCCCAGGACTGATCCCTAGGTACCCACTTGTGACTTGCATCTCTTCTGACTGTATACCATTTACCACCACTCTCTGTTTTCTGCCCGTCAACCAGTTTGCCACCCAGTTGACCAACTTCTGACCCACCCTGAGCCTACCCAGCTTATTTATCAATCTTCTATGTGGAACAGTGTCAAAAGCTTTGCTGAAGTCAAGGTGGCGACATCAACTGTTCCCCTTGGTCCACCACTCTGGTTACCCAGTCAAAGAAATCTATGAGATTAGTTTGACAGGACCTTCCTTTGTAAACCCATGCTGTCTTGGATCCTGTGCCCCTATGGATTCCAGGTGTTGCACTATCCTTTCCTTAAGGAGTGCCTCCATAATCTTGCCACTACTGAGATAAGACTGACTGGTCTGTAGTTCCCTGCCTCCTCCCTGCTACCACTCTTGTGGAGCGGGATCACATGAGCCCTTCTCTAGTCTTCTGGGATCTCTCCTGTGCTCAGAGACTCACTAAACAGTTCTGCTAATGGCTCTGCTAGTTCCACCTTTAGCTCCTTAAGTACCCTGGGATGTATGCCATCAGGTTCCATTGCCTTATCCACCCTGAGCTTAGCAAGCTCTTGTAGGACCCTTTCTTTTGTGAAGGGAGTAGTGCTCACCTCCCTCCCCCCTGTGTCCATGATGCTGAGCTGTGGGCCCTGCCCTACCTTCTCTTCAGTAAATACTGAGCAAAAGTATCTATTTAGGATAGATGCCTTTACAGGGTCCTCCTCCTCACATGCTCCCTTTTCTCCATTAAGCTTAGCAATACCCCCTCTGGACTTTCTCCTTTCACTAATGTATCTATAGAAAGTCTTGTCACCTTCTTTTACTGTTCGTGCTAGTTTTCCTCAGTTTGGGACTTTGCCTGCCTTACTGCCTTCCCTGCTTCCCTTAGGGCAGTTTGGTATGCCTCACTATCTTCATCCCGCTGTGTTCCCTTATATTTTCTGAAGGCAGCCTTTTGGCTCTGACCTTTTCTGCTACTATATTTGAGAACCAAAGTGGTTTCCTTCTTCTTTTGCACTTCTTTTCTGTCTAACACAATGGGATGTTGCTTCAAGTATTGCATCCATAATGCTTGCCCACTTGCCTGTACCCCTCACCTGTGTTTCTTTTTGCCAGGGCTAGCTTAACTCTGTTGGCCATCTTATCAAAGTCAGCTCCTCTGAAGTCCCATATTTTTGCCTTGGAATGGGATGATTTAGATGTAGTAGCAATTGAACCATACCATGTGATGGTCACTGGCCCCAGGTGACCTTCTACCTGGAGATCTGTGATCCCTTCCTTGTTAGTCAGTACTAGGTCTAGGATAGCCCTGTCTCTACGTGGGTTGCTGTACCAGTTGTTTGAGGCCCTCCCCCCCTGCAGGGAATCCACTATGTGTCTAGTTCTGGCAGATGTTCCTGCTGGTATTGACCAATCTGTATCCAGCATGTTGAAGTCTCCCATTATCAGAACCTCCCCTTTAGCATTCAAACTGCTGCCTCTGGGTGAACTGTGTTCCATCTAACTGCCAGATTAATTTTTTCAGATAAATAAAACACTACCCTAATCGAATTAAGTAATTGCAACCTAAAAACAATAATATGAATAATAACTTCCCCCCGGTAAAGAGGACGGGTTCCAACCAGGATTAAAAAGCACACAAAAAGAGAGCTAGAGGCCCTAGTCATACCTGTGGGCATCAAAAACATTCAGTTAAGCCAATTATTAATGGTAACATTAAGAACCCCTATAAAAGTATTGCTGGACCTAATTCAGGTTATAGAAGGGGTGCTAAGGGTGGGAGGTCTAATCCTATTGGGAAATCCCTTTGAAGAAACAATATTACTGTGCTAAGTAATTTTTTCTTCAAACCCCAGGAATCTCCCAGTAGTATTAGACATAAGCAGACTACCACGCAGTGCCTTGGAAGGTGGGTACAGAACCTATTTAGGGAAAAGGTTCTGCAATACTACCATGCGAAACCTAGCATCACTCTTGGACTGGACGTCCAGACAATAGTGCTTTGTGAAGACGTGGACTATACTCCAGGTAGCCGCTTTACAGATTTCCAGCAAAGGAATGTCCCTTGCAGGTACCACAGAGGCAGCAGTTCCACAACTAGAATGTGCCCTGAGGCCCTGTGGTGGCTGTTTCTCAGTCTTACTGTAGCAGAATTGGATGCAGGATACTATCCAACCTGTAACTGATATATCTGAGGCAGGCTTGGCTTTTCCCACTTCACCATAGGTAATGAACAGTTGTGAGTGGGAATACCTGAGTTCCTTAGTACGAGTGATGTAATAGCTTAGAGAACTTTTTATATCCAAACTATTAAGCTTCAATTCCCCTGTATACTGGACTTGGCTGTAAAAAATTCAGGAAGGATGACAGACTGGTTCAAATGAAACTCAGATACCACCTTTGGAAGCAATTTCCTGTTAGTCCTAAAGACTACCTTGTTCTTATGAAAGATAACGTAATTAGGATCAGTGCAGACAGCTTGGAGCTCACACACTCTTTTTGCTGAAGTAACTGCCACCAGGAAAACAGGTGGCATGTTTCAGATCAGCTGTAGCCATTGGCTCAGAGGGAGGTTCCATGAGTTTGGCTATGCACAAATTCAGATCCTAAGGAGGGACTTGTTCTCTAACAGGAGGAAAGAGATGTGCCAAGCCTTTGAAATATTTCCTAAAAATAGGGTGTGGATCTATTGTTCTCTGAGCACCTGCGGACAAATAAGCAAATACTGCTGCCAAGTGAACCCTGAGGGTAGCAGGCCTGAGGCCTCTAAAGCCTGCAAGTGCACCAGATAAGCAATGTAGATATGCTTGCCTTAAGGGGACTGATTCGCTTAGATGTGCACCAGATGAAAAATCTTTTCCACTCTGAAGCACATGTTCCTCTGGTAAAAGTTGCCCTGGAAACTTTCAGGACCTTAAGGACCTCTTCTGACAAGTTAAATTTAGAAAATTGTAATGCCTCAAGAACCATGCTTTCAAATGAAGGCTCTTTAGGTTTGGAAAAACTATCTGACCTTGAACCGCTTTTAGGAGATTGTATCACTGGGAAAGACAAATTGGTTACTTGGTAGACGGGGTGAGTAACAACGGGTACCATGGCTGACTGGCCCAGTCTGGAGCAACCAGTATCATGGTTGCAAACTGACTCCTGAGTTTGAGAAGGACTCTCAATATCAAAGGAAATGAAGGAAAAGCATACAGGAACATCCTTGTCCAATCCAGGGCTAATGCCTCCATGGGCACTGTGCCCAAGGAAGGTGGCCTGCAGCAATAAAGAGGAAGCTGATGGTTTTCTTTTGAGGCAAACAGATCTATTTCTGGAGTGCCCAAACGCCCGAAAACTGTGTTCAATACTTGTTGTTTAAAGCCCATTCATAATGATTCTGACTGAGTCTGCTGGGTGAATCTGGCAGTGTATTGTCCTTTCCTAGAAAAGGAATGGCAGACAGATACACTTCCAGGGAATACGCTAGGGTCCAAATCTTCATGGCTTCTGTTTACAGCCTTGAGGATCTTGTAAACCCTTGCTTGTTGATGTACCACATGGTGGTTGTGTTGTCTGTTCTGACCTGGTCTGACTAACCCCTCAATTGAGGAATGAAGGCCTTTAGGGCAAGGAGGACTGCTCTCAAGTCTAAAAGACTGATATGCAGCTTGGACTCCTAAGGGTGACCAAATTCCACTGATTTTGAGGTTGCCTGTGCCCCCCAACCTAGGAGGGAGGCATCTGTTGTTAGAACCACAGTGTGGTGCTGTTGCTGAAAACGGATGTCCTGCCTGAGGTTGTCCCTTTCTTTCCAGCACTGCAGAGCCAGTAGCAGAGATCTTGTAACTGGCACAAGCTTTAAAATGGTATCCCTTCTTTGGGAGCAATGGGACCTCAGGTGATACTGAATATCTCTCATCTGAAACCTGGAGCCCGATACTAGTGCAATAGTTGAGGCCATGTGTCCTAATAATGCTAGGAACGGTCTTGCAGTCCTGGGCTGACCATGGCAAAGGGGTTTGCTAAGGTTAGTAAATGTGTTACCCTCTCCTGTGGGAGAAAAGCCTCACCCTGAACAGTATCCAGTTCTGCTCCAATGAATTCCAGTGACTGAACTGCCTCCATCTTGAGACTTTTGAGCACTGCTAAGGAAACCCAGGGACTCCAGGGTATTTTGTGTAACCCTGATGGAGTCCTTTGGCAGCTGATAGGACTCCCCTACGACTAGTCAGTAGTCCAGGTAAGGGAATACAATAATTTCCTGCCTCCTAAGGTAAGCTGCCACCACTGACAGACACTTTGTGAATACTCATGGAGCAGAAGTGAGCCCAAAGGGGAGTGCTCAGAACTGGTAGGGCTCTGAGGGCAAAGAGAACCTCAGGTACTTTCTGTGACAAGGCCTGATCAGAATGTGAAAGTAGGCATCTTTCAGATCCAGAGATGCCAGCCAGTTTCCTTTCTTTAAAGAAGGGATAACTATGGCCAGTGTTACCATTTTGAACTTTGGTTTTGCCAAATGTCTGTTTAGGAACCTGAGATCCAGGATTGGCTGCCAGTCTCCATTCTTCTTTTTGATTAAAAAGTATCTCGAGTACATGTCCTTTCCCATTTGGGTCAGAGGGACTGGCTCTATTGCCCTGGCTTGCAGGAGTTTTTTCACCACCAATTCCAGCTGAATTGTCTCTGTAGGGGTTGAAGACAAGAAAACCATGTTGCCCTGGAATTTTGGAAACTGTTTGAACTGTAGACAGAGACCCTGACTCACTACCTACAGAGCCCATGTGTCTGTGATGATGGTTTCCCAGTCCTAGAAGTGATGAGCCAGCCTGCCCCCTACTGGAAGAAGGGTGGCAGCTTGTTTTGTGCAGTCAGGGAGTCTGTCCGGGCTGAGATCTAGGAGCTGGAGTTAGACCAGCCCTCCTAGAAGGCCTCCTGCCCCTGTGGTAACCTCTGACCTGAGTGAATTCTACAGGCATAGAGACTTGGGCATAAATCCTGGGGTAGTACCCCCTACCCCTACTTCCCCTTCCTGTGGATCTAAAATAAGTGGAGTCTCTCTCCCTTGTGGAATTACTCCTATGGATGGTTTTGTACTCTTCCACCTTTTTCATGTATGCCTCAGTCTTATCACCAAAAAGGGAATTGTTTTCGCAAGGAAAATCCATGGCCTTTAACTGGGTGTCTGGTGTAAGATTGGTTGCTCCAAGCCAGGCAAACCTTCTTAGAGACATTGATAGGGCCAACATTTTGGATGCAGTATCATTTGCATCCACAATCATGTGAAATTGATATTTTGTGGCATCCAATACCGTCCTGGCAATGTCTGCCAAATCATGTGCCGCGTTGCCTAGGTGTTAGAGCTAACATAGAGTTCCAGAGGGCCTTCTGGTATTGTGCAGCATATGCCATATAAGCTGCCTGTCTGAGGAGGAGGGAGGAGGCTTAATAATCCTTCTTCCCCATAGTGTCAATCTTCCTGGAATCTTTATCTGTAGGATGAGATGCCACAGGGACTTTAGATTTGTCACAGGCAGTGGCCTGTATTACACCCTCATTGTCTGGATGGGAATACAAATAATCAGCAGCAGACCTGTCCACCTGATGCTTTTTCCTCCGTCTTCTTGTCCACTCCTGGGACAGAGGAAGGTGTCTGTAGGATTTTCAAAGTGGCCTTTTTGAGAGAGTTATGGATAGGAAGTGACACCCTTTTTGTGGGAGCCAAACCCATCATATCCAAAAATTCTGCCTCCTCCTCCGCATCATCATCATCATCCACAGATTCCTGTGAGAAGAGGCCCAAAGTTCAGCCATCTGTCTTACAAAGGAACAATGGGATGATAATTCATCATACCCATGAGGAGGGGTACCAAACTCCTGATCTGGGGAACCGCAGGCTCAATGGTTTCCCCCAGATCCAGATCCTCCTCTTCCTCTTCAAGGTAAATTTCTTGACCCTGGTCTGTGGGAACTACTGGCGGGATCTGAACTGGTGAACTCAGAATGGAACCTGCAGTCTGTAAGGCCTTAATGACCTGCAGGGCTTTGGCAATGTCTTCAGCAGAGGGCATTTTTTTTTTTGTCTGCTGGGAGCTCCCTTTCTTCTTCAGCGGGAGGCGCAGCAACATGTTTCTCTTTATACAATATTTCTTTTTAGCAGGCACAGACTCTGAAGCCTGCACAGTTGGTCTTTTATGTTTAGGCCCTCCACTCTTTAGTTTGTTGATCAACAACCTGCCCACTACCTCAATTGCAACATTGTCCTGTATGCAGACTATGCCGTTCTCTTCTCTAATAGCCCTGAACCATGCTCGCTCATAGCTGACCTTCAATCTAACTTCAAAATGGTAGAGACCCGGTTTGAGCAACACAAACTGTTTATGAATTACAAAAAGATCAAGGTCATGCTTTTCTCGAACCCCACAACACACACAGAGTGGCTAGCCTAGTCATTTGCAACAACCGTAGTCAAGCTCTCGATCAAGTTAATGAGTTTAAATACCTTGGCGTCACATTGAACACTGCTATCGCATACAATCTCCAAATTAATCAAGTTGCCATGGTCATTAACTCCCGGATTGGGATCCTATATTGTCACCGACACTATATGACCCCTAAGGCACTGTGACTGGCAGTTACCAGCAAGAGGACTGAGCTGGTCCACTATGGTTTAGTTATCTATAGCAGCCTCAGACACCTCCCTAAGGAGAATTGTATTTGCAATGAACAAGTCCTGCAGACTGGTCTCTGGAGCAGACAAGCATACTCACACCTGTGAACTGTACGAGAGAACCAACTGACTTCCTCTCCAGGCAAGGATCACCTACCATACATGCCTACTAGCAAAAAAAAATCAGTCTTGGCCTCACTCCCCTTTTTGCCAAGAAACTAGTGCTCTCAGTGTCTAAAACATGATGTTCTCGCGACTCATCTAAGCATTCATATCTCGTCCTTTTTTGTAGGACTTCTCTTGCCCAGCAGACCTTTGTATACAGGGCAACGTCTCTTCTTAATGGTCTCCCCCCGATGTCCTAGCTGATCCCGAACAAGGTGCTTCCAAACTTAAGCTTCATCAGCATCTTCTAGCTCTAACTCGCTGCAACTGCCAAACCTAGACCTGCTCTGCCTAGCCCCTTCTTTTCTTTCATCCCCCCTTCTCGCCATCACACTTTTCCCTATAACCCTTCCCTCCCCCTACCGTTTTCACCACACCTTGACCCCCTGTTTTCAGTACAATTCTAACCTCTCTCCCTCCCTTCCTCTTATTTCCTCGACCCCCACCTCCACCCCTCCCCTACCCTCCCCTACCCTCCCCACTCTTTTTGCCTGCACTTTCAGTCCAACCACCTGCACTTAGTGACTAGGTCAAATTGTTGACTGCTGCTTGTCTCAATTTACTTGTGTTATCCTTGTAACTTTGTAATCTTGATAACTGCTACTACTTGGCCCCCAGGCAACTAGGTCAATTTGCTGACTGCTAGATGATTTATGTCACAGCTGATTCACTCTATGTTTTATGTTCCCGGAACTTGTTGCCCCTGTGAATGAAAATCCCTTGTCTGTAACATATACGGTGTTGTAACACTCCCATTAATGCAGAACCTTTGTAAAAGAACCTCTGGTTCAAAGGTCACTGTAATCCTAGCAATAAATAAATAAATACAATGTTTAGTGTGTTCAGACCCATTCTCAATAATTCTGGGGTCTGAAGAATCTTTTGAGGGTCTTTCCTTAGATTTAGGGTGAGATGAAGAAGAGGCTTCTTCAGGGTGCTTAGGTGACACTGAGGTGGGAGCAGAAGCCATTTCCTCTAGCCTTTTGGCACTTTTTTAATGGTTTTAGAACAAAAAATACTGAAAAATACTGCACACTTCACGGTTAGAAAAAAATGTGACTGGGACACAGACACCCGAAATATAAATTGTGGTGATCAGCCTTAGCAAATATTTGAAAACTCTTAATACAGTTTTTGAAACCTGTAGGTTCCGTCCACTTTTTAGGTCTTTCTGACATGCCAAATGTCAGTGGATCAAAGGAAACCTCCCAACAAAGGGAAAAAACACAAATCACGGTTGGTTCCCTGAAGGAAAGGGAACCGCGATTAAATAAAAGTTTATTTACTTTTAAACCAAATGCAGTCAGTTCCTGACTGGAAAAGGAACCGATCGCAAATTAAGTAAATTGATTATAAAATAAGTGATTAAAAGCCACTAAAAATAAACTTAAATAAAGTAGCGGTTTCCTCTGCTAAAAATGGTGGCAAAAACTGAAAGATCTCGGTTCCTGGGAACCGCAAGGGAACTGCTAGGACTGAGAAAACAACCCAAACTAATATAACTTTTATAAAAATCTACTAGAGGCAATAAATTTAGCAAAATAGTGTAAAATACCACTTTTTGACAGAAATGAACAATCTCGCAGAGAAGCTGCAGAGAGAAGCTCTTTGGAGTGTCTCGTCTTGTCTGAACGAAGAAAATGAATCTGGCAGTTAGATGGAACACAGTCCACCTAAAGGCAACAGTCTGAATGTAGCAACACAGAATGCATCTTTTGCAGATGGTATGTTGGCCTGTGTGGTGGAGAATGATATGTGGTCATGCACATGCAGCAGCAGGTGTCGGTGACCTAATGCAGTGACCCGGGACATGGAGGAATGATGCCCATGACATCCCCCGCCACCTCTGGAAGGACCCTATGACAGAGTATGCCAATGTACATAGCACCTTGATCTCCACTGACATCGCCCATGACCAACAGGTACGTGGGGCCACTTGTGCACGGCCCATGTCACACAGCCATGTGATCACGTCATGATTCAAACGGAATCTCTAAAGACAGTATGTATCCCTCAGGGCATTGGTGTCCAGCCATGGCCAGAATACACATGACTGCAGCCATGCTCTCAATGCCTACTAGGGTTCCCTCTCACAATCCAGCAGGAGTACATTCAGTAGTAACCCAAGACACATCCTGTTGACTGAGCCTCTGACAGGGATGCTGCACAGATGTGCCATGTGGAGGGGAGCCCCCTTCAAGGGGCATGTACCTGGCACACTGGTGAAGCAGCATGCTTGGGTGTCATTGAGTCATTGCCATTCAGACTTAGCTCAGCATGGCAACATCTACAATTGTATCCACAGCAACAGTAGAAAGAGTGGGAGAATACCCCAAAAAGCTATGGTGGATGTCATTGTCATCCTACCACTATGCTCTGGAGGGGGAGCCATATGACATGTCACTGAGTCAGTGGAGGTAGGTATCCAACTGTCAAGGCATGCTGGGGCATGCATTCCCTGTGCTGTGTGTGTTGTGTCAGTGATGATGTACCTCTCTCTCTCTATGTCTCTGCATGACTTCCATGGCTGTCCTGCATTCATTATATGCTGGAGTACCAGGAACAGCTGCATGAGGACCTTGTCGGTGATGGTAGCCCGGAGGCAGAAGTGGGCACCATAGCTCCTGGACTTTCTTTCCTGGTGTATTGGCAGTGAAGTTGCCTATTACAAGGGTGAGGTGATGATGGGAAGCTGTGATCCATGGCTGAGCCATTGAAGGTAGGTACTTTGGGAAGGGGGACACTGTGTGCCCACTGTGTTCAGCTGTGGCCTCACATGTGCAGCCCACTCATGCCTGTCCTCTGTGTTCTTCTTGTTTCAGGAGTATCATGGGCCTCTACACAGGTTGGTACTGGTGGAGGGGGGTACTACCCTCACCACCCCAAAGCAGTTGACTGGGGACTCCAAGGAGGAGGAGGAGGCCTAGGCAGAGTCTGGGTGGAGATGATATGCATTGTGATGGGCGGGGAATACCCATGTGCAAATGACAGTTTTACCTGCCCATTGACAGATATTTTGTTTTGTGCACTGAACAGCAGTAATGGTAGCAGTGCAATTAGTAAACTGTTTTGAAATGCATATGTCTCATGCCTGCATCTTTCTTCCAGTCAGCGGTGTCATGCCGTTGGCTAGAACTGTCAGCCCCAGGGAGCACGATCCCTTGGTGTCCTGCAGTTTCTCTGTGCTGTTCCTGCATTCTGCATTTCTACTGCACATTTCACATACTGTCACACTGCCTGTTTCAGACTTCCATATTACTATGTGTCATCTGTAGTTGTGGTCTATCTGGTCCTGTGTCTATAGCCCATGCACTCGCAGCTTTCTATCTTGCCCTGTATGCCAGTCCTACACACCTGTATTTTATGGCAGCCCTGCACATGGTGTAGTGCCGCGCATGCAGCATCATCGTATAGCACTTTGTGTGAGTGCATATGTGGGGTGCACTTATGCCATTATGCAGCCGTGCCCATCTGTCTATGCATAGAACTGCCACAGTGATAGTGTGCATGGGACGCATCTGCATATCTCTGTGGGCCCACATACATGCTGCATAGCCATGGCCTGTGGGTTTGGGCATCATATGCCCCTATGCATGGATGTTACACGCCGCACAGGGACTGCCTGACATTAGTGCAGTTGCCCCATTGGTAGTACACTTGAGGATGACTAGTGGAGACAGGTCACCATACTGCAGGGGATAAGCCAGGTCCAGAGTTTCAATAGGGCAGCTAGGAAGGAGGGCACAGCAGTCCTGAGAACTTTGTAAGTAAACCTTTCATATGTTTCAAAGGGATTTCAAGGGAAAATACAAAAAGTCTATAATGCTTGCCATTTATTTTCTTGTCTAGGTTAGCCCAAATTTATCTGAGTCACACATCACTAGATCCATGTTAGATTTAAACGTGTCCATCTTTGGGCTCTCTACCACAAATGTTGGGAGATTGTTCCATATTGGGATGGATCTCACATTAAACCAGTTTTTCCTCCTTAAAGAATGCCATTTATTAATTAGCAGTTGTCTTGTATGTTTGCGGCTACTAAGCCTAAGTTTAGATTTTATTAGTCCCAATCCCTTAGTAAGGATTGGATCCTGAAGTGAACCATATATAAGACAAAGATCTCCCCTTTGTCTTCTATACCTGAAGATGTACAAGTTCAGTGTTTTTAGCCTAGCGTCATATGATTTTCCTTTCATCCCTAAAATAGCCTTGGTAAATCTTCTCTGAACACTTTCAATTCTATATATGTCTTCCTTAATATAGGGGGACCATACTTGTACACAATATTCAAGATGGGGTCTGACCAAAGCATTATATAATGGTAGTAAAACCTCCAATGACCGACAGGCTACGTGTCTGAATATACAATTTAGGTTCTGATTTGCCCTTTTTACTTGTCTGGTACAGTGTAATTTAAATTTTAGATTGGGGGTAATAAGTACACTGAGATCTTTTTCTTCAGAGGTTTGGTGTAGTATTTCCATCTCCACCTTATATTGAAAGTTTTGGTTATGTTTTCCCAAATGCATTATTTTACATTTATCATTATTTAATGCTAACTTTCTCTCATGGGCCCAGTTTATAACTTTGACAAAAAAGTATTGTAGACTAGTACTTTCCTTCTTATTATTAATGATAGAACCTATACGACAGTCATCTGCGAACTTTAGCAGCCAAATATTGTCTTTGTTAGATTTTAAAGATGAAACATAAACATTAAATAAACAAGGACCCAGTACAGATCCCTGGGGGACACCACTGGTTACAGGAGCCCAATTTGAAAGTACCCCATTAATAGTGACTCTTTGTTTCCTATTTCTTAGCCAATTTACAATCCAATTAACAATATTTATATTTAATTTGGTTTCCCTTAGCGTATCAATAAGCTCAAGGTGGGGGATCTTATCGAAGGCCTTAGCAAAATCAATAAATACTAGGTCCACCGCATTACCATTATCAATAACTTCTGTTACCTTATTATAAATGGTTAGTAAGTTGGTCAAACATGATTTTGATTTAGTAAAGCCATGTTGTAGATTATCAGTAAGTTCACTAGGATTTATGTGTTCCAGAATGAAATCTTTAATAAATTGTTCCAATACTTTCCCAACTAGTGATGTAAGATATAATTTTCAGGTTTGTTCCTTGGGCCTTTTTTATGTATGGGTACAACTGTTGCCACTTTCCAGTCACTTGGAACTTCCCCAGTATCCAAAGAATGTTGAAATATGTTAGTCAGGGGTAGATGAATCTCACTTGCGAGTTCTTTTAATACCCTTGGGTGAATATCATCAGGGCCGGGGGATTTATTAATATTTATTCCTTTTAATTTATCCAAAACATCTTTTGGCTGTATTATAAGTTGTCCAGGCATAGAGCTCTCTAACTCCTTTATTTCCCCTTGAGAAATGGTGTTAAAGACTGTAGAGAAATATTTATATTGTATATTAGCTGTTTCATATTCATTAGCTATACAGCCTGACTGTGTAGTGAATGGGCCTACGGCTTTTGAGTTACCCTTAGTTTTATTGATATAAGAGAAGAAGGCTTTTTTATTATCTTTCAACCTCGATGCCAATTTCAACTCAAATTGAGTTTTTTCTTGTCTTATCTTAGTTTTTATGGTTTTTAGTAGTTCCCGATATTTTGAATTGAGATGAGTAAATCCCTTTTTAATTTGCTTAAATATTTTATTTTTTTTGTTGATTAAAGCTTTTATTTTGGGGGACATCCATCCAGATGTAGGGTTATGTTCGATATCGTATTTATTTTTTGTTGGGATATTAGTTTTAATTAGGTCCTTTAGTTTATTACCCATAAGATGCCATTTAGCCTCTACTGTTAAATTCCTAAATAATACCTGCCAATCCCAGCAACGTAGGGTATTTTTCATGTTATCAAAATTAGCTTTAGCGAGATTTAGTACTTTGGTTACCCCTGTGGTAGGTAAGGTTTTGCCTTCTGTGATTAAGAAATGGACAGTGTTATGATCGCTTTTACCTAGCGGTGCTTTTACATCAATTTGGGTTACACAATGGACTATGTTTGTTAATATAAGATCTAATATTTTATTACTTCTAGTATTATTTTGGACCAGTTGCTCTAATCCTATCTCATTAAATAATTCCACATAGCAGCGATGTACCTTAGTAGGTGCAGATGCCTGGATCCAATTAACACTGTTTAAGTTAAAATCCCCCATAATCACATAATTTTTGGATGGATCAAGGTTTCTAAGGTACTGTAATAGTTTCTCTTCATTATCTGGGGATATAGAAGGGGGTCTATATACTAAACCAAGAGTAAATGGTGGGCCTATATGAGGTTTTATTTTTACCCAAAGGGTTTCAAGGTCAGTACCATCAGAAATCTCTTCACAAGTTATTGTTTGATGTACATATATAGCTACTCCACCACCTTTTCTATGCTCTCTGTTTCTAAAAAACAGATTATATCCCTGGATATTTTTGTCCCAAGAATCATTAGCATCTCACCAGGTCTCAGTAATAAAGGCAATGTGAATGTTATTAGTCCCAAGGAGAAGTTTAAACTCATCAAATTTGTTTGTTAAACTTCGGGCATTAATTAGTACCCCATTGCAACCGTAATTCTTTTTTTTATCAGAGTGTCCAAAATGATTATTCATTTTGGAGGTAGAGCATTACCCTTCCCCCCCCGGACCGAGTTTAAATGGAATGTAATTACCTTGTTGATTTTATACCCCATCATCCTAGTACCAATACAGTTGAGGTGTAGGCCATCCCTATTGTAACAATTAGTATTTTTGAATGTTTGATTATTATCCATATACCCAATATTTTCAGTCAAGCAAAACTGTCTTAGCCAATAATTCAGTCTTTGGGCCTGATCGTTTTTATATGCCTGGTTTCCAAATATTGGCAAAATGCTGGACAAAATGATATCCCCCCCCCCCTTTCTTTAATCATTGAAACAATTGTTTTGAAGTCTTCCTGGGTTTCTGTCATAGTGCATGTGAAGAGATTATTCACTCCAACATGTAAAATGACTAGAGGTTTATTTATATTTTCAAGCAACCCTTCTAACAGTCTGACAACATCTCTAGTTTTAACCCCAGAGAGTGAGCTGACTGTTGTGTGTGCTTTTTGCCCTTCACAAACTATAGTATCGACTCCCCTTAATAACAAATCACCTATCACTACTATGTCTCTGTTTGATTTAGTAGTTTTATTACAGGTTTCAATTGTAGGGGAGATGCTAGTAGGAACATATTCAGTGTCACATGTCCTAGGGGGTTGTAAGTTATGGTTGTTAGTGTCTCCATTATGCACATGTGCCAGGACTTCAAATTTATTTTGTAGACTGATAGGTTGTACAAGATACTTGTGCGTAACACATGGAGTGGATGTGTTTGGTTCATGTACTAACTGAGTATGGGGGAGCTTGTTTTTAGGGGTCTCTTTTTCAAAGTGCATTTATTTGCTTCTTTGACCGCTTCATCAATAAATTGCTCCAAAAGGGTTAACTCTTTTTGTGTCTCTAACCTCTTTTGCAATTGGAGGATTTCCTCCTGTAATACTATAATCAGTTTACATTTCTCACAAACAAACTCAGGATCCGGTGTATCCTCCAAATACATTTGACACTGGGAACATACCTTCCTTTTTATACTCCTGTCCTTCTCAGATTTAACCTGTGCCATATTGTAGTCTCAGTTTATTTTCAGTTCCTATTATTGGCAGTTATAATATCCTGTTGTTTTATTCCAAACAAACTGCCACCGTCAAAGTCACAGTGTCCACAGCGGACACAGCAGACACGCACAGACGCGCGTGTCTCTGCGAGTGTCTCCACGCACTGCGACACACGCCCCACTCGCAACAGGGCTCTCAGAAATAGGTAGCAGTGCCCCAGAAGTTTTTTGGAGGGGTCAGGAATATTGCTAAGCAAAAATAAACTTAAAACTATTTAAATCAGCCTAGTATCAGCTCGTATTTGCATTTAAGCAGCTCAAAACTGCTGTACTAGACTGAGTGCTTTTTGATTCCAAGCAGCACGCTGCTAAAAAGATCGTTATTTAATTAGACCATGAAACCGTCTCTCTACCTGGATACCTATGTAGGTAGCAACCAGGGCTCCAGTAACATCAATTTATAGTATACAAGCACAAAACATTAAATGTTTCATTCAGGTCTGTCAGGGTTTTAAACGATAAAAATGGAAAAGAGTGCTCCCTTTTTGCCAAGCTTCCTATTTCACCCACAGCTTGCTCTGTAATGATTAACCTGTAGCCAAAGAGTGTCGATTAACGGGAATAACCAGTTTAGCAAAGTGCATACCTGGAAATGATGGGTAAGTCAGTTGGAGGGCAAGGGAAAGCAGCAAAGGTTCTTGTAAGAAGCATCCCATTTGCTTAGGTTAACTCTGCAGGAGGCAGAACAGGTAAAATATCCATGAGTAAAGATAGGAAGAAGAATACCTTGAGCAATGGCAATCCAGGCAGAGCGGGTGAGGGCATACTTGGCTCTACAGGCGAGGCCTATTTTAATGTTAGCAGCTTTACCAACATCAGAACTATAAACTGAGAAGTCCAGTGTAAGACCAAAGTATTTAAATGCTTGAACATTTGTTTGAAGGGTGTCATCTATGCTAGAGAATGCCAGGCTATCAGGACATTTTTTCAGTTTTGCAGCAGATCCACATAACATACAGTGACGTTTACTGGTATTGAGAAGTGGTTTGTTTTGCAAGAGCCTGGAATGCACCAGATGGAAATCAAGGTTCAGGACAGAGCTGAGGGGCCAGATTTTCAAAGGATAGTGCAGGGCTTGCATCAAGCCCAGCGTCACGCCCTTTTTGTGCGCTGTATCTGTTTGCCACAATTGTGCCTGATTTTACAACCTCAGGAGCATTCATGACAATGTACCCACTTTATGGCAGTTTGAGCCAAATCTCGGGCAACTCTGTGAACAAGGTCCCCAGAATTGACACACAGGCTAGACCACAAAAAAATGGTCTAGCATGTTTCAAATGCCACAAGGGATAGAAAATCTCTTTAGGCCCACCTGAGGCTTGCAGCAATCGCCGACATTCAGAAATCCGGCTTGATGTCTACTTAAGTTTTTAGAGCTGCTGTAGAGAACCATGTCATCCCCATAAAGCAGGGAGGAGCAGAATGTAGGGATTTTATTTATTTATTTATTTATTGAAATTGTTTTACCAGGAAAAGCACACTGAGTAAGAACCGCTCATCTCCTGGTGCGACCTGGGGGGGGAAGGGGTACAGTGGGGAAGAGGACAAGGGTAGTCCAGGTCCTGACATATATACATACAATTACAATACAGTTGAAAACATTTGATAGAAATAGTTGGGCGTAGATGACAATTTACTCTTACTTATAGTATAGTAGCAATTACATGGGGAAGTCATGCTTTATACCTTGAAAACATATAATTAGATAATACAGCTGCATATGTTTGACAGGAATAGGTGAGTGTGGATTAATACATTTAACCTAATAGTCGAGAGTAACAGTTACAATGAGGAAATCCTGCTAAGGTATTGGGTTGTGGTATATAATGAGATGGGGTAAGTGCAAGCTAGCTAGCTCAAAAGTTGGGATCAAGTGCAGTAGTTGGGTGTGGTTAGCGGAAGTAGTACCATTGGGCCTACTGGGAGAAGAAATATAGGAGTGTCTGAGTTAGAATAGATTGGAGAGAGTTAGCTGCAGGATTCATGAGAGGCACTGACAAAGATGATCAAGAGTAAACGACCTAGTATTGATCTTTGAGGTATGCCTATGTTGCTAGTAGAGAGGTCAGACTCTTGTTTTGTTGATCCGTTATCTTCAAATAAACAAAATATCATTGCAGCCAGCATAAAACAAGGGTGCCTTGCAGTACAGACTGTGATTTTAAAAATGTTTGCACCCCTTATTTAACATCACTATTCTTGGGACTAAAATGAACTAGAATGTGCTAAATTTTGGAAAACCATTAATAACATGATAGATCCTCAGTATGAATCAAAGTTTCACATGAATAAGGGTAGTGAAAAGTTAACAGATCCTTTTGACAGTGGCAAATTAATTTAATACACTATTTACAGACGTGGATCATTATATATAGAGCACAACACAAACCTGGTTCAGTTGGTGATAATGTAGGGGGCTGTATGGATTATCCAAAATTTTACATGAAGGCAGTTATGCTCTCAGAGGTGTATAAACTCTTGAAACAACTTAAGACAGACAAATCTTGTGGTTTTGATGGTCTGTCTCCTAAATTGCTACACTTAGCTTCAGCAGAGCTAGCATATCCTGTTAATTTGATTTTCAACCTGTCTTTTTGTTTGGGTGAAGTACCTGACTTCTGAAAATATTCATATGTAATACCAATCCATAAGGCAGGTTCAGCTAGTGAATTTATAAATTATAGACCAATCTCTATTCTGTCGGCTCTATCTAAACTACAGGAAAAGATTGTTTTTGGGCAATTGACTAACTATATGGAAAAATATGGTCTATTATCACAATGTCAGTATGGTTTTAGGAAAGGGAGGGGTGTTAAGAGTGCCTTGGTCAAGTTCACGAGTGCGGTCCATGAGGGCATGAAGAGGGGTGCCTGACTGGGGCCACGTTCGTGGACCTGACCAAGGCATTCGATTTGGTGGACCATTCCCATCTAGTCAAGAGATTTAAGGACATTGGGGTGGGGACACCAGTACTGACTTTGGTATCAAATTATCTTTCAGACAGGTTTCAGATGGTAAAGATTGGAAGTAGTTTATCTGATAAGGCCTTGGTCAAGTGTGGAGTCCCACAGGACTCTATACTGGGGCCAATTTTATTTCTATTTTCTTTGATTCTGATATTTCATCTGTTAACGATGCACATGTGGTTATGTATGCAGATGACGCTGTTGTCTTTTGCCATGGGAGAGTACTATCAGAGCTTAATATAACTTTGACCAAGGAACTTAAAGGGGAGCGTGTCAATTCACTCCCGACAATTCGTCCCCCGAAAATCCGCTCCCGACAGTACGCTCCTGTCATTTTCACTCCCTACCACTTTGGCTCCACGTCTTTTCACTCCCACAATGCGATCATGTGCTGCAGTAACACAGGCTTAGTCATCCATGAGTGACATACAACCCCAGCCAAGAAACTGGATTATTTGTAATAAATAAATAAATAATAAATAATGTAACATAATTCCCTGTCTAATTTCTTTGAAAATTAGTGCTAATGCAGTAAATGGTGAGGCGGTGGAAAGTACTTGAACGGAGCAGGTAATCAAATTCTGGTAATTGTTGATAAACTCCTCGCAGCCTGTGAAGAGAAAGTAGACTGTTGAGGAAAGCACTGTGTCTGGTCCCGATCTTGCCAAGATCACAGCTGTACTTGCTTGCACCCTAGCAGGTATAATTTACAAAGGCTGCAAATTGCAGTTTAGCAAAAAGATCCTGGTGCCACATGTGAAAGCACAAAAGCTCACACTAACTGCTATTCTGAGGTAAGTCAGTCACCGATATTGCTAAATTGAATACTGTAGTCTGTGCAGAACTGGGCACATTGTGAAACTGATTTTCACTTGCCAATGTAGATGCGGATCCAAAGTGAAAGGAAATAAAAAAAGAAGACGAAGACATCGGCTGTGTATTCCATAGCTGCAACATATGAAATACAGCACTTATCTTTTTGTTTTGCTCATTTAATAAAGCACTTGTTTTGTTTTTTTTATGCAAATGGTAATGGTTAATTAATTCTATTACTTTTACTGTGTGGTGATACTGACTGGAACCCAGGCCATTTAGGGATCAGATGTAAAGGGTACAAGGTAAAAGCGATCATTTTTGTATGTAACGGGAGTGAAACTGCAAGGAGCGCGTAGTGCAGGAGCTAACTGAGTTGGGAGCGAGTTGTCTGGAGTGAGTTGGCGCGGAGCGAAGAGACGGGAGCGAGTTGACATTGACCCAACTTAAAGCAATGCAAAATTGGTTGACAAACAATGAATTAGTATTAAATAGGCAAAAAAAACAAAAACTATGTTATTTGGTACTCCTGTTAAGCTAAAAGCTATTGGTTCTAGTTTACAAGTTGAGTCGTTAGATGGGGTTTTGTACGACAATGTAAATAGCTTTAAGTATTTGGGGATAGTTTTAAATCCCACATTAACATATGAGTCACATATACATGTTATTACATCTAAAATTCATCCCAAAATTGCTTTATTATACAGGCTGTGCAGTTTCTTGACAGATGAGGCACGTTTGGCTATTGCTAGCCAATGTCTGTTGCCTATTTTGAACTATGGTTCCATAGTAGTGGACAATGCTCCTTACAATACTATAAAGCAGAAATCAGTACTGTTGCACAAAATTGGAAGATTTGCTTTATTAACATCTAAAAATGTACATCATTGTACTACACTGGAGAATCTTGGAAGGTTATCAGTCAAATGTTACCATAAGTATGTAATGTCTAAATTTGTTTTTAAAACACAACAAACAGGGGTACCTCTAAAACTAAAAAGTCAATTTGAGATTTCTAGTTCTAAATTACACACTAGACTATCAGGGGACCCAACTATGCTAAGAATCCCATTTATGCATACTTCAAGAGGACAGCGATTGCTTGCATACTATGCACCTACAGTATGGAACAATATTCCAGCACATATTAGAGGTATGGGTAGCTATGGGTCATTTTCAGTAGCCTTAAAAACACATTTTATGAATTTGTCTTAGTGTAGTTGTCTTTTAGTCTGACATTTATTGAATGTGCATTTGCTAAGGTGCCACGGCCCTTGTGACATGGATCTGTATAGCAGTTTAAATTGTATTAGAGCTTTTAAACTTACATCCACAGCTAATTTTTCCAATGAGCAATTCTCTGTTCTAACAAAATACACCTCCTCTTTCCCTGTCAAACCAAACCCTCATATTCCAACAAATGTTACTCATCCAAATTTCTTCTTTAAGTCTGTCTCTAGATGGGAGATACTTAAATTACTTAGCAATATCCCCGAGCATGCAGCGGTGGGTTCGGACAATCTTGAACCCAAGTTACTAAAACTAGCTGCTCCATTCATTGCTGCTCCCCTAACCAAGATTTTTAATCTCTCACTGTGTCAAAATCATGTCCCTGATATATGGAAGATGGCTAGGATAACCCCTGTTTACAAAAAAGGTGACCCCAAAGACCCACTCAACAATAGGCCTATTGCAATCCTGTCTGTTCTTAGCAAAATTCTTGAAAAACTTGTAGCTACCCAAACCATTGAATTTCTCCTTAAATATGACCTCTTAACTCCTGCTCAGCATGGCTTCTGCAAGGGACACAGCACTACCACTGCTTTACTGAAGCTAACCTCTGATGTCCTAGTGGCCATGGACTCTGCTTTTCCTACTGGGTCCGTCTTTATCGATAATGCTAATGCATTCGATCTTGTCAATCACTCTATTCTCATTGCCACACTTAGAGCTCTTGGTTTCTCTCCAAATGTTGTAAACTGGTATTGTAGTTATCTATCCGACAGAACTCAATTCGTAAAATATAACTCTACCTTCTCAGAAAAGTCTACTATTAACATTGGAGTACCCCAGGGGTCAATACTAGGCCCACTGATCTTCTCTATCTTCTTAAATAATATCACCTCTAACCTTACTCAGACTGCCACCCTGCTGTATGCAGATGACATTGTCCTGTATACTAGTGCTAAAAGTACTGATGACATCAATGAACGACTCTCCTATGACTTTCAACTCATCCAACAGTGGCTTGATTTTCACAAACTAGTCCTAAATGAGTCTAAGACCCAAGCTATGCTATTCAGCTCAAACTGTAAACTCAAACAAGCCCAACACAATTTTAAAGTCACCACCTTAAGTGGCAAATCCATTGGGTGGTAAGCTCTTTTAAATATCTGGGTATCACACTGGATCCCTCACTAAATGTTGACACCCACATTCTACGAACTTGTAAGTCAGTAAATACTAAACTTGGTATTGCCTACCATACCAGCCATGCTCTCACCCCCTCTGCTAGACTTGCCATAGCCCGTGGGGTACTTCTGCTCTCACTTAACTATGGGGTTGCCACCTATACCTCTGCATGCAAATCCAGTCTTTGGAAATGGGATGTCACCTACAATAACATCTGTCGGTATGCATCCTCCTCCCATAGACTGAAACACTACTGCATCATCTACTCTGACCTTGGATGGCTTCCACCCCACAAGTCCAGGTCTTATGCCTTTGGCTCCATAATTGACAGCATTCATAGGTTTCATGGGGTATCAGAGCAAAAAAGACCGAGATCCATATAGCTCACTAAAAAAAAATTCACATATAGCCATTTATTGAATTTTCACGTAGATAGTTGTCAAGTCTTGTCTTAAAGATAACCATTGAATCTCTAGTTACCACCATTAAGGGCAATTGATTCCAGACTCTAGTAACTCTTACTGTGAACCAATAGCTTCTTTTTTGTTTTACAACATTCTCCCTTAAGTTGCAAAGGATGTGTTTGAGTTTCATAAATGTTATTTCTGATATTTAGTCCCAGTTTGTCCCATAAACTATCATCATAAAGTGCTCTAAAAACCATACAAAGGTCACCTCTCATCCTACGGTATTCCAAGGAATAAAGTCCCAACTGGTTCAAATGATCATCATAATTTAGATCCTTTACCTTGTACATTTTCCTTGTTGCTTTCTTCTGTATTTTTTCCAGAGCATATTTGGAGCCCTAGTCTTGTGGGGACCAAAACTGAGCACAATACTCCAAATGCAGCCTTACTAGGGAAGTGTACAAGGGGAGTAACACTTTACTACTATTGCTTTGCATGTGCTTGTTAATACAGTGAAGTATTTCTCCAGCTTTTTTAATGACTTGTTGGCAATGAAGTTTAGGACTTAAATCATTTTTTACCCTTACACCCAAGTCCCTTTCATCCTCCACCTCGTTCAATGATTTACCTCCTAACTTGTATTTAGCTAATAGATTATTTCTCCTGAAGTGCATAACTGTACACTTATTTACATTAAAATTTAACATATTTTTATCTGCCCAACTTTCAAGTTCACCAAGTGCGAACTGTAGGGTATTTACATCTTCTAGGTTGTTTACAATATGACCAATGCGAGTGTCATCTGCAAATTTGGTTAACCACACTCCAACTGAAGTACTTAATGAGGAAATATATATATATATTAAAGAGACATGGGTCAAGCACAGAGCCCTGCGGGACGCAGCTAGACACCTGTTCCTGTCCTGAATAAAGGCCTTTTATACAGACTTGTTGAGTTCTATTGCTCAACCATGATTCCACCCATTTGGTAATAGTTCCATTTAAACCCATGTCTATCAATGCATCTTAATAGTTCACCATGAGGGACCTTATCAAAGGCCTTTGAAAAATCCAAAAAAATGACATTGACTGCCTCATTTTTATCCAAGGCCATACTAACTTTACCATAGAATTCTAGCAGATTTGTCTGGCATGATCTGCCCTTAACAAAACCATGCTGGGAATAATCAAATTTAGCTACTTCCCCTATATATTCCTTGATAATTCCCTCTAGGATTTTACTCAGGATAGATGTCAGGCTAATAGGCCGATAGTTTGATACTTCATGTTTAGAACCCTTTTTGAAGATAGGCACCACATTAGCTTGCCTCCATACGTCAGTAACTTGTCCTTCTTCAATGGATCTCATGAATAATGCTACAATTGGACCAGATAAGGGAATAGGCAATTCTTTAAGAATATGAGGGTGAAGCCCATCAGGGCCTGCTGATTTAATAGAATCCAACCCTTGTAGATGCTTTTGAATGTCTAATACTGTAATAAGGTGTGCTCCAGGTATTATATGTAAGTTATGATTTTTTTTAGGTAAAGATTTCTTGTTAAAAACTGAGGTAAAGTATTGATTACATAATACTGCCATATCGGAATGTTCTAATATCAATTTACCAGTCGGGTCGTTTAATGGGCCTAAAGTGGGAGTGGCACCCCTTTTATTATTTACAAATTTGTAGAAGGACTTATAATTATCCTTGACCCTTGTCACGAAATTGACCTCATATTCCCTTTTTGCTTTCTTAACATAATTTTTAGTTTTCCTCAAAAGATTTTTACAGTATTCCCAATTTTTCTGTATACCACTAAGTTTTGCCATTTTAAAAGCCCTATTTTTCTGTTTTATGAGTTTTTTAACCTTCGCATTTATCCAGGGAGTTTTATGTTTAACTTGATCCCCTTTCTTCATTTGTGGAATATACTCTAATAATTCTGGTTGATAATTTAGTATTGAGTATATGCCACATTTCATTGAGGGATTTGTTCTTAAATTCCTTTTCCCAATCCCAAGATGTCAACACTGTATTAAATTTCTTAAAATCAGCTTTTTTAAAATTATAGATAACTGTACAACCCATATCTGAGCCATAAATACCTTTATATGTAAAGTTTACCATAGAGTGGTCACTAGATCCAAGGGGGTGGGAAACATTACAATTTGTTACACTAGCACCCAAATTATGCAAAACTAGATCAAGTATATTATTTCCCCTAGTATTTTGCTTCACTAATTGTTCCATGTTGTTTAACAAAAATGACTCAAGGTAAACATTTTCAACTTGAGTTACAGTACTGAGAGTGTTCCAATTTATCCCTGGGAGGTTAAAATCACCCATAAGTATAGCATTTTTTGCAGAGGAAACACTATTTATATACTCCAGTAGCATAGAGTCTTCTTCTATAGTAACTGAGAGTGGCCTGTAGACTACTCCTAGATTTATACAATTGAGGTTTTTAAATATATTTTAACCCATAAGGCTTCTATTATAGGCCATTTTAATAACTCAATATTTTCAACTTTTATACTATTTGAAATGTAAAGCACAACTCCTCCACCCATACTAATAGTTCTATCTTTATGAAATAGTGTATACCCAGAAATATTTTTATCCCAAGGATCATCCACCTTCCAACAGGTCTCCGTAATTGCACAAATATGAACCTCCTGCTATTTTAGGGTATATAATAACTCATCTTGTTTATTATTTAAACTTCTAGCATTTATAAGAAGGATGTTCCAATCGATGTAATTTTGTGGACTGTTGTTTTTTTGTTTAATCACAGATTAATAACAACATCCCCCCTAACATTTAGTTTAAAGTGTTTTCAATTTGCTGCCTGAGTCTATTTCCAAAAATGCACTTTCCCTGTTTGTTTAAGTGTAGCCCATCTCTAGCATACAACCCCTGATTTACAAAACCTTCCCAATTACTCATGAAGGTAAATTTTTCTCTATAGCACCATCATTTCAACCAACCATTTAGTGTTATAATATCATGCCTTTTTTGACGATTTGCTCTGGGGATTGGTAATAGTCCAGAAATAATCAAGTCGCCTCCTTGATTTTTGATCGTATCCCCTATAGTTTCAAAATCTCTCTGGATTTCTAACATAGATCTTTTTCCTAAATCATTTATTCCAGCATGAATTAAGGTAACTGGGGTCTGTGTATGCTCTTGAAGACCTGGAAGGAGTTGTTTTATGTTATTAATGCCAGCACCTGGTAAAACACTAACTGTAGTGGAGGGATTTCTATTTTTACATATTATGTGATCTGTATAACGTATCATTGAATCACCAATTAACAAAACATCCCTTGAAATATAGATTTGATACTAGTGGAGTCAGTTTGCATCATGTTGTTTGTCAATGTAGTATCTAGACTAACAGGGGGGCGAGGGAATGATAGACCCTTCTTTTGGAATACTATCAGTCTCAGGTGTGGGTTCAATACTTAGATCATTTTGGAGTAAACTAAATCTATATGAAATCTGAGTATTTGAACTGCCCCCTATGTTTCTTCTCCCCTTCTTACCAGCCTTTTTTAGAACCAAAAACCAATCTGCTTCTTCGGAGTTACCCCCATTTAATTGTTCCCCAGGAGTAGTCAAGTGCTTATCTTGTGCAGGATCTAAAGTACCTACCACTGCATTGATATATTGCTCCAAGCAACTTATATCAGCCTGGGTCTGCACTCTCTGTTTTAATTCTAAGATCTCATCTTTTAAAGTGCTTATCTGGTACGCAATTTTCACATTTAAATTCTTGACTATATTCTCTATATACATACATACCACAACTGTTACAGCATATAAAATCGAGCCCAGTAAAAATGTCTATTTTGTATAAGATTTTTTATTTATTTTTGGCCCAGAGCCCAGTGACCCAGCTGGCACAGCCGACACATGCCAACGCGCGTGTCTCTGTGCGCATCTCCACGCGCCCTGCCCGTGCTCACCCTGCTCATAGCAGGGTACAAACTTAAAGGGTAACGTGACCCGGAAGTGTTACCAGGGGTCACAGCACACTCGTGAATAAAAGTGTTTAAAATAAGCTAAAATTAGCTGCAAATGGTAAGGTATTTAATGTTAATGCCCCCAAAAATGTACAATTCACACCACGGCAAAGAGATCTTCAGTTATAGTGAACTGTAGTTCAACACACCAGTGCACTAAACTACAGGCACTCTCCTCCTACTTCCTGAGTATAAGGAAGATAGGGCTCAGTTTATAGCGACAAATGTACTTGTATTTTGTTTTAAAATGTTATCATTTGTATTCAGTACATTAGAGTTTCATGTCCTCTCATATATAGCAGCACCCAGTTGGATTTTGCAGTTTATAGCTCACAAACTCCTCGGTCCCTAGCGGGTCTCTTTCAAAAACAGTCATCCTTCTATGACCTTCGCTCGGTAGTTTCTGCCCCTGTTCTCATCCCTAGACACACTACCTCTAAAGGCGCCGGTGCTTTTGCCTGTCATGCCCCTCAATACTGGAACTCCCTCCCACCAACTATTTGCCAGGCTCTGTCCCATGTTTCTTTCAAGAAGGCATTTCGAAACCATCTAATCCTGCCCTGCAAATGCTCCTGTTTCAAACCACCTTAGACCTATTGACCCCAATCTACTCAATATCCCCCTCCTATATTAGATTTGTTCCCCCCCACAATTTCTGCACTTCCATCAATCAGTCTTTCTTGTTATGGCTGAACCTTTCCTTACCCCTCTCTCTCTCTCTCTCTCTCTATAACCTTATTCTCTTATTAACCCTTTCATTCCACAGATCAGATCTGTGGCTCCTGCATTTATTATAAGCCTTGCTGCCATTATTTGTACAATGCTTGCCATTATTTTTGTTGTTTCTACTTATTGTATCCTTGTAGCATTGATGTACTGTTTCCTCTGTTTCTTATTACTGTACCATTTTTGCTATTGTTCCACTGTTCCTTTTGTTGTACTCTCCCAGATCATGCCTGAAAATAATCATGATCCGGTTATCAAAAACTAAATAAATAAAATAAATCTATTTGAGCTTTTATTCAGACGTGGAATCTGTATTCCTATTTAATTATGTTTTGTATTAAGTATAATCTGTCTGATGTAGTTTTCATATGTATATGATTAATCACAGGTCGTACCTGTAAAAGGGATTGTACCCCAGTGTGCTTACCCGAATACAAATAAAAATAAAATCAAACAATGCATCCTGACTGTATGGGACAATAGGTGTAAAATAAAAAACAGCTGAGAATATAAGTAAGAACCTGGTCTGGGCCAGAGTAAAAGGAGTGCTCCTTTTATTATTTTTAATGTAAAGAGTAGTGCAAAAGCAAACTCCAAATGAGGAACGAAGGATATCATACAAGACAAGAGAAGAGGGTTGATCTAAAATTGAATAAAAAGTATGGGTCAAAATTGTCACCACTAACATGCCCTGCTGCTTTAAACACTTAATATAATAAACAGGTAGCCAGCCTGGTGGCATGGCGGGCTGAGGCATTAAATGCCTTACCTCCTACCGTGCCAGTGACCCACACTCAGGAATGAGTATAGGTTGCTGGGAGTTGGTGGGGTGGGAGAGGACTGAGCATCCCAAGGACTGCTCTTCTCTACTGTGGTGGGCTGGCCATGCCATCTCGGCCCATGACTGCCACTGGGTGAAAGTCCGGCAGTATTGCAGGCATGAGCGACTAGAATGGGTGGGGCCACGGGGGCCATGGATATGCAGGATATGCACACCTCCACATGCACACACTGACATGATGCCACGGCAGTGGCTCAGGGACAAAAATGGAAAAATGGAGGCTTGGGCTTCATGGAGACCTGACCATGTCCTAGCAGTCCACCCAGCTGCTTCAGTCTAAGGCCACACTGGATATGTCTCTCAGAGATGGAAGATGGCCCTCACCCCCTCACCTCACCATGGGGGGAATCCATGGGGGTTCACCCCTACGAGCAGAGAGAGGTAAGGGATGACCCTCAGGAGCCAGGGAGAGGGCTGAGAAGCCACCCAAGATCTGCCTAAAAGGATAAAAACCTTTGTAGAAAAAATAAAATAAACAGGCTTTAGGTCTTATCCATCAATTAACTGGGAGCACCATCTGAGGTAACCCCTCTCTTCAGCAGAAACTAAAGATCTGGCATCGGAAAACTGGAAGGCTCAAGAGAACATATTTGAAACAAGATTCTAAGTTCTGGGGCACCATGCAACTTGCGGAGGTGGTGCGCAGGTTGGAATAGCTGTTCTTATTTTATGTCGTTAGAAACAATAGAAACAATATTTGAGTGGGAGATGGTATTTTGCAGAACATTGTGCCTGAATGGCGTACAAAGGCGTGTGGATTATTTTCAAAATGCCTTATAAAAGAAAAGTGTTTTCATAACAAGTATTGATTCAGGCCTTGCATTGATGAATCACCATAAAAATACCTGTCAAAGCACATTCTTACAAAATGCCAACTCATGCCCTAGATGTTTGTTCATTTCGTTTTGATAATCAAGGGTATATGAAAAGAGTAGATGGCACCTTTGTTCTAACAGCATTCTGACACCTGGCATTTAAAATGTGTAGCAGCTAGATCCTGTCTTTCTTACAATGCAGTTAAAAATGATTCAAAAACAAAGAAGGCAAAGGGTCAGTTAAGCTACAGCTAATACTGTACATGGGGAAAATGAGCAGACTGGGTGGGCCAAGTGGATCTTATCTGCCTTTAAATTCTATATTTATATGTCTCTATCTTTTCGAGCTCAAGCCATTGGGTCACTGTCATGTTGAGCTAAAGGAGCAGCCCCTACCAGCTCAGCTTTATGGAGAGTCTCGTATACTCAACCAGACCATCACAGAGTAGGGACTCTACCTGCTGAGCTAAAGGAGCAGCTCCACCAGCTCAGCTACATGGAGATTCTCATATACTCAACCAGACCATCACAGAGTAGGGACTCTACCTGCTGAGCTAAAGGAGCAGCTCCACCAGCTCAGCTACATGGAGATTCTCATATACTCAACCAGACCATCACAGAGCAGGGACTCTAGCAGGTGAGCTAAAGGAACAGTTCCACCAGCTCAGCTACATGGAGAGTCTCATATACCCAACCAAACTGTCACAGAGCAGGGACTCTACCATGTGAGCTAAAGGAACAGTTCCACCAGCTCAACTACATGGAGATTCACATATACTCAACCAGACCATCACAGAGTAGGAACTCTACCTGCTGAGCTAAAGGAGCAGCTCCACCAGCTCAACTACATGGAGATTATCATATACTCAACCAGACCATCACAGAGCAGGGTCTCTACCAAGTGAGCTAAAGGAACAGTTCCACCAGCTCAGCTATGTGGAGATTCTCATATACTCAACCAGACCATCACAGAGCAGGGACACCACCAAGTGAGATAAAGGAACAGCTCCACCCACTCAGCTACATGGAGATTCTTATTTATACCAGGACAGGAGGGATGAATAACAGGACTGAGTAAACAAAGAAGCAACTCCACTGGCCAAGCAACATGGACACACCTTTTCAAAGCTGACCCATACTTAGTCACATGCAGGCAGCTTGGAAAGGTGCACACCCAAGATACAGGCAGCATTAGTGACTGAGAATTGATGTGCCAGAGAGACAAACTGTATCAAAGCCAGCTACCACACAGTTGTAAGATACTACTACTCTTCAAGTATTTTTAGGTAGCTAGAAATTCTTTAGTGCTGCAGCTCCAGTGGTAATAAAGAAAAATGACTAGTGGCAACACCGGGATAAGCCATCCTACAGGAAAAGGACTTTGAAAAAAGTCCCACAAAGCAACAGACAGAGAAGTAAAAAGGCTCAGCAGAATCTTTGGAAGGGGAGGTAGCTTTAGTGAGGATTCTTCCAAAAGATAATCCTCCCAAATGATTCTCCTGAAGGATAAGGATTGCATGGTGCAGTACAATAATAGCTGCAGGTGAAATCAATCAGCGAAAGGTAACTGGAGCTTTCAGCTGGGGAGAGCAAGACCTGCCTCAGGAAAGTAGCTTCACCAAAGGAGGATTTGCAGTGGATTAAAAAAATGCCCAAACCTGGGCATCATTTTGAGGTAGCCAGGGGTTGTATTTGAGCCCCTATAATTTCTTTGCAACCCCAGTGATGCCCATTGCAACCCCTAGGAACCCATAAAGCAAGGCTTTCCTAACATTTATTTATACAAAATGTGGTGGGTATGGAAGCTTTGCAACCCCTACAACTCTGGTGAAATGACACCACTGTACCCAAAGCAAGACAAAGGGACAAGAAGGGGACACGTTCACCCTATAGGGTAGCCTATTTATGTCAGCAGTACTCCCAGGTATGCACTTTAAAACAGCCCACCAAAAAACCTACAGGGAAACACCCAGGAAACCCACACCTGCAGATGAAGAAATTCCACAGAAGCAATTTAACAGAGGTGACAGAATATGATGCAAAGTGGGCAGCCCAGAGGGGAGATAAGAAACCAATTACTCACAGTAGTAATGATATTTCTTTTCATGGATCCAATAGTGAGCCAAGATAAAAACTGCATCATCTCTATGCTGAGATGTTGCCTTGAAGATTGGCATGGTGCTGTGGAATCACAACTCCATCCAAATGTTACTGTGTGGTGACTCTCCCTCTTGTGTTCTAACATTAGATTTGTGCTGAAGAACAGAAGGGAGCAGTACTAACTAGCTAAACTGCAATGCTTACAGTAAGTGATGGCAAAAAATAAGCAGACTTAAAATTTCGAAATGTTTAATCATACCAAAAGTATTTTAAAAGAAATAATTCAAATATAAAGTGTGTAACTTTATTCAAATGATCAGGGAGAAAAGAGTATGCAGACCCATATTGTATTTAGGAACTTCTTTTCTAATTAGGTTCTAGAAGGGGAGGTAGAGAAAGAATTGTATTGGCTCACTACTGGACTCATCGGAAGAAACATCATTACTACGGTGACTATTTTTTGCCTCTAATAACAAGAGTCCAATAGTGATGATATACAAAAATGCAGACTACGTAGCAGTACCTTGGGAGTCTGGGAAGTCTGGCACCTATTTAGGAAAAAGGTTCTGCTGGACTGTTGTCTCAAATCCAGCATCTCTTCCGAAGAGAATGTCCAGACAGTAGTGCTTTGTGAAAGTGTGTACAGTTTTCTAGGTAGCTGCTTTGCAGATATCTGTAACAGGGATGTCTCTTGCAGCTGCCACTGTGGTCATAATGTCCCTAAGGGGGGGATGCTTATCTGCTTTTTATTTTGGCTTGCACATGCGCAAGCAACATCTTGTGGCAGTAGCACATTTTAGAGGTGTGTCAGTGTTGTGGCCGATGCAAGGGACACTTTAGTTGATGCGTCCCTCGGCCACTAATCAGTGAGCATGCTGGCGATGACAGCAGTTTCAAAGAGAGCAACGGAGTTGAAAGAAATCTGCCGCTCCAGTGAGGTGCAGTTTCCTTGCTGCAGCGGCAGATGACAGAACTCTGGCCATGTGCATTAAAGTGCACAGTAATGCACATGGCTGGAGTTACAAGCAGTTGCTCGGTGTGTCGTTCCTGGTGAAACATTTCAATAAATAAATAAATAAAACCGCCGTCGGTGCAGCTTTCCACAATGGTGGCTCCTGCTACCGACAACACACTCCTGCGAAGTCAACATCGGGGGTGCCCAATCCTTTTTTCGGCATGTATCCTCCCCCAGCCACATTGTGACACACTGGTAGCCCACCCCAGTGTGCCCAGACATTTTTTTTATTTTTCTAACACCACGATGCCCACTCCCGGTGTTGGATGCCTCCCAAGCTCAATTTCTTTGCCGACGGAGGTGCCCAATCCCCGTCAGCATCATGTACCCCCCCCAAACTCATCTGGCGCACTGGAAGCCTACCCCAGTGTGCCCCAAAGTTTGTTTTTTTTTTAACCTATAAATAAAGAAAAGGTCCCATGGAGTCTTTTTTGTTTGTTTGTTAAACCGTAAAAAGAAAATCGTCCGGCGTCGTCTCCCCAGTCCCCCTCCCCACCCCAACCCTCCTCTATGCACCCACCTCCTGCAACCCTCACCCATAGTTACCTCCGGAGGTCAGGAGCTGTGATCTTCTGTGGACTGGAATGCGTCTGCACTCTTCAAAGCTGAACTACGAACTGAGAAATCCAGTAAGCGTTGTATAATGGGACTCAATGGGGGGGTTTCAACTTAGCTTGCTATCTCAGCCATTTTTAGGAATTTTGGCCCAAAATTTTCAACATTGGGTTCTTGGGACCCCGCCTCCTAAACATATCACTGTTGTTTCGTTTCTCGGTCCCGAAAGGTGATTTCACATTCACTGCGTGGAATGACGTTTCGGAAACATTTAACAAAACAACAGTATCACTGTTCATGAGGTGGGGTTCCAAAAAGCCCATGTTCAAAATTTGGTGTAAAAATTCCAAAAATGACCACGTTACGGGTCTGCATTGCGAATTTTCTATGCACACTCATAACTTCACCAATTTTTAACCCCTCATTATGAACACTACAGCTGTCATTTTTCACATCCTGACCAAAATGTGTTTTCGCACCTGTGGCACAGAATGGCACTGTCACTTAGTGAAATCAACTTTTGGGATGGATTAACAAAATCACAGTGCCATTCTTCATGAGGGGAGATCTCAAAAAGCCCATGTTAAAAACATGGGGAAAAACTCCCAAAAATGACCACGCTATGGGTGTGCGTTGCGCATTTTCTACGCACGCTCATAACTTCGCAAATTTTTCATATTTTCACTCCAGATTTTCAACATTGCCATTTTTTATACCTCCTCATGAACAGTACAGCTGTAATTTTTCACATCCTGGCCTAAATTTGCTTCTGCACCTGTGGCATTGAATGGCGTAGTTGCTGTCCGAAATCACCTTTCCGGACTGAGTAACAAAATGATAGTGCCACTGTTCATGAGGTGGGATCCCAAAAAGCCCATTTTGAAATTTGGAGCTAAAATACTGACAAATGCCTGGGGCATTAAGGTTTCCAACCATAACGCCCACCCTGTAGAGACTGACAGGCATCGGGGGGGTGTGACTTGGGTTTGTCAGCTGTAATGCTCATGGCATTCTACCCCCACCCTAAGTCACTGACAAGCATCAAGGTGTGCCTAGGGGGTCTTCGGCCCTAACATTCACCCCATTCTCCTAAACTGCACCCATCTCAGCTTATTTCCTTCTGGAATGGGGTGAGCGTAAGGGTCAAAGACCTCAAGGCACACCGCGACACCTGTTGCTGTCTGCAGAGTGGGGTGAGGTGGAATGGCTTCAGTGTTATGGCCGACAACCCAAAAGCACACCCCAAACACCTTTCAGTCTCTGCGGGGGGGGGGAGTTGACGTTAGTTCAATACTTCACTGCCATTCCTATTATACCTCTCTCTAACTCCTGCACTTCCAATGTCAATGCCAGCAAGCCAACATTCGTATTGACAAATACTTGTCCATAGCAGAATTGCATGCAAAAGACCAGCCCCCCTTGACTTGGTCTTTCTCATGGTAGGTTTGCCTTTACCAACCTTCCCACACATGACAAACAGGTGGCTGTTGTCAGCAAGAAAGTAGCTGAGTGCTCCCTTGACTTCCTAACAGTGCAATCTTTGCTCATTGGGGCTTGCATGGGACGAAAAACATACAGACAGGGTGACTGTTTGGTTAAGATAACATTTCAACACCACTTTGGGGAGAAATTTTCTGTGTGTCCTCAGGACAACTTTGTCCCTATGCATGATAATGAAGTAAGGCTCTGTGCAAAGGGTTGGAGCTCATGGACTCTCCCTAACTGAGGTCATAGATATAAGGAACTGTGCAAAGCGAGTACACTCATCTAAGCAAGTGTACTGTACCCTTCCGCAGGTACAGCATCTGTTCAGTGGAGTTAGACTGGATGGTGCTAAGGGCACAAGTTGCATGCAGCAACTAACAGGGATATACCCTATAGGGCACATACCCCGGGCAGGAAAAAGGAGTGAGAAAAATGGAGGGAAGGTGGCCACCCAAGGGAAAAACAAAAAAGAGCTCCAGAGATACCCACTCCCTTTTGCCTTTTTTTTGTGGGGGGGGGGGTTGGCACGAGAATGCTCAATCCAAACAACAAAAACAGCTGCCATGTAAGGGCCGTAGCGCAGGAGATATAAGCATCAACTATCTCTCAGATGAGTGGAGGATGGTGGGTGGTCATCTGAATCAATGGAGTAGATATTCTAGAAGATCAACAATTACCGTGAGTATGTGATTTTCATATCTTCCAAGAATCTATCTTCACCATTGATTCATACATATGGGTCCAAGTACAAACTTACCATGTAGGATGGAGCTGGCTCATCCTGAGGGTAAAAGTCACCCTCTGCATAGGGGGAGAGCACTCCAGGGCAGGGGCTGTTCACAGGTTTGGCGAGACCTGTGAACATTCTGTGTCAGTTGGGAGAGGGCAGCGTCCCAAAAGCTCCCACCTCACTCTACAGGAAAAAAGTGAGCCTCCTTGAACTGGGACTTAGCATCTTTTGCTGGGCCAGAAGTGCTAGTCGAGAGAGGAAAAGCCATGCCATCTGCCAAATGCAGACTTCAGTTCCCACCAGTCTGGAGGCCATTTCATCGGCATGGTATAATGCCCTAGTCTGGTGCCTCACTAGCTCCAGGTCCTTGGCAGAAAGGCAAATGACTTAGCCAGCCCACTGGCACAGAGGCATGGCTGCCATCTGCAACGTCGACGACCCAGGTTCGGGAACGAATCCGGGAGTCAGAGGGCCAGCCAGGGGGGGAGTAAGATGAAGCATCTGCTGGACTGCTCTCCTACTCTGGGGGAAGGGGGGTCTAGTGTCCGATGCACTACGGACCCTGGGTGGAAGCCAGGAGTACCGTCGGGGTTGGTGCCATGATGTACTGGGGGCAGGGCAGATGCAAGTCATCATTGCACATCCCTGCCCCCCAAGGGACTTACAGTAAAAAAAAAAAAATAACATGTCAGCCCCGTTAATGAGCCAGCTCCAGTGCCATCCCCTCTGGCCACTACAGTCTGCTTCGGCAGCCCTACTCGGGGGTAAGCCCGAGTATGAGAGGGTGGCTGCTGGAGCCTGGTGAGCCCATTAGTGGGACTAGGGGAGCCCAGCAACAAAAATAATAATAAAAAAAGGCAAATGGCTTGGCTTGCTTGACTAACTACGAGGGTGGCACGGCAGCAAGGAGCTGTTCTAGCTGTCTCCACCGGCACTTCTTGTAAGTTTGCAGGTGTGCCTGATATGCAGAGATGCACATCATGGAGTGAGCCAAGAAAAACACCTTCCTACCCAACTCATCTGTCTGTGCAGAGTCAGTTTCAGGAGGCTGGTTATGCACTGGGCAATGAATCCCTTCTGGGGTCTGCAAGACCTGAAGTAGGGTGAGGTACTGTGTCTGTAGAACCCACAAGTGTGCATTACTTCTGGTAGATGTCCCTGGGGGCTGGAGGAAGAGCAAAGGGATGTCTCTAAACTATCTTGAATCATTCCTCAAAGGCTTTAGGCCAGGGAGGGATGACACAGTGGTCATAGCCAAAAGCTCTTTGGAATCCCAATTGTGTGGACAGTGTATTACATGTGACTATAGTGCCAATGTCTCGTGCCCGCAACATTACTATCTGGAATCTCTGGTACAGTGAGTACTCAGAGGCTGAGAACAGGTGTAGGCAGGATTCTGAGCCCTCGGAAGAGGATGTGGATGGAGAGGAGACACTGTTCCTGACCTGAAAGAGGGTGATAACTGGGGACCATGGAGGAACTGAACCTGGTTGTCACTAGAGTGGTACTGGAACAACACACCAGTCATGCTTCCATACTGACTCTAGATGAAAGGCCCAAAAGGACACATGAGTCCTGGAAACTCAGGAATGGGTGGCATAGACCCGGAAGGGAAATAAAAGCCACAGGCTTTAAACTATATCTAGGCTGTGAAAACATTCAGCTGACCTCACTCTAGGGAAGGCCATGACAAACCTAATTAAATAAGGTTGATCTACTGCAGAGGAACAACATTGTTGGTGCCTATGGAGGAGAACCCCCAGGCGAAGAGAACATAGCCATTCAGTCCCCTCAGTCCTCAACAGTGACATGTTTGGCCCAGATCAGAAAAATATATCTCTGGTACAACATAATAATCTTATATTAAGGTGCAGTGTTCTAAATCCCACTTTAAGCCCATAATAATTAATTCCTCCCCCTCATCTGGAAAAAATCTTTTTTGGACCAGTTTTCTGTCTTCTTAGCATACAATTTCCAAATAGGATCATAATTCAAAAAATGATTATTATTATTATTATTATTATTATTATTATAAAGTACACTTAGAAATAACTGCTTCCATTCCATGTCCGGAAATGTTGTATTTAAATCTATTTGTTTCCAATGCTTTAAAATCAGTCTTTTAATTGCCATCAGATTTGATCTAAAAATAATTCTATAATTGTTATCTATCTGCTGTGGGCTGTACATCTCCATTATTGTGGTAAAATAGTTTTTCCAATTATAGGACTGGAAGCCAATGTTCTCCAAGAGCATGAAAGACTGTTCCCACCACACTTTACTATGTTTACACTCCCAAAACATATGTATAAAATCTGCCTTCGGGGGCTTTACAATGTCAACAATTGTTTGAACGTGATGAGTTCATCTTAAACAGCCTGTAAGGTGTATAATAAGCTCTGTTGATAATTTTAAACTGGATAGATTTATCCCTTGCTAGTTTATAATTATGTGTCACGGCTAATGCCAACGTCCACTGTTGTTCTGCTATTGGTTCTCTTAACTCCTTTTCCCACTTTGTTTTTTTGGGGGGTTTTTTAGTATATTGTTAAGAGCATTTTTTGTGAAATTTAGATCTGATCCAAGAATATAATTTAGAACCTTTTATCCTAAAGTTAAGAGTTCCCTTCAACACCATTTTTAATACCTTATCATTAGGAGCTCTTTCCCATCTTTGATGATCCTTCTTATAAATGCTGCTTAGTTGATTAAAATAAAAGAGTTGAGAATCTTTAAGATGGAAATTTTTGTTTGAAGGTAGACCAAGAAAGTTTAGTTCCTTTGTGGAAAAAATCTTCCCATCTTCTAATTCCTTTTTGGTACCAGTGTCTGTTGAAAAGTTCTTCCCCTTGTAGGGTAAAATTTGGATTATCCCAAATTGTATTTAAGGGGGATCTGGTAGTTAACCATTTTGTAATAATAAGGAATTGCCGTAAAACCATGCTTAGGTTTTTAATAATTTAGCTTTTAGATCTTAATCCTAAAGATGGTAGAAATAACAGCTTTTTTACATCCAGCTTCTCCTGATAGTAAATATTTATTATTTGATTCTTCCATTCCAAATGTTTTTCTTTCAATGCCCATTTTATCAATAGCTTTATTATAAAGGTATAGTGGCAGATTTGAATATCCAGACACCCCAGCCCCCCTTTTTCCTTAGGCAAGCATAACTTTTGCCAGGAAATACAGGATGTTTTATTATTCCAAACAAAATTACTGAAAAGTTTATTAACTTTTTTGAACCATTGCGGTGAAATTGGGAATAAAATGGATTGCAGTCTGTAAGACAGAGCAGGTACTGCTACCATCTTTATTAGTTGAATTTTCCCCCAAATTGATACTGGAAATCTGCTCCAACTTGAAAATGTAAGTTTTATGGAGTTATATAGACGTTCAAAATTCTACTTATGCTAATCTTCCAATTTATTTGAAATAGTTATTCCTAAGTAAGCCATCCCATTTTCCTGAATTTTGGCATCGATTATATGTTTATATTCCTCTGGATGATCAATATTGAAAACTACCATTTCCAATTTTGTTTCATTTATTTTGTATTCCACTATCTTTGAAAAATTCCTTATAACTTCCATCAGTTCTGTTAAACTTTGATTCAGGTTTTGAACCAAAAATAATAGATAATTTGCATATGCATTGTATTTTAATTGTAATAAGTCCACCTTTATGCCAGAAATCAATTGATTTGCCTGTATTTCTTTTAATAGCAATTCCAGCCCTGTTACAAGTAATGAAGGAGACAGGAAACATCATTGCCTTACTCCCTGATGTAGTCTAAAAGATTTAGATAGGTGCCCATTCATTTTTTAGCTGAGCATAAGGTTTCTTGTAAATAATTTGAATATTTTTTATGAATTGAGTAGAGAAGTTGAAAATTTCCATTGCTTGAAATAAATATGCCCATTCTAGCATATTGAATGCTTTAGAAGCAACCAGAGAAAGAAACAGCTTGTTTGCCTGAGTTCAGAAGATATTCTGTTATGAACTGTATTTTAAAAAAAGTCCCATTTATATACTCATATCTGGAATAAATCTTGCTTGATTTATATTCACAATGGGTCCAAAATGTAACAGAATTCTATTATTTAATATTTTGGTGTAAATCTTGTGGTCTACATTTAAAATAGTGACTGGTCTGTAGTTTTCTGTTTGTGCTAAATGTTTACCCTGTTTAGGGATTAAGGAGTGTATGCATGATTAAAGGAATCTGGTAACTCATTTTGAACCTGAATTTTGGTAAACAGGATTTGTAGCCAAGGGACATGTACCTTTTTGAAGGTTTCATAAAATTCAGGGAGAACTCATCTGGCCCTGGGCATTTAATTTTTTTCATTTCGTGAATTGTGTCAAACATTTCCTCCCCCAGCCGGCCCGGTGGCACTGAGGGTTGAGGTGCTGGATGTCACACCTCGCACTATGCTGGTGACCTGGATTCGGGAACAAGCCCAGGCTGTCGGGGGTCAGCAGGGGAGAGAGAGGATTGAGCATCTGGAGGACAGCTCTCCTCTCTTGGGGGGGGTCACTGTTCGGCATTTGCCTGGCCTCTGGTGGCAGCCAGTGGCACAGCAAGTGCTGAACAGATGTTGAGGGATGGGGAGTGGTGATGCCAGCGGTGATGTCTTGGCATCTGGGTGCATGCCACTCCCCCACGAACAGGGAAAAAATGCCCTACAGACTCCAAGGAGATGGAGCAGTGAGGTAGTCTCCTCATTACCCACACTTGCCTCACTCCACTGTCTCTGACATAGTAGAATGTATGAGGTGTAATCCACCTCACCTCATCCCTGCCCTGGGGTAGATCTGAGGCTCCATGGGGGTCGACCGAGAAGTCAAGTAAGATGGCAGAGGTGGGGGACAGGACTCATTGACGTTCCCGAGGATGCGGTGCCCATGGGGTTGGGGGAGTATAAACAATAATTTAAAAAAAATGTCCTCCCAGTTATTGGTTTTATTAAATTTCCTCCCTCATTGTCACTTAATTTTACATTACAAAATTTATTTCATAGTAGATTATCTCCTGAATCTCCAGGCTACATTCTGAGTTACATAGCTTTTAATAAAAATCAAAGAATTCTTGTTCAATCTCCTCTTGAGAGACACAAGTCTGGCTATTTGCTTTTTTGATTAAAGTAATATATGTTTTACGTTCTTGCTCCTGAATTTTTTTTGCAGGTAGCTGTCCTATCTGTTCACTCTGTTGTTTCCAATTTTTGTTTTTCCTTGCCCAGCTATATTTTGCTTGGTATATTTCTGTTGAAGTCATCAGCTTTCTTAATTCTGTTAACTCAGTCAGCTTATCAGAATTCCCATTTTTTGCCTCTAACTCTAATGATTTCAGTTTATCTTGAATTTGTTGAACATTTTTTTAATCTGATTTTGTTTTTCCAGGAGGCCTCCAAGATAAATAATCCTCAAATTGTGGCTTTTAGCATGTCCCAACTTTTAATAATGTTCCTAGTATTTATATTATTGTCTATCATTTAAGCAATAAGGCGCAACAGGGTGTGGGTTATTGGGGATTTACCCACGCCTTGTGTGGTGTGTCACGAGGCACAGCCGAGTGACTTAACGACAAAAGAAGTGGGTAAATCCCCCAATAACCCACACCCTGGAGTGCCTTTCTGCGATTATGCAATGGACCCATGTGTAAAATAAATTTAAAAAGTGTTTAAGTATGTTTTTTATAAATGCCATTTCTCAGCCGTGGGTTATTACAGGATATACCATGGTCAAGTGATATGTGTTGACCAATGAGGTTACAGGACTTTCATACCCCATTGTATAAAAAATTTGTAATTGCTTTCTCAATCTTTTTTTGGCTAACTCAATCTTTTAATAAATAATTGTTTAGTCTCCATATATTAGTTTTCTTTGAGAGGTTATCACATATTGAATCTGAAGTTACCATATTATGATCTGCTATAGTCTTAGGTTGTATACAAGCTTCTGTTGCCAAACATGTAATTAATAAGTCTTTAGAAATGAAGATATAGTCCAAACACGAGAACTTATGTCTTGCTGAAAAAAAATGTGTAGTCTTTTACACTAGGATGTAATTTCCTCCATAAATCCACTAAATTATGAGTTTCCAAAACACTCTTTAGCTGTTTGCTTTTATATTTGTCCCAAGAGGAAAAGGAAGAAGTCTTACCTAATGGATCCACACTTGGACAATTGAAGTCTCCTCCTATTATTATATTGAAACAGTCTAAACCAAAAATAATTTCATAGATTTCTGCAAGAAATTTCTCAAACTCTGTAAAGTGTGCATAGACTGAACAAATTCTTATATCTGAAGTTTAACTGCCACAGTTTGTCTTTGTGAATCCGTTTTAACTTCCATTAATGTTCCTTTAAAATTCCTGCACAACATAATCAAGACCCCTACACTTTTCCTCGAGGACCTAACGAGTAATAAACTGTGCCATATCACTTTTTATTAAGTTTTTCTATTTCCTTCTGATTAAGAGAGACTTCCTGCAACAGGACCACATCTAATTTTAACATTCTAAATGTTGACAGTATCCTGTACCTTTTAATAGGCAGATTGAACCAATTAATATTCCACATTGCTATTTTCAGTGTGGGAACACCATTTTTAAATATAGTTGCACAATAAACATTTTGTCATAGGAACACTTATTTTGCACCATTTTAAATAAAATTAAAGCCCTGCTAATAAACGATAAATCCATGCCCAGTATTGTGGTATATGTCCTATTTCCCACTACCCTTATTGCCTCCCGTTCTCCCCCCCCCAGTTCACCATAGACCATAGTCTGGTGATCCATACTTCCACCTGAGGGCATTGTGCTGAAAAATACCAGCCCCCCCCCCTTCTTCACACCTTTATTTTGCCAATACACCCCTATAATCCAACTTTAATCATTCTCATAAGAAGAAAAACAATCTGGTATTCTTAATTTTAGATCTTGAAAAGCTTCCAACACTGGATCATAAAACAGAGTTTGATTATTCAAAAGAACGTTCAGTCTTGCAGAATATATTATGTATGCTTTAAAGCCATTTTTCCATAAGTGCTGCTGTATTCTGTTGAAAGTTTTCCTCTGATCCCAAAGGCTTTATGAAAGTCATTTTTCAATGTAATTTGTTGGTCTTTGTGCTTGAAATTGGAACTTTTATTATATGCAGCCATTACAGTGTCTTTCCCTTCTGATATGAGAAATTTCAGGATTGCTGGCCTGCTCCCAAATTCCCTCTGAATTAGCCTAACCAGTGAATTCTGTCAATAACTGGAACTTCTGAGCCAGCCCCTAGTAAGTCCTAAAGAATTTCAGAAGCTATTTGCCTCAGAGTTAACTCTTTTTCCCATTTTTGTTGTAAGCCAAATATCTGAATGTTCTTACATCTGGCTCAGTTTTCAGAGTCATCTAGTTTATTCTGAAGGTCCATTTGCTGTTTTTGAAGAATTTTTACATCATTAGATACTGGTTGGACCAAGTCCGCTAACTGAGATTGAAGAGCTTCTAGTTCGTTCATCTTTTTTTGTCCCCTGTTCTAGTTTTTTTCCTCTATGTTTGAGTGATCTTTTTAAATTGCCTATTGCATCTAAAACTGTTGTACCAGAGATGTATTTTTCTGATATGAGCTGTTAATTTATACAGAATATGTCCTAATAAAAATTATTTTTTGCAAAAACAGTGACATGTTCAGCCAGTGGGCCCAGGGAAAAATCTATGACCCACCCCCCCGACTCTGAGTCAGTGCTGCCTCCACCACAAAGCACAGCATCAGTGAGTGGCCTACTAATACAGCTGTCCCTGGCCCCACAGCTGGCACCGTCCTCGGTGCCAGGTCTGGTATTGGTTCCGGTGCCAACCTCGGGTCCATCCCCCCCACAAGTGATGTTGGAGACTGGTCCAGTGCCATAAATGATACCAGAACCTGATCCAGAGGTGGCACCTTTGCTGGCACCATGCCTAGTGTCCGGCCCAGACCAACATCACAGCCAGTCACCAGGGCCAACATCAACCCCCCTCCTTCCTGGAGCCATGAGGGCTACACAGGGGAGAGGATAACATCAGCACCTCAGCCACTGGGCATCACTTGGCCTCAGCATTGGTCCCTTTTCTGGTACTGTGAACAGTACCAGGAGGGGGCCAGATGTCAAGGCCAGTACCACCCTGCTCATCAATACTGCAAATGGTGTCAGGAGTCAAGGAGGCACCAGGCCATGACACTGAGGTATCCACCAGGTGTAGACGGAGTGTATAGCTTCAGACTCACCACTGAGGATGTCTGCTACCCACGGCAGACACTCTGGGGGGGGTGCTCAGTCAGTCACCCAGAAGGAGCTGTCTGTCCACCAGACCCACACCCAAGGCCTCCAGTGCCTTAGCAAGGCAAGGTCAAGGAGGATCCTGTGCTTCCACAGTACCAAAAGTACAGGGAAAAGACCCAAGGGAAAGGGCACAGAGACCTGTCCTAGGCAACACGAGTTCACTGCATATCTCCAAAGGTGGGAATCAGCTGACCCCACTTCAACATGTAAACTTCTAGGGTGCAGCATGCCACTGAAAAGCAGACGTCCCAGGAATCCATATCATGTGATGGGCCAAGGCAGATCCAACAAACTTGATGTTGGTCCATCACAATCAACTTTCCACAGGGGCAGCAATGTGAAATGGGGTCTTTTTTTGGCCCCTTCTTCTTCCTGGAGTTTGACATGATTACAAAACAACAGTGCCTAGCACATTTAGCCATTGTGGTGCCCTATACTCGAAGGATCTCTGTCCTTGTGAGGTGCAGTGAAATGGGATGTGAAAGACTGCATTATTAGTACCTCTGGTCATTCTGGGGTTAGTGGAGTGACTGAGAAGTCTCTGAACACCAGGGGGTACAAGGCCAAGTGTGGTCTTTTTGGCAAGTAGACAAACTTAATATTGGATCCTGTTATTTAGGTTGAGCCATTCAGACCTCGAGTAGAGCTCACATGTATGAGTTAGGCGAGGTGCACCCAGGGCAAGCCTACAGGCTTTGTTTGATGCCACCTTAAGTCTCTTAAGGGCAGTTTCAGTGCTGGACCCATAGACAACAAGGCCATAGTCAATGACTGTCAAGATCGAGCTATTGACTGCAAGTTTTATGGCAGTTTCTGTTAGGCAGTCTTTGTGCTGGTAAAGTTGTCCTATTCTGGCATTAGCTGCCTTGGCTACATGGCCTATATGGAGTCCATAAGATAGGGAGCAATCAAGAATGACTCTAAGATATTTAAAGTTACTAACCATGTCCAGTAAATCATTCTTGTTGTTGTAAATTTTGATAGAATATGACTTGTGGCGGCTTTGATGGGTGGAGAGCAACATTGTCTTAGTTTTTTTTTTTTTGTAGTTTAATAAGAGCCTGGAGTTTTGGAACCACTCTTCCACTGTACAGAAGTCAGCTTGCATCATTGCCTCTAAGGCTTCTGGAGCAGAGTGACTTGTGCACAACACATTTTTTTTTCATTATTATTTTTATTTAAAAATTCAAAACAATGCAGTTACAAAGCAATAACAACTATGCAACTAACAGTATAGTGAATGAGAATAACATACCAAAAACATAACTTTGAATACAATAACTTACTGTGTGATATTAATGGATATGATTCATAAAAAATGCACCTATAGTTCTAAAATAAATCAAGAAGTTAACCCTTAGGCTGCCGACAGAATTAGAAGGCATAGTAATTCTGGACTGATAGCTCAGTCTGCAGCACAGCAAGTGTTAATATAGTATGCAAATAACATATTTCACCGTTTAAAAGCCGCGGCTTTAAATACAAATTTTTTGGAGCTTTAATTCGAGGCGGTGATGATGAGGGCGTATAATTACAAACAGCTGTTGAGGCTAAGTATTTAACTTTGAAAATCTGAGCAATTACGAGCACTTCGACTGCCAATATGCTGAAAAGAAAGTCTTACGATTTGGAGTTTAAATTGCATGTTGCTAAGCGTGCTGAAGTAGAGGGGAACCGACCTGTGGCACTGGCACTCCGTGTAGATGAAAAACAGATTCGGGAGTGGAGGAAGAGTGTACCAAAACTTGAAGAAAAGCTCCATGAGGAGGGTAGTACCGGCAACAACCTCAAGCGCCGGCGTCTGGATGGAGCTGGTAGACGTGTTGCTTTCCCAGTTGAGGAGTCGAACCTTGCTACCTGGGTAGCACAGCAAAGGGAAATGCATCTTCGTGTGACCCGAAAGACGGTTGCCCTGAAAGCACAATCACTAATCACAAACCCAGATTTTCAGGCAAGCAGAGGCTGGGTAGATCGATTTCTTTCACGATGGGGGTTCACTATACGCCAAAAGACCACTGTAGGTCAGAAGATGCCCAAAGATTATGTTCCAAAAGTTATAGATTTTATTTCATTCTGTGCCAGACAAATACAGCAGCACAATCTACCTGTATCTAGCATTGGGAATATGGATGAAATGGCCGTATGGGCCGACGTGCCTGGTGATCGAACCATTGAACAAATCGGTGCTAAATCTGTCCCTACTCACCACTGGCCATGAGAAGCAAAGGCTCACTGTTTGCTTAGCTGCAATGGCAGATGGAAGAAAATTGCCCCGCTACTTGTGCTAAAGGGAAGAGGATCCAAGGACATTGCAGGAGTTACAGGTGTAGTTGTGGCTATGTCCTTAAATGGATGGATGAACACTGAAATTACAGACATGTGGCTGAAAACGGTGTGGGGAGGAATATCTTTTGGGAAAAGATTGCTTGTTTGGGCCACTTTCTGCTGTCACATTAGCACAGAGATAAAATCTGTTTGCAGAAAAAAAAATACGATTATGGCAGCTATTCCAAGGGGGTGTACCAAGCTGCTCCAACCCGCCAACGTATCGTGGAACGCTCCCTTTAAATCCAGATATCGGGAGCTATATGATGAGTGGCTTGCTAATGGTAATACAGCGTTGACAAAGGCAGGTAACCCTTGTGCTCCTTCCCGTCCGCTAATTGCTGAATGGGTTAAGCTGTCCTGGGCTGCAGTCTCGAGGGAAGTAATTGTTAAATCATTTGATGTTTGCGGCATTACCTCTACTGATCCAGACAAAATAAATTGCTTTAAAGCTGATGGCGTTGCAAGAGAACATGTGGAAGAGCTGTACAGTAGTCTATGGGACTTCGCTGATGGAGTAGATACCGGTACCCAATTTAACATGTTTGCAAATGAAAGTGACTGTGACTGTGGTTCAGATTATGCAGAACCAGACAGTGATTGTGAACTAGATTAACAACTGTCGGTCTGAAATTTAATTATATTTGTACTCTGCTTATCTTTTCTTAACTCAAGCTATTAAGCTATTAAAAGTAACATTTTAAACTACGGTAAGCTCTGTCTCTTACTTTGTGACGTTGCTTGTAACGGCTTATAAACGGGGGCATCTTTAATTACAAACTTTATTTTTAGCTTGGGCTACAATTCGAGGGTGGCTAGAAATCGAGGGCAGCTTCAAAACAATGAAATATGGTAATTATTCAAGGTCAAACATGCTATAAATTAAGTTAAAACAGCACTGTTCATGTAACAATCACATCACTGGTCTTTAGCAATGTAAATTAAAAAGGGTTGCTGTATTTTCCCAGAAACTTCAGAGTTCTCAAATGTGTTATAACTAACTCTCTCATTTGTTGCACATATGCTCATATGAGATCACCATTCTTCTATAATGGCGTTAGAATCTGTTTTTCAAAATTTTTTTTTTTTGCAACTCAGAGCCATTAGCTGTAGTCGGGATTCCAGAAGGCTATTAGCCCGTGGAACCTTGGAATAGCTGCTTAAGAAAAAGGTGTTTTTTGACCAAGCCTCTGCTGACACATAGGAAGAACTTGTTTCCAAATACGTGAAATATCTGGACGGATCCCTAACATGTGAGATAGGTTGGCAGAAACAGCATTACATTTAGGACATTGCATAGAACTGGAATGGTTCGTTTTGCATATTTTATTTGGAGACATGTAGCAATGACACAAAATCTTAAAACTGCACTAATCTAGACTTAAATTTCTTTCACACATGAGTATGCATTGTCCCATAATGAGGACCAAAGTTCTGGAGACAGCCCCACATTCAATTCTCTTTCCCATTTGAGCCTAGCTGAAAAGTTGCCAGAAGCATTTGATTCTTTATTACAGTACTTTGTAAACTAGATGGACATCTCTCTCATTTGGGCAGCTTTAACAACTGAGACCATTCTTTCTTTTACTGAAATGTGAAACTGGCAGCTAGTATACTGAACAACAGTACTTGTCTAAGTTGTAAGCAAACCCAGAAAAATAGTTTAGACACCCAATATTTAGTTTGGATTTCAGCGAAGGAAAATAACTGGTTATTAGCAGGATTCAGTTTATGCTTGACAACTTTAACGCCAACTCTGCTCCACCCCATATTCTTCATGGAAAAATTACTCAGCGTAGTAATGTTGTGTCTTTTTAAGGGCTCACTCACTGTGTTTACACTTTATGCAGTCACTCACTCACTGTGTTTACACTTTATGCAGTTATCTCAGCCGAAAGTGATGCCCGAGAGATAGAACCTATACAAATTTTAGCATTTGGAATGTAGGTTCAAACTCTGCATCCGCGCTCCACTTTGGTCATTGCTCAGATCTATTTCCAAGCCAGAGTGGAGCAGCAGCTACTGAAACTACCTAAAAGGCTACCAAAAGCTTAAGAATAATTTTTCACAGAACTTTTAGAAACACCAAACAAACTGAAGCAGACTTGTGAAATGTTACCATATAAACAATGACAACAAGCTTACAATTGTAGGAACTGCAACAGTAATGCTCAAGCAACCTCAGTAAAAAGGAACTAATTCTTTTTTTTTTTGAAACTCACTTTTATTAGGCGACCAGACAATACATGTAAAAATGACCTTTACATCCTTAATTCATATTGTTCTGTATTTTACAACAGATTTAAGTATTGTTAACAATATTAGCTTATCTATCAACCTTCAATCTCTCTACAGGTGTAATACTTTGAATTGGGTTACCTTTCTGCTTCATTTGGTCATACCTTGTCTTCTATTTCAGGGTTTTATTTAACTCCAAAAATTGATTAGCGTTTTGATCATAAAAGTGTTAAAACATTGTGAAAATGCATAGCACTTGCCTCACTGTGTTTAACAAGCCTAACACTTCTAGAAAATCTATATAAATACTTTTTGTACAGTTAGCATTGTCCCAAGAAAAAAACTGCTAATCAATTATTTAAAACCCTGTATTTCTCTTGTAGATTTTTACCTTACCTGTGTGCTGCTTGATTTTGTCTTTCTTCCCCACCACGGCGCCTCAGGGACTGAGAAGAATGACTTGATCCTGCCTGCGTATATCCATCTCATCTCACTCTGGATGGTTAGTCCATAGCGTATGACATGTTCTATCAACTCTTCCTGGGTCTCCATTTTTCAAGGCTTAGATGGGACTTCCACCCTAGAGAAGCAAGTGCAATTGATAACATATATGTTGAAGTCCAAGCAGCAAAGTTTAGGTTACCTTCTACTTTTCTATTGTTCACATATTCACATAACATAGCTAATCTATAAAACATGCATGCCTGTCTGGATAATCTAAGTTGGCTATAGTTTTATAATGGTAGGACTAAAGAATGAGGTTCAATGTTGGGGGAATGGCTCCTCCCACATTCCCCTTAAAGGCCAGCCTCCTACAGCAGTCCCCTGCTTAGCGCGTCATGCAACGCATCGGCAACTGGGCTCCTGTGTGGCTCATGGGGGTCAGCCTCCTCCCCTCTCTACTCCTGCCTCCTTCTTTCTTCTTGCATGTACCTCATGCTATGTAGCTGTCAGCTGCCCTTTCCTTGCTTAGCCCATACCAGCAGTTCTTCTGGACTCCGTCCCTAACTCGTACCTTCTAAGGCACAGAGTGAAGGTAGGCTTGCCCTGTCAACCGGGGGATGGGATTCTGTTACAATCACTACTGCTTACTACTTAAAAACCTGACATCCTCCATCCCTAACTCTACCTGGTGGTATCGAGTGACGGTTAGCATGCCCTGACTACCAGGGATGGGAACCATGTCTGCAATCTACCATTTCATCCTTATGAATTCTCTACCAATACCTGGTTGCCACTTCCCGTCAGGAACGGAACCACTGTTCCCCATTTACCTACAACATCCTACTTCTGCCTGGCGGCATCGACTGAAGATGGTCTCACCTCAACTACCAGGGATGGGAGCCATGGCTACCTTTTATGGTTTCATACTTATGCTTTCCCCACCTGATACCCAGTTGCCGCTTCCCTTCAGGAACAGAACCACTATACCATTTGTCTTCAACATCCTACCTCTGACTGGCAGCATCGAATGAAAGTCATCTCGAATTGACTACCAGGGATGGAAGCCTGTCTCTGCAATTGACTGTTCCAACTTTATGCATTCTCTACCTGAATACTCAGTTGCTGCTTCCCTACGGGACCAGGATCTCTTTCACCCCCATTCGCCTTCACCATCCTACATTTGCCTGGTGGCATTGAGTGAAGGTCATCTTGCTTCAACTACCAGGATGGGAACCTGTGCCTGCAATCCACTGTTTCTACCTTCTACATTCTCTACCTGATACCCGGTTGCCGCTTCCCTTCAGTAATGGAACCACTATGCCCCATTTGCCTTCTAAATTCTGCCTCATGAAAAAGCACAAATGAAATGCACTCTTGTCAAACCAATTGAAAATGAAGCCACATAATGTGAAGGTCAGGAGCAAGAATCCACAGCATACTACCCCAGCACTTCATGTCCTCTCCAGGACATTTCGTTAGGAGGCCTCACCAGTCTACATCTTGCACTTCTGTGAACTTATCGTATTTGTCCCCACCTTGACCTTCTGGACTTGGACTCCACCAGCTTTTTCAGTCTCTACCTCCATTCAATTCAACTGCCTCTTGGACTTCCTTGCCACTTGCTGTTTGCAATCTTTTATGAACCTGGGACTCTTGTACCTCAACCTCGTAGCACTTGACACCTGGATTCACTTCTTGGTCTTACCTGGATTTGCCACTCATAGCCTGCGGCGGCTTTACTACATCCTGATTCAGTCTGCTGTGGTGCCGAACCCAGTCCTGTTCCTTCCTGCACCTGAGATGTCAATATGGATTGGCCTATGCCATCTTCTTCTAGGACTTCTTCCTTCAGTCTGCAGACATCTGCTCTGGACTTTCCTTCCATCCTTGAACTGCTGCCGTTTCCTCACCACCCTGACAGCGTGGAGCTCCCTCCCATGTGCTGTGGCTCTTTTTGAGCATTTGTACCTATCACCAGCCAGTATTCCTACCCAGTCAACTACTCCTCCAGTTCATCTATTTCATACTCCTACCTTGGCCATCCTAACAGCTCCCATCTACTACTCTATGGAGCACTTGTTCATTTCTCCTGAGAAAAACTTCTTCTAGCAACATCCCTTGGACAACATGCCTTATAGACTATCCAAGTCAATGTTCTCTAGCCCCTGGATGTCACCATACTTCATACAATCATCTACATTCCTTCATCATATTAGCATCAATCAGGTCAGCTGCACATCCAGCAGTCCTTCTAACTTATCCCTCATGATTCACCTCCCTTACTCCTTCCAGTGAAGACTTTCATGAGAGCAGGCTTCCACAGATTTCTCAATCTGCACTTCCATAACTGACCTGGCTGTCTCGCTGTCTCTGTCATGCTTCTCAACAGGTCATATCCGACTTAAATACTAGGTACCCCTGGCATTCTACACTGCTCTCAACTTCCCATTGCCACATCAGTCTATAGACTCCTTCAAAGACCCGCTTCTGGGCTTCCTACAGCATTCAGACAGTGGATCAACCTGTAAGGCAAAGCAGGCATGGTCACCACAGCTCATGTCACTGGCAATTATGCCACAGCGATAACCCTGTCTTCTTTTCCCACCAGCAGACCAGTAGGAGCCTATGCAAGCATCATTATGGCATCAATACCCAAATCAAATATCGAATTCATCGTACTGAACTTCCAATTAGTTTCATATACATTCAGTTCCCATCTCTACTGCATATACCAATCTTCCTTCACTGGTCTAAAAACATCCATGTCACCCCTCCTACCAGATACTCCTTCATCTTCTTCATGGATGACTATATTGCAACTTATCACTCACCACTTAATTCCAAACCTTCAGACTCTCACGTGAATGTCAAACCTTTGACAGAGCTAGATTATTTACTTTATGACTTCATAACCCCATCTTACCTCCCACCATTCAAAGCCAGGCAGCACATTTTTTTCAAATCATGCACACTTGTCCCTGTAATCCCTTGGATATCCTCTATCATCACCTTAGAAACCTGGATTGCAGTCACCCTTTTTCAACTGGACCTACTCCACTTTCAAGATCCAGATGTCCCTTCCAAATAGACCTACCTCTTCAATCTCGGAATTATCCTTCCAGACCGCATTATCCAATGGACTTTCAAGATGGAACATCATCTCTCCAAGCAGTTCACCTTCTTAAGATATTTATATATGGTTGCTAGAACCTAGGTTCATCTCCTGTTACTTTGCCTAGAGGACAGGTGGGTCAGTAGCCATGGGTTCTCAGAGGTTTCCTTCACCTGGGTTTTTTTTCCTCTCCTGCATGCTACTGGTCATACTCTCCATGAGTTGGAGGAGGTAGTCATACTCTTTCAGACATTCATTGGTAATTCTTTTAAGGCTTTCTATTCCTTACTCACTACCCAGTTTCCTTACCAAGGGTGGGAATAGAGTAAAGCCAAATGTAAACTACGGTACATAAGTACTACTGACTTCATACGCTATTCACCAAAACACTGAATGGGAGGGCTAAAGCCTGATGTTGAATGTGGGGGGGAATAACTCCTCCCACATTCCCTTTAAAGGCCAGCCTTCTACTGCAGTCCCCTGCTTAGCACATCATGCAACACCCATCATCCACCCCTGCCTCCTCCTTCTCCGGCAATCTGCTCACCCTTGGTGCAGGGCTTTCTACTCCCTACTCAATACCCGGTTTCCCTACTAAGAGTGGGAACAGAGTAAAGCCAAAAAGCAAACTATGTTACACAAGCACTACTGACTTCATACACTATCCACCAAAATATTCAATAACATTCAACAGTTTGTAACAATAAACTTTACAACCGTTAATAACTGTGTGCTCATTATTCTTTGACACCACTTTCCCTTGCGTGTTTTATTTTTTATTCTTATTCCATTCTTTCTCATGGACATGGCATTCTTCAGTGGTTCCCCATTTCTGTGAACACCACCACCATGACTCCCTCCTTGGTTAGTGCTATCCCAGATCCCCAGTCTCCTCTTGAGCCACCACCCCAAGGTCATTCTGTGTGTATAATACCTACTGCCTCCAATTCTCTGCAAATTTATCCATCCTCAGCCTAAGCTGGGCCGTTATATTTTCCATGTCATATATTTAAGACACTCTTCCTTTCCATTCTACTACATCTGGGGTTGTGGGATCCAGCCAGTGTGCCATCAATGTTTTATGGCTGCCAGTTTCATACACTGGAAAACCTCCTTTTGTTTTCTGCCCACAACTCCAGGAACACTTCTGCCCAGTATATAGTAGCTCCCTGTTTCAGGCATACTGGTTCCCGATATGCTTGTCAGCTCTTCTCTCACCTGGTCCCAATATTGTTTTATTTTGGGGCACTCCCATAGTATGTGGCAATGGGTTCCAGTACCTCCACATTCCCTCCAACACTGGTCGGTGTTTGTGATCCCAAAGTGTTTTGTGACTACTGGCACACAAAAGTATCTATGTATGGCTTTCCATCTAAATTCTCGCCAGTTCTGAGATGCTGACATCCACCACCCTTCTATACTCTCCTTCCGTTCTTCGTCTGTAATAGATATTCCTCCCTCCTCTTCCCATTTTTCCTTCAATTTATAAGATCCGTTCCCCCAGCCCTCAACAGGAGTTTGTACACTATGGATATGTATCTTCATCGTTCCTTAAGTATTGCTGCCCAGTATATGAAGTCTTCCCATACTGTCCTGTCCCTAATGGGGAAGCAGTATAGTGCAGTGGTTTAAGGCTCTGAGCTGCAAATCTGGAGATGTGAGTTTGAATCCCACAGCCCCCACTTGTATATACTGTGTGACCCTGAGCAAGTCACTTAACATTCCTGTGCTTCCAGGTTGTACCTGTAAAAAAGCTTTCAGCTTAGTGTGTCTCACCTGGTTAAACAATTGGGGGGGGATGATTCTTTGCCATCTGTGTGCCCCCTGGAGGTAACTTATCAACTGTAAGAACCAATACAAGTCTGGTCTTCCCAGGTTATATCTGTCTTTTAGTTGGTATGACACCATATGCCCCCTTTCATTAAGTTGCTCATATCTTATTAACTTTTTGCCATTCCATTCCTGAAACCCCTTGTCTCTCTTACCTGGTGTAAATTCCAAATCCCCCACAATCTGTGTGAGGGGTCCAATATCATTTGGGGTACCTGTCTGAGCCCTGATCTTCAGAAAAATATTTATTGAATGTCAGATCCATTAATTTTTAATTTTTCTGCAAATTTCTGGGGTTATTTTTGTTGTGAGTATCATGTAGAGTGGTAAAGGTAGCTCCTTAGTCTCTTCCATCTGATACCACTTAGATTCCCTTTTTGCTTGACCCATGTGATCAAATGTGGTACCTGCACTGCTAGATAGTATGTCTGAAAATCTGGAAGTCCTGTCCCCCCTCCCGTTGAAGGACTAATCTCTCTCTCTTTATTCTCGACTTCTTGCCTCCCCCCACACACACACAAACAGTTGGACTGATTTAGTTAATTGTTTCCAAAACGTATTTAATATCTTAACTGGCAGTGTCTGCAACATAAACAAGTATCTGGGTGAGATGTTCATTTTGATTATATCTATTCTGCCAAGCATCAAGAATGGCTGCATGCTCTATCTTTTTAAATCAGACCTGCATTCGTGTGCCAGTTTCTCATAGTTTAATTTAAATAGGTCTTACATTTTCGGGGTTACTTTAATTCCTAAGTACTGGATGGCATTGTTTCTAGACCATAAATATGGTACCACTGCTTTGTCCTCTGGGTTAAGTTTCCCACTAATATGCAGGACCTCTGTCTCATCCACATTAATCGCATAACCTGATATATCCCCATATTTCTGTAAGGTCCGTTGCACCTCAGGAATAGAGCTTTGTGGGTCTCAGTTAAAATGTAGGGCATCATCTGTGTACAGGGAAATTTTTTGTTGTTCCTCTGCCACCTGTATGCCTCTAATGGTTTGGTTTTCCCGTATTCTCACTGCCATCAGTTCAATACATAGGGCAAAAAGGAGTGGGGATGGGGGCAGCCCTGTCTCATTCCCCTTGCAAATGAAAATCTCTCTGAATTTACTTTGTTTACTTTTACTACTGCTTGTGGATCTGCATATAGGGCGCTTATGCATGCTTGAAACTTGGGCCCAAAATTCATAGCCTGCAGGACTCCTTTTAGGTACCCCATCTTATCCTGTCAAAGGCTTTTTCTGCATCAAGTGACAGGGCAAGTTGCACACGGTCTGATTCTTTTTGTGATGTAAAGATGTTTAGGAGTCTCCTGATATTATCTGGTAAAATTCTCCCTTTTATAAATGCTGTCTGATCCAGAATTAACTAAACCCGGTATGTGGTTTTGGAGTCTGTCAAACAAAATTGATGTAAAAACTTTCATATTTACCGGGAGTAGGGAAATTGGCCTATATGAACTGCACTCCTGTAGGTTTTTTTCCTGTTTGGGGGAGAACGTTACCTGGGTCTATTTCCATATGTCTGGGGCATGTTCTCCATCCAATGTCTTATTAAAAGCTGCTTGAAGTATTGGGATAAGTTGTTCTTCAAACATTTTGTAAAATTCTGTGAGTAAGCCATCTGTCACAGAGGCTTTGCTGGTTTTCAATCTTTTGATTGCGGACAAGATCTCTGCCTGTCCAATATGGGTGTCCAACTCCTATCTGGGGGAGAATGTTACCTGGGTCTATTTCCATGTGGCTAGGGCATGTTCTCCATCCAATGTCTTATTAAAAGCTGCTTGAAGTATTGGGATAAGTTGTTCCTCAAATGTTTTGTAAAATTCTGTGAGTAAGCCATCTGTTGCAGAGGCTTTGCTGATTTTCAGTCTTTTGATTGTGAACAAGATCTCTGCCTGTCCAATATGGGTGTCCATGTATTCCTTCTCTTCCTCCCCAGCTCCTGCAATTTTACAGAAGTTAAGAAATTAGCTAGGGCCGCCTCATCCCTCTAACCACATGTGTCTCAGTATAGCTGTCTGTAATAGGAAGCAAAGACAGATGAGAAATCTGTGGGTTTTGTGTATATGCTTTCCCCATTCCTCCCCTTCCCCTTATCTTCACCACTGTCCTGTTTAGCCCCTGTTGTCTAAGCTGCCATGCCAACAGCCACCCTGCACTGTTACCTGATTCATAGTAATGCTGCTTGGAGTGTACCTCACCCCCCCCTTATATTTTTTGTTGTAATATTCTGGTTAGCTTATTCCTGTGTTCCTGAAGCTGTCTTTTAAGCTCTGGATTGAGAGTGATTTTATGTTCTGCTTCAGTAACAAATATTTGTTGTTCCAGTTTGATCCTGGCCTTTTCTCTTTCTTTTTTCTTCTGGGAGGCATGCTGTATGCAAGTTTCTTTCAACGTTGCCTTTAACCCATTCCATCTAGGGCAAAGGTCAGCAACGTGAGGCTCGGGAGCCGCGTGTGGCTCTTTGCTGTGTTCATGCGGCTCAGTAGGTCCTTACCCCTCAAAGGTCCAGCATTTATGGTTCTATGTATCACTGCTACTGTGCTCCATAATAAAAGGATCTTGGACCTTGAATGTAGGCTTTTTTGCAATTTATTTATGTAGGGCCACCTTTTAAAGGTCATGTATATGAACATCATATACACACTGATGTGCATGATTCTGGGGCAGTTAAAGGTAATCAAGAATAGTTGTATAGGGGAGGCTACTGACTCTGCAGTGCCCCCATATTTTAAGTCTGTATCAATATTCCCATCTGTGTTGTAGATCTTGGCCACTACGAGGCGAGACAGCAAACTTTCAAAAGCTTGCTGATGAACTGCTTGATGGCATAGTGGTAAGAATTACTGTTCACCAATTTGGTGACCTAGCTTGGTAGCAAAACATAGCACATTAAGTAGTAATGTCAATAAGAATCCAGTTTGGATGCCTCCTGTCCTGACTCTACACATGTGCTTCCCTGGTAGCCCAAGATGAGGGATCATGTTGGCAGGGATGTGCAGTGCTGGACATGTTGCCAAATGTCATCAGGGCTTGTGATGCCTATAATTTGATGCAGAGGTTCTAGACATCATGTTAGATGTGTTTATGCAAACAGGCTAGGCTTGTGGATGGCCATGCCCAGCCACACTTGCCCAAGACATTTGTGCCCCAAGTAGAAGGGAGAGAGTTGAGACAAAGGTAGGAACATGTAATAGGATTGACCAGCAAGATGAAGTCTTACCATCTACCACACAGGATTGTCCAGCCAATTCTTTTATCATTCTTCCTTGTCCCTTAACAAATGCTGAACATTCAACATGCTTTGTTGGGTTATCCCCACATCAGTTGGGATCTAGCCCCATATCAGTTGTCTCAATGAGTGCGAGGAGTGAGGTGGAGGGGGACAACCATAGCTACTTCAGGGTGATGTGCAGTGGCTGGAATGTGAGGAAGACGGTGGTTCCTTGGGTGGGGTAGGAGATTGTCAAGATGGAAGGAGGACTGAGTCAAGACATGGGTCATAAAACTGCAAGAAATAGTGTTTGTTTGGTTTTTTTTTTTAAGTTTTTCTTGTATTCTTAACATGGCACTGGTATCAATGAATCAGCTATACAGCTTATGATAAAAATGTCACATCCAACAAAGAAGAGCGAAATAGTACATGAGTGTAATATTTCTAGAAGACTTGAGCGATTTTGGTTTCATCAACAGAGATGGGCATATGTTCCATGTGATGTGCAGGGAAAGTCTTTACAAGAAATAAGTTAAACTGCAAGGGCATGTCAAAATAAAACATTTTACAAATGCCGTAAAATATGAAAGAGAGGCATGCAAGAGACATATTTCTATACTTAAAAATAAACTGGGTCAAGAGAAGATTGCTTAGGCTTCATGGCATGCATCTGTCTAGCTTCCACAGAGCCCTGCAGTTGCTTTGTACAGGCAACAGTTTTGTAGATGGAGAAGTTACGACGGATGCAGTTTTCAAAATCGGCCTGCACTTGTCTGTAGATCTCAAGGAACAGAGCAGAATTTTACTGTATGCTAGATTTGGCACAGGCTCTTCTTGAACACAAGACCATGAAAGACCATGCAAAGAGCATTTTGTGGAATATGGATTCTTATCAGTGTTTGTGATACGAGGTTAACTTACTATGTCTCTCTTGTGCTTGATGAACCAGTAGTTAACAAATATATTATATAGCACAGCTGGTACTTGTAGTCCATTCTACTGTTCGAATGTATTAGAAATTTGAGTTACTAACTAGTTACCCTTGTGGCAACAGGATCAGTGTTAAAGTTTTTCAGTTTTCTCAGAGAGGATTTGGAGAATGAGACGCTATCCAAGGATACACTTGGTTAATGTCTGACAGACTGTGCATCTACTGTAGCATGATAGCCCATACCAAGTGGGACAGAATTTTGAACCTCTCAGAGCAATCTGGTGGTACATTGTGCTTTGTAAACTGGCATATCCTGCAAGCTGAAATGTTTGCACATTTACATAGGATGATAAATGCATCACTGTTGTTGAAAACAATTGATAAGCTACACTTTTTAGTGGTTTGCTTTGAGTAGTGCTCCAATTAAATAACATTTGTTTTACTCAAATACACTTGGAGATAATTTTAGGTAAAATTAAGCATTACAAAAGACATCTGCTATGCATGCACGCATAAGGCTCTCTGGTGATCAGATCTGTCACGGCAAGCGGACATGTGGCTCCCGGACCTGAAAAGGCTGCAGACCCCTGATCTAGTGGCTGCTGACGTGTCCCCCTCTGTTTGTTTGCATGTACCCTTTAGTGTCCTCTTCAATTTTCTGAGAAAATTCTGGATCATTTAAGTGGGAGATATTTAGTCTCCAGAATGGGTTTTTGCAGACTGTCTCTATTTCCAAATCAAATGTTACTGGGGCGTGGTCTGATGCCATGATCTTTCTTATTTATTTATTTATTCATTCATTCTCTGATTACAATACCTTTGAGCACATAACAGCTCTTTTACAAAGGTTCCACGTCAGTGGGAAGGGTAACAGTCATACAACGGATTGTATTACATACAATATTGACAAGAAAGTATTTAAAATGACAATATGACATTAATATTGCAACTAAAATTAAAACTATGAATTGGTATTAAATCAAAAATAACCTAATAAAAGGAGGCAGCCCAAGGTGCTTTGTCAATTAGGTATAGTTAGATTTGGGTGAACAAAAGTTCAGGTAAATAAAGATAAACAGTGGAAAGAAGGTGGAAGGTGAGAGGGGTGAGGTGAAAGAAGGATCGGCGAAGGAGGCAGGAAATAAGGCAGAGCAGTTAGGGTGAAAGTAGCCATTCGCAAAGAAAAGGGGAGAAGTAGGTACACAAAGATGTGTCAGTACTGCTGAGGTAGTGCCATGTCAGTTGAAACAGTCACAGGAACTGTTAGCTGTAAGACGCTGATGAAGAGTGCCTTTAAATGGTCCCAGTTTTGGTAAGGAAGAGATTTCACTGGGCAGCACATTAAACCACAGTGGTGCTCTATATGCAAACGATCATTGCCCTTGTGTAGTCTGGCAGCTTGGGACAGAGAAGAGTTGGCTGACTGAGCTATGCGTGTGCTGGGAGCTGCAATATGGGTTGAGTAAGTTTGTAACACCAGAAGGCAGGAGGCCGAGAAGTGCCTTTTTAGTTAGCAAGCAGGTTTGATAGTGAATCCTCCCATTTAACTGAAGCCAACCTGTTTGCGCATACAGTTCACATGTGTGGGTAAGGTGTGCTGCTCCAGTAAGAAGTTGGCATGCTTTATTGAGTGCCAATTCTGCAGTGGGTAGTGGTGGAAACTGAGCCGTAGATAACCAGACCATAGTCAACAATGGATACTATGGAGCTATAGATAGCTAGTATAAGTGCTTCAGGTGTTAGATTGTGTTTATGTCTATGGAGTAACCCTATCTTGATACTGGCAGACCTAGCAACATTCTCAACATGCTGGGCATATGATAGTGAGCTATCTATGGTCACCCCTAGATACTTGAAATGTTGAATTTGTTCAAGCGGGATACCAGAGGAGTTCCTGATGGTTAGGGCACTGGATCTGTGTTTGCTGTGAGCACCGCTGAACAACATGACTTTTGTTTTTTGTAGTTGAGCATCAGCTTGTGTTTCCTGAACCAGTCCTCCACTTCTGCAAAGTTGAGTTGAAGTTGGTGTTCCAGTGGTTCAGGGTCAGTATTGCTAGTGTATATGATCGCATCATCTGCATAGAGGAGGATCTGTTGGTGACAGGAGCGAGGGAGATTGTTAAGAAAGATGCTAAAGAGAAGTGGACCCATTATGGAGCCCTGTGGTACTCCAGAGCGGACATTTTGATGGTCAGAGGTGACATTAGCTATCTTGATCAGTTGGGAGCAGCCTATAAGATAGCTTTTGAACCAGGACACAGTATCCGCCAAAAGGCTAATTGAGGATAGTTGCTTGAGAAGTAGAGCATGGTTCACTGTATCAAAGGACTTTTTGAGGTCTATGAAGGCCGCACCCACCAATCTACCTTGATCCAGAGATTGGTGAATGAAATCAGTGAATTCTTGTAGTGCTGTGGTAGTGCTATGTCACCTTCTGAATCCATGCTGCTGGGGGCACTGGATCGAGTATTTTTCCATATACTCTGCCAGCTGATCTGCAACTCTGCACTCAAGTGCCTTAGATAGAGGTGGAAGAATAGAGATGGAGCTATAGTTTGTGTGTATAGTGTGGTCTCCACTTTTGTGAACAGGGGTAACAAGGACTGACTTCCAGATTTGGGGGAATTGTGCCAGTCTCAGTGAGAGGGTTAGAATCTTTGCAATGGGCACCAGTATTTATTCAGTGATAAGGCAACTAATTTGAGGTTTAAAGAATCACTGCTATGCTTTGACTTCCTAAGTACTTTTATTAGGTATTTCCTGACCATATACAGTGGGACCTCTTTGAAGTAGAAAGGAGGTGGTGCAGGAAGAGACTCATCTGTCCGCTGTTCAGTGTCTTCAGTGATGTCCTTGAAGATGTCTGGTGGGAGGACACTGCCCAGGTCAGTGAATGCGTTATTAAAAGCATTGGCTATGGTCAATGGGTGAAGGGCAGGGGATCCATTAATATTTAACATGGTGGGTGCAGCCTTAGCATCTTTACCTGTTACATCTTTTATATTGTTCCAAAACGTCTTACTGTCACCCCAAGTATTAGTAAGCTGTTCCCTATGGTACTTGCTTTTTTCGATGTGAATAGCCCGGATGCACTTATTACTGGCAGTTTTATATTCTTGTACATCTGTATGCTTGCCAGTAGCCTTTGCATGACACCAGAGGTGATCTCTGTGATTCTTCTGACTAATGAGGTTGGCAGATAACCAGGGATTGATGGTGCCTCGGATTTTCATCCCTTTCAAGGGGGCATGGATATCGCAAGCTTCATTAAAGTGCTTGATGAAGTGGTCCAGAGCTATATTTATATCCTTTGTGGCATCAAGTAATGACCAGTCAATACTACGGAGGTGTTGTTTCAAGGGTTCCAGGTGCCCCCGCTTTAACATCCTGCTAAAAATGGTTTTGGGGGGAGGTTTATTGAATTTATTTGACCAGTTACAGGTAAGAGGGGAGTAGTCACTTAATGCGTCAGGGAGAACATTCACGTTTGTGATACGATCTGGATGATTGGAGAAGTATCCAGTCGAGAAGGGGACTTGTACCTGTCTTATATGATCTAATAGTACTCCCTCTTGCTATGTGAGCCCAGTCTTTCGTGAGCAGAAAGTAGTCTATCCTCGAATATTGCTTATGAGGGTTTGAGAAAAAGGTGTAGTTCTTTTCCCTTTGCCCATTCAAGTGCCTCCAGATATCTACTAGACCCGATTCACCCAGCAGCCCCCGTAGTTTGCCACTTTCCTCACTTTGGTCTTTCCTATTGTTACTATTTCTGTCCACACTAGGGCATGGAACGCAGTTAAAATCACCACCTATCAGATATATGGGGTCCTGTTCCTCTGTTAGTCTGAGTAAAATTTCAGAAATGTAATTCTCTCTGAGATATCATTTGGGGCATATATGTTTAATAGTATACATGGTGTCCCACAATAGGTCCCTATTATTTTAATAAAACATCCTTCTTTATCTTCCACCACTGTATCTACCTCCAAAGGGACATTCTCATGCACCAATATCGCCACCCCTCTTCTGAGTGGGTGTGCCTCATATGTTGAGGAGTATACAGACCCACCCAGCAGCGCCTCAGCTTTTTGTGTTCAGACTGGGTGAGGTGTGTCTCTTGCAAAAAGGCCACTCTTGCCTGTAATCTATTTACCTCCTGAAGAATGCAGGCTCTCTTGATGGGTGAACTCCCCCCTTCACATTATATGTGATTACTTTTAGACCAGCCATCTGGTGTGTTTTCCTCTCTCCCACCACTTTCTTTCACTGTTTCACACAAGACTTTAAATTGCCATTCTGTTGTCTTTCTCTGCAAGCAAAAACAAAAATTTAAACAAATATTTACATTTTGAAGTATTTCCTTTCCTACACTCCTGTTCCCAACACTTTGGTTTTGCCCTTCCTGTATCTCCCCTGCAGAGCACTTCACTTCTACAGTGTACAATTCTGACTTCACATGGTGCTTCTGACAGTCACTCATCAATGCCCCACCCTGTGGTACCCTTGACTGCTGTGGCCTGGTGGTTTCAGCCTTCAGTTTCGTGGAATATAAGTTGCGTTGGCTGAAGCCTCCCCATTTTGTGATGGCCATGCCAGCCACTGGTGTAGTTTCATCATCCCTAGCCCCTCTTGCATTTTTCTCTCTCTACTCCCCAACATTCCCCCTTCCCCTTCATTGTGTTAGTAATGAGAGGGGTTCCTCTCATACTTCTTTATAGGATTATTTCTTTTCCCTCAGCATTTGTAAATTTCTTGCCCTATGTGCCTTACCCATACATTTTCTGTTTGGTACAAGTGATAGTGAGATTGGCTCCCCCCTTCCACCCCATTTTTACTAGCACCCTTGTCATTTTCATGTCACCATCAAGGGACTCACCCCCTCTATTTCCCCTCCTCCTTCTGTGCTGAGTCTTAATCCCCTCTGTGGGATGCTTTACTTTATCAGTTTTCCCCACAACAGAAAGTCCAGCGTTCCCATCCTTCCATTCTGTTCTTTATACTTCCCCCCTGTGCAATGCTCTTTTCCAGTCTGCGGCTAAGCCTCTGCCCCCCCCCCACCGAGGGGTTCCTCTTTGGTCCTCCTTTTTCAATTCAATGGTGCAGATTTTATTACTTCCTCCCCCTTCCCCCTCTTCCTATCTCTTCCTCCCAGTTGTTGTTCTGTACAAAATCATAACCTTTGCATTTGCTTCCCCACCCTTTCCCCCCAGTGGCTGAATCAGCTCCCTAAATGTCCCCTTTGGCAAATACCTTCAGCTTCTTTAAGAAATGGAAAAACAAACAAAATAATTTAAGTAACAAGTTTTGAAACATGACTTTTCAGTCCAGACAGCCTATATAATCCTTGTTGCCTCAAGAGTATTTGCTCCCCATTTGGCTGCCCTGATTGCTTACAGAACCTACGGTTCCTCAGCTAGTCTGTGTGGATCTAGATGGGGCATCTTCTTGACGATGTGTGGTCTGCTTTCTCCTGATGGCCTCCCAGTGCTTCACTATTCCTGGTGATTCTCCATGGCAATTTCCCCTGGGCCTCTGTTGATTCCACTGGTACCCTCTTCACACTGCAGGTAGTGCTTCTCCTCCAGTCCCCTGTGTATTCTGGATTCCAAGTTGCTTCAGAATTGGCTGGGCCTCCTCCAGACTTTGGAAGAACTTTGTGCTACCCTCCACGATGACCTTCAATTGTGCAGTGCAAAGATTTGTGCTTTTACATTTTTAGCTTTTAGATCTCTGATCACTTGCAGGATCACTCTTCTTTGATCCACGATGAGGGCTTACAATTGTGTATGAAGTAGAGCTTTGTGTCACCAAACACAATGTCTCTTTTGCCCCATGTGGCTTGGAGAATTCTCATCTTCATAGCATAATTGACAAACCATGCCACTATGGATCTAGGGCGTGCCTTAGGATCCGCAGGCCTTGGTCCCAAGCTGTGATGTGCCATCTCAATCAGTAAGGGGGTTTTATCTAGTCCCAGCAATTCTTGAAGAATTCCTTCTACATGCTGTTCCATTTCTCCCTGCTCAGTCCCTTCCTGCAGTCTGTGAATACGTTAGTTATTCCTCCATGATCTTTGCTCCAGATCATCCATTTTTGCTATCAGCTCCTTCTCTCTCTCATAAAGATATATCAGAGCCACATTGTGGTGATCACCCTGTTCACTCAGCTGTCACCCCCTTCTCCAATTCTGACGTTTATTGGCAAACATCCTTGACATCCCTTCTGGTCTCTGCTATATCTGCCTTCATTTCTTTAAGTGTTGAGTTTATATTATGCAGCTCGCTTATCAACCTCCTAGACGTGATAGTGCAGTTTGCTTCCTCCTCCTCCTCGGCCTCCCCCGCTTGCTCCAGCACTTCTGCCTTGGGTACCACCAGGCCTGTACCACCCTCTTTCAGGTTCCTCAAATTTCTCATTATCTGTGGGCTATCTGCCCCAAATTCTTCAAGTCACTGCCTCAGTGCCAACTTAATTATTGTTGGCTTGTCAATTTTTTCATTTTTGTACAAGCTAGTGCCAGGGATTTATCTTGATTTTATCCGTCAAGGGGCAGAGCTAAATCTTCTATGTGTTCATACTACGGTGACATCACCAGCAGGCCTCAAGGAACTGATTCTTGTGTGAACCTATTTCAGGTTCTGGAAGGGAAAGCTGGGTTGCAGAGTGTAAACACAGCGAGTGATGGAAGACACAACATTACTACAGTGGGTCATTTTTTTCTTCTAACCCCAGGAATCACTCACTTAATGTTTGTACTTTATGTAGACGCAGTACTAGTACTTTGGAGGCTGGGTCCAGAACCTAATTAGGAAAAACGTTTTACAAGACAGCAGTTCCAGAGCTGGATTCCCTTCTGTCCAAACAACAGTGCTTCATGAAGTTGTGTACTGTTCTTCAGGTAGTTGCTTAGCAAATGTCTAACAATGGGATACCCCATGAGGGTACCACATAGGCAGAGGTACCCCTTGAGGAGTGTGCCCTTAAGCCTCTTTGTGACATTCTTCCAGCTTTTTCATAGCAGAGCTGAATGCAAGAGAATACACAGCAAGAAACAGATCTCTTGGTAGCTGGTTTGCCTTTGCCAACTTCACCATAGGTAACAAAAAGCTGGGTACTGTGGGACCTGACTGCAGCTGAAGTGGGTGCAGCCATGATGTTTGCTGTAAAAGTCACATCCTTCTTGATGGAGCTACTCCCAGCATGCCCATAAAATTAGCAACCTCTTCATCCTCCTCTGTTTCTAGTGGAGGGATGTCGAGGGTATTAACCATGTGACTGACAAATGAGGAAAAAGATGAGTAATGCTCAGTTTGACTTGGAGGAGATTAGGAACCTTGCTCAGGTGTGCCTACTAACCCCATGGGGTCACCTTCCTCCCTTTGCATATGATATTCTTCTTCCTCCTCCACAGGCAGATAGGTTGGAGCCTGAGCCAAGGAGGGGGGAGGAGGGCAGGTATCTCATTGAAATTACTCATGGCTTGGACCACTTGAAAAATCTGCCATATTTTTGATAAGTCCTCTGATGAGGGCATTTTTCTGTGCCACTTACTTGCTCCTTTCTCCATGCAGGAGAAGTGGTAGTTATATTCTTTTCTTTCCTTTCAATTTCTTTATGGCACACTGTTTCCAGTGCCTGTTCTAAGGTTCTTTTATTTTTATTTTTGCCATCACTGGTTGCAAGGTTCCCCCTTTTGGACACCCTGATCTGAACCCGTATCATGACAACTTGGTGAAAGGAAATACAGCGCGGTCGGAAACAGCACAGTGAAAACTGCGAAAGTCAAAACCGCACGTGGAGAATACAGCCAGAGAAGAAAAATAACGTAAGTTACACAATTTCACTGGAGCGGTTGTCCATGGTGGCATGGTGTTGTAATAGTAAATCACATTTAAAGAAAAATTCTCTGCAATATTCTCCATGCGTGGTATTGACTTGTGCGGTGTTCACCACGCTGTTTTTACTGCGCTGTATTTCCTTTCACCGAGCTGTCATGGAACCATCTGAACCATCTTTACCAACTCTTTCTGATAGCTGTGGAGTTTTATCATTTTCTTTTTTCTTGTCACCTTTTGCATTATTTGCATCTGTACATTTGGAGATGGACCCCCTAGATGCTTGCTTTCCATCATCATTAGGACCACCCTTAGAGCCTTTTCTATTATTTTTGGGTGACACAGAGGCAGACTGAGATGGTATGCTTGTTTTTAAAATGTTTACCCTTTTAAATGAGGTCTTTGGCCAACAAAATATGACATGACTTACAATTTATAAAGTCATGTTGTGGACCTAAACACTTTTTAAACAAAGTTTGCGACAGTCTGCCCTTACCAGGCACTGAAAACAATTTGTACAATTTCTAGGTGGTCCACAAGGTCTCTCCAACATACCAGTTAGAGAGAACTTTGAAATAATCAGAACCTTGAAATAATCAGAACAATTCCCACCAAATGATGTAGTCGTACAAGAGTCCAATAGCCAAAAAGTGATTCTTGTACTAAAGAAACTGTGCCAAAGGTCAAATTGCGACTCCTGTAACAGGAACTGAATAATTAAGATGAAAGAGCACAGAAACAGAAAGCGAAAACACTCCATTCTCCATAAACTGGATAGTTAAAAATAGTAAACCACTAAATTTAGCAAAAAGGAACATGCTTTATTAGCAAAAATAGTCACGGTAGCCAAGTAGAATATTTTCAGGTTGCTAGGAATCAAATGGGAACTGGAGAAACCTTAATTTACAGAAAACTCTTTCTACATGAAAGCATAGAAACATAGATGTTATCAGCAGATAAAGACATCTATGGTCCATCCAATCTGCCCATTTTCCCAGCCTACTGTGCCATCGCAGCCCCTACACAATCTCCGGCCCCCCCCTTGTGTTCCTTCAAAGGTTCCCTTGTATCTGTCCCATGTATGCTTGAATCCTACAACTGTTCTGGCACCTTCCACCTCCCCTGGTAGGCTGTTCCAGGCCTCCACCACCCTCTCTGTGAAAAAATATTTATTCACATCCCCTCTGAGTCCCCCTTCCCCAGCTTCATAGCATGACCCCTTGTCCTTGAGCCTGCCTTTCTGCAGAAAATGCTACCATCCTGTACCTTATTAATACCTGTTGTGTACTTGAATGTTTCTATCATATCCCCCCTTTCTCTTCTTTCCTCCAGTGAGTACATATTCAGTTCCCTTAGTCTCTCCTTATAGGGCTTTTGATGCAGTCCCTGCATCATTTTGGTTGCCTGCCTCTGTACTGCCTCCACCCTGTCTATGTCCTTCCGGAGGTGTGGCCTCCAGTACTGGACACTACTCGAGGTGTGGTCTTACCAGTGACTTGTACAGGGGCAACACTACCTCCTTCTTCCTACTGGTGAAACCCCTCCCTATGCACCATAGCATTCTACTAGACTTTCCCACTGCCTTTTCACTCTGCTTGGCTAGTTTCAGGTCATCAAAAATTATTACCCTCAGTTCCCTTTCCTGTTTGGTGATTGCCAGTACCTCCCTTGCCAATTGGTATGTAGTCCCTGGGTTTCTGTGTCCCAAGTGCATGATTTTGCACTTTTTAGCATTGAAACCCAGCTGCCAAACACTTGACCAGTCCTCTAACTTTCGCAAATTGTTCCTAATTTTTCTCACACACACACACCCTGTGCATCCACCCTGTTGCAGATTTTAGTGTCATCTCCAAAAAAGCTAACTTTCCCTTCCAGCCCTTCTGCAATGTCACTGATAAAGACATTGAAGAGGACCGGGCCCAGTACTAACTCCTGAGGCACCCCACTGGTCACCCTGCCATCTCCCGAGTGGACTCCATTTACCACCACCCTCTGACTCCTGTTGCTCAACCAACTTCTTACCCCAATTTACTACTTTCTGGCCCACTCCTAGACAGGCCAGCTTGTTCACCAATCTTCTGTGTGGAATGGTGTTGAAGGTTTCCTGAAATCTAGATATGCCACATCCACTCTCCACCCTGATCCACTTCCCTGGTCAGCCAGTTTAAGAACTCAATCAGGTTTCTCTGGCAAGACCTCCCGGCTGTGAAACCATGTTGCCTTTGATCCTGTTATTGACTTGTTTCAAGGTATTCCACTATCCTTCCCTTCAATAGTCACTTCATAACCTTGCCCACTACCGAAGGTAGGCTGACAGGTCTGTAATTTCCTGCCCCCTCCCTATTACTATTTTTGTGAAGTGGGACCACATATGCCTTTCTCCAGTCCTTTGAAACTACCTGTTTACAATGCTAGGTTAACCAAGATTGTCAGAGGTGCAGCCAACACCTCTCTGCACTCCTTCAGTATCCTAGGGTGAATCCCATCCGGTCCCATTGCCTTGTCAGCTTTTAATTTTGCTAGCACCCTGAGGACTTCCTCTTCTGTGAAAGGACTAGTGTCCACCTTACTACCAGTTCTGCCCCTGTTCTTTATCTTTGGCCCCTCACCTACCCCTTCTACTGTGAATACAGAACAAAAGTATCAAAATGTCTGCCTTCCCTTGATCCCCCTTCCAAAAAGGTTTCTACCATCTCAGAAATATCAACCCTTTTACCCCACTCGGCGACCTGCCCTCAATAATACATGCTTTTGTAATGACCAGACTTGATTACTGCAGTTCCATTTACCTGGGACCAAATGGAGGGACCCTACGTCACCTGCAGCTAGTGCAGAACGCTGCAGCCAGGTTGTTGATGGGTCTTCCAAGATCTTGTCATATAATCCCGATTCTATGCAGACTACATCGGCTGCTGGCGAGGTGGAGGATCTCCTTCAAGATTGGCCTGATGACCTATAAAGGCCTACATGAACTGGACCCTAGCTACCTGCAAGATCTTTTGTCCCCTCACCAGATCTCCTGACCTCTCTGCTTCTCTGAGGTGGGCCTCCTAGCGATTCCCAGAGGTCGGTTAAAATCCTCAGGTGAGTGAGCCTTTAATGTTGCTACTCCAACCCTGCAGAATTTGCTCCCCAGATTTTTGAGGGAGGCTCCCTCACTGGAGGTCTTTAAAAGGGGCCTGAAGGCTTATCTCTTTACAGAAGCTTTTGGCCTATCCCAGCAACCGGAATATGATTTAAAATTTTTATCTATATATTATTTTATTGTATTATTCAGTTTGTTCTCTTTATTACAGATTGTAACATGAGGATTAATACACCATAATTTGAAAGCTAATGATTGGTGAGATATTGCCACGTGATGTATTTCCAGCTGGTATTAATGCCCAAGTAATGCTCGCTAGCATAGTACCTGCAGTGACCACATCTAATGCGCTTGCTGATTTATCCAAAAGTGATAGCTGTTTTCCTATGCAGGTGCTTGCCGACACAGTGATCGAAAAGTGAGAGGTGGTTTCTTACCCACCTGCCCCGGCTGATTGTCACTTCTCGACGTACAATTTGGAATCACCACAAGTAATGTGGTAAAATGTGGTCCTGTTTCTGAAGTGCAAAAAAAGCAGGATACGTGCACAAATTCCATGCCAGATCGCCGAGACGCATAAACCTGTAACAGTCGAGACACCGAAATGTGTAAATGCGGCGGACAGGTCACAAGCCGAGGGAAAGCAATGTTTTCAAAGTCCAAATACAGGTTTTAATCATTTTAACATTCCCATTTTAGCGTGAATGGACCTATAAATTTTAACTACTCGGGGAAAGAAGTTCCCAAGTAAGATCTCATATAAATACTTCCAGTCAGAGGAAGTGACACAGAATTGTTCTGGATAGTGTCCGCATGTTTAAATCATGCCTTATGCATATAAAGATTGCAAAAGTTCTTTGTTTATATAGAAAACAATTGAAATTTGATGTGTGAATCAATATTATCGCCAATATGCAAATCATCATTACACATATCCCATAGTTCTAAGCTGTCGCACAACATTAGCGAGTGAGATTAGCGAGTGAAAGGAACGTATTTTGTTAAAGTCTGTTAAATATTTAACTGTGTTACTGCAGTATAACATGTGTTGTGTTAAATTTGAATACATAAATGAAACAGTAGAACCCACCATGTAAATAAATGTTGCTGAAGTGAAAACCAAGGTTTCTGAAATTTTTTAAAAATATGATTAACATATTCAAATGAGGGACACTGATGTTGCTGTGAACCAGATAATTCAAAGCATAACACAGTAAAAAAGTAGATTTTTCTCACAATGTGCTAAATGTTTTAGCATGTTACAGTACTATGACATATGTTGTGTTAAATTAAAACAGTTATACACATTGGAACCTACTATATAAATGAATGTGGCTGGATAAGCAATTTTTGATATATTTTTATATAAAACTTGTTGAAATATCAACATTTGTCACTGTTTTTGTGAACCTCAGAAATACACAAAACAACCAAAACCGTGCCCATGTTACATGAGCATTAAGCCCCAAGAAAGGAGGCTTCTACTAGGGAATTAATGCATGGTCACCCCACAACTATGCATTGATTCCCCTGTAGAAGCCTCCTTTCTCTGGGCTTAATGCCTACTTCGTTTTATGCTCTGATGGTGTTCAAATGCTGATTGCGGCTGCTTGTTAGCTACTCAGTGATGTGGTTTTGTTTTGTTTAATTGTTTGATACATTGTACAGCATGCAGAGCCTATGGGAATGAGCACTTTAGTTTGCTTGCTTGCAGTACACTGGCCAGGCAATGAACAATGTCCTGGTGGAATCCCTAAGCAGAATCAGCCAGGGAAACCACAAATGGACACTGAACCAGCGCGTTCTGGCCAAAGTTTTTAGAAGATGGGGCCCTCTGAAAATAGACCTATTTGCATCCTGGGAGAACAATCAGCAGCCAAACTTTTGTTGCACACCCCCATCCAGGGACACAGTCTTGCACAGTCCCAGAGGACACCCTGGTCTTAAAGTGGACTGGGAAGCCTTTGTATGCCATTGCACCATTCCCACTCATGCAGAGAGTGCTTCTGAAGCTCAGGAGAGAGCTTGCAACAGTGATCCTAATGGCCTCAGAGTGAGCCAGGCAGACCTGGTACTCAATGTTCCTGGCCCTGTCCAGCAAGAATCTAATCAGCCTGCCTCTGGGTTACAACCGGCTGACCTATCTCAGGGCAGGATAACACTCCAGACCCCGGTACTTTATGGCTGAGGGTAGGGTTCTTGAAGAGCTAGAGTATTCTCGGTTGAATCCATCAGAGTAGTAGTAGTAGCCAGGTTTTATTTATTGAGCTTCCTCCCCCTGAGGCTGAGGGTGCTGTACGAGTCAGGCAGGTAAAACAATTACAATAAACACAGTATAATAAAAACAGTAGTAAAATCAGACGAGGATAAAAAAAATTATTTAGGATTCAAATACCTGTCTAAAAAGGTGCATCTTCAGGTCCCATTTAAAGATTTCTACCGAGGGACCTCCCTCAGAGATCTGGGAAGTGAGTTCCAGAGGACTGGTGCCACCACTTCAAAGGCACAATCGCCAAATGATTTCAACTGGGCCCTGGGAACCACGAGAAGGCCCTCCTCAGCAGAATGGAGAGCACGCAAGGGGCAGGCTGGAGTCAGGAGGTCTCACAGATAGCCTGGACCCAAGCCATATAGGGCCTTATAGGTGAGTAGATCCACGTTGAAGGAGATCCTCTACCTAACTGGCAGCCAATGCAGACCACGCCGCATCAGGGTCACATGACAAGACCTTAAGAGGCCCATCAGCAGCCTGGCTGCCGTGTTCTGCAACAGCTGCAGGTGGCACAGGACCCCTCCACTGACCCCGCGATATAGAGCATTACAGAAGTCAAGCTTCAATGTCATGAAGTTATGCACTAGTGATGGTATGTCACCAGGAGGTATAAAGGCTTTAATCTGGGTGATATTCCTAAAATGATATAAACCAATCTGGACAACAGATGATACCTAAGCTTCAAGTGTCAATCTGCCGCCTAGGATCACGCCTAGATTTTTCACCTTTTTGGATGCCAAAAGAGGGGCTGTTCCAAGAGGATGTCCTGAGGGTGCTTAAAGTTTCCAGGAAACCAGCAACCAGGAAAGCATACTCCTCTAAGTGGAAAAGGTTCTCATACTGGTGCAGTCCCAGAAAGATAATCCCAATGCAAGCAGGGTTGCCCACAGTCCTGGAGTACCAAGTGCACTTGCAGTCCTTATGCCCGATGCCATCAACACTAAACATGCATCTAGCAACATTGTCGGCCTACACAGTAGCAGGAAAGGGCAAGTCACTGGTCTCTCAACCTATTTTTAAAACTTTTTTTTTTTTAAAGTCTCAGCCACCTATACCAGCATGTCCCCCAATGAGACCTGAATATTTGCCTTACCTAACTGAGAGGCTCCCTTTAAACCTATGGCTACTGCTGATCTAAAATATGTCACATGGAAAACCACTTTCCTGACTGCCATGAAATCTGCTTGGAAGGTACGTGAGCTGCAAGCCCTCTGAACAGAACTAAACTACAAACTGGTGGCCCCCTATAATAACTGGATATCTAGTCCTGATAAAATGCCGTAATAACCCTCATCGTCATAGTACTTTATAGTTCAGCAAAAAAGCCATTACAATTTTAAAACATGACACAATATAAGTAGTATAAAAACTACAATAAAATGAAAATACATAATCGAATAGTATCATATTGGCAGTCTATAATATTTACAAAATTCCCAACTTATATTAGCATTCTTCTTTAGGCAAATATATTAGATTCTACAATTTGATGGACATAAAAAACTGTGATAGTCTAGTCAGTGTTTGCTTGTCCCTGGAATTAACTAAAACAGCAACTGATCCACGGGGAGACCAAGGTTCATCAGGATGGGGTCCAGCCAAAACCTCCTATGCTTCTCATATAGCGGTTAAATTAAGGTAATGTGTTTCAAATCATCCACTGTCTTCATATCACACATAAATCACTCTCTATACCTGGTCGTTTCTGGGACTAAAGGACGTAGTTACAGTTATTGTACAGTTCCAATCTATACCTTGTTAGAATTCTCCTAATGGCTGGGCTTTCTATAATGGATAAATAGGGTTTCATGTTATGATGAGTTTTTAACTTTTTATACCAATTATAATTTTGTAAGTTTTAAGTAGCTCAAAGTTCTTTGAATAGTATGCATCCCTTATTCTTTCTTTCATCTGTATAGTTCTCATTAAATGGTCTGAGGAAAATTTGATGTAAAAGGTGGTCTAATCCTAAGGGAAATATCTGTGAGGCTATACAGTCCATTGTAGAAGACGCAGTAATAACCCGCTGAATTCTGTAATAACTTGATAGCAGGTTATTATGACATTTTCCTCCTCATGCTCTCACTTCACTGAAGCGAGAAAGAGAGCGCACCATATTTGTGCGAGTATCACGGCTGCTCAGGGACACACTTGCTCACACAAATACAGCTACATTTTTTCTGTTGAAACCTTGCACCAGTTATTATAAAAAAATAATGCCTGTGCAAAGTTTGTTCTGAGGATTTTTCACACAGCCTTAGTGCATGATACACAAACTCCTCGAGCTTCACTCTCGGGGTTTATAGATTATCACACACCTCGGGTGTGTGAAAAATCCTCATAACACACACCTGCACAGGCATTATTCTCTATATCTTCCACATGGCCAAGGTAGTCCTTAGAACCAGTAGGAAGTTCCTAACTAAAGTGTCATCAGAATACCACCTGAACCAGTTAGTTGCCCTTCCCATACTGTATCCTGAATTCTCCAGCCAGGTGAACAGAAATTTCACAGCCTGGGGGGGCATGGCTAGCAGCCAACTAGAGTAGATGCATCTTTATGGAGTGCCATCACTTAACTAAATAAATCTGAGGAAAAAAACTATTCTAAAAAAGAATTGACAGCTTTAGCATTTTTATAATCACTTAAGAGACATCACTTTTACCCCCTGGGAGATCTTTCCATTCTCAAAGTTATGGGAAAGCCAAAGAATACAGCAGCTGTGGAGCCGGGAGGGAGAAGCAAAGCCACAAGGCCTGGAGAACCTGCAAACAGCCCTCTGAACCCTCGAACAGTGCTTTACTGAAGGCCATTAGAGAGCTCGACAAAAAAGTGGACACTTTAGGAACGCGATTTACAGGACTGGAAACAAGAATGGACTTGGTGTCCTCAGAGGCCAAAGCGGCAACTGACACGGCAAATAAATCAGCAGCGGCTGTAGCAGGCATAGTCTCTGAAAACAAGCTGCTCCGTCTCCATTTGGAAACTCTAGAGAACGGAGTGAGGGCGGCAAATCTGCGACTGCTGGGAAAACTGGAGGACACAGAAGGAACTGATCTCATAAGCTATGTAATGGGATTAATTCAGAAATGCTTGGATCTTGACACAAAACAGACTGTAATTAAAACTCACAGGATCACCCCTCGGAGAGCCCTGTCGGAGAATCTTTCCAGGACAATCATGATTGTTACTAGTGGCCCCCACATTAGAGATCAACTTCTGGAAGCTGCTAAAATAAGGGCACCGCTGAGATTATACGAGGGCAATCAGATCCATTTTTTCCCTGACCTAAGCTGCTCGACCCGACAGTGCAGAAAGGCTTTCGATGGGGTTCGTGCAGGCTTGAAAGCACTGGGGATATCACACGTGTTGCAGCAACCGGCCCGACTGTGAATCTGCTATGCTGGTAAGACTCTTCTCTATTCTGACCGGTGGAAGCGGGGATGAAACTTGAGGTAATTAAAAAGGACTTTAATCGCTCCCGCTCTGCGAGCCCTTCAGATGAGGAGGATTGAATTTTTGAGAAAATGAACTCCCTTACTTAAAACTAAGGGCTAAGTGTGAGCTAAACAAAGAACCTGGCTCTGCCACACTTGCATAGTACCTCATTTCCCAAATGTTAATTCTTTTCTTGTTTCTACTGTTAACATAGAGTTTAAAACCATTTTGTGAAATGTAAAGCAGTTTAGACTGCATTTCTCTGACACTGGTAGCTCGGGGTATATTGTGGCCGGGGTACTTAGCATTCATTCAAAACTGTTGAACCTCGGGTAGTTCATAATACTGTCATTTATCTCAGCTATCCTGCAGTTATCTAAGTTTTGCCAGTTGGTGGTTTTAAGCTAACATGTTTTAGGACAAGATTTTAGCATACAGAGTAACTCTGAACTAAAGAAAATAGAAGTAATATTATAGTAAACCTACAGTATATTACTGGTGAGGTAATCCTCCTCATTGACAAAGTTCTTTTATTTTTTACGTCCTACTATTTTAGTAGATATAATTGTTTATCTAGATTTATGGGCTATAAAGTGCCATTAATTGGCATTAAAGGGTGAGTTTCTTCACCTGGGAACAATTTCTTTCATAATTTCCGATTTAGCCCATAAGTATGCTGCAATAGTCACATTTAGGAACATTTCTATAATAATTTTTGATTGCTGCCTTTGTTTGGTAGTTTCAACTTAAGGAATCCCTCATATGAAGTAACAACGGATGTCAAATACTGTATTCTACCATTGTATTGCTGGATGTGATAAACATTTTCTATATTTGTACCAAGACAATGTATTTTGCAATGTAATTTGCATTGCAAACTAATAAAAATAAAGTAAAAAAAAAAAAGAAATTTCATAGCCTGGGTCTTTTTTTTTTTTTTTCCAATAAACATTTTCTTGAACTTTTAAACATTACATACAAAATTTGGGATAAAGTATATCTGTCTCAAAAGCACAGCCTGGATCTAATGTGAGTACTGCGCATCTACCTAGACAGGACAAGGGATATCAGGTCCCAGGTCAATCAGCTTTTTGTTACATATGGCAAGGTAAGCAAAGGTAAACCAGCAACCAAAAGGACTGCCTCTCACTGGATAGTCTCTTGCATACAGTTTTGTTATGAAAAAGCTGGGAAAATACCCCCAGAGGCCTAAAGGCACATTCCACAAGGCACCTCTGCCTCTGTGGCATCCACAAGGGGCATCCCACTATTGGACATTTGCAAAAATACTACCTGGAGGGCCAGCCCACTAGTGCAGTGGAAAGATTCACCACTGCAATGTGGCAACCCAGGTTCAGAAGTAGACTCGGGATGCTCAAGGGCCGACTGGGGCAGAGATGGACTGAGCAGCTATGGCACGCCCTCCACCTCCAAGGTGAGGGAGGGAGGGAGGGTCGAGTATCCTGGCCCCAGGCTCCTGGGTGACCACGGGATGCAATGTTACCAGAGCACCAGCTAGCGCTGGTCTGGGCGGATGTGTCAGATGCATGGTGTGGTTATGCCGTGGCGTACACTTGACACACACCCTGACAAAAGTTAAGTACAAAACAAAATTTCTCCCCGACATGTCTAATGATGCCCCCCCAACCCCACAGTGGACCTGGGTCCCTACCATATCCAAGACTCAGATCCAATGGGGGCTACATGGGGGCCCTGGAGACTTCGCCCTGGGGAGCAATCCAGGGGGCACTGTGAGTGAGAGATCCTGGGGGACCAAGGAGGTTGCCGCCGGTGCACCATGAAGCATAGCAAAAAAAAAAAAGATTCTTCCTCACTGTGAGGGAGGGACCCTTTCTATGGCTTTTATCTTTAACAATTAATTTACCTCCAATAGGGTTTTTTCCTGAGGTTGGAGTGGAGTAAAAACCTTTGAACTCTTTAGTTTTGGGAAGCCTGTAAACTGCAGGGCTAAACCCTGACTCACTACTTCCTGCACCCACTTGCCTGGGGAGATGGTTTTCCACTCCTGAAAGTAATGAGTAAGGCAGCCATCCACTGGTAGGGGTTCTACGGTGGCCTGCACAGAATCAGGGATTTTGTTTTTCTTGTGATTTAGGAGCTGGTGTTTGCTTCTGCCTTGCACCTCTCCTGTCTCTGCCCCAGGAGAGGGTGGTCATTATAGGAGTAGGGCCCCCTGATAGCAGGCCCTGCTCCTACCACCCCTTCCATATAACTTGAAGGAAGTGTTAGCTGTTTTTTTCTGAGTCAAATTCGTGTAGGTTGTTTTTTGTTCATCCACCTTTTTCATGTAGGCTTGTTTTATCTCCAAAGAGGGAGGGTCCCTCAAATGGGAAGTCCATTGCCTTTGTTTTTGTGTCATCTGACAGGATGGTTGCCCCGAGCTGGGCAAACCTCCTCAGAGCTACTGCCAGTGCTAGCACCCTTGAGGCTGTGTCATTTACATAGGAGGCAGTATAGTGTAGTGGTTAAGGGCACTGAGCTGCAAATCTGGAGACCTGGGTTTGAATCCCATCAGCCTCCACTTACATACTGTGCGACCCTGAGTAAGTCACTTAACTTCCTTGTGCTCCCAGGTTGCACCTGGAAACAAGCTCCGGGTTAGTGTGCCTTGCCTGATTAAATAATTTCCCCTTCCCCTTTCCTTTACATCCACAGCCATGTGGAACTGGTACTTGGTGGCTTCCAGTTCATCCACAGCAGTTTCTGGTACGTCACTGCTAGTTTCTCTACCCACCTTTCTGCTTAGGACTTGCACAGTACAACACAGGGCTTTTTGATACACTGCAGTGCATGCTATGTAATCAGCCTGCCTTAATTGCAGGATGACTAAAGTGTACGCTTTCCTTGCCATATAATCCAAGTTTCTGGAATCCTTTTCTGGAGGCAAGGAAGCTAGTGACATTTTAGATTTTTCACATGCAGCTGCTGTGGGAGCTTCTCAATGTGCCATTAAAGGACCATGTTACAAAATGCCAGGCATGACAGATGGCAGGATCAGTCATACTGGATTTTATACTGGGTGGTGTAGACAGGAGAAGGCTAGATGCCTATCTAAGCCATCTACCCATATCTGCGGGAACCGTCAGGTCCTTGTTTTGTTTTATTTCTGTTTAACAATTTAAGATCTAGTCTCTTCTCAAAGGTGTCCAATGTGATACTGTACATTACTTCACTTGTTAGTTGGTTCCAGATCCTACCAGTTCAATGCATGAAAAAGTTGAATCTGTTATTAACTACAGTATTTAATTTGACCTGAAGTTTATGGCCCCTTAGATATTTGGGTTTTTCATGTAGTACAATTCCCATCTGACTTCAGTTCAGCATCATTCATAAACTTGTGCATGTTTAAGAGATCCCCCCTAATTCTTTTGTCTTCCAGGGTATAGAGATCTAACTTACTCAATCTATTCTCATAATCCATGTCCCTTAGGGTCAGTATTAGTTTTGTGAATTTGCACTACATACATTCCACCCTATCTCCCCTTTATGATGTGGACTCCATAGTGAGGATCTGTAATCCAAATTCGGTCTAATGTAAGACCTGTATAGGAGCAACATACAGCTTGATGAGCGATTAAACAAAGCTATTCTTAATGTTTCTTATCAAATAATTCGATCTTTGTATGGTTTTCGTACAATGTACTTTGAAATTTAGACTTTTATCAATGAAAATACCAAAGTCTTTTTCCAGTTCTACTGTTTGTAATGGGATTTGGTTTAGATAGTAACTGTGTTGTCTGTTGTACTTCCCCATATGCATTACAGAGCAGAGTCAAATAACATAAAAGTACAGCAACGCCAGGGTTTGAAATGTTACTTTCTTTGCGAAAGTACTAATCAGGTGCTTCCTCACACTAAGATGTGGGGAACATGTATGAGGATGTGTCCCCTTTAAAAAAAATGCTAAATCATTGGAGTGTTATTAGTCACCTGCAGTGTTTCTGGAACCCACATCACACTGAAATAACCAGATGGGCCACTCATTTTATTTATAGAGTGCTATTCAAAGAAAAGCTCAAGGGAATTTACAAAACACTTTGAACATGAAATAATACAAACCACGGGGCATAGTTTGCCTGCAGCTTGAAAGTCATTGTCCAGTTCGTATAGTTAAAAACAAATGCTGTAGAGTTTATTAGAGGTCATAAGGTCTCTCTGCTGTAGTTGTTTTAGTGTATAATTTGTTATATTTTGCTGACCCCTGTAGAACTACTTGCTGTAACCGAGGGTGTTACTGTTACTGCAACTCCCTTGCAAATGAGATTAATTATCTCAATGGGGCTATAACTCTCACTCTTTCCCTTCTTTCAAAAAACACATCCAACTCCTTCCAGTTCCCCCTTGCTCCTGCCTCTCTACCTCCTCTATCTTATTACCCCATCCCCTCCCTAGCCTCCCCTACTTCATCTGATAGCATACCTGCCAATGGGCTTCACACTTAGTTACATTCTACCACCAATTATAGTTCACTTAGTCTGTTTATAGTTTTATTTATAATGTTGTTTTTGCTGCATCTTGATGTTCTGTTAGTCACTTTCCCCGTTTTGTATGGGATGTGTATGAGTCTACATATAATGTCTTTATAGTCTTCCTTTGTTGTATTGTACCCCGATTCCTCAGGTTGCACCTGGAAATGAGCCTTGGCTCAGTGTGCCTTTCCCAGTTACCAAATTTTAAATTAATTAATTAATTAAGAGGGAGTCGTTTTTAAAATAAATATATAAAACATAGATGAAAGTTGGCAGAACAGGCCTGACTGTTTTGATTGCTTGCGAGGGAGCAAAGCACAGAAGATCCCTATAAATCTAAGCCCCTACTGTACATATATTCTCCCCACTAATGTTATAGAAATGTTTTTGCTTGTGAGAGGAATGGAAGCTGCAGGAGATTTATTTATTTGAAAACAGGTAATTGGGAGAGGCACACTAAGCCAACGCTCATTTGGAGTGAGGCAGTCTGGACAAGTTGTTTGAGTGCTAAGCTAAGAACCTGAAGACATTCCAGGATAGCGGTCCCCTCTGGTCACCCCCCCCAGGTTACCTTCATGGATGGAGCTCACTATAGAAGTTAGCAGTAGAGAGGTCAGCGGGACAAAGCAGGAGGATGACACTCAGACAGAATATGGAAGCAGCAGGGAGGTAGGTAAGGAAGATCTGAACACAAGATCAGGAAAGCGCAAGGGAAAATTGAAAGGCAGAGAAAAAGCTTGCAGGCGTTACAGAAGCTCACTCCCATCCAACTTGGTGGTGCCCAGCAGTAAAGTGTTGTGGTACCACACAGAAGATTCAGGTCTGCACCATGATCTCCCCCACTCGCCCGGGCCCATAGGATCCTGGTGCATGCTGTAGAGGCAGCGTGTTCAGGCTATGGGTGGTGGATATTTTCTGCCCTCCCTCCCACACAAGTTCATTCTCTGGACAGTGGGGAGGCATGAGCATCATGGACAGAGCTGTATGGAATAAGGAATACTGACTGGTAGACCATCCTCAGATGCCCCCCGCTGGTTTCTTCCCCTGTTGCTCCCACTTCACTGTCTCCTTCTTCCTGCCTCTCCGCCCCCACCACACACACACACACCTCTTTATCAATGATTCTAGAATATCAAAGGACCTTTCACTTCCAGGAGCATAGCCAGAAATTTCCATTTTGTACACAATCTCCAACAGTTACACTCCCCCATTAAAAAATGTACATATCCCTTCCAAATAGCACCCCCTTCCAAACAAATCAGATTGTTGTCAGATGATTCCTCTACTCTCTAAAGAGGTTATACATGTATTGGACCCTCCTCAGTGGCCTACACTAACCCAAATACTACAGATTAGAATGATAATATTAACAGAGTGGCTTATAGTTTGTGACAGGCACTCAACAAAACTGTACACAAATGTGTACAGTGAGTATGCCTGTCTACACCCTTGTTCACTTCTCCCCTCCCCCAAAGCTCTGACAACTAACAGCATGACTGTTCATTTCTCATTTCAGGACTTAAGTGACATCTGACAGAAATATTTTCTTGTGCTGCAGATGCACCAAACTGGATAGGGAATGTACCTGTCCAGTTTACTAGAGGCACACCTGTGACTTAAGCTAGCCTATCATAGGTACAACCCAGCAACATTACCCCTGATACAGCCTGAACTTACATGACAGTATTGGTTTTCAACTTTGTACAACTAATATCTCTGCCAAGCTTCAAATTTGACTCTAGCTCAATACCAGTTACACTGCATTGTTGGAATATGCTTATCTAATTGGCCCTCGATATGAACCTGAACCTTTATGTGTTTGTGATGTATTCACTTGTTAAATTCAAATAAAAACTTTTATAGAAAAAGAATAAGGAATTCTGCCAGCTGAATTTGTGTGGAATGACAATTCCACTTTCAAAATGCTTTTCAGAATTTCTTTTTTAATTCTGCAGAATTCTAAAAAGCATTTCTATGTATACTTATGAAATTTGCCAAATACTTTTTAGCAGTTTGCGGAAAATGAATCCGCAATTTACATAAACTGTGGAATACTAATCCATGATTTATGTAAACCACCAATTACTAACCCGCAGTTGTTTTTTTAAGCAGTCAGCTTTTATAATTTCAGAATTGTGCTTCTGACGGAATTCTATGGAATTGGGCAGAATCTTCAAAATTCTGCAGCATTCAGTGGAATTTGAAAATTCCACCAGCTCATCGTGGGTGACCAAAGTACAGGGAATAAAAAAGCCTTTTTTTTGTTTTGTTACAAATTATTTACCCAAGATAGTCCAGATAAGATTGTAGCATCCTGATTTCAGTGGGGTCCTGCTTCTACTCATTTCAGCAGTTGGGTGGGCAGGAATACTGGGAGGTTAAGTGACCTGCCCAAGGTCACACTTTGAGTCTTTTGGCTCTAGTGGGGCTTGAACCTGAACTGCCAAAAATCACAGCACTCACCCTTGCACAAAGATAACATGGAGTCAGTTAGTTGCTTCAGAAAGGACTCAAACCTCCATTTATTGTTGCCAGTGAAACAGCCAGCCTCCTCGGTCAGGGAGAACACAAAAAGATAAACTCTGATGTTTCACCTTAGAAAAGAAAAGAAAAAATTACACACCTTAGTGATTGTGTTTCTTCTAATGAAGTCTTGCTGTATTCTGACATAATGCAGTTAGCCCCAGCACTTGAACTGCTCCAGAGAGGAAAGACTTAACTATATGCAGGAAGCATAGAACATTGAGCTTGAGCTCGGTTCAAACCTCTGTCTGCAGCACTTGAAAGTGTAACAGTCAGATTCTTATGAGCTAATACTAACTAACTACACTTCTTAAATGGAATTTGTAAAGAAGATAGCCAGCAGGCAACAAATGTTTGGGTCCCCCAAAAGACTCAAGTCAAGAACCCAAAATAATAACCAGGTAGTGAACCAACATATAGCTACCAAAACAACATAACAATAACTCACTTCCCCTTTCTAAAAAGGAGGAGTGCCAAGTACACCCCTGAGGTGCAACACTGTACCTGCCAGCCCACTTCTCAAGAACAGGTTCTGAGAGGGGAGGCAGGGAGGGAGGTCAGAATACAGCAAGACTCCATTAGAAGAAACACAATTACTAAGGTGAGTAATTTTTTCTTCACACAACATGAAGTTTTGCTGTATTCTGACATAACTAGACTACCAAGCAGTACCACCATGGAGGGGGGCACCGAACATATTTGGGGAATAGGCTCTGCAGTACTGTTGTTCCAAACCAACCATCACGCCTAGTCTGGATATCCAGAAAGTAATGTTTGGTGAAAGTATGGACAGTTTTCCAGGTGGCTGCTTTACATATATCTAGTAAAGATATATCCCTGGCAGCAGTCGGAGATACAGCTGTACCTTTAGTCGAATGAGCCCTCAGGCCTGAGGGGGGGTATTTTTCCTAGCTTTTCATAGCAGAATTGTACACAAGAGACCATCCACCTGGCAATAGTTCTCTTAGTAGCAGGTTTACCCTTTCCCACTTCACCATAAGTGAGAAACAATTGAGGACAGTCAAACCTAAGTGCCTTAGTATGCTCAGTATAGTAGCTAAGTGCCCTCTTAATATCCAAACTGTGTAATCTTCTTTCTCCTGAAGAAGAATTATCAGAGAAGAACACAGGAAGAGACATGGACTGGTTGAGATGAAAATCTGAAACCACTTTGGGTAAGAACCTCCTATTGGTTCTAATGACCACCTTATCTCTGTGGAATGAGATAAAATCCGGTTCCACTGACAGAACTTGTAATTCACTAATATGCCTGGCAAAAGTGATAGGAACACAGTTTTACAAGTCAAGTACAGTACTTGAGTTCTACTGAAGCGAATGGCTCAAAAGGGGGTTGCACAAGCTGAGCAATGCAAACATTAAGATCCCAAGCAGGGGTAGGGTCCTTAAAGAGAGGGTTGGTATGGACCAAACCTTTAAAGAACTTGCAGAAGACAGGATGAGATGCCAGGGAGGAAACCTTCCCCGCTGACAGGAATGCAGAGACAGCTGCTAAATGCTCTTTCAGAGTGGCTGGCCTGAGGCCTAGGCCATTGAGATGAACCATGTAATCCAGAACTGTAGCCAGATCAGCAGTATCTGGTAAGACATCCTTATTGAAACACCAAATGCTGAATCTCTTCCCTGTGGAATTATAAGTTTTTCTGGTGGCAGGTTTTCAAGAGGCTTTAAGAATATCCAGAACCCCCTGAGACAGGTGCAGACTTGCATATTCTAACTCTTCAAGAGCCAAGCCTTGAGGTTGAGAGACCGAAGATTGGGGTACCACATTCTTCCCTGAGAGGAGTTTAACAGATTGTGCTTCTTGGGAAGAGATAGAGGGAGATGGACTGCTAGGGACATCAATAGAGGATACCAAGGCTGTCTGGCCCAGTCTGGTGCAATCAGGATCACCTTGCATGGTTGTGACCTGATCTTGACCAGTACCTCGAATAACAGGGGAAAAGGGGGAAGGCATAAAGAAATACCCCCCCAATCTAGAACCAGAACATCCAGGGGAACTGTGCCCATGACTGGAGGTCTGCAACAGAAGAGAGGAAGTTGATAATTGTCTGGAGCTGCAAAGAGATCTATCTCTGGAGTGCCCCACCTGGAGAAAATTACTTTCAATATGAAGGGGTCCAAGGTCCATTCGTGATGGCCCTGAGAGATCCTGCTCAAGGCATCTGCTAGCACATTGTCCTTCTCTGGAAGATGGACTGCTACTAGAGATGCCTGCAGGGCATAAGTCAGAGACCATATTTTCATGGCTTCCATGCACAAGGCCATAGACCGAGTGCCTCCCTGCTTGTTGATGTACCACATGGTGGTGGTGTTGTCTGTCCTGACCTGAACCACCTTGTTCTTTACTGATCTGAGAAAGCTTGGAGAGCCAGGAATACTGCCCTGAGTTCCAGGAGATTGATATGAAGTAGAGACTCCTGAGGGGACCACACCCTTTGTGCTGTGAGGGCTCCTAAGCGAGCTCCCCAGCCCAGGAGAGAGGCATCTGTGGCTAACACCACTGAATGAGTCTGACTGATAAATGGGACTCCTTGTCTGAGATTGTCCTGATCCAACCACCATTGGAGAGCTTGAACCAGAGTCTGAGTCACTGGAATCAATTTGGTTAGAAGATCTTTTTTCTGAGATCAAAAGGACCTCAGATGGAACTGAATGTCTCTCATTTGAAATCTGGCTCCCTGTACCACCACAGTGGAAGCTGCCATGTGGCCCAGGGGCTGAAGAAAATATCTTGCTGGTCGAGACACCAGACGGCAGAAAGAAGAAGCAAGGTCTGTAAGGGCCTTCACCCTTACCAAGGGAAGAAAAGCCTTTGCTTGGATAGTATTCAACTCTACCCCTATGAAGGTAAGGAGTTGTACTGGTTTGAGAACTGACTTTGGTAGACTGAGAAGGAACCCTAGGGAAATGAGCAACTATTGTGTCACTTGTAGCTCTGACTTGACTTGGTCTGGAGACTGTCCCACGATGAGCCAGTCATCCAGATATGGAAAAATTGAAATATTCTGTCTCCTGAGAAAGGCCACTACTACTGCTAGCATTTTGTGAACACCCTTGGAGCTGATGTTAGGCCAAAGGGCATTGCTCTGAACTGATAATGGCCTGAAGGCAATTCGAACCTGAGGTACTTTCTGTGGGAGCACCTGATTGGGATGTGAAAGTAGGCATCCTTGAGGTCCAGGGAAGCTAACCAATCTCCTGGCCTTAGAGAGGGAAGAATTACTCCCAGAGTCACCATTTTGAATCTTGGCTTTAAAAGGTGCTTGTTTAGGTATCTAAGGTCTAAGATGGGCCCCCACTCCCCTGTCTTTTTTGGGGAAAGGAAGTATCTGGAATACAGACCCATGCCCCTGTACTGAGTAGGGATCCTCTCTACAGCCCTGAGGGTTAGTAGAGAAGACACCTCTGCTTCTAGAGCATTGGTCTCAGAAGGGTTTGCAGGTGGAAAGGACTTGGTCCTCAATTTTGGAAACTTTGCAAAACTGAGAGCCAATCCCTGGCTTACTACCTCCAGGACCCAACTGTCTGAGGTAACAGACTTCCAGGCCTGGAAGTAGTAAACCAGCCTGCCTCCTACTGGATTGGGGAGTCAACCCAGGCTGACACATCAGGGTGTCTGCTTGGCAGGAGCCTTGGACTGAGAGGAGGATGTAGCCCTGCTCATCCCCCTTCTGCCTCTCCCTCTGAAGAACCCCCTCTGAGGAAAAGGAGAGGAGGTCTGTGCCTGGTAGAAAGGCCTATGAAAAGGCCTTCCCCTAGACTGCTGCCTCTGAGGAGTTGACTGCCTTTCCTTGGCCTGTGCACTCCTGTAGGTGGTCCAGTATTCATCCATTTTCTTCATGTAATTCTCTGTCTGCTCCCCAAACAGAGAATTACCCACCACAGGGAAATCCTTGGCCTTAGCCTGAGTGTCCTGTGAGAGGCTAGTACATGTGAGCCAAGCAAAACTCCGAAGAGACACAGATGTAGCCATGACTCATGATGCCACATCATTTGAGTCCACAGCAGCATGAAATTGAATCTTGGATGCCTCGATCCCATCAGCAGCCACCTCTTTGGCTAGCTGGGGGGAGGCCTGTTTAGCCAGTTCCAGAACAGTATCCCATCTGGACTTCTGGTATCTTGCTGTGTAGGCCATATAATTTGCCTGCCCGAGTCCCAAGGAAGATGCCAAGTACTGTTTTTTGGCCATAGCATCCACCTTCCTAGAGTCTTTATCTGGGGGGTGTGAAGCCAAAGGTATGTTAGCCTTGTCACAGGCTGCAGCCTGCACTACCCCAACATGGCTGCATTGGTGGAACAAGAACTCTGTACCTGAGCCTGAAAGCATATACCTCCTGTCCATTCTTTTATCTACAGGTGGTAAAGAATTTGGTGTTTGAAGAACTTTCTGTGTCTGTTTCCCAAAAGATTTATGGAGGGGAATAGACAACCTTTTGGACTCTGTGATATCCATCATTTCCATGAAATCAGGCTCCTCTTGTTCCTCAACAGCTTCAACCAAGGGAAGCTGGAGGGTCTCAGCAGCCTTTTTGTAAAACAAATAGTGGAATGGGGACTCAGAAAGCCTGGGACGGGAAACATTAGAAGGCCTGTCTGGGGAGATGTCTGGCTCAATAGGCTCATCCAGACCTTCATCACCATCATCATCATCATCGTCATCCTGTTCTTTCTCCCCTTCCCATTCCAGTTCATAAAATTCATCCGGAACATATTCCGGATCTGGGAGAACTGACCGAACTGAATGCCTACCAAGAGGCGCCGGATCAGATGGAACTAGACAGAGCAATTCTACAATACTTATTGCCCTGGCTATTTCTTCAGTGGTTGGATGCTGTGATTCTGTATCCAAACCATCCGGCTTCCTTTTTCTCTTCGATGGAACTGACCCCTCAGGATTGGCTCTCCTCTTGTCTGAGGGAGTATCGCCCAGGTCAGTGGGCACTCCCTCAGGTTTGGTTGGAGCCGAACTGGACTGGCCATCCGGATTAGCGGACTTCTCTGCCTCCTTTTCCCCGAGCCTACCCAACCTCTTTTCTAGGGTGGCCTTCAGGAAATTTTTTACAGATTTGGCAGTCTGAATCGAGGTGGCCAAACCGCAGACAATAAACATAAGTGGTGTGAGGGTCTGCCTTAGCAAAGGCATCCCCACACTCACCACAGTGTTGAAACCCAGTGGGCCCAGTTTTTTCTTGGGTTTCTCAGACATGGCCAGGCTACAAACTTACCCTTTACAGCTTAAAGCCAGGTAAGACCCTCCTATCGGTTACCAACCGTGTTACGGGTCGTGGAAAAAAACGTATAAAATGCTGTTTTTTTGAAACTAATAGGAACTGGTACCTCACACTAGAAAAAAGAAAAATAAAGGTAACCTGTGACACTGGCACCTGAATTAAGGCACAGTCCGAAATGGTGACATGATGTGGGCAAAAGCCCGAATGGCAGGGGGCGACTGGATGTGGTGGGGTGGGCGTTGTGGCGACAGGATGTCGCTATGTGTAGTCATGCGGGGAGAGCGAGCATGGCAAATGTGGCCTGGGAGGGGGCGGAGGGAATGTAGGGGGTGGCGCTGCGGTCAGCTGCTGAGCTGCAATGTGGCATCGGGGGTTGGCCTCCGCTTTCGGTGTGTGGAGTTCTGGGCTCAGGTCTGGGTCCAGGTGCTACTGCAGTTTTGTTGCGCCCGGCCCAAAACTTGTTTTTTTTTTGCTTTCACCCCCGACATGCACCCCCCCTGGAGTTGAGTCCTTTAGTATGGGAGGGCATGAACCCCAGGAAGCAAAAGGACTGAGTCTCTGGTGCCGCTCCTCCATGTGCCGAGGTTGTCTGGGTGGCAAAATTGTTTTCACGCTCTGACGTCGCGATAATGGAGGTCACCGTTTGGTACTCGCCATTATCACACAGAACCAAAATAAATAACCCTAACACAATTGGTTCCTAACCAGACTGATCGACAGGTTTTACAATTTCCACACAGAAAATTATACACAGTAAAGCTAAAGTCCACTATCTACAGCACTTACTGTCATAGCTCTCAACTGTCCCTGATTTTCAGGGATGTGCCTGATTTTGCCTCTAAATTTTCCTCTGTCCCTCCTAAAATTTGTGTTTTGTGACTGTACAATGGGGACTGTACACACAAAATAATGGCAGACATTACAATTACAAACTTGTTCTTCTTCAGAAAATGCACCTTCCACTAATCCCCTTATTCTATTAGCTTTCTGAGTTAATAATACTAGCTTTTAAGATATGTCCCTGATTTGGGGTCTTTGTCCCCGATTTCTTTAAGCCTTGTCCCTGATTTTTGAGGCAAGAGGTTGAGAGGTATGCTTACTGTACCGCAGACAGGGATTTGAAGCCAAAAAGTAAACAAAAACGGTATTTAAACCGACAGATTTCCAACCGAACCGACTAAGCGAAGGAGCAATCTCCGGAGCAACTGTTCAGTTAGGCGGAGTAAAGAATCTGACGGTTACACTTTGAAGTGCTGCAGACAGAGGTTTGCACTGAGCTCGAGCTCAACGTTCTATGCTTCCTGCATAGAGTTAACTCTTTCCTCTCCAGGGCAGTTCAAGTGCCGGGGCTAACTGCATATGCCAGAACACAGCAAGACTTCATGTTGTTTGAACGGCTTTTTCAAAGGTTTGAACTTCTGATCTCCTGGTTTCCAAGCTGGTGTTTTAACCACTTGACAACAATGCTTCAAAGCACTGTGATCAGGACTGTTGGGGTGGGGGAACAGAGTTGTGGAAACATTAAAGTGAAATACTGTATATACTCGTGCATACAGTACCTTTAGTTTTTGGTACTACAAATTGGCACCCAAGAATGGGGACTAAACATATATGCAAGATCAACCTATCTCAATTGTTTGCAAGGGTTAACTATTTTTGCAAAAACAACAAAGAGCAGTGCACACTCAGAATTATTAAAGTGCTGCTGCAAATTTATTCCATACAACCAAATGCACTCAGCAGGAGATCATTACTCCAGGTGCTGCTTGGAGCGTCATTAAGCACCGGGATAATGGTTACACAAGGAGTTCATTTGGTTGCACAGAACAAATTTACAGGTTACACTTTAGTAAACCTAAATGTGTTCTTTTTGTTCAACATGACTGAACCCTACAAGTACCTCACAGGAGTGAACAGGGTGCAAGTGGAGAGTCTACTTCATGGAAAGGAAGGCACTAGAACAAGGGGGCATGCAATGAAGCTAGGAAGGGAAAAGTTTAGGAGAGATGTGCAAAAATACTTCTTCATCAGAAGGTTGGTGGATGACTGGAACAGCCTGCCAGAGGAGGTAGTGGGGGCAGAGACTGTGGGGACCTTCAAGAATGTATAGGATAGACACAGGGGCATATTAGGTAGAGGAACGGGGGGGGGGGATTGACACCTATGACCAACTAGGGTTAGTGGTGATGGAATAGGCAGGGACAAGGGGGAGACTGGGTGAGCCTAAAAGCCCTTCTCTGCCAACAAAATCTATGCTTCATAAATTTCTCTTGACCTTAAGCAATGTATTCCGGGTCCACCCAGTATGTTATTGTCACCTTACTTGTACTTATTTAAATCTCCATGTGACTATTGCTCTTACATATTATTGTTCTGTAACTCTGCAGTTGTTGACACTTCTCCGCTTGCTTGCTTATGCTGTGATTGATACTGTTACTCACCCACTCCTTTTTATGTTTGCTTGCACGCATGTGCACGAAACATATTGCCACCATACAAGTTTTCATAGGTGTGCCACCCCTACTTCCAATGCCCTGCCCCTTTTTGCAGGTGCAGCTGCACCGCACCAGTGAATGTCCGAGCTGTCTATTGACAGCAGTTCAGATGCAGTGGTGTACAGTTGAAAGTAAAAGACTGCTACAATCAGAGATAGAGACCTGTAGGCAATTTGCACACTGCCCTCAGCAGGCAATTTACATACTGCCATTGGCAGTATGCAAATTGCCTACATGTCAGCACTGCGTCTAAACTGCGGTCATAGACAGCTCGTTATAATGTAGGTTGGGAAAAGGAAAGGAACAGGGACATTGCAAGAGCCCCCTCACCACCACCAATCTTGGTGGCAGATCCACCGGGCCGCCAGCACATCTATGCAAGCAAGCAGATGGCCACACCAGGTAAAAGCATCAGAACAGTTTGGCCTCCCAGTTCAAGTAACAATATTATTTAAATAAATTCAGTCTGCAGCAAGGAAGGTGGGGGGGGACAGATAGAGGAAGTTCTTCTGAAGCAATGAAACCTCGCTGTCTAGTGTAAACAAAATGGTACAGCAGATCCCATACTACAGATCATTTTAATCTACAAAAAAAAATTATTCTCCTTCTATAAAGAAAACAATTTGCTGCACATTGTTTAAATGTGATGCGCACTGAAATGAGCCAGCAGGTTCTTTAAATAAGAGCAAGACTTCTAGAAACGGAACGGCTTTGAAATGAATATGGTTGTAAATCAAACAGCTGCTCATTTCAGAAATCTAACATGCCCCTTTGAAAAAAAAAGTAGTGGCATTCAGCATTTGCTATTTAGGCTGTAAAACCATAAACAGGGATTGCCACATGAGTTAAACTGTTACCCTGTTTGTCACAGTGTGTCTGTCAACACTGCAGAGAGAAGCAGGCAGCGGCTTCATTTTGGGAGCTTGAAATAACACTTCATGCTGACTGGTTTTGCTTTCTGCTTAGTTGGAGGGGATGGAGGAAAAGAACCACATGGCACTGCTAAAAAAAGGATATATATATATATATATATAAACTAAACATTTTGTTTGCACAGTTATATTGCTATTTATCCAGACCTAACAAGTCCAGTATGGATTTTAAAATCAGTTCAGACTTAATTTTTGTTTTTACATGCAAACTCAAACTAGAATTATAGATTTATGTTGTATTTTGTTTTAATGAAATCTTTACACACAGTATTATACGTATTTGGTGAAGTTTCAACTTGCTGCTTTATACTGGCTCTTAAAAATGACTAGAGAGACTTTTTAATTACCTCATGATTCCTTGTGCAATTTATTAGAACAGCACTTTTGCAACTAGTGAGGCAAAACACTGTTAAAGAATTAAATATATATATATATGTATTTATATATGTGTGTGTGTAATTAAGGAGATTTAAGTAGTAAATAACAATTTTCCACACGTGAGTCGCGGTTTTTGATGGGCAGAAATATACCAATGAATATACCATCTCCCAGATAGGAAAAGCTAACAAACAAACAACAAAAAAAGGTTGGCTCACGTAAAAGTTTAGATATACATCTGTCCCTGAATCCATCAGTAGCTACTGTAATTGCTCTAAGAAAAAGTGAACATCATTCAGTATAGGAAATTTATTTTACATTGATACTCTACTGTACCATATTATGACCTCAGATCTAAAACACTTTGGAACTCCGTCTCTCTTTGTAACGGACAAAGCTCTCTTACATATGTGCCTTTATTCAAATTAATCACATTGGTTTTCTGGTAATTTCAAATGACATTTCAAATGGTGGGGGAATGGTATACTGTACTACAAAGTGTCATGAGTCTGGAACATGGTTTTTCAAGTATGCCATAACATTCATTCCAACATCATTGAATAGTTTCTCTCTATAGGCTTGAAACGACACTGTCTCATCAACTGCAAAATGTACTAGGTTCAGTGGGGTTTTTTTCACCCCATCATCTGCTTTTGTCCACACCAGTAATTCTTGGTAAAATAGAAGAGCCCTTAAAACCAATCTTCTCCCTGGTCCTAGACTCTCCTTGATGACCTGCTACACTTACCTTTTCTTTTCTGATATCATAGCACATATACAGTTTTAGTTTTGCCATCTAACCATGACTTTTTGATTTAAGTAAGGAACACCTTTGATAGGCTGAAAATAGATCAATCATTTTCATTAATGAACTGATTTTTTAGACACCATTGTTTCACAATGCATTCTAATCTTGATAGTGTGAGGTACTGTATTCAAGTTATATTCTGCATAGCCCATCATTTACTGAAATACATGCTTAACAAAACAGCAGAAAACCCAACCATCTTCATACCAATAGGACTGGGAGATATAGTCATGGCAAAACAAGACGTCTTTGAAAACATGCTAAAAGTTTTCATTTTGACGTGTACAGTGTTGAACAAATAACTTATTTAAATTTAAGTTCACTGTTGCTTTGATAGCTGACTACTGTGTCTAAGGACTGATTAAGCCTGTGTTGAGACTTTGTTCCCTTCACTATATTGTTATCTATCTTTCTATCTATCTATCTATCTATCTATCTATCTATCTATCTATCTATCTGTTTGTCTGCCTGTCTAAAACCTAAAACTTTTCAAGACTGCACAAACAATTTTGTGCAAACTGCAGGAGGAACTGAAGGACGCTCATAGTAAAGGCAGTGCTACAGGGCTGGGAATAATTTTGATCCCTTTAGTAAATCCAGAACCAAATATTTACTTTCTGCCCAGATAAAGCTGCAATGGGCCTAGTGCTTTGCCATGGAAACCAATAGGGGCAAAACGCAAGGTTGCAAAACAGTAATGCACCATACAATATTTTGCTCCGTATGCTTTAAAACTTTTGTTCTATTGAAACAAAAGCAGAAGTGTAGTACACCACCTGGCATGGCATTCCATTGTACTGTGAAGTTTAGCTGGAACTGGAAAGGGTATTTTAGAATTAAAGTGAGAACTTTATGTTCCAGTGCAACTCTTATTCTTTAATACTAACCAATTCAAGGCACATATTCCCCTTACGTGTAATTTAATTTATGCAAGAGGCACAGTTACAGCTATAAATTCACAGGACAACATATCACTTTTTAATCCATGGAGCAACATTTTAGGTAACTGGAAAACTGCTGTAATAAGTGCAAAATAACATGCTGTCTTAATTTTAGCGTCTAACATGTAATTGGAAAGAAATGAATTGGCTGAATTAAAAAGTAAAATGGCGTTAAGACTATAATACTTGGCATTCTTTCATTCAGATATAACTTTATAAGAAACGCAGAGCAACACTTTTAGCATTCATCGTAAGTGCCCTCCTAACACAGTTCTAACTTTTTATTGAGTTGGTCACTTTTCCTATACATTCCAGCAAATCAAAGATACTGTATGAGTTCATTAGATTTGTAACACTGTAAAGTCTATGGCAGACAACAGTTAGATATTCTGCTGTTAGCCCCTTTACTTTGGGTCTCCTGAAGCTCAAAGAGAAAGAGGAGGGGCCTTTTGTCCGAGTTGATCCCTGGCTATTCTAGGGCTCAGGTTAGTGTCAAAGGGACAAGGAGGATGAGGAGGTCACTTGAAATGGCCTTTTATCTGCTCCCATTTTCGCTCTGGATCAGCAAATCTCAACAGACACCATCTAATCACTCTTAAAGGAAAGAAGCTCTGGGAGAAATGGAAAATGCCTTTACCTTTAGAATAATTGGGATAGAATTTCATTGATGGGAAATAACATGTAAAAGTGAAACCCTTTCACTTTTAAAACAAGAGCAAGGTAAAATGCAATATCTGTTTAAACAAATAGTTTCCATTAGAATAAATTGCATCAGTTCAGATGATATCAGGAAAAAGACCATGGACTGCCCAGTACTAATGTGACACCCTTTGCACTTAATTGTAAATTGCACATTTAGAGATAAGTAATAGATATTCATGTTTTTCGCCCTCAGAATGCATTTTGTGGTGAACAAAAGATTCAACATATTTTAGTGCACTCAAACCAAACCGCCCATCAGAATATATTAAATATGACAAAAACAACTAAATGTGTTATACTGATGTCACTTAAAGCAAGTGGTGTGATTGTGCATTATTCCCAGACCTTTTAATAATTTAAATGCAAATACACATGCAACCCCCTTGTTACCCGGGGTTACTAGAATCCCAGTCAGACCTAGTGGTAGGCAGGGAAGGCAGCTTGTGAAACTCCAGTTAAATGGGTTTCACACTGTCTCACTCTGTTCTCAGTCTCAGCTGAGACTGAGGGATGACATCACCAATAGAACTATCGCAGCTGCATGAGCCACATTGGAATCTGCAGCAAAGGGAGTTGGTTAGAACGCTGGGAGGTTTTGAAGTCAGTCAGTCAGTGTGAGTCAGTGAAGTGTGAAGTTGGGAGCTTGCTGAGAAAGCAGCTCAGTGAAGGCTCTAGAAGCCTCAGCCCTGACAGAGGGCTAATTTTAATTTAAAAGGGTGTGTGTCTCCACCTTAAAGAGACACAGAAGATAACTGAAGTGGTGGAGACCGCTGTTTTGTAAACTTAGCCCTCCTTCGGGGCAGGATAATTTCCTTGCAGATCTCTGGGCAACCCCTAGTACTGCTTGTGAAGGAAAAGCTGCCTATGTCTGTGAGTTTATTTGGGAGAACAAGAAGATTTGTGAGTCACCTGTGGGGCACCTGCAACGTGAGGGTGTGTGTCTGCTCTTGCTAAAAGGGCCTATGTTTTTCACCCTGGGACTTGTGTGACAATGTGGGGATTGAACTACTAAAATAGTGGAAGCCTAGAGTAATGGCCTAAGCAAATTAAAAGTAGGTTCAAGTCCAGAGCTTGTTGGGATGCAAATGACATGTACAGATGTGACAGACGCTTACCCAGAATCTACATTTGTAAGTTCAGTACAGGAATTGTTCAGTTTCCAGAGAAATGGCTGGGTGTGGGCTGTGGGAGCTGGAGGTGGGTGGCCCCCCATCTTTAGTGACCAGGTCCACCTCTACGGATTTCTTCTGTGGATTTCTTCTTTGCCTCAGGCACTTGGCCAGTGATGAGGGAAGTACCCAGACATGGGATTGTAAGGAAAATTCTCTCTAGGAGTCGAAGACTCTAGTGTGGTTTGGGGAGCCACAACATGATAATTGGTTCATTCCTCAAATGGACCGTGGATCAAGTGGCCGCCGGGGGAGGCCGGGCCAGTGGGGAAAACCCAAGTAGTGTATAAGTCGGGCTGTGTACCCAAAGCTGCATGCAAGTCCGGGCTGTGTGCCTGGTGGATTTAGAGCCTGAGGGCTGGAAATGGTGATGAAGTGTTCTGTTGTCTCTAATCTGCATTACCAGGAATGTAGCCCCATGGGGGTCCGTCTATGCTTTGTTTTGTTCAGCTAGTATGTGAATAAAAGCCACACTGAAGAATCCCATTCCTGGTTCTGGACATTACAGTTATTGCTTCCTGTGTTCGGATTTACTTGGGTGCCCCTGTGCAGAGTAGCCAAACCTAGGCCCCCTGTGCCGAGTAACCTCATCCTCCCCGAACCCAGTCCCCACCAGGTACTGCTGTCAGCTTCAACAGCATGCCACCTGTCGTTTTGGCAAAAAGGCAGGTGTGTGGGGTTACAAACAAGTAAGTTTACAAAGAAAAGTGGACAAACATGTTATACTGATTTCCTGTATACATTTTTTAAATCAAACTGATATATATGTGTCAGAGCTTAAACTTTTAAATATGCTCCCTTCTGTTTTTACTTGCATGTGTGTAGAAAAATAGAGGAGATAAAGGGGAGTGAAGAAAGTCTTTTATTGATGGGGAAGCTCAAGTAGAAACTCATATTCATTCAAGTTCTGCAGAAACTGTTGGACTGGTAGGTATAAGAGATCTCAAATGATGGTGCAATGTGCTGAACACTGTCCAAGATGTGGATGTACAGTCCAGTGCTCAAGACACTTTGAGCAGGAATGCCATTGAGTGGACATTTTGTTGCTAAGGTTACAGGTTCCAAGCATAAACAGATCATGTTTGACTTCTGTTTCCCAGTTTCTGGGATATTTCCAAATTTCCTTCCCCAGTCCCTACATGGAGTTTATTGTGATCTATCGGCGGGAGGGGGGATTACAGTACTCATAATTAGCAAAGATACTCAGGTTACTACATATGAACTCGAAAAAAAAAAGTGCTTAGAACCTAAATTGGACACCAAACAAGTGGGTTTAGTAACACGAGTCATTCACTAAATGTCTCCCATCCCCTAATTCATTTCCACATTTCTTTCTTAGAAATCTTGCAAGTTACTTGCTCCCCTCACCTCAGACTCTTGAAATCCACACTGATTATTGGGGTATGCTTTAAATGGGTCATTTATTAAATATTATGTATTCGGCCGGCCCGCCGGCGCAACGGTGGGATTTCCGCTTGCGACGCCGGCAACCCGGGTTCGAGAACGAATCCGGGTCGTCGGAGGGCCGGCCGGGGAGTAGGATCGAGCGCCCACTGGGCAGCTCTCCTTCTCCGGGGAGGTGTGGGTAGTATTGCGCGTTAGGGACTCCTGGCGGAGGCCGGGAGTTCCCACACGGCCGACGCTTGACAACCCATTGGAGGCGGGGCGGATGGTGACATCATGGCATGACCCCGCCTCCCCAGAAAAAAGGCGGAAAATGGAGGAGCTGCCTGCCACCGCGAATGAAGCTCACCACGGCTTCAATGTGCTCCCCAGGCCAAGCCCCCGACCTAATCCCAGTGCCTCCGGCATATGCCGGGGTGCCGCAGGCCCCACCGTGGGGGGCAAGCCACGGGGTATCAGGGGCTGTGGCTGATTTGGGGTGCAGAAGCCGCCGGCCCATGACCAGGCTGATAATTGGGCAGCAGGTAGCTCGGGGAGTAAAGAGTAAAATAAAAAAAAAAAATATTATGTATTCGGCAGTTACAGTGTCAAGAGCACAATGATTTAATTGAACCAGTATTACAGTTAATTGGATCAAAGATGAAATTCAACTAACCAAGTCATATTTAATTCTAATATGTTGGCGCAAAGTGAACTTTGTAACTGAACAAGGAGGGTTAACATTACCACAAATCAATTTCTAACCATTTATTTTTTGTTGTTGCTCATTTGTAAAATTGGCTAGGCTATTTTTAATGGTTTTACATTTGGGGTGGGGCTGAAAGGGTAGCTTCAAACATTCACTGCTAATTGTACTGCCAAATTGCTTCCAGTGTCTAAAGAACAGGTCACCACCAGAATTCTCACAGCATGCTATGGCCCACTTCACATTTTGGCCTGAAATCCAGTCAAACAGTTGCTATTTCTGTTGGATGGAGAACCATCATACAATAGATCTATACAAACTTTCAGATTAAGAGTGAGCTGTCCCCATGATTAATATTGGCATTTTTGATACATTCTGGTCCATTGTTGGATCACTGTGGGAGTATACAGTGCCCTTCTACCACAGCCTTTTTCCATACCAGTCCTACTCTTCTGGTTGCACAATTTGATTTGGGCACCTACTGGTGAAACAGGCCTTGTACTGAAGATATATACTTAGTTGCTATGCATGTATCAGTGATGAGTGCCTAGTAACTAAGTACTCAAGGCTGTTTAAATTGTTTAAGATTTATAATGTTACACTGTATAGTGAAAAGAAGGTAGGGTCAAATGTTTTGCCCAATGTCTTTTGCACTGCTAGTATAAGTGGCTCTAAGTGCAGCCCAGACTTTGTTTGTCTCCATTTATGTTTGCTTGCATGCATGTGCAAGAAACATTGTGCCACCATATGACTTTTTGTAGGTGTGCCACTGCCTCTTCCAATGCCGTGATCCTTTTTGCAGGCATGACCACACCGCACCAATGAATGGTCAAGCTGTCTATGACAGCCATTCAGATGCAGTGGTGTGCAGTTGAAAGAAAACGACCACTGTAATAAGCGGTGATAAGTGTAGGTCATTTGCATATTTAGCCTGTTGTCATACCGATCAGCTGATAACGTGTAGGTCGTTTGCATACTTAGCCCATTGTCATACCGATCAGGTTTCTCAGCTGATCGGTATGATAATGGGCAAAATATGCAAATGACCTACACGTTACCACCGCTTATTGCAGTGGTCATTTTTGTTCAATTGTATGCCACTGCATCATTTCTAGATTTACTTTCACAGTGTAGTGTGTGGAAAGCACAAAACATCTAGTGCAGTTTGCATTTTATTTGTGGCCAAACACCAATTCCATGACTTGGACTTGATACCCACAGCACGGATTAGTGAGGAAACACAAATAAAAACTGCTTCCGATTCTTGCTGCATGCTTGGATCATGGATGCAGAGACCAGCGATGTGTGCATCCCTTGCTAGTATTGTGTGCACGATCCAGGTGGCGCCGGGTTGTATGGGCTCCAGCAATATTTTCAGAAGAGGGCTGAGCCCCACCAATAATTTTAACATATAAAAAGGCTTTTTTTTTTTTGCGCTACCTGGGCATGTGCCCTCTTTGACCACCTGCTGTGTAGCCCCCCTCCCCCAGAGTGAGCCCGACTGGAGCCTGGTAATCATTGGTGGACCATGGTATTTTTTTTAAATTAGGCACCTTTGAATCTTGATGTGCACATGTGCCGAAAGAGAGAGGCAGCAGTCTCATTGGGCGGTGCCGTGGTAGGGAAGACTAACTGAAGTGGGCACTAGAGTTGACGAGTAATACTGACAAGGAGCCATGACCACAATGGGTGTGAGGAGGCACTGGCAGGTCACAATTTAAGTTAAAGAAGCAGCCCAGGGAGGTTGTGTGGTGGTAGATGCTTAACGCGCCCAGTGAGGGTGACCATGGTGGTGCCCTGGAGGGGACGGTAGTAATGTAGACCCGGTGGGTCATGTGGCATCTGTTGGCCATTGCGTTGGCCCAGGGAGCACTCAGGGCAGGCAGTCATAGAAACATAGAAACACAGACTTTGACGGCAGATAAGGACCGCTTGGCCCATCTAGTCTGCCCATTTCCCTACCTACGGGATAGGCCGCAGATCCTAGTTAACCAACAGACTATTTCTTCCTAAGTCAGCTGCTGAAGAAGTCAGAGGACAGAGCGGAGGAGTCGATGGAACCTGCAGGACCTGTCCAGCACAACAAACAGCCTCAGAGCAGAGAGGCTGAGATCAGGAGAGAAGAGAGTGAGCAGCAGTCCAGGCAGCACCACAATGGTAACGGTACCTCCCCCCCCGAGATATCAGCAGACAGTAGAGTCAGCAGTGCCAGACAAGGTGGGGATGCAAGGGAAGCAAGCGGGGAAGCGGTGGGAGGGAGAGCTCAGCTGAACTGGGTGAACACGCAGTATCACACAACCTGCGGATTTTATTTACAGCACAAACTGGCAAACTGCATCATTTTGTTCCAGCTTAGTCCAAGTAAATAAACTGTATTACAAAGGCCCCTTTGTAGCAGTCATTGCTTGGTAATGGTTTTGTCCAGCCCTGCAAATAAGTCTAAGACCCGAATTCTAAAGCCTGTCTAGCCTTGAGCACCTTTTACAATGCTGCTGTTTCCTTGATATGAGACATGGAACAGACTTGTAAACTGGCTGTGTAAAGAACTGCTAGTCTAGCTCTTTATTCTCCTTCCATAAATAATTACATAAGGACCTGCAATTACTTTAACTTTTTTAGGCAGATTAAATTAGACAGACTTCAACTTCTCTCAGATTTTTAGGCAGTCTGGTAGAGGCCTAGTGGGTAGAGGCAGAGTTCTAACTTGAGAACTAACTGGGATACCAAGGTTCAAATCCCGCCACAGCCTCATAGTTGCTGTATGACCCTGAACAAGTCACTTTTTTTTTAAGTTGTTTAACCAGGAGTAGCACACTAAGCTGAAAGCTTTTTTATAGGAGTGACCCTAACCACTTGGTGCTTACTGCCTCACTCTGCCTTGCTATAAAAATAGGTCAAAGTAAGACACTGCTGAAAATGAGATGTTACTTTTCAGCTGGGCTATCCTGGATAAATCAACCATACTACAAAAAAATTCCCTGTTTTGCAGTGCAACACCAACTGAAGCTGATCTAGCACATTACATTAGCTGCCTCACCTGCCTATATTTTCTTAACATTGTGTTTAGCAAGACAGTTGTTAACAAGCATTTGTCAATGCCAAATGTTTGTTTGCTGGCATTAGCAGTGGAAGTGCAGGAGTTAGACAGATGCAGTATAGGAATGGCAGTGAAGTATTGAACTGACACCAACTCCACCCCCACACTGCAGAGATGGACAGGCATAGGGGCGTGCCTTTGGGTCATCGCCCATGATGGTCATGACATTTCACCTCACCCTACCCTGCAGAAACTGATAAGTGCTGAGGTGTGCCTTGGAGTGTCTGGGCTTTACATTCACCTCATGCCATAAGGAATTACACTGAAATGGGTGCCGTATAGGAGAATGGGGTGAACTCTTGGGCCAAGGGGTCCAAGGTGCACCTCAATGCCTGTCACTGGCTGCAGGGTGGGGTGGGGGTGGGAGTGGGGGTGGAATGGCATAAGCATTACTGTCGACAATCCCAAGTCACATCCCTGATGCCTGTCAGTCCCTACAGGGTAGGGTGTTATGGTCAAAAACCCTAATGTTCTGGGCGTTTCTTGGTATTTTTACTCCAATTTTTCAACATGGGCTTTTTGTGACCCCTCTGCATGAACAGTGACACTATCAGTTTGTTAGTCGAAAGGTGATTTGCACAGCGACTGCGCCATTTGGCACCACAGGTGCAAAAACACATTTTGAACAGGATGTGAAAAATGACAACTGTACTGTACATGAGGAGGTGTAAAAAATGACAATGTTGAAAACTTGGAGTGAAAATATAAAAAAACTGGTGAAGTTACGAGTGTGCGTAGAAACTGCGCAACGCACACTGTAATGTAATTAGTTTGGGGATTTTTTTACAGCAGATTTTCAAAAGAGGCATTTTGGGACCTCTGCTCATGAACAGTATCACTGTGATTTTCTTAATCTGTCCTGAACACTGCTTTCTCACAGCGACCATGCTATTCGGCGCCAGAAGTGCGAAAACACATTTTGGCCAGGGTGTGGAAAATGACAGCTGTACTGTTCATAAGGAGTTGTGGAAAAATCTCAATGTTGAAAATTTGGACTGAAAATATTACAAATTCATGAACTTACGAGGGTGCGTGGAAACTGTGCAATGCACACGCGTAACACAATCATTTTATGGACTTTAGTCACCAAATTTTCAACATAGCCATTTTAAGATCTCTGCTCATAAACAGTGTTACTGTAATATCCTTATTCTGTCCCAAACATTGATTTTGCACGCCGACTGCGCCATTGTGCACTACATGTGCAAAAACACATCTTGGGTGAGATGTGAAAAATGACAGCTGTACTGTTCATAAGGAGGTGTGGTAAAATGGCAATATTGAAAATCTGGAGTGAAAATAGTAAAAATTCTCAAAGTTACGAGTGTGCGTAGGAACTGCACAACGCACACTCATAAAACAGTCATTTTGGTGAATTTTTTTACCAACTTTTCAACATAGGGTTTTGGGGGGCCTACCTCATGAACTGTGACACTGTCATTTTGTTAATCGGTCCCAAAAGGTGGTTCCGTGCAGTGATCATGAAATCACCTTTCAGGACCTAATAACAAAATGACAGTGACTGAGTTCATGAGGTGGGGTCCCAAGAACCCCATGTTGAAAATTTGGTGAAAACATTCCTAAAAATGGCCGAGATATCCACCAAAATTGAACCCCCCTCCCCACTTATGCCATTATACAGCTTACCAGCATTTCTTCAGTTCGCAGTCAGCTTTGAAGAGTGCAGACGTGTTCCCTGTCCACCGAAGATCATTGCACTGGCCTCCGGAGGTAAGTATGGGGTGAAGGGTTGTGGGTAGGGGGCAAGAGAGTCAACAAGGGACTGTTTTCTTTTATTATAGGTTTTATTTGTTTAAAAGATGACATGGGACTTTTGCCACGCTGGGGTGGGCTCCCAGCGTGGCGCCTGGAAGTTTGTTTGGGGGGCAGTGGAGCCGATGGGGGATTGGGCACCCCCGTGGGCCATACAGAGTGCGGGGGTGGAGGGGAGCACATAACCCAGCTTGCTACCTGGGTGTTTTTTTTTTGAGGGGGGGCACTGGATCTGATGGGGATTATGCTGTTCCATTGGAAATGAACTGTCTAGGACAGTTCAGATGCAGTGCTGATGTGTAGCTAATTTGCATACTGCTGACAGCAGGATGCAAATTGCCTACATGTTACCACTGCTGATTGTAGTGGTGGTTTTCTCTGAACTGTATGCCACTGCATCTGAACGGCTGTCATAGACAGCTTGGACATTCACTGATACGGTGCAGCCAGGCCTGCAGAAAGGAGCAGGGCATTGAAAGTGGGGGTGGCACACCTACCAAAACTCGTATGGTGGCACTATGTTTCTTGCACACGCGTGCAAGCAAACATAAAAACCACCCTCCCTCCACAAGATTTTTCCTAGTAGTTGCCTATGCCATGTTCAGTTGGCATCATTTGATCTGCAAAGGATAGAGACCCATTCTTATTTAGAAATGAATGCCTTATCCAGACAGTGGACCCACAAACAGCACCAGCAACAGAAAGGAAGTTGCTGTGTGGAATTTCAAAGCAGAAATGTCTTCTGAAGCTGTCAGCTGGCCAGGGGCTATAAAATCCAGTGACTTAGGTTTTGTGGGAAAGGCCAGCAATTAGATGAGGAGGATAACAAGCATTTGTCAATGCCGAATGTTTGCTTATTGGCAGTGGTAGTGTAGGAGTTACAGAGCTGCATAATAGGAATGGCAGTGAAATACTGAACTGAAGCCAACCCCACCACCACCCTGCAGAGAGTGACAGGCATTGGGGTGTGCCTTTGGGTCGTCAGGCATAACGGCCACGCCATTTCACCACACCCTACCCTGCAGACACTGACAAGTGTCACGATGTGCCTTGGGGTCTTTGGCCCTTATGCGCACCCCATTCCATCAGGAAATACAGTGAGATGGGTGCGGTATAGGAGAATGGGGTGAACTTTGGGGCCAAAGAGTTCAAGGGCACACCTCGATGCCTCTCTCAGTGGCTGCAGGTGAGTGGGGTGGAATGGTATGAGCATTGCAGGCAACAATCCCAAGTCACAGCCCTGATGCCTGTCATTCTCTACAGGGTGGGGCATTACGGTCAGAAACCCTAACACCTCAGGCATTCGTTGGTGTTTTCACTCCAAATTTTCAACATGTTTTTTTTGTGACCCCACCTAATGAACAGTGGCAATATCAGTTTGTTAGCTGAAAGCTGCTTTTGCACAGCGACTATAGCATTTGTCACCACAGGTGCAAAAACACATTCCGAAGAGGATGTAAAAAATGACAGCTGTACTGTACTGTATTGGGCACCCCCATCAGCCACAACAAGCTTTACCACGCTGGGGTGGGCTCCCAGCATGGCACCTTGAATGCTTTTGGGGGGGTGTGGAGCCATGGAGCCAATGGAGGATTGGGCACCACAGTCAGCTATAACAGTTTTTGCCACGCTGGGGTGAGCTCCTAGTGTGGTACCTGCACAGCTTTTTTGGCAGTGGGGTGTGAAGCCAGCAGGGATTGGGCACCCCGTTCGGCTATACAGTGTGAAGGCCAGGGGAGCGCATGAGCATGCAATATGCGCATGGCAGTCTGTGTGGGGAGGGGGAGCGCTGCTCACTCAAGCTGTGCTCTCTCTTTCAGCTGTATGGCACTGCATTTTGGATCATTGCATTATGTTTCTTGCACATGCATGCAAGCAAACATAAAAATGTAACCAAATAGTCAACCTGGCTCAGAACACAAACACTGACTTGGTGGGAGTACTCTAGATTTCCAAAGGGCAGGGGGTTGCAACTTGCTGTAGCATTGTTTTTGGTTTTTTTCACCACTGTTTCAAAATACAGTAATTGTAAATTAAGTGTGGCAGGTGCATTTTGGTCTGCTGTATCAGGCATGAGGTTGGAAAAGGAGTGACTAAGGCGTAACATGAGGAACTGAAGGTGGTGGAGGCAAATTCGGTAAGGGAATTCAAACATGCATGGGATAGGCACAGGGGAATCCTAGCGATAGGAAAGAGAATAAAGCCGGAGATCAAGTAGGGTCTGTGATTTTTGCAGGAGGAAGAGAAAATGGGCAGACTGGGTTGGCCTAGTGGTCCTCATCTGCCATCAGTTTCTATTTTCAAGTACACCTATCTTCTGTGAGACTTTGGATCATTTGTGGCAGACAATCTGGCCTGCTACACACACACTGGCATTTGCAGTTTGCATAGTACATTCATGATTGATTAAGAGGAATTACCACATCAATATTGTTGGCACTGATAGTAATATGTAAACCTGAACATCTAGATTACATATGTACTACTAATGCATGTAGAAGTAATTAGAAAGGAATACGAACCTAGGAAAGGAACCCCCACTCCAGCTTCTTGCTGTGTCCCCTAGTTATCCCCTCCCTTTTTAGCCTGAACATGTGCACTGCATCTCCCTTGTTCGAGCCTTTTAAATATTTAAAGGTTTCTATCATGTCACCCCTGTCCCTTCTGTCCTAAAGGGAGTACATGTTGAGTTCCCCCAACCCATCCTCATAGGGTCTCCTTCCCGTCCCATTTATTATTTGGGTTGCCCTTCTCTAAACCCTTTCCAGGAGCGTGATGTCTTTCTTTAAGTGGGGTGCCATGCCAGAACTGATCGCAGTACTCCAGGTGCGGCCTTACCAGCGATCTATACAATGGTAGGATAACTTCTGCACTTCTGGAGGTGATCCCGCTGGCTATACACCCCAACATCTGGTTGGCCTTGACTGCCACCCTTCTGCACTGCTCTGAGTGATTTAACTTCCCTGTTACTATCACTCCCACATCCTTTTCCTCTTTTGAAACCTTTAATCTTTCCTGCCATATGGTAGCTGTACCTAGGGTTCCTGGACTCTAAGTGCATAACCTTGCAGTTCTTGGCCTTAAATCCCAGCTGTGGCCCCCCGACCAACCAGGTATCGGCATCTGCCTGCCCCGGACACATGATAGGCCTTGGTGCTGACTTCATGGTTGCTGGGGTGCTTAAGCACCCTCCAAGTTCACTTAAGCACGCTGAATGTTTCGAGGGAAGCCTGCAGAAAAGGATTATTAGGGAAACCAGCCATAGGAAAAAATACTACCTATACAACTACAACCTATACAACCACAAATGTTCATAAAGGTTGCCACTATTGGGGCACAAAGTGAGTTTCGAAGAGCCTGTATTCTTTCTCTTTCTCTCTCTCTCTCTCTCTCTCCAGGTTCTCTGCTTTTACTGCTGAATGCATGTGAAAATTAAACAAGCATTTGTCAATGCTGAATGTTGTCGCGCTGGCATTGGCAGTGGGAGTGGCGTAGCTAGAGACGCATAGTGCTGTGATTTTGTGAATGTGTCTCAAAAGGTTATTTTGCACAGCAAGCACGCCATTGTGCTCCACAGCTGCGAAAACACATTTTGGGCAGGCTGTGAAAAATGGCAGCTGGACTGTTGATAAGGAGACGTGCACAAATGCCAGTGGTGAAAATATGGCATGAAAATATTGCAGATTGACGAAGTTACAAGGTGTGCGTGGAAACTGCGCAATGCACGCTTGCAACACAATCATTGTATGGAGTTTCGGCACCAAATGTTCAACATAGGCATTTTAGGACCTCTGCTCATGAATAGTGCCACCATCATTTCCTCAAACTGTCCCAAAAACTGATTTCGCACAGCGGATGTGCAATTCTGTGCCAGACGTGCGAAAACACATTTCAGGCAGCTGGAGTGTTCATAAGGGGGTATGGAAAAATGCCAGTGATGAACAGCTGGAGTGAAAGTATTACAAATTCGGAAAGTCACGAGCGTGCGTGCAAAATGTGCAATGCACACTCATAAAACACTCATTTTATTGACTTTCGTTCCCAAATTATCAACATAGGCATTTTAAGGCATCTGCTAATGAACAGTGTCACTGTCATTTTCATCATGTGTCTCGAACACGGACTTTCCACAGTGACCACACTATTCTGTGCCGGAACTGCGAAAACAGATTTTGGTCAGGATGTGAAAAATGACAGGTGTACTGTTCATTAGGAGGTGCAGAACAATGGCACTGTAGAAAATCTGGAGTGAGAATATTAGAAGTTTGGTAACATATGAGCATGCGTGCAAACTCCAAAATGCACACTCGTAACAAACACAGTCATTTCATGGAGCATTGTCACCAAATTTTCAACACAGGCATTTTAGGACCTCTGCTCATGAACAGTGTCACTGTCATTTTCGTAATGTGTCCCGAACACTGATTTTGCACAGTGAACACGCTATTGTGTGATGAAAATGCGAAAACACATTTCAGCAAGGATATGAAAAATGACAGCTGTACAGTTCACAAGAAGGTGTAGTAAAATGCCAAATTTGAGAATCTGGTGTGAAAATATTGCGAATGCACTAAGTTACGAGCGTGCGTTGCGCAGTTGCTATGCACCTCATAAAACAGTCATTGTATGGAGTATTGTCATCAAATGTTCAACACAGACATTTTAGGATCTCTGCTCATGAATAGTATCACTGTCATTTTTGTAATGTGTCCCGAACACTGATTTTGCACAGCGAACACGCTATTCTGCGCTGGAAGTGCAAAAACACATTTCAGCAAGGATGTGAAAAATGATAGTTCACAAGAAGGTGTGGTAAAATGCCAATGTTGAGAATGTGGCATGAAAATATTGCAATTGCGCTAACTTACGAGCGTGCATTGCGCAGTTGCTACACATACTCGTAAAACAGTCATTTCATGGAGTATTGTCACCAAATTTTCAACACAGGCATTTTAGGACATCTTCTCATGAACAGTGTCACTGTCATTTTCGTAATGTGTCCTGAACACTGATTTCACAAAGCGACCGCACTATTCTGCGCCGGAAGTGCGAAAACACATTTCGGGTAGGATGTGAAAAATGACAGCTGTACGGTTCACAAGAAGGTGTGGTAAAATGCCAATGTTGAGAATCTGCATGAAAATAGTGTGAATACGCTAACTTACGAGCATGCGTTGCGCAGTTGCTATGCATGCTCATAAAACAGACATTTTTTTTATTTTTTCCCCACCAAACTTGCCACATAGGCTTTTTGAGAGCCCTCCTCATGAATAGTGGCACTGTCATTTCTTGTTGTTGGTCCCGAAGGTGATTCCACACAGTGACTGCGAAATCACCTTTCTGGACTGAATAACACCATGACAGTGCAAGAATTCATGAGAAGGGGTCCCAAAACCCATGTTGAAAATTTGGACTAAAATTCCAAAATGCCGAGATATGCATTAAGTTGAAAACCCTGTTCATTCCATTATACAGCTTACGGCATTTCCTCAGTTGCAGTCGGCTTTGAAGAGTGCAGACATGTTCCCGGTCCACAGAAGATCATTGCGCGGACTCTGGAGGTAAGTATGGGGTGAGGGAGGCAGGGTGCGCAGTGGGTGGGTGCGGGTGGGGAGGGGGCATCGAGACTACGAGGGACTGTTTCCATTTTACAGGTAAAAAAACAGAAAAACATTGCGGGACAGTTTTCCTTTGCAGGGCATTTGGCACACTGGGGTGGGCTCCCAGTGTGCCACCTAACTGGTTTGGGGGAGGTGTCAGTAGCGACGGCGGAGTTAGGCACCTGCGTCGGCACACAACACCAGGGGAGGAAGAATGCTGAGGGAGATTGGGCACCCTCGGCATTCAACAATTGGTTTATGCCAATGAGTGGGCCCTCCATTGGCACACAAAGACAGCGGGGTTAACCGACAGGGGATTGGGCACCCGGTCAGCAGACGTTAGGCGTCATCATTGCCGACCACGCGCACATAATGGTAGCAGCACAGCAAGAAAGGACCGCCAGGTCTGACGAAGCTTTGCTCGGATTGCAGCGGACCTTTTCTTAGATGTGCTCACCCCATTATGTATGCATGGTGTGGCGCCGGCATGCAGGCTGATTGGGCAATGCGGGACGCACCTACTGGTGCGTGCCCTGCATTCGCCGAACATCGACCGTGCCTCCAAATCCCCACTGCCGCAAGATGTTGACTGCTCATGCGCGCCAACATAAAAAAAAGAAAAAGTCAGGAAAGCCATGTATTCATTTCTCTGTTTCTCTCACTGTCCTACTTTCTCTCTGTTCCTCACTGTGCAGTGTTAATTGCTTGACAAAAAAAATGAAATATAAAGGAAACAAGAAAAATATGCGCTGCATCACTATTATAACCATTTCCCATCCTGCTGTTTTTAATACTTTTTATATCCTCTATTTTTACTTGCTTTATTGTACTCCAGGACCACTAAGATTGTGTGTGTGTGTGTGTGTGTGTGTGTGTATATAAGATCAGAAGACAAATGGCAACAGTCATAAAATACCACAGCTGTGCAATGGGAAGGAAGAGCACCCCTGTATGCCAAAACAAAGTAAAGACACATCAAAAGACAACTTCTGTCAGAATAGTTTATTTCCCCAAACATTGCTGCCTAAATAATTTGGCAATAAACAATTTCCGAGCTGGGTTTGATTGAGTCACACAACACACAAATAAATAAAAGGAAACATCCAACCCCTGCATCCCACCAGATATGGATCACTTCTTCTCACCTCCACCCCCGCTGTTCTTAATAAATATGTTTTCGAACTACTGCATGCTTACCTATTTCTGTACTCGTTCACATACACAGCATCAATACTTTCCTGCCATTCTTATCACGTGTCTCTCTACTTCCTGCACTGCCAATACAAGCAAGCAAACATTCAGCACTGACAAATGCTTGTTCCATATTGTAACCTCCTAGGTCATGCTTAAAACAGACAAGTTCATGTCTAGTGCATCAACCTGGCCACCAAAAACCAAATAACTACAATTAGCAAATACGTAAAAATAACAAAAAAGGCAAAGTCCAGAAATGCTGGATGACCTTTTTGTGTTCCAAGATCTCCTCATGTTCTCCTTATGTATGCCCCACACTGTAAGCAAGTAAGTTATAACTCACAATAGGGAATGCATTTCTAGAGAATTAATGCACGCCATAGGTGAATTAGAAGGCACAAGGCCAACAGCCGGGTGCCTTGCAACGCACCGAGGAAGTGCATAATTCGCAAGAAATGCGCATCCCAAAGGGGGGTCATTATGCTTATAAAAATGGGAACTTTGTTTTTTAAATGGAAAATGTTTTATGTTGGTGTAGTTGGGCTGTTGTTGGTTTGATTACATTAGGTTGGTGACAAACCATTCATTTACTGGGAAATAATGAATGGTCAGGTGATATGTTTCGACCACTGAAGTTGCTAGGTTTCTGAGGGAAATCTGAAGTCCATTTTATAATTCACACTATTACACAGACATGCATGTGACCATTTACAGTGCCAACAAGCTCCTATTGACAAAGTACAACACAAAATGTTCTCATAACCTACCCCCAGCCTTCACCATAAGCACTAAATGCAACTTGTAATGAGAATCATAAATCCCTTAATGACAGCAAACTGATAGCAAATGAGTCTGGCATAGGAGGGGATAGTTACTGCACCTGGCTGGCTGTAAGCACAAAAGCACAATTACTGAACTGAGGACATTGTTTCCATGACAGCTGCTTATTTCACTGGTGTTTTCTTCATTCTGCCTAAAGCAAAATTATATGAATAGCATGCACCTGACTGGCCTACTGAATGCAGTGGTGGTGGTGGGGGGGGGGTGCTGTTTGACCTTTCATGCACCTGGGCTACTGCTCCCTGAATAAAAGATTAAAACCAACATAGCTGCAATGCCCTGATGTGCAATTATGGAGCTTAGATATCCGGGGTGTGCACTGATTGATGTATCTGGGTCAACATTTTATTTCATAGAATAAAGCCTCTTAAAGGAGAACTGTGCTGAACCTGAAAGCCATTTTTTTCCACTAGAAGTTGTTTTTTGTAAAATGCTGGTTCAATTTCTTTTCTTGTTCCATCTATGCAGGCCTGTTTGTTCAAGTTTATTTGCAGGAAAACTCCACTGAGCACGCTCATTTTACACGGAGGTCTTGGTAAGGACAATGTGGTGCACCAGAATATAGTGCAATAAATTACAAATACAATAAATAAAGACGACAAGTCTACAGTTAGATCATACAGGACAGGAATACAGCTGTGCCAAATACATATCGGTGTGAAATTCTATCAGATACTACAGGCAGGGGAGGAAATTAGTTGAGTGGACACAAGTGCCAGTTGTGGTAACCTTGCCGTGGGGATGCTAGCCATTATGACATTTTTTAATTTTTTTATTGTGACCTTGGATTCAAACCTTTGAGAACAAGCTCATTATACAGGCTCCACGTCAGGGTATATACGTATGAAAATAATCATAAACAAACAGAAAAAATGACAAGCAAAGGCATTATAGAATGTATGCCATTATTGTCAAAAATAACAGGGTGAGATAGTACAAACCACAATCCAGGAAGAAATTCTCAGGAAGTATTGGCATTAGTGATAGAAACCAGATAGGAGGCCTCATCACATGAGAGATGGGTAAAGAGAAAACTAACACAAGTAATAAGGAGACAGTTATGAGCCACTGCAGAGAGGATGGCGAGAAAATATTGGGGAAGACGAGGGAAAATTGATAGGAGAGAGTATAGAAAGGAAGTGAGGAAATGGACCTGGTAAGTTGCCACAAGTAGGACAAGGTAGTAGAGAAACCAGACAGTATGAGCTAGGGACCAGTTGAGGTAACGAAGGAAGGGGGATGGGGGGAGAAGGTGAGACCACTCTTGTACCATACGGTGAGTTAGTGGAAACAATCACAGCTGGCCATCATGACTAAATGTTTCCTAAGCTTCCGTTTAAAGGTGCCTACGGTAGCAGCAGCGGAGATGCCAGGAGAAAGTGTATTAATCCAAGCAGGAGCACGTTGGCAATAGCCCTCTGACCTAATGAGGTACGGCATCTGGGAATTTTAAAAATCATGCTTTCTGAGCTCTTCCCTCTACTGTGTTCAGTTCTGCTCCTATGAAATGCAGAACCTGTACTGACATGAGGATGGATTTACATACTAACATACTATTTGCCAGCAGATTAGGCCTTATGGTCTATTGAGTCTGCTCGAACCTCAGATCCCTAGTTGGGTGCCGAGGCCCTCCCCTCCCTTGTGTTCCAGAAACCCCTATCATCCATCCCCACCCCCCTGGGACAGGCCATCATCTAATACATCCACTTTCTGTGTCTGTCCCACCCTCTCTTGAAGCCCTCCACTGTGGATCTCTGAACCAGCTCGCCAGGCAGTGCATTCCAAGGGTCCACCACCCTCTCAGTGAAAAACCTCCTCCTCTTTTCCCCCCTCACCCTTCCACCTTCCAACTTCAAACCATGCCCTCTGGTGATACCTCTCTGCTTTAGTCTAAAGATCCCCTCCATGTTTACCCTATTTATTCCCCTGAGGTACTTGAAGACCTCCTCTCCTCCAATGAAAACAGGCAGAGCTCCTCAAGTCTGTCCTCATATGTCAAATCCCCTAGCCCTCGTATCATCTTAGTTGCCCTCCACTGTACCCTCTCCAGGAGCTGTATATCCCTTTTCAAGTGTGGTCTCCAGTACTATACACAGTACTCAAGGTGTGGTCTAACCAGTCCATTGTACAGCAGCAGAATCACTTCCTTGCTCCTAGAGGTGATCCCCCTTATGATGCATCCCAACATCCTGTTTGTCTTGCTAGCCGCTCTCCTGCACTGCTCAGAGTTACTCATACATACATCCACCATGACCCCTAGGTCTTTTTCCCCTATAAAGGCCTCCAGCGCCTCCCCTCCCAGGGTGTACCTGTGTTTAGGGTTTCCCCCAACCAAGATGCAACACCTTGCACTTGGTGATATTGAAATTTAATTTCCATGTGTGAGCCCAGCTTTCCAGGGTGTCCAGGTCCCCTTGCAGGGCCCACCTTCCCTCTTCTCCCTCAACTACTGCTCCCATCTTGAAGTCATCAGCAAACAGACTCATTTCACACCCTATACCCTCCCTGATGTCCGATATTTATGCATTAAACAGGATCGGACCAAGGACCGAGCCCTGCGGTACCCCACTACCAACCTCTCTAGGGTTCAAGAGCTCCCCACAGACCATTACTCTCTGGATGCGTCCAGCTAGCCAGTTTTCAATCCATCTGACCATCAAAGGGCCTACTCCTAACCCCATCATTTTCCCCACCAGACCATTGTGGGGGACAGAGTCAAACGCCTTGCTGAAGTCCAAGAATAATACATCCACAGGCTTTCCCCTGTCCAGTTCTGATGTTACCCATTCGTAGAACTCCACAAGATTGGTTTGACATATCTACCTGGCACAAACCCATGTTGCCGGCTATCTAGACCTCCCACCTCCTCCAAGTACACCCCCAATCGTTCCTTTAGTATACTCTCCATTAATTTTCCCACCACCGAGGTCAAACTGATGGGTCTATAGTTACCTGGTACTTCCCTCAACCCCTCTTTATGGATTGGCACCACATGTGCCTCTCACCAATCCCTAGGTACCCCTGTCTCAAGTGACCTGTTGAAGAGCTCCACTAGGGTGCAGCCAGTAATGTCAGCCAATTCCATAGTACTCGGATGAATGCCATCCGCCCAGGAGATTTGTCTTTCTTTAGGGCCTTGAGGGCTAACCACACCCTTTTGGCAGAGATAGCATCATCTGTCCCCTCCACCTTACTGGCCTTTTTATCCTTATCCAGATGTGACACCCCTGGGGTACCTCTCCCTCCCTCTTGCTCCATTTCTGTTGCTCTCCTGATCCCACTCACTGCCGCTTCTATCCCCATCATGCCTTGCTTTGTAGATATCCCATCCCCCTCCCTAGTGAACACAGAGGCAAAGTACTCATTAAATACCTCTGCCTGGTCCCTCGCCTCTTCCACCCACCCTCCTTCTGATCTCAATCTGCTGAGATGGTCCTTAGTTTTTCTCCGCTCCCCAATGTACCAGAAGAACCCCTTTTCCCCTCCATGTATCCCCTGTGCCAACCGCTGCTCTTTACTGGACTTTGCTCCCCTCACCATCTGGGTGACTTTTCTCCTGATTTACCAGGAATCTCAGTGACTGTAGCAGGCTTAGTGTTACCTGTAAATGATCTTGCACCTGCTGGGGTGAACTTCCCACCACCAGCAAGTCGTTGAGATAAGGGAAGACTGATGCACCTAACCTTTTTAGGTGTGCCACCACTGCTGCCAGACACTTTGAGAATACCCTTGGTGCTGAAGTGAGACCGAAGGGTAGGGCTGAAAACTAATAATGTCCTGATGGAAGTCTGAATCTGAGGTATTTCCTGTGAGATTCTCTTATGGGGATGTGGAAGTAGGCATCTTTTAGATCCAAAGATGCTAGCCAATCTCCCTGCTGAATGACTGGCAGAATCATTGCCAATGTGACCATTTTGAACTTTGGCTTTATTAAGTACTTGTTCAGTAGTCTGAGGTCTAGAATAGGCCACCAATCCCCATTTTTCTTTTTGGTGAGGAAGGATCTTGAATAGAAACCCCTTCCCTTCCCTTCTGCTGAGGTGGAACATATTCCACTGCTTTCACCAGGAGGAGAGTTTGAACCTCCTTCTCCAAGAGTTTTTTTCTCGAGGAGGGAAGCTGGTTTGAACACCCTTGTTCTCAAGGGAGGGGGTGACTTGAAACTTAGGGACAGAACCTGACTCACTACCTAATGTGATAATAATATGGTAATGATAATGTGCTACTAATGTGCTAATGTAGCTGGTAGTTTGATTCTGCTCTTTTCTTTTTAAAAATGAAAAATAGTTCATCATACTGGTGTTACCACACCTAAATGTGCTTGTTCACATTCCTTAATCAACTCCTACTGCATCTCTTCTAGACTTGGAAACACCCCCAACACAGTCTAGTCGTCCTTATAAATCTATTCTCTGCACTTGCAGTACCGGAACAAAAAATGACTTACCATAATAATCTTGTTTCTTCCAAGGTATTCTTCTATATTCATAACTCTCTGCAGTCAGCCTCCTAAGCAGAGCTGCCCGAGGAAAATGGAACTATATGCTAATGATAGAACCTTCATTGGCTCATGCCACTTCCTCAAACTGCTGCCCTTATCAGCTGCAACATTCTACCAATGTATCAGATTTCTGAGGAGTCTACAAGACAACCTTAGCTATGGCTATACCTATCTATCTATCTATCTATCACAAAACTAAGCTGTCCATGACAGTAAAAACCATAAATATCATTATTAACGCAACCCCCCTGAATGCCAGAATCGCATAGAAAAAGAAGGGGCAGTAAACTCCTCCCATTAGGGCTAAAACAATGTGTGTCAGTGTTAGGGACTTCTTATTAAATACTCAGTTAGGAATGCAGAGGATCTGGTTCTGGAAGGGAAGGCAGGGTGGGAGAGTTATAAATACAGAAGAATACCTTGGAAGAAACAAGATTACTATGGTAAGTAATTTTTTCTTCTCACCCCAGGTATTCTTCTATATTCCTAATTATCTGCAGACTTCAAGACAGTACCTTTGGAAGTGGGCACAAAACCTACTTTAGAAAGAGGCTCTGCAGGACTGCTGTGCCAAACCTGGCATCACTTCTGGACTGGGTGTCCAGGCTATAGTGTTTACTGAAAGTGTGTACTGTCCTCCAGGTAGCTGCTTTACAGATTTCCATTAATGGAACATCTCTAGATGCTGCTATGGTAGCAGCAGTGCCCCTAGTGGAGTGAGCCCTCAGCCCTGCTGGGGGTTTCTTACCAACTTTCAAATAGCAGAACTGATTGCAATAGACTATCCAGCAGAAAACTGACCTATGAAGCTGTGTTACATTTACCCACATCCCCATACATCAGGAACAAATGTTTGTCATGCCTATGATCTGTGGTGTGGGTCATGTAGTAACTTAATGCTCAGTGCCACCGCTGCTGCCAGACACTTTGTGAATACCCTTGGTGCTGAAGTGAGACAGAAGGGTAGGGCTGAAAATTGATGGAAGTCTGAATCTGAGGTATTTCCTGTGAGATTCTCTTATGAGGATGTGGAAGTAGGCATCTTTTAGATCCAAAGATGCTAGCCAATCTTCCTGCTGAATGACTGGCAGAATCATTGCCAATGTGACCATTTTGAACTTTGGCTTTATTAAGTACTTGTTCAGTAGTCTGAGGTCTAGAATAGGTCACCACTCCCCATTTTTCTTTTTGGTGAGGAAGGATCTTGAATAGAAACCCCTTCCCTTCTGCTGAGGTGGAACATATTTCACTGCTTTCACCAGGAGGAGGGTTTGAACCTCCTTCTCCAAGAGTTTTTTGTCTTGAGGAGGGAAGCTGACTTGAACACCCTTGTTCTCAAGGGAGGGAATGACTTGAAACTTAGGGACAGACCCTGACTCACTACCTCCAGAACCCACTTGTCCGTGGTAATGACCTGCCAAGCCTGGAACTAGTGAGCCAGCCTGCCCCCCTACCAGAAGGGAGGTGGCCTTGATCATTAAGTCAGGAGTTATGTTTAGCTTAGGGCTGAGCTTGGGTAGTTTAGGGGCCTCTCCTGGAACCCCTCCTACCTCTGCCCCTGAAATACCCTGTCTGCTGTGGGTATTGTTGCTATTGGGGGACAGCCTGGGCCTGATAAAAAGGTCTAGTATAGGCTATCCTACCTCTGCCGCCCGCCCCTTCCGTAAGGCCTATAGGAGGAAGAGGGTCTCTTCTTTGCAGAGTTGCTTTTATAGGTGGCCTTATATTCATCCACCTTCTTCAGGTAGGCCTCAATCTGTTGGCCAAATAGAGAATGATCCTCAACAGGAAAATCCATAGCCTTGGCTTAGGTGTCCTGTGTAGGTGTCCTGTGTAAGATTAGTAGCTCTGAGCCATGCCAGCCTCCTAAGGGCTATGGTTAAGGGCCATCCATCTGGCAGCATTATCACTGGCATCTGTTGCCATTTGAAATTAGAACTTTGCTGCTTCCAAACCTGGTTGTCTCCACCAGATCAGAGAGGGGAGAAGGAGCCTTCTCTGCCATGGCCAATACAGACTGCCACAGTGATTTTTGATACTGTGTAGAGTAAGCTTGGTAATTAGCCTGTCTGACTCCCAATGAGGCCGCCAGGTATCCTTTCTTGACCACACCATCTATTCTGTGTGAGTCTTTCTCAGGTGGGTGTGATGCTATATGGCACCCTAGCCTTCTCACAGGCTGCCTGCTGGACTATCCCCTGATGGGTCAGGATGGGATAAGAGGAATTCAGTCCCCTGTCTGTCCAGCTGATACTTTTTGTCCGCCTTCTTGTCCAGAGGTGGGACAGAATTTGGAGTTTGCAAAATCTTAAGTCTTTCTTAAAGAACTTGTTTATAGGAAGCAGCATTTTCTTTGTGGGAGTTAACCCCATCATTTCCATATATTCAGCTTGCTCCTTCTCATTATCTATCACCTCTGTGGTAGCCAGATCAAGGGCATCCACTATTTTCATTACAAAAGAAAAATGAGAAGAGAAATCCTCTGGTCTTGGAGGAGAACCAAATTCTTGTTCAGGTGAGATTTCAGACTCAGTAGGCTCACCTTCATTCATTTCAGGTAAATCATACTCCTCAAACTCCATCCGCTCCTGGGATAGGTGTGGGTCGGAAGAAGGACCAACCGGGATCTGAACCGGTGTTGGAAGGGTTGGAGCAGGTATAAAACACTGAAATAAGGCTGTCTGGCACAGATGAAGCTCCCTTTGGTTTCTCAGCAAGGGGTTCAATGTGCTTTGTTTTCTTTGCCTTTTTGCTGGGGACCAGAGAGTCAGACGGATCACCCACCCTTTTGCTGGAAGTTACTGCGCCCTTGTCAGGGGTGTTCAGAATATGTACTGCAGTTTCACCCGCATGCTTAGTGTGTGTGGGCTGGTCAGAACCTGTGGCACCCTTCTACAGTTTTCTTTGGAGTCTTTCCAGCCTTTTTTCAATTGTTTTCTGAGGAAATGATCTGCAGATATCACAGTCTGCTGAAAAGTGATCACTTCCCATGCATACTACACATAAATCATGCTTATCTGCCTTGGCAAAAATGTCCCCGTACTTAAGGCAGTTTTTAAACCCTGGAGGTCCAGCCTTTTTCTTTGGTTTTTCTGCCATCATCAAACTGATGAAGAAAAACAGAACTGCAAATAAAGAAATCACTTTTTTTTTTGTACAGTTGCAGTCGGTTTAGGGACTGATGAGGGTTCCGATCATGACACGGGAACCAAAGAAATCAAACCGGGTTAGCGGTTCACAGAAACTGGGTTAACGGTTACAAAAAACAACAATTTATTTAAATTAAAATACTAAAATTAGTGAAATTAAACCAGAGATCAGGAATTAAAAATTCCGGAAAAGGTACTAAAGCTCGGTTCCTCAATGGTCATTCCGAACTGTGAGGAACTGGGAAAATTACACTAAAATAATGCTAAACTAGACTAACGGTAACATAGAATCTGTCAGCAGATAAGGACCATGCAGCCCACCTAGTCTGCCCATTTCCCTACTTGGTTTGGCAATCCCTACGTTTATCTGGACTGCCTTTCCCCAGCTCTGCTGTACAGCAGGGTGCCTTTATGCTTATTCCATGCACTTTTGAATCCCTGTGCTGTTTTCACTTCCACCACCTCCACTGGTACGCTGTTCCATGGATCCACCACCCTCTCTGTGAAAAAATACTTCCTGGCATTCCTCCTAAGCCTTCCTCCCTCCAGCCTCATGTTATGTCCCCTTGTCCTTGTGCACTTTCGTCTCTGAAATATGCTCCCCTCCTGTACTGTTTATTTCTCTAAGGTATTTGAAAGTCTCTAACATATCCCCTCTCTCCCTTCTCTCTTCTAGTAAATAAGATGTTTAGTTTCTTGATTCTTTCCTCATAAGGCTTGTGGTGCAGTCAATGTATCATTCTTGTTGCTCTTCTCTGGACCGCTTCCATTCTGCCTATGTCCTTCCTGAGATGTGGTCTCCAGAACTGGACACAGTATTCCAGATGAGGCCTCACTAGTGATCTATGCAGTGGCATCACCACTTCACTCCTCCTACTGGTTATGCCCCTTCCTATGCACCCCAGCATTTGGTTTGCCTTCCCCACTGCTTTTTCACATTGTTTGGCTGACTTCAGGTCATCGGATATGAAAACCCCCGGGCCTATCTCCTGACTTGTGGTGGCTAGAACCTGTGCCCTCCCCCCCAAATCCTGTATTTCTCTCTTGGGTTTCTGTGTCTCAGGTACATTTTCTTGCACTTCTTAGCATTGCAACCCAACTGCCAAACCCTTGACCATTCCTCAGGTAGTCTTAGGTCATTTCTTATTTATCTAGCCCTACCTTTGTGTTGACTCTGTTACAGATCTTGGTGTCATCTGCGAGCAGACGTACTTTCCCCTACAGTCCCTCTGTAATGTCGCTTATGAAGACATTGAATAGAACTGGACCCAGCACTGATCCCAGTGGAACCCCACTAGTCACCTCCCCCTTTTCTGATTTTATGCCATTTACTACCACCCTCTGGGTCCTGCCTTTTCACCAGTTACCAACTCATTTTACCACTTTAGAGCCCACACCCAGATTCCCCAATTTATTAAGCAACCTTCTATGAGGAATGGTGTCAAAGGCCTTACTGAAATCCAGGTAGGCCACATTCACCGCCCTTCCCTGATTCACCACTCTAGTCACCCAGTCAAAGAAATTGATAAGATTAGTCTGACAGGACCTCCCCTCAATGAATCCAAGCTGCCTTGGGTCTTTTGCACTGCTTGACTCCAGAAACTTCACTACCCTCTCCTTAAGCAGGGATTCCAGCAGCTTCCCCACTACTGAGGTCAGGCTTACAGGTCTGTAATTGCCTGCCTCCTCCCTACTTTCACAATTAAAAATCAGAATTAAAACAAAAATAAAGGCAGCAGTAAGAATAATAAATATAAACTACTTATATTCAGTGAAGAACCACACAAGGGACGACTGAGAGGGAAGTCTCCGAGGCATCTTGACTTGTCAGGCAGAGAAAGCAATCTGATGCATTGGTGGACAGCTGATAAGGACAGCAGTCTGAATAAGTGACACGAGCCAATGATAGGTTCTATCATTAGCAGATAGTTCCATTTTCTCCGGGCAGCTCTGTTTAGAAGGTTGACTGCAGAGAGTTAGGAATACAGAAGAATACCTGGGGTGAGAACTACCGTTACAGGTGAGTAACCTGTGTTTCTAGGGACGTGGATATGTTGTTCTATCCACACTGTCTGGCAGACTCCTAGTGGTTCTCTGGGAGGAGAGAGGCAAGGCACATGGCCCCCACTTAGCAAACAGAGACTGGAGAACTAAGGCCCAGCATCCCGGCATGACTCGAGGTCAATATGGTAATAGGAAATGAAGATGCATGCAGACTTCCAAGTAGCAGCCCTGCAGATTTCCTAGATGGGGGACATCCCTAGAAGCAGCCACCGTTGCAGCAGTATGACAGGTGGAATGAGCCCTTAGCCCTCCAGGAGACTCCCTACCCACCAATCTATAGCAGAGATCAATGCAGGAAGTGATCCACCTGCCAATCGTTCACTTGGCTGCAGGACTGCCAGGTGCGACTTCAGGATAAGTGCGAACCTCTCCCTGAATTCAAGCCATGCGCTCTTTTTTTGCTCTCAATTTATCAGCCTGTTGCTGTGGCCCTACTTCTGGAGGTATCCCCCAGTCCCATCCCCCGATGTCCACCATCCGCGCCAACCTACACCCCCAGGGCTCCCCAACCCCCACCAAGGACCAGATCCAGTGTGGCCAGTGCCCTCTATCATCCGCCACAGCAACCTTTTATTCCCTCCTGTTTTCTCCCCTCAGACAGGGAGTGCTTGAGCATGGGTATCAAACCAGGAAGGGTCACCATGCGGAAGCGTTTGTAAAGGACCGAAGTGTAGAGATCGCTGAGATCCAGTATCGGATGGAGGTCCCCTGTCTTTTTGGGAACCAGAAAGAAGTGGGAATAGTAACCTGTACCTCTCTGGTTCCTCGTTATGTGCTCTATGGCTTCCTTTCCCAGAAGCACGAGCACCTCCTGCTGTATGAGCAGTGCATGCTGACCCAAATAACGGGAAAGCAGGGGAGGTCTTGATGGTGGGTGGTCGAGGAATTCTATAAAGTGACCTCTCTTGACGAGTTAAAGGACCCACAGGTTGACGGTAATCGACTGCCATCCTGAAAAGTGGCGAGCGATGCGACCCCCGACCTCTTCTGCCCGTTGATCCAGAGGAGGGGCTGGGGCCAGGAAGGAGTCATGCTGTGGCAGCATTACCCCCTGCAGGCTGGGCCGGTTTGGTATACCGCTGACCTCGGCCTGAGGAAGACTTAGGTTGGGCCTTTTGGTGGAAGGTGCCCCTTTGCTGCTGGCAGGAATGTGGCTGCTGCCGTTGTTGTCGGCCACAAACACGGTTCTGGTTTCTACGAAAGGTACCAGATTAGGGTCTGTACATGGCCTGTACAGTCCTTACTGCCTTCCCGGCATCCTGAAGCTTGGTGATGACCTTTCCAGAGGGTTCACCAAATAGGACCTCTCCGTTATAAGGGACGTTGAGGATACTCTTCTGTACATCTGGTGTAAATCCAGAGACACCAAGCCAGGAGTGTCTCCAGAGACAGACGCCTGAAGCTGCACCCCTGGCAGATGAGTCTGCAGACTCACATGAGGCTCTTAACACTTGGGTCCCCACAGGAAGTTCAAGAGCTCCACCTTCTGCTCGCCATCTGGTAGTTTGTCAACCAGGTCCTGACCCTGTTCCCACAGGGCATTCTAAAACTGAACCATATGAGTCAGTTCAGTGACCTGATGGAGCATGTAGCAGTCGCATACATGCACCTCCCCAGGGCATCCAACTGCTTGGATTCCTGGTCCGGTGGCTGTGTACTCAGATGTTGTGGTCATTGAGACCTATCATGGGAGGCCACAACGACCAGGATATCAGCCAGGGGTTGTTGCGCCAAGTACTGGGTCCTCTGTCGGGGCCCTGTACAGGTGGTCAGCTTTCTTCGGCACCACAGGGGTGGAGTGCAGATGCTTCCATGCAGCCTTGGTGACGTCCGCGAAGGTGTCCACCAAGGGTGGCACCACCACAGGCTTAGAGTCCTTCTGCCAAAGGTAACGAGCTAGACGCTGTCTCTCGGGGTCGAGATCTTCCGAATCCCATCCCATGTTCTCCAGGATGTGCCTCATGATTTCGGAAAAGGAGGGATCATCCGGAGGTGACCTGGGCAGGTCTTGTGGGTCAGGTGATGGGATGCTGATTGGAGAAGGAGACCTAGAGGTACCTGAGGTGTCAGGTCTAGAATCATCCCCCTGCAGAGTGGACCATCGACGTCTGGGTCACTTAGGACTGGGAGATCCTGAGTGAGCTCTTGAAGGGGGCCTTCTCTGTTCTTTGAATCTTCCCCTAGGAGGTGGAGTGTGCTCCTTGGGGGTTGGTGGTCTTCCTACTGGCCCCTGCGGTGGAGAAGGGGGAGTAGGAGGTGAAGGAGGAGGAGGAGGAGGTTTGACTGGAGTCACATCCTTCTTTATTGTGTCTCACCAAAAGGTAACGAGATCTTTGACCTCTTGAGTATTCATACAGGACAGACCTGGTGCCGGTGGTCTGTCGCTGGTATCGGGCGTCGAGTCCAAGGGCTTTTCTGGGTTTTGTGAAGGCTCCTATGGAAGCCTGACATCCTCATTCTTGCCTACCTGGTCATCAGGCAACGTCAGGCCCTCCTCTGTAGAGTCCAGGCAACTGGTGTCCACCGGTGACAGGGAGGCAGTGTTCGGCTCCAGCGAACGTCTCACCAATGTTGGTTGCTTAGCCGACATCTGGTCCAACAGGCGTTTGACTGATGAAGGGTCAGAAGCCCGCTCCGGGTCCATCATCCATTTTAGGGAACGTCAGGTCCTTAGTCTGTTGCGCCTGGGTTATGCCCTTATTACCCCATATATGTCTTACTACCCCATATATGTCTTACACTATATCTCTGGTCTATTATACTGTGATACTGCTATTTTGCACTAACATTATTGATTTAGCACACATTGTATAAGCATGAGTGCTAGGAATGTGCTTTGCTGCTAATATATGCTAATGTACTATGCATGGTTCATTTATACTTCATTATATTACATTTATCTAGATTATGTTTGTTTTTCATATATAGCAAAACAAAATGGTTATATTAAATGTATGTTGAAAATAGAGTTAGAAATTATTTTGATTTAGTTCTTCTTCAGAAAATATATATAAAGAAAAAAAAGTTAGTTTTTTTTTTTCTCTTTAGATATTTCCTGAAGAAGACCTAAAATCGAATAATTTCTACTCTATTTTCTATTTTCAGTGCATTTAATATAACCATTTTTTTTTTTTTTTAGTTTTTGTTGACCAGGTAAGTGCACTAGACATATCCTGCCTATTTTCAGGCACGACCTGGGGAGGGGGATACAGATGAATGCCAACTGACCTTGAACCACATTAAGCTGTTGTTGGTATTTTCAGTGAATGAGGGAAATTTGGCCAGGACACCGGGGAAATTCCCCTACTTCCTGCTTCCTGTGAGCAGGGGGGACCCATTTTCTGGTGGGACCAAGATGGCGGAGAGGAGGACAGTGGAGGAGCTGCACATGGGGCTGCGATAGCCCAGAGTAATTCCTTACCTGTTGATTTCACCGAGTCTGGAAATGCTGAAATGGTGGCTGGGATGCACCTGCGAGGTGGCCAGCAAAACGCCAACTCAAGTGGTCCTTCAGTTTCTGTTGTTACGTTGGGGCTTAGTTTGTCGGAAAAACAACGCTGTTTGGAAGAGGAACTTCTTCATGTGAGTGCATTATTGGTACAGGAACGTAGGAACCTCGCTGTGGAGGATGACAGGAAGCGGAAGAGATCGGAGGGTTCTCCGAGCACTGCAGCAACAGCGGGGCCCAGCAAGTTGCATCCGGCTACTGAAAGGCCAAAAGTCAGTGAAGTTTCGACTTCTAAAGATTGGGAGATCTGTAGATGAATCTGGTCTCCGGAGCATGCGCCATGGGCTGGCTGATTCCAATTTCAGGTGATTCATGGAAGCCGGCTGATGAATCTTCAGCACTACCAGAGTCTGCAGAGATAAGTACTGTGGCTTTAACAGTCCCTTCTCCTGTTGTTTTAGTCTCTGCACTTCCAGCCTCCCTTTCCTAAATCTACTACTGATTCTGGACTACCCTTGGACAGCCTGTCAGTGGAAATGGCTGCAGATGTGGCTACTTCCTCTGTCATACAGGGGCCAGCTTTGGAACCTGTGGAAAACCTTCCATGCCAGTCATTTTAGGCAACCTCTAGAATTAGCTAGCGATTTAAATGCCATTCGTTACGATATGTTGGGCCCAGGATAATCCCTGATAGATTTTATGTTGGAAAAACTTTATTGAAGAAAAGTATGGGTTTTTCCCCTTCTGAAGTCTACGCCTTGATCCATGTTCCTGGAGAGTTCACATTTGATGTCAGTTTTCACACCCCAGCTCTTTTGGAACTATTCTGGAGTCGCTATTTAAATCTAAAAACTAATCCCCTGTGGTCGGACTTTATTGTACTGCCTCTTTCAAAACAGGCCTTTAGGGTCATTACGATCATGTTCAGAAATGAAGGGGTTAATGTCAGAGATATTGTTAACTGGTTATCTAAAAGATGTGAAATACAGGGGAATCCTGTTCCTATCCTGGATGCAGAGAGATTTTGGAATGGGGTTGGAAATTAGGATTAAACTTCACTCTACTGATTCTGATTTGGCATCTCCCAACTGTTTTTTTGGGGAGGGATAAGGGTTCCTTTTTATCCAGGTCAGCCAAGGGTTTGCTTCAAGTGTGGGTCTCGACTCACATAAGCACCTCTTGTGATGTGCTAAAATGTTCTTATTGTGGGAGTCTGGTCATCCTAGTGCTCACTGTTTCCAAACCTCTAAATGCAATCTTTGTGATGTGGTGGTCACACATTTGAACTTTGCCCTTGGCAGCTAAAAACACACCGAAGCTGATTTTGGGGTACAGGACCATTATATTAGGAGGCAGTTCGACTTGGCATTCCTACTGGAGGAAGGTTGGATCCCAGTACCTCTGGGGCTAGTCTCCCTTGCCCGTGTCAGGTTTGATTGCTAACTCTACCTCAAGCACAGATTCTATAGATATACCTGAAGTGGTGACTCATGAGGTACCAGAGATGGGACAAGGGGCGGTTATTTGCCAGGATTCGGTATTGTCTAGTTTGGACCCCTTGGTAGACAGTTTTACTATGGTTAGTGGCAAGAAAGGGAAATCTGTTAAAGGAAAGGGGAAGGTGGGTAGGAAAACAGCTTTACCTTCCATGCATGGTTCTATTGCTGACCCTAATACCTTTGCAGTATTGGTAGAGGCTCCAGAGGCAGTTTCCGACATGTCTCTGCCTTCTGCATCCCCCCTAAGGCCTGAGCCCTTGGAACCTGCTGAAGGACAGATTGGCCCTAAGCCATCAGATGGGAAAAGTGGAAGGGTAACAAGAGCATCTAGCAAAGTAAAGTGACTTTACCCTTTCATTAACTCATGGTTCCCTTTTACTTTAGAGTGGCAACTTTAAATGCAAATAGCATTAAATCTCCTGTTAAACGTCAGCGCACTTATTCTCATTTTTTATATGAAAATCTGGACTGTGTTTTCCTGCAGGATGTTCGTTTGCATTCTCCTATGGAGATAGAGGCTGCCACTACTGGTTGGGTGTGGGGAGATTGTTTTTGGTCTTTGGGAAGTGATTTGTGTAGTGGGGTGGGGATTTGTTTTTTTCATTCACGTATAAAAGTAATTCATCAGATAGAGATTTTAGCCGGTAGGGCCTTGGTTTTGGATGTTAAATGGGGTTCCTTACCCTTACGGTTACTTAATGTTTATGCACCTCAATCTAAATTTGATCGAGTAACCCTTTTTAATTCATTATATCCTTTTCTATGCACCTCTTATGTTACTATCCTCGGGGGGGACTTTAACTGCTCCTTGCCTTCCAGTGTTTCTTCTGGAATGAGGAAAAAGTGTATAGTGATATGGCAAGTTGTCAAAACTTCTTGCAGATACTGGTTTGAATGATGCTTTTGGGCCTACCTCTAATGGGTTTGGAAATACTTATTTTTGCGGAACTAGAGCTTCCAGAATTGACTATTTTTTCTTTCACTAGGGTTGTAGTGCAATCACAGGCCTTGCAGGAGGTGGCCACATCAGATCATAAAATGCTTAGATTAGTGTTATGTGACGTGCCTGAAGTCTGAGGGGCCAGGTTTTGGGAAATTAAATGTTAGCTTATTAGATATCCCTGGTGTGGCTGATGGTCTACATTCCCTTTTTAGCACGTCAGTCTGTTTTCTATATGAAGATTTAAATACTTGGTGGGAGGACACGAAATGTGAAGTCAGACTTATTTTCAAACCATAGGTCGTTTAAATGGGAGATTCCGCATGATGGACTTCAATATCTTAGAGAACGACTTCATTTTTGTCTACTTTCCGCCAGTCTTTGGGATCTGCAGGTTTGGATCAAATTAAAAAGGTAAAGAAGAGTTGGCTAATTTACAATCTCAGGTTTTACAGGATGTGAGAGAAAGCATAAATATGGGATTAGTGGTACAAAGAAGGATACTTTACCTTTTGAAAATCTGAAACTTCTTAACACTGCCGAGCTATGATGTATTTAAACACCTCAACTGGGGGCGTGTTACAATAAACACTGGTATTTTAGATACGATACGTGACTATGTTACTGCATCCTTTAAGAGTAGATTGCTCCCTGAGACCCCCATTAATGATTGGTTTCTTAGAAGACCAGTCCCTGTTTTGTCTATAGATGAGCAGTCTACTTTGGTCCAACCCATTACGGTAGATGAACTAAAGAGTGCAATTTGGTCTCTGAAGTCGGAATTACTCCAGGTGCTGATGGATTGTCCCATGAAATCTATAAAAGTTTGTGGGAAGTTTTGGGTACTGAACTGTCGGATATTGAATGCTGGGTTACAGGCAGGGTCTCTACCTAAAAGCATGTTACAGGGTGTGTTGCTTTTACTGTATAAAAATAAAGGGAGCGTGGGGATTTAGATAATTGGAGGCCTTTGTCTCTTTTGAACACTGACTATAAGATCTTGATGAAAATCTTTGTATTAGATTACGGGTGTATTGGGTTCTTATTACATCCATCACAATTTAGTGGGTGCCACATCGAAGGGTTCAGGATGCACTGATCCTACTCAGGAGCTTATAGCTAAAGGAGCATCTGGAGACATGTTTGAGCATCTGGTTTGTCTTGACCAGGCTAAAGCTTTTGATCAAGTAGAATATAGTTATCTGTGGGAGAGTTTGAGACGGTATGGGTTTCCTCACAATTTATAAACTGGCTACGTACCTGCTATACAGACATCACACTGATACCTAGCATAAATGGATGGTTGGGAAGAGATATTGAGGTACATAGGGAGTACGGCAGGGGTGTCCACTAAGTCCCCTACTTATGTCTTATCCTTGGACCCCCTTTTGCATGCTCTAAATAATACAGATGATATTGTTGGATTATCAGTTGGTTATATGGACCCACAGATAGTGACAATAGATATGCAGATGATTTGGTTTTAGTTCTGTCAGATAAAAATTCTGCTGTTGCTGCACGGACATTATTGCACACCTTTTCAGCTATGTCTGGTTCCTCTATTAATAGGTTTAAAAGTGGGATATTGCCTTTGGAGTATGGGGCCACTGATGTGGCACTGATTTGGGACATGCCTATTAAACTGGCTATAGGAAGATTCTTGGTGTTTATTTTGAGGTGTGGATGATCATCGGTACAATTGGGAGAGCCAATTATTGGAGGCACGTAATAGGGTGCTACTCTGGAATAAGGGCCAATGTCTAAAGCGGGTTAATTTATTTGATTAAAACTTTTTGTTGCCATATTTTTGTTTATAGCTGCAGTTTTTCCCCTCCCTTCTTTAGAAACCTCCTTTATGATGTATTTTTCTTTGTTTATGGGGTAATAGATTAAATCCGGTGAAGAGGGGTATCACTTATTTACCTATTGGCGAAGGAGGGTTGGGTATGGTGAATCCGGTTGTATTCTTGCATAGTATATTTATCTTTTATAATTTAGTTCCTTTGCTCAAGGGGGTTGTTAAGATCTGGTCCCCGTGGGTGGCTGATAATATAGATCCCCTTCTTAGGCATTGGGTTCAGGATTCTTTTTTGGCCCGGCCGGTACGGCTATGTGCATTGACTAGTCACTTTCATACGATGTTTCAAAAGTTGAAATCCTGGCATGTTGTCAAAAAATCCTTTCTTCTTCAAACACGTCAGCAATTCTATAGTACTATATTGCAGGATTACTTTTTTGTGGATCCTTGGTTTCATGATTTACCAGTTTCTGAGCAACATTCCAAATTACAATTATTAGTAAGCAAGATGGTACCCCGCTATATGTGGGATTTTTATGGCTATGTTCCACAAGAGATTAGGGGTAAAAGGCAATATGAGGCATAAAGAACTCTTGGAGAGGTTTTGTCCCAGGGAGGAAACCTGCTTAGGGGTGGTTGAAACTATGGAACATTTTTTTTAGTTGTCCCTTTGTAGTTTCCTTTTGGTCCCAATTTCAGGATGTGTGGCCTTTAAATCTTTTCGGGATCCTCATCACAGATCTGGGTGGAGGGGTTCTGCCAGGCTCCTGGGTGACTTATGATGTAATCACTATGCGCCTGTTAATGGGTCATATAGGCTTTCAGCTGTGGCAAGCACGGTGTAATTTGACACTGGCAGAAATTACTCTCTGCATCCCAGATTATTTACAACATTAAGAAGGTAGTACTTAGCTGGAGACTTCAGGAAAGGGAAAAAGTACATCCTGAACTGTTTCGATTGTGGTGGAGGAAAATGAACTGGCTTGACAGAGGGTAAAGGTTATGGTGCTATGTCCAGGCTTTCTTGAAAAGTGCTGGGTATCCCTGCTTGCAAGGCTAGAACCTCCTTTTGGGGTAATTTTGGTGGGGACTGCTATTTTTTTGCATACGTGTTAGTTTTGTTTTAGACCCACTTCCTCGCTCTAAGGGGGTCATTTGTATCTTCTGGTACTATTTGTTTTTTTAATTTTCCAATCATTTTATGATGCTGTTTTGTTGTGCATACTTGGTTTCTATGCTTCCTGTACATCCCATTTCTATGCTAGTATACTTGTTTTGTTTCCATTTGTTGTGCATTATGATTTCTACTGTATATATATTGTTTGATTGTTGCTTTTTAGTTGCAAATACTCCCCTAATCCTTTTTAGTTGGGGGGATGTTTTCATATTATTTCTTTTACATTGCTCTGATGTGGTATGTTGACAATACTCATTTGTTTTGTTTTCCATATGATTTGTTTATTATTTTATGTGACATACCACAGTTCATATTTCACTTTTGGTCTACTGTTATGATAATAAACAAGTCCCTACTATTTTAGTTGGGGGGGGAGTTGGCACTGGTTAGTTTTTTGGCTCGCTAAACTGCTGCTGATTTTAGAATGTATGATGTAATACTTATTTCTGTTAATCCTTGTTTTATATTATGATTTTGTGTGCTGTAAACACTACTTTGTATATGTTTTGCTTTCTGGTTGTAATAAAAAATTCCCCTACTCTTTTCGATAAGCGCCATGGGATCTTTAACATCCACCTGAACTACCACCAATCCAGGCAGATGGGACCTCGGTTTAACGTCTCATCCGAAAGACAGTTTTGCTTTTAGACCACATGCTGATGCAGCGCCTTGTTTTTGTTTTTCATATATAGTTGATCTAATCACTGCTTAGATATCTTTGAAGGATCATCAGTGATTATTATGTACTTATACTTTCATATAATTATATATATGTACACTCAGGCACATATGCCATGTGTAATATAGCTTTGTTAGCAATTCTCTATTTCTACTAACAAGAGACAGATTCCTTGTTTAGTCTATCATATAAGCACATGTAGATTGGAAGTGTCAGCATTTCTCTTTGTCTAAGGTTTATGCTTTAGAAGCATTATTTCTTATACTCATTAGTATTCTGTCTCCTAAGTAATTATCCAATAGAGAACCTATTGTGTAATACTGTTTATAGTTCAGAAGCAATGTATATGGTTTTGGGTATCAGTAAGCTAGTTCTTATCTTGGTATATAAAACACTGTCTTGCCAGTTTCTCACTCTCTGGAAGCTCTCTAGAAGCTTAGTACATACAAAATAGACTGGCAATTTATCCTGTTTGGCTGTGAGTATAATAAAAATACTTTACTTATGACTACTTGTGAGTGTTATCTCTGGCTAACATTGTAGACATAGAACAAATCTGATTTATTACTTTAGCAGTTAGTCTTCTAACTTGACATTTATGGTGACCGTGGTTAATGTTTGTCAAAGTGACAGGTTAATTTCTTCTGTAAAGTAACACACAGGGCAATTAAAACCCAAGTGACAAGTAGCAGAAGGTTTTTTTCTGTTTAAATCTATTTGGTCTGCTTTGATTCCCAGTGCATGACACATAGGTAGAAAGAGCTGTAGTAATTATTTTTTATTGCGTGTCTGGGACAGTTTTAAAGTAAGAACTGAAGAGACAGATTTTACTTTCACCTGTGGGTCTGAATCCTAGTGAGTTATACTCATTAAAGGAACCCACATCAGCCAAAGGCTGCCTGTGTTCTCTCAGGATTTGTGGTCCGGGGCATACTTCTTGATCCACAGCTAGCTAAGGGTTACTAATTTAAATAATGCCATGCCTGAATTAATCAGCGCTAAGTTGAGGCTGGCAGCCTCACTATACCTCGCAGCTCATGGAGGGTTCGAGGATTTTGCCACTGTGGCAAAAGACAAAGAAGACCCACTTAGGGAATTCTTTGAGCATTATGATGCATTAAAAACTGGTACCAAGAAAGTGAACCCAAAGGGCTTACTTTTTGTGACAATATTTGCAGGTTTAGATACTGCTTTTAAATAAACTGTCAATGTTGGAATCTGCTTATTCTAAGGGTAGGCAGGAAATGGGTCTGCAGGAAGCTGACCATATAAGGAGAGTAGAGAGACTGGAATTTCAAATACAGTCCCTACATAATCAAAATGAATGTTTTATACATGACTCAGCTCATAGTCATAGCCAGAGCTGAAGCGTCTTGGGATAATTATGAGAAAGTTATTTGGACAGAAAGCAGGCACTGCAAATGAATGATGCTTTGTCTGACACTAATGATACATTACGTTATGAAAACGAAGAACTTAGAGTAGACCTGAATGAGGTAAGTGATAAGCTAGATCACCAGGTCAGGGAGAACTCCGAAGTTACTGCTGTGTATAGGTATTTTAAAAAAGATTTGATCAGTGAAGAGTCTGAAAGAGATTCAGGTATTCACCATGTTATATTAGGAAAAAGATGGTGAAACTGCGCCATCAGAAACAAGTTCTTCTGGGGCATATTAGGGACAGTGAGGACAATACGCAGTGTGATTTTGATTCCTCTGGTGATGAGGAGTCTGGGATTGAGGAACCACAGAATGCTGTGGAGTGGACCAGCCCAACAGCTGTCCACCCTCCTGGTGTTGCACAAAATGGAGAACTGTTAATGTCTCAAAATGGTGGACACAGATGTCATCACGTTACTTCACCATGCCATCCCCAAGATGGCCAACAGGATGTTGATAGTGATGATGAGTTACAAGCTATAATAATCCAAGATGGCCGCGCCCATGGGTCATCAACCCAAGATGGCCACGTCCATGGGTCATCAACCCAAGATGGCCGTGCCCATGGGTCATCAACCCAAGATGGCCGTGCCCATGAGGTAATCCAAAATGGCCGACCACTATCCAATGGAAATTCGATCCTGCAGTCACAGGGACCTGTGATTGCTGCCATAACCAAACAAAACAAACTGGAGTTGTTTGGCATGATTAATAATGTCATCAGTAACACTAGTGTTTCTGATGGACAGAAGATTCTCATTAAAAATGATGTTGATGTACTTTTAAATAAGGTTGATATGCAATCTGTCATGAAGTCAGCATCTGATGCTAAAGAAACAGCTGATGCTGTTAACAATGTTTACTTTATTAGCAATGTTTATGGTATTCGAGTGTCCTTGGATAAAAAACACATTGAAGTTAATTACATGAAAAGTTGTTTTCATTTCCTGTAATGTAACATCAGCGAGAAGACTGAACGTACTGCTCTTCCTATGCAGTGCATTAATACCTTAAGCTGCAACATTAAAACAATGTTGCTACCATCCAGCAACATTCCGTGGGAACCCACTTTACATTTGATGGGGAGGGACAACCTGATTCTGAAAGCCCCGTGGCTGTGATATTTCAGCATCACAGGCCACGCTTGGGGAGGGTTACAGGTTTGATTTCTGAACCTAAGCTGACAACTGTCTCAGCACTACTTTCTCCACCCCAATGGCTACTGAAACACAATCCATAGCTAGAGAACTACATGCAGCTTGCACAACACTTTTCTCCACTGTGCAGGCACCCCGATAGTGCCAGCACTGCCTGCGTGTGATGCAGAACCACCTCCATCCATGACACCTGGATCATCCCATACTATGGCTGCAATGGCAGGCACTACAGGTAAGAAGGTACAAGGTATCCTAATACTGATATCATTGTCTTTTCTTTTGGGATCACTGACCATGGCCCCAGCATTGGTTAATCCTAACACAGCTTTAGGGCATTATTTTGAAACTGCCACATCAGACAAAGCAATCTCTGCAGTTTTAGCCCAAACATACAATGGACACATCAGACCCATTGCTTATGCATCCCAGATGCTTGCCCCAGTGGAGCTGAACTACAACCTTTGTGAAAGGAATCTTTTGGCTACATACCTGGGCAGTAAGATACTTTATGTACATCATTGGATATGCACCCATTGTACTGCATTCCAATCATTTGCCAACTAACTTTCTGTTGTCAGACACAGTAAAAGATGACTGTATCCAATGCCACACTTACACACTGGTCTCTCATTTTACAGGATCATGACATCACTGTCCTTCCTATTAAAACTCCATCCTTGTTAGCCCATGGCCTACAATTTGCAGGAGAGACCCATGATTGTTCACTCCAACTCACTGACCTATCTGTCCCAGTGCCCTTTCTGACAGAACCTCAGAAAGTGTTCAAAGACACCACTGTGTGTCATGTTTTGACTGATGACTCAGTCACACATACTAACGAGGGTCAGATAGCAGGGTTTGGAATTATTTTACATTCTGGTGATGACAGAGTGTGCATGGCTAGTAAGTGCATCATTGTATATGTACGATTCACAGGCAATGTTAAAACACGCCTGGCAAATAAAATGAAAAGCAGGGAGGCGAGGAGTCCCCTAATTACCACAAATATTTGCGAATGGTTTAGAGAGCTGAAAAGTCCTTGAGAAATACACAGCTTGTGTTAAGAAAGGAATAAAAAGATTTTTCCTTACATAAAATGATACTAGCACTCCATGAGAGGGTTAAGTTTTGCCCGCTTCAAGAAATGTCCTTGAGATAATTACAGAAAGCACTGCAGATACTGTTTTTATTATAGTTTCTAATTGGGAATGTTTCTCTCTAAACTAAATTTCTTTGGCAGAAGACAAAAGTACAGTTACGTAAGAACTTACCGTAACAGTAGATCTTCGAAAGAGGCCCTTGCAGTAGGTAATTACATATAGGACTGATGCCGGCCGGCGGCAGGACCCCATGGAAAAATTTCTAGCTAGCGGTCTCTGCAGAGAGACGCTCTGTCAGGTGACCGGCGCCATACGACGCGTATAAAGGGGCGGTCCCGACGCCCACCCTCCAGTTCTTTCCCGCAGGCCCGGAAGGCCCAGACAAGAGAGAAGCAGATGTTTCCTCAATGGAAAAGGAGCTGAAGAAGCCTAGGGGATGGAGGGTGGGAAGTGTACATTTATGCAAGAGCCCTCTCAAGATCTACTGTTACAGTAAGTTCTTACGTAACTGTACTATCTCTCACTCGAGAGGGCTCTGCAGTAGGTAATACATATAGGACTGAAACCCAAGCAGTCTGGAACAAATGAAAGGTACTGGGAGGAAGAACTACTCCTGAAAGTAGCTAGTAGCCTTGCAGGCCTCAAGACAGGAGGCCCTGCAAAACAGCTAAGCCGTGAGCCTGCTCTACGGCGAGAGGCAATGTCCAAACTGTAATGTCTGTAGCTGTATGGACGGAAGTCCAGGTGGTGGCAGCGCATATGTCTGCCGCAGACACATTCTTGAAACAAGTTGCAGAGGCCGCTACTCGACGCGTGGAGTGACCTCTGACTTGACCCGGAAGGGTCTTGTTGTACTTGTCATAACAGAAAGTGATGCAATGAGCCAACCATGACAGGCATTGCTTGAAACAGCATTGCCTTCCTTTGTGAGCAAAAGAGACGAACAACTGATCAGTTTTTCTGAGATCCTTTGTCCCATCGGCGTAGTATCTCAGAATCCGGTGAACATCCATGGTATGGAGTAATATTCTCCTTGATTGGAGTACTGCGTGAAAAAGGCAGGTAACTCTATAGATTGATTTAAGGTAGACTCCGCTACCACTTTAGGCAGAAACTTAGGGTTCGTGCGAAGAGCTACTCGTTCTTTGTGAAAAATCAAATAGGGAATTTTACACATAAGGGCCTGGAGCTTGGAAATTCTTCAAGCGGAAGTAATGACCACCAAGAAGAGTGCTTCCATGACAGAAACTTCAGATCTGCGGATGCTGCAGGTTCGAAGGGAGGAAGGGTAAGTTTCTTGAGAACAAAGTTCAAGTCCCAAGGGGGAGCAGGAGTCCGAACAGGGGGCCTCAAATGAAGGACCCCTCTAAGAAAAGTCTTAAAGCCTTTGCCCAATTAGAGGTGTCTATCAGTGAAAGGAACATGGTAAGCTGAAATAACGGCCATGTGCACTTTCAAGGAGGAATGACTGAGACCCAGGTCGAAAAGATGACGTAAATATTCAAGCAGAACTGCCACTGGACAGGAGAAAGGCTCCACGTTCCTAGAGGTGGCCCAAATAGAAAATCTCTTCCATTTCATGGCATAAGTGGACCTAGTGGAGGGTTTTCTAGTCTCCACCAGAATCTCGGCCACCTTTGGAGAGACACTAAAACAAGATTGGGCTAGGTCTGCAGGAGCCATGCATGAAGTTGTAGGGACTTGAGGCCTGGATGGACCAGGGTCCCCTGATCCTGGGTCAGCAATCCTCAAGATAAAGGAAGAGGAAGAGGAGGAACCTCTGAGTATTGTTGTAGAAGAGAGAACCAGATTTGCCTGGGCCAGAAAGGAGCGATCAGAATCATTCTCGCTCCTTCCGTAGCTAGTTTCTGCAGTACACGAGAGACCAGAGGAATTGGGGGGAAAAGCATAGATGAATCTGCCCTTCCAGTTTAGAGACAGAGCGTCGCTCCAGAAAGTGCCTCGCTCTGGAGCGAGTGAGCAAAAGGTGGGATTCTGCGTTTTGGGAAGAGGCGAACAGGTCTATCTGAGGAGTCCCCCAAAGCTGGAAGATGCCATCTAGAACCTTTTGGTCCAACTCCCACTTGTGTGGCAGAGCAGAGGAGTGGCTTAGCTTGTCTGCCAGGGTATAGTCGACTCCTGGAACATGGATCACCGTGGAGGTGAAGGTTGTGAAGTGTGTTCAGTCCCAAACCCTCATTGCTTCCTGCATAGAGTGGTAGGATCGAGTCCCTCCTGCTTGTTGATGTACCACACCATGCACATGTTGTCTGTCTGGACAGCTAGGTGACCGGACGGATGTATTGGTGAAGGGCTTGGAGAATATAGTACTGCTCAGAGTCGAGCACACTGATGTGGAGAGCTAGTTTCAATCTGGACCATAAACCCTGGGTCTGTGAGGACCCAGATGGGCTCCCAACCTTCGCCTGATGCGCCCATGGTCAGAGTCTAGAGGGGAGGATGACAGAAGGGGACCCCTGAAACAGGTTCTCTTGAACCATCCACCATTGCAAGTCTCTTGTCATCGGCGAGGAGATCAGAACCAGATGATCTAGGTCGTCTACGAGTTGATCCCACTGGGAGCGGAGAGTCCACTGAGATATCCTCATGTGGAGCTGTGCGTGGGGAACTGTGGGGATGGCGGCCACCATGAGCCCCAAGAGACAGAGAACCGACCTCGCCGGAACCTTCCTGCATTGTAATAGCAGGGAAATCTGTGACTGAAGAGAGGCCGCCCTGTCCGGAGGAAGGAAGGCCTTGTTCACCGTCGTATCGAGGATAGTCCCGATAAACTGAAGTCTCTGGGAAGGAACCAGATGAGACTTGGAATGGTTGATGGTGATACCCAGGCAAGGAACCCGGGTAAGGGAGAGAAAATGCAGGAGCTCTCCCTGGACGAGGCCACCAGGAGCCAGCCGCCCAGGTAGGGGAACCCCTGAACTCCATAGTATGCAGGGCCGCTACTACTGCCAGGCATTTGCAAAAACTGGGGTGCCGAGGAAAGACCAAATGGGAGTGCCCGGAATTGGAAATGGTCCCCCTGGAAAGCAAACCGGAGGTACTTGCGATGCGAGGGACGAATGGGGATGTGCAGATATGCGTCCTGCATATCCAGCGCACAAAGCCATTGACCCGGCCGAAGAAGGGGCAGAAGGGAGAGCATCCTGAACTTTTTGTATTCCACATAAAGGTTCAAGGAGCTGAGATGGAGAATGGGTCCGAGATCTCCCGTCTTTGGGACCAGGAAGAAATGAGAATAGTAACCCGCCCCTTGAAGGTGAGGAGGAACGGGTTCTATGGCCTGCTTCACGAGAAGGGCAGATATTTCTTCCCTGACCAAAGGAAGATGGTCCCTTGCATAGGACAACTTCAGAGGGGGGTGGCTTCTGTAGAAACTCTATGGAGTGCCCCTCCGCTATAATCTGAAGCACCCATGCATCTGTTGTTATCCTCTCCCAACCCGGAAGGTGGAGGGAGAACCTCCCTCCTACCGGTTCGTCCGGTGTGTCCGGAGGCGGTGGGAGAGGGGAGAAGTCAGGTGGTGTGGGGCAGCGCCGCAGCTGGGGCACCCTGTTTTTTTTGGCGGTGGGGGCCTGGCAGCTGCTGGGGCCCGGCATTTAGTGGTCCGCCTTCCTTGGGTTTCGCTAGGTGGCATCAGTCGGCAAAAGGATGGCGCTGTGGAGGATGGGGACGGTACATGGAATCCACGGATTTCAGAGCCGTCCCCTTCTCCTGCAAGTCAGTGATGATGTCCTTGACATCACCACCGAAAAGCACCGAACCCCTGAAAGGTGCTTCCTGGATTGCTGACTGCACCTCCGGGACCAAACCTGACACGCGAAGCCAGGCATGACGCCGAAGACTTATGGCAAACGCGGAGCTCCGCCTGGCAGTGTCCACTGCATCGTATGTCATCCGCAGGATGTGACAACTGGCTGAACGAGCAGAACGGACTAAGTCAGCTAACTCCTGCTTGACTTGGGAGTCAGGTAAGGAGTCAATCTTGGATTCCGCCTGGTAAGGATGGCCTTCTGGTAATCCCCATATGAGCTAAGCATAATTCAGGGTCTCAATTCAGTGTGAAAGAAGCTGTATATTTTCTTCCATACTGGTCCAGGAGGAGAGATTCCTTATCCAGAGGAGACGAAGCTTAGATGTTTAGGATGTGCTGACCAGTCGTGAGTGGCGCTAATCACTACCGAGTCTGTGCACTGAGGGGTGAGAATCCAAAAGTCTACACCGGAGCCTGGTATAGCCTGTTGGACTTCAGGGAAGCGGGCGTTAGCCGTTGTTTACCAATAGTGGAAACAAGGTGGGCATGAGGCTCGATCCAGGGTGGTGCTTAAGTAGGAGCCGTAAGGGGCAGGTCCAGATGTTCGGCGAGTTTAACCTGCTGAGGATCTGGTTCCAGAGAACACCACTGATGTACTTCCTGGATCTTCCTGAGCAACTCCGTGAAGGAAGGATCCTCTGGAGGAGACATCGGAGGAGTCCTCGGCCAGGGCTTGGACGGAGAGCGAGGCTCGTCGTCTCTCTCAGAGCATCCGTCGGAGGAATCCGAGAGTGAAGAAGAAGAAGAATCAGAAGCAGAATAAGACTCCCTGGCACGTTCAGGGGTGGAACAGGTTCCTGGGGGATCCCTGGATCGCTGTCCTGCCCTCTCGGATCCAGAGGGAAGGGCTCTGGGATCTGAGTGCGGTGAGGGTGTGCTGTCCTCGGTATGGGGGCGGGGCGGCACTGTCGTCAGAAGGCGGTCTCTACTTCCTGGTGAGTTGAGCTTGGCCTCAGCCCAACAGGAAGCTCCAGTCTCCTGCAGATCCACCGCGGCGGGGGCAGTGGAGGAGGGGATAAGTATACGGATTGTGTCTGTAAGAAGTAGTATCCGAACCCAAGGCGGGAAAACCGGTGCTGGCATATGTATCGGTACTGCGCGCCGGGCGGGAACCGGTGTCGGGTACTGTGGCGCTGGATACCGCGGACCCGGATAGGACAGCGGGTACCCGGTGCCGGGCGAGCTGCCAGAGCAGACGGCTCCGAAGCGAGGCTCCCACGGGCGGTCAACATTGAGAGGCTGGGGGTTGGGCCTGACGGAAAGGGAATATCCCCGCCGCATCAGTGGGGCCAGCGCCGGGATCGGGCGCTGAGCGGCGTCCGGGGCCGGGCCAGTTCCGTTCCCTAGGAGGAGGGTCTGACGGGTTGAATATCCCCCTGCACGCCCAGGGACGGTTGAAAGTCCCGGAGTCATGCTTGGGGCGTGACTGGACTTCCGGATGGCAGCGGCGACCGTAGGGAACCGGTACGACGGGGTGGAGGGTCCATCATAGGTTCCTCACCCAGCGACGCCGGGAGCCGGCGCGGCTTAGGGCTGGTTCTCGGCGGCGCTCGGAGGAGCCGGGCGCCTGACTTACGGGGTCCTCGCTGGAGGCGGACCGAGGTAGGGAAGTCGCCCAGTCCAAGGGAGACGAGGTTGTGCGCTGCCCCAAAGAGTCAGGCGCCTTATCAACCTTTCCCGGCGGACGCTGGAGGAGCTGACGTCCGCTTATGGGAGGTGCCTGCGCCAGTAGGCTTGCAAGCCTGCAGTGGTACTGCTGGGGGCAGAGGCTCTCACCCGGAGGCACCAAGTAAGGCCCGAATATGAGCTCCGACAAGGGCTGACGCCTTCCAAAGCTCTTGGAGGCTGTTGTCAGATGGTCCTCGAGGATAAAGCCACGGCCGCACCGCCGAGTCACAAGGTGAGGCTCTCTCCTGGTGCCTTTTGTCCCGCTTTTTACGATGCGTCCTTCAGGAGAAGTCGATGCCTGCCTGAGCTTCTTCAATTTTTTTTCCATTGAAGACATCATCTCTTTAGCAGATGGGCTTAGGGACTGTTGGGCGTCTCGTCTGTGGGTAGCCGCATTGAAGTGCAGGCAATGCGGGCACTTGTCGACGGGTGGTGGGGCCTAAGCAAAAGGCAGAGGAATGGCCGTAAGTGAGGTGGGCAGTTGGGCACCGCACTTGTCGGACTTGTTTTTGGAAGGTGTAGGATTTTACATACACCCATTGACCTGACGATGAGAAGAAAATACTCAAAACTTCGGTAAAACCAACGAAAGAACAGGGCTTTGCTAAGCATGAACTTAACCACGAGGCGCTGCAGGAGCTAATGGCAGGAAAGAACTGGAAGGCGGGCGTCCGGGACCGCCTCTTTATACCGACGCCACATGACACCGGTCACCTGACGTGGGGGGCGGTCCCTCGCCAGGGACTGCTATCTAGAAATTTTTCCATGGGGTCCTGCCGCCAGCCGGCGTCAGTCCTATATGTAATTACCTACTGCAAGAGCCCTCTCGAAGTAAGACCTTCTGTTCCAGTACTCTATAGTACTACTGAGAAATACAGTGACTTGCTTGTGTACATCACAACCTAACCAGTTTAAATACTGTACATTCATAAGGTTCGAGCATGCTGTATGTATATTCTTTATGCTCTATAAGAATGACCCTCATTTGAGGGCAGTGTATAGGTTCCTTAATAAAGGAATGAAGGAATAACTTCCAGAAATAATTCTTACAGAAAGTGAAAATGACATTCACCTATCCAGAGATGGCCTACTCATTTGGCATATCACTACTGCAACACTCATGAAAAGTTACGGGTAATTCCTAAACACCTGAGAGTAGATTTTATCAGCTATACCAAATACATAGTACTCCAACTGATGTACACCAATGAGTCAGTAAAAACCCTAGACAGACTAAAATCCTCTGTCTTATGGCTATACATGAGAAATAATGTAGAACACTACATTAGTAACTGTTTGATCTGTTCACAGAACAATCCTATACCAGCTAAGACAAATGCATTGTTACCCCTGGAACAATATCCAGTTTGACTACATTGGCCTTATGCCAACCACTGAGAGCAACTAGTTTGCACTAGTGATCACCGACCTATTTTCCAAACAGTTTAAGGCTATCCCAAAACAGAATAACACAGTCAAAGTGACTGCAAATGTCTTGGTAAACCAGCTATTTACCAGGTAGGGTTTTACCCCAAAGGTAAATTCTGACTATAGGGATCTGGCTTTATAGCCAAAGTAATGCAGGAAATTCTGGATTTGTTATGGGTAAAACAAAAGTTTTATATCCCATACCACCCACAGTCATCAGGACAGGTGGAATGTGCTAACAGGCAGATCAAAGTTATGTTATCCAAACTTGTTCAGAAAACCCAAAAGGACTGAAATTAATTATTGCCTTTACTCCTTATGGCAATAAGAGGGACACCCTCTGCAGGTACACAGCATACCCCATGTTTGAATCATGACCGGATGGTCCATGAGACTGCCAGAACATTTATTTCTGGACCTGTGTACTACCACTGCTGTTGGAACATCAGCAGATAAATAAGTTAAATATCTCAAACAAGACATCCAAAAGGTACACTTGTTTGCTTCACAATGTGTGGGCAAGACCCAACAATATGCCCTATCTCAGTGTAAACAAACTCAGTCCAGCAGTCTACCAAGTTAGACTGCCTCTCTATAACAGTCATTGATAAATGGCTATATGCCAATCAAATGAACCTGTTTAAAGGACATTAAACTACTTTTCCTTACCCCAATGGGAGGAACAGTACCAAACTATGTTTTTCTTCTCTGTTTTCTTTTAGGTTCCAGAAAGAGAGAGAGATGCTTGCTTTTATGCGTATTATTCTTTTTAAAAGTATGGGTCTTCTTACAAGCCCAAACTGCACATTGTATTGCAGATAAGAACCAGTGACCTAATCCTAAACAAATTGTTGAGACAAAATACCTCAACAAGCCCACATGATTTAATTGCATCCTGTGGAATTCACACTAAAGTCCTAAAAGACATGTTCATTGTCCAGTAGGGTAGTGAGGCCCTATGGAACATTGTGATCATTGCTTTGGACCAATTCTAGCAGTCAGACTTGATCTGGACTCCTGTTTACATTTTATTGATAATCAGGAATTTTGCATCCAAATTTATATGGCATTAAAAGCCATTAGATCTTAAGGTTTTTAACCCTATGATGCTTCATAATTTGTGACACTTAATACTGAGTGCCCAAAACAGAACCCTGGCCCACCCAGTAGTCTAGTTGCCACTTCCCAGCCAGGTGTGTTTGTTAATAATGTGCAGTTCATGCACATCCCAGTGGCTTTGAATCTTACCCATTGGAATTTAGAAGAATTTGGTCTATGTTCAACAACTAACATTTCCAATTTCTTACAAATTAATATTATTGGATGCCTTAGCGGCATACCAGGTACTCATTAATGACCCCCTATACAGGGACTGATGGCACACACATACACACACACTTAGGATTTTCGCATCCTGACTGCTAGTGGTACATCTTATGACTGTAAACTTATCCAAACGCACTAAGCATTTTGGTTTTGTTTTGTTTTTCTTATTTATGAAAAACACAGGTTTAGACTCAGGCCTACTTGGCTCTGACACATCTATTTGACATAAGGCTGATATAGCCATCATTCAAGCACATATGTTAAAGGTTCATGATAGCATGAAATAATATATGATAACCCCCCTCCCCATTGCATGGTATACATGATTTTGCTCATAAAGAGTGATTTACATTTACAATATTAAGGTTATTGTGAAGGGGTTTGACCTGACAAATATTCATGTTAATGAATTAATTTCTGCTCACAATAAGGAAGCAGATGAGCATCACATAGCCTTTTGCACTGCCTACAGTTATTATGTTTTTTTTTGTAACCCTTTGGTTATCTCTTCCGGGATCTGGAATTAGGATATATCCTTGATCTCATACATGACAGACGTATGGGTCAGTGGCATTGTCACATTTTGTACTTCTACTGCATGTGTTAACAAATGTTTATTTGAATCTAGCACTATTCCCTTGTCAATGGCAAGGAACCTTGGGTATGTCACCACACACACACCAGTATTGCTTCATGTTTCAAAACATACTCCTGCACAATCAAGGACACTATGTTTGTGACTTTTACAGCGTCATTGCCACAGTTTGATCTGGCAACATCAATCTCTGATCATCTGGCAACCATCCATTCTATTGATCATCTTGATGGGAACTTTTATCGTGAAAAGGTTGAAACTACTGCCTTTCCTTGTTTACTGTGAGGTCTTGGAATCGTGACTGACTCTGAACATTGATTGTCGTACCTGAAAGGAACATCAACTTTTATGCAGATGTGACATCTTCCAACTTGTATTACCAACTTGTGAATACAGGCCTAATAACTGAAATTAGGCTTCCACTTGTGGACTTTCAAATAAACTGTATTCAATCCAGCCAATTAAGATTCTACAATCAAGCTCATTGTTATGCATACCAAGAAGCTAGTCTGAGTTAAGGGAAATCCCCTAGCTCAGCAAGAAGACTGTTCTTCATTTGATCTACAAACAAGAAATCAAGATCTACAATCAAGAAATCCATTTTCTTCACTGCTTGTTTTCCAAGCCTGGCTGGCACTTCATACAAACTGAGTACTGTTATGAACTTTTACACTTTGTGCAGCCATGTGATCATCTTCAACTGAACACTGTTGCTATTCCATTGTGAAACTCAATGTGCAATCTAATGCACCCCATGCTGAGGCCTCTGAAAATACTGCTGCCTCCTGAACATTTAGATCAACCTTTGGAAAATATGAATGCATCAAATTTGAACTATGATAATTGGAACTGTTCATAGTTTATGCCTTGTGGACATTGACATTTCGTGTCCTGTTCAACTTACCAACTGAAAGATGCCATCCTTCAAGGTGGTATATTCTGCAGATGTGGAACATTGTGTGGTGGCCAACTATACATTCTTCTGATATGGATTAAAAGTTATGCAAAGTGAACTTTTCTAACTTCTGTTTTTATTCCCTAAACAGGAAATAGGTTATACGGTAATCATACCTGTTCCCATCCCGGAACCAGATATCATTAAGTCTAGTCCAATCTTGATGCTCTAGCTTGATTGTTACCTATTTTTAACATTCACATTGGCAACTTAAGTTTGTCTCTCCAATCTCTTCTCAATAGAACAGATACCCACCTGATTTATATCAGTAATAAAGTTACCAAGGCTCAGAAAGCACTTGATGATCTGATTAGTGATGATATTGCTATGATATTGGAAAACCCAATTGTGACGTTTACTTTTCAAATATTTGTGGTGATTCAGTTTCTACTAACATTAGTGCTTATAATTACATTTTGTTGTTTAAGGAAAACCCTGAAACACCATCATGACCCGTTAAAATTCCTCTACCAGGCTCATGCCTCGGGCCTGTAGACGAATGGTGCCTAACCATCATTTTTGTTATTGTGTTGCCACTTTTGCAATTAGGGCAACAACGAGGGGACTGTTGCTCCTGGGTTATGCCCTTATTACCCCATATATGTCTTACTACCCCATATATGTCTTACACTATATCTCTGGTCTATTATACTGTGATACTGCTATTTTGCACTAACATTATTGATTTAGCACACATCGTATAAGCATGAGTGCTAGGAATGTGCTTTGCTACTAATATATGCTAATGCACTATGTATGGTTCATTTATACTTCATTATATTACATTTATCTAGATTATGTTTGTTTTTCATATACAGTTGACCTAATCACTGCTTAGATGTCTTTGAAGGATCATCAGTGATTATGTACTTATACTTTCATATAATTATATATATGTACACTCAGGCACATATGCCATGTGTAATATAGCATTGTAAGCACTTCTCTATTTCTACTAACAAGAGACAGATTCCTTGTTTAGTCTATCATATAAGCACATGTAGATTGGAAGTGTCAGCATTTCTCTTTGTCTAAGGTTTATGCTTTCAAAGCATTATTTCTTATACTCATTAGTATTCTGTCTCCTAAGTAATTATCCAATAGAGAACATATTGTGTAACACTGTTTATAGTTCAGAACCAATGTATATGGTTTTGGGTATCAGTAAGCTAGTTCTTATCTTAGTATATAAAACACTGTCTTGCCAGTTTCTCACTCTCTAGAAGCTTAGTACGTACAAAATAGACTGGCAATTTATCCTGCTTGGCTGTGAGTATAATAAAAATGCTTTATTTATGACTACTTGTGAGTGTTATCTCTGGCTAACATTGTAGACATAGAACGAATCTGATTTATTACTTTAGCAGTTAGTCTTCTAACTTGACAAGTCTTCCTGAGAGGGGGATCTGGACCCCTAGGAGGCTGGGAGGTCGATCTGGCGTGGGAGTCCCAGCGTCTCTCTGAGGAAGCTTGTTTTGAAGAGGACTTGGGACTGGTGACGGTCTGAAGACTTTGAGGAGGCCCGGGAGGGTGTTGAGGAAGCCGAAGGCCTGGAAGTTTTGATGGGATGCAGAGAAGCCGAACTGCTGCCTGAAGACTTGACCTTTACTGGGGGGGGGGCTGAGAGCATGCCCTAGAGGGAGAGCGGTCTGAGCGCGTGGAGCCTGAGCTGGTGCACGAGCCCGAGGCCCAGTTAGGGGATCTGGACCTGGCCTTCTCCCGATGCTTGTCCCGGTGCTTATGGGACTTAGAGGTAGACTCACCTCTGGAGGCAGGGTCTTGATCCAAGCTTTTTAACTTTTCTTCCAATAGGAACTCCTGAAGTGCCTTCTGGCAGCGGATCCGAATATGACTGTGGAACCCCTGGCAAAAGGAGCAGGCCTTGGTGTCATGTTCCGGGCCTAAGCACCGCAGGCAGGATGAATGGAGATCCTTGAAGAGGATCTGTTTACCGCAGGCACACTTGGAGGGATGTCCTTCTGAAGGAGTTGAAGATGCCGACATTTACTAGTAAAACTTGAAAGTTCTAGTCATTGTATGCTAGAGTGGGACTGTGAGGACAAAGCTGGTGAGTCGACTGCAGGAAAAGAACGGGGGATTCTGGGGGACCGCCCCCTTTATACGATGCCAGACGTGGGGGGCGGGATCGACGTCAGGGGCAGTCTCCGCTGCACACTGCTAGCTAGAAATTTTCCGTGGGGTCCTGGCGCTTGCCGGCTTCAGTCCTAATGGTGTAACCTCCTGCAAAAGCTGTTTCTCGAAGTAAGATCTGGGGAATCTGAGGGACCGCCCTTTATATGATGCCTGACGTCGGGCCGGGGCCGACGTCAGGGCGGTCCCCGCTTGATACTGCTAGCTAGAAAATTTCTGTGGGGTCCTGGTGCTTGCCGGCTTCAGTCCTAATGGTGTAACCTGCTGCAAGAGCTGTTTCTCGAAGTAAGATCATGCAGCTCTGGATCCGAACCAGCCATTTATCCTTTCATTTTCTTTTTGTAGGAACCGATCCCTCAGGATCGTCTCTCCTCTTCCCCGAAGTATCGCCCTGGTCAGAGGACACTCCTTCTGGTTCGGTAGGAACCGAACCGGGCTGGCCTTCCGGGTTAGCGAATTTCTCTGCCTCCTTATCCCTAAGTCTACCTAACCTTTTCTCCAGGGTAGACTTAGGGAAATTCTTACAAATTTGGCAGTCTGAATCAAGGTGGTCAAACCCAAGACAGTAAACACAGGTGGTGTGGGGATCGGCCTTAGCAAAGACCTCCTCACACACTGCAGTGTTGAAACCCAGTGGGCCGGTTTTTTTCTTGGGTTTCTCAGACATGGCCAACCTAACCAACTTACCCTTTATATGGCAATCTCCAGGCAAGACTCCCCTATTGGTTTCTCACCGTGTCACGGGTGATGGCAAAAACCGCTAAAATTACTTTTTTTTTTTTAAAACCAATACAGACTGGTAACCACACACTAACTTTTCCTTTTTAAGATCTTGCTAAAAGATCGGTTCAGCCAAACCGATTGAAAAAATTTTACAATTTCCTCACAGTAACTTACTAATCTAAGTACTTACGGTACCACAGACAGAGTCTCGAACCGAAAAACGGAACGAAAGTCGGACTAAAACCAAAACTTTAACCGCGATTGAACTGAGCAGAAGGACAAATCTCTGGAGCGACTGTTCAGTGAGGCGGAGTAAAGAATCTGACGGCTGAGTTTCAAAGGGATGCAGAGTTTTCAACCGAGATCGAGCTCAATGTTCTATGCCTGGCATAGAATTTAACCCTTCACTCTCTGGGGCAGTTCAAGAGCTGGAGCTAACTGCAACTTGTCAGAATACAGCAAGACTTCATGTTGTTTGAAAGTACAGTTACGCAAGAACTTACCTTAACAGTAGATCTTAGAGAACAGCTCTTGCAGCAGGTTACACCATTAAGACTGAAACTGGCAGGTGCCAGGACCTCACGGAAAAATTCTAGCTAGCAGTATCCAGCAGGGGAGCGCCCCCGATGTCAGGCATCACATAAAAGGGGGCAGTCCCTCAGCATCTCCAGTTCTCCAGCCAGAGACTCCCGGCCCAAAGGTGAAATCTGAAGGGGAGACAGAGGATCCACTTAAAAAGGAAGGTTTGTAATATGGTGGCGTCAAAGACGCTGTAGCCTAGAAACTAGGTCAGAAGACTCAACCTCCAGAGGGGAAGGTGGAAGGGAAACTACCTGCTGCAAGAACTGTTCTCGAAGAGCTACTGTTACGCTAAGTTCTTACATAACTGTACTATCTTACTTCAATAAAACAGTTCTTGCAGCAGGTTACACCATTAGGACCGATTCCTAAGCAGTAAGGGAAAAATTTGTTATCGGGAGGAGGACAGGAGAGATGTCTCAGACTTCAGGACAAAACTCCCTGAAGGACCACCAAGCCAAAACAGCCCTACGTCTACAGGCAATATCCAAACTGTAGTGCCTGATGAAGGTGTGTACAGTGCTCCAGGTTGCTGCCGCACAGATGGCTAAGGTGGAGACATTTTTGAGCACAGTGAAGGAAGTAGCCACCCCCCTCATAGAATCACCTTTTACCGGTCCTGGTAAAGGTTTGTTGCGCCTCTGACAACAGAATATGATGCACTTGACCAGCCATCTAGAAAGCAACTGGAGACAGGAGCACCGAGCATCCTTTGTGCACAGGAAACAAAGAGCTGGTCCGACTTACGATGTGACAGATTTGGGTAATACACCAGCAGGTCTATATCCTGGTTGAGTGTGACAGCCGAGACCACCTTGGGAAGGAATTTAGTATTTGTTCTTAAGGACACCCTGTCCTTGCAAAAAATCAAATAAGGCTCCTTGCACATAAGTGCATGAAGCTCAGAAATTCTTCTGGCAGAAGTAACAGCAACTAAAATGAGCTTCTTCCAAGCAAGGAAACACAGCTCGCAATCCGCGGCTGGTTCAAAAGGAGGCAGCGTAAGCTGCTCTAGAACAAAAGGAAGATCCCAAGGTGGAACCGGGTCTTCGATGGGAGGTGTCAAGTGCAGGATGATGCGCAAAAAGCCTCTAGTTGAGCTAGAGACCTGAGAATGGTATACCAAAATGGCGCATAAGTGAACCTTAATAGATGAGTAGGCAAGATCTGCCTTGTAGAGGGATAGGAGGTAGTCTAAAAGTGACCTCTCAGAACAATCCAATGGAGTCAATCCACGAGCCTGAGCCCAAATACAAAATCTGCGCCACTTCATAGCACAAGTGGCATGAGTGGAGGGTTTTCTGGCTGCCACCAGAATGTCCGCAACTTCCTGAGAGACACCCCGTATCTCAGAAATGCTATGTCCTTAGGAGCCAGGCATGCAGGTTCAGAGACCAAAGATCCAGATGGATCAAGGAGCCTGACTCCTGGGACAGAAGATGAGAGCAGAATGGCAGAGGCACTGGAGGTTTCTGGGCCAGCTGATGTAAGACAGGGAACCAAATTTGCCTGGGCCAAAAGGGTGCTACTAGAATATGGCACGCCCGCTCTTGACAGAGTTTCAATAGAACCCTCTGGATCAAAGGGAAGGCCGGGAAAGTGTAGAGGAACCTGCCCGTCAAGAGAGGGTCAACGCGTCTCACCAGAACACACCAGGCCCTGGATCTAGCGAGCAGAAATTGGGCAGTTTTGCGTTGGATGGGGACGGGAAGGGGTCTAATTCTGGTGTCCTTCATCTGCGGAACAGGTCCTCTGAGACTTCCTGAAGCAGTTCCCATTCGTGGACTCTGGCCTGTGATCTGCTTAAACTGTCCAAGATAGTGTTGTCCACTCCGGAAACATGCACTGCAATGATATCTGCACCGTGTTGCAGTACCCAGTTCCAAACCCTTTGAGCCTCCCTGCAAAGGGGGTAGGAATTGGTGCCTCCTTGTTTGTTGAGATAATACACCACCACGGTATTGTCTGTTTGTACCAGGAGAGTACCCGGTGGAATCTCCATCTGGAATGCCTATAGGGCGTACAGGACGGCACTCATCTCCAGAATATTTAAGTGAAGATCGGACTCTTGTGACGACCAGGAGCCTCGCGTCATGACCCCGTTGAGGTGAGCTCCCCATCCAGACCCCGAGGCGGCTGTGGATAGAGTTGCTGAAGGAGGTGGCTCAATGAAGGAGACTCCCTTCGGGAGATGATCTCGGACAAGCCACCAATGCCAGTCGTGGATGACTGCATTCGTGATCCGGACTGGATGCTGCAGATGATCTTGCTTTTGGTCCCATTGTGCCCTCAACATCCATTGGGTGACCCGCATATGGAGGCAAGCTGGGGAACCGTTGCAATAGCAGCTACCATGTGCCTGAGCAGGCAAAGGACGGTCCTGGCTGGTACAGTCTGCTTTTCCTTTATATCTCTTATAAGGGATCTGATGCGTTCCACCCTGTCCTGAGGAAGGAATGCCCTTCCCATAGTGGTGTCCAGAATTGCTCCTATGAACTGCAAGTTCTGAGACGGGACAAGGTGCGACTTCTCCTGGCTGATGGTGATGCCCAGCGATAAGAAGAGGGAACAGGTATCCTGAATCACAGACATCAGGGCATCCCGTGACGGTGCCATGACGAGCCAGTCATCTAGGTACGGAAACATGTAGTGGCCCAGTCTCCTGAGAGCTGCTGCCATGACTGCCATACACTTTGTGAATACTCGAGGTGCTGAGGACCGTCCGAAAGGGAGGGCTTGGAAATACAGGTTACTCACCTGTAACAGGAGTTCTAGGAGTGGTATATGTTGTTCGTCCACACTTATTGGCAGGTTCCTTGCCGCTTTAAATCTTGCCTGAAGGTCTTCAAGCTGGCTCCTCCCACCAAACCGGGTGGTATAACTCTCAGCTCCGCCCCATGACACCAGATCTAGCCCGCTGGAAGCCAGGTTGCACATCGAAGCCAGGGAGGTCAGGTGGGTTGTGTAGATGAACAACATATACCACTCCTAGAACTGTTAAAGGTGAGTAACCTGTATTTCTAGGGATGTGGATATGTTGTTCAATCCACACTTATTGGCAGATTCCTAGCAGTTCTCCGGGAGGAGGGAGGCAAGACGCGCAATCCCTACTTAGGGAATAAGGACTGGAGAACCGAGGTCCCAAAACCAGCACCCCGGCATGACTCAAGGTCGATGTGGTAGTGGGTAATGAAGGTGTGTGCTGACTTCCAGGTAGCAGCCCTGCAGATTTCCTGGACAGGGACATCCCTGGAAGCAGCCACCGAAGCAGCGGTATGGTGGGTAGAATGAGCTCTTATCCCTTTGGGAGGCTCCATGCCCGCCAACCTATAGCAGAGATCTATGCAGGTGGTGACCCACCTGCCTATCGTCCGCTTGGCTGCAGGTCTGCCAGGTATGGCTTCAGTGTAGGTGTCAAATAGCTGGCGAACCTCTCCCCGAACTTCAGCCATCTGCTCCTTATAATGAGAGCGCGCTCTTCTAGGGTCCAGAGTATGAAGCCTATATTCAGCCTCTGAGGTGTGACTGGGGTAGAACACCGGCAGAGTCAACACCTGGTTAAGGTGAAACTCCGACACCACCTTCGGAAGGAATTTCGGTTGGGGGTGCAGGACAACCTTGTCCCTATGGAAGACCAGATAAGGAGACTCGATGGAAAGCACCTGGAGCTCTCCATCCTTCTGGCTGATGGTCTTCCATGACAGGTGACAGATGTCACACCTGTGCATTGGTTTGAACGACTTGCCCATGAGCTTAGCCAACACCAGCAGTAGATCCCACAGAGGTGGAGGTTCTCGCACCGGAGGGGATATGTGATCAAGGCCTTTGAAAAAGCACCCAACCACCTTCTCCTGCACCACCAACTGCTTCCCGGCCCGCGCCCGGTAAGCAGAGATGGCTGCCAGGTGCACCTTGAGGGTTGTCGACCAAAGCCCTAGCTGAGAAAGGGAACACAGGCAGTCCAGAATACTAGCCAATGAACAGGAGGAAGGGTCCAACCCCTTGCCCTGACACCAAATGGAGAATCTCTTCCATCTGAAGGCATAGCATTTTCTGGTCGACTCCTTACGGGATGCCTCAACAACGTTGAGAACCTCATCGGAAAGACCCACGGCCTGGAACTCTAGCCACTCAGGAACCAGGCCGTCAAGTGCAGGGATTGAAGGTCCAGATAGAGAACCTTTCCCTTGTTGACTGAGATCAGGTCCGGGCGGGCTGGAAGCTGCCTCGGAAGCCTGGAGCTGAGGCGATCTGGATACCAGAACTGGCGGGGCCAGTCTAGGGCTACCAGAATCACCTGCACCTGGTCCCTCTTCAACTTGAGAAGCACCCTGTGGATCAAGGGGAATGGAGGGAAGGCATACAAGCAGCCCAGGGCCCACAGCCTCCAGTAGGCATCCCCCTGCAGCGAGTCCTGCTGAGGGGGGGCAGGTGTGAAACAGCTTCAGCTTCGAATTCTGCCTGGAGGCGAACAGGTCCACCTGAGGGGTGCCCCAGTGGGAGAACAGATCTTGTACTACCTCTGGCAGGAGAGACCACTTGTGAGATGCAGCGCCTATCCAGCTGAGGGCATCGGCCAGACTGTTGGAGGCTCCTGCCACATGGATGGCTAGGAGATCCACCTCCAGGCTGATCACGAGAGACCAAGTGCAGACAGCCTCCTTGCACAGAGGCAAGGCGTGCGTCCCGCCCTGTCAGTTGAGGTAGTACATGGTCGTGGTGTTGTCCATCTGGACCTGGACCACTTGACCCTGTACAAATGGAGCAAAGGTGGTGAGGACTAGTCGGACCACTAAGCTTCAGCAGGTTGATGTGGCATCGAGACTCCTGAGGAGACCAGAGGCCGTGGGCTCTGAGCTCCCCCAGATGGGCACCCCAACCCAGAGAGGTGTCGGTCGTCAGAGTGACCGTCAGCTCGGGGTGGACAAATGGGACACCCTCCTGCAGATGAGCTGGAATGAGCCACCACTGGAGGCTGTTCCACATCTCCTGGGTCACTGTCACTGGCTGCTCCAGAGGACCAGAGCACTGTGACCATTGGCAGGACAGCCCCCATTGTAGGGGACGCATATGCCAGCGGGCCCAATGGACCACACTGGTGCAGGCTGCCATGAGGCCCAGGAGGAGCAGGAAGTCCCGGGTAGGGCGCAATTGCCCAACCAGAAATGATTGGGCAAAGGAGAAAAGGACCTTGGCCCTGTCCACCGGGAGCCGTGCTCTGGCTCGAAGAGAGTCGAGCTCTGCCCCAATGAACTGAATCACCTGCGATGGCACGAGTTCCGACTTGGCCTCGTTGATGAGGAGGCCAATCTGAGAGCAGACCTGGAGGGCCAGATCCCTGGACCGCTCCACCTCCAACCTGGAGGGGGCTGCAATCAGCCAGTCATCCAGGTAAGGGTACACCTGGACCCCTCGGCACCGCAGAAATGCTGTCACCACTGCCATGCATTTGGTGAAGACCCTGGGAGCTGGACAGAGGCCGAAGGGCATGGCCCGGAACTCGTAAAGGGATCCCTCTGCCCTGAAGCGAAGGAATTGCTGGTGAGATGGATGGATTGGGACGTGAAAGAACGTGTCTTGAAGGTCAAGAGAACAGAACCACATGCCTTGTTCCAAGGATGTAATGATCTGAGCCAGAGTGACCAACCTGAAGGTGTAAGACCTTAGGAACTTGTTCAGGTCATGTAGGTCGAGAATGGGGCACCAGCCCTCCGTCCGTTTTGGGACCAGGAAGTACCTGGACACAAACCCTGGGTCTGAAGGGGGTCTGCTACCTCCCTGATCACCTCCTTCTGGAGGAGCAGGGCAATGTCGACTCGACAAGCTGACAGAGAGGCTGCAGAACCCGTAGCCCCTGTGGGGCGACTGCTCAATAGGAGGGGGACTGCTCGAATTCCAGACGCAGACCTCTGCCTACCACTTCCAACACCCAGTGGTCCGTGGTGATAGCGGATCAGGCTGAAAGGAAGTGGCAGAACCATCCCCCCACGGGGGGAACCCGGGAAGGAGAGACGAGGTTGGGGGCGACACCCCTCAACCGTCACTGGGCAAGCTTGGAGGAAGGGCCGGCCAAGGAGCCACCTGGGCCTTTTCCTCCCGGCTTCCTGCTGGAAGAAGCAGCAGGCTTGAATTTGGGGTGCCAAGTACGAGCCTGCTGGCCCTGATGCTGGTGTTGCTGGGCCGGACGTGCCGCAGGGGCTGAAGGACGAAAGAGCTTATGCTGCTGCTAGCGGCCTTTGTCCTTCTGGGCAGACGTGACCGAGTCCAAGGTGGCACTGGACTTCTCAATCCATTGGAAATGACTCTCCACCCCGGGCCCAAACAAGTCGGTACCCAGGAAGGGGACGTCTGCCAGCTTGTGCTGGGTATCAACCGTAAAGGTGGAGCTCCGCAGCCAAGCTCTGCGGCGCATGGCCACTGTGGCTGCTACTGGCCGGGCACACGAATCAGCGATGGTTTAGCTACCGCCCTTCCCTGATCCCGCACCTGCTTGACCGTCATCTGAAGGTCAGCCAGGAGATGAGGAATCACCTCATCCAGGGAGCCCAAAAGAGCATGTGAAAAGTGTGCCATCAGAATGGCAGAGCTAGCCTGACGAAGACCTAGGGAGAAAGCGGCATATACCTTCCGCCCTGAGTAGTCCAATTTCTTGGACTTCTTATTAGGCGGTATGTCCACATCCTGAGCGTTCCCGGAATGCCGGAAAACGCTGTCAGTCACTAACCCCTACACAGAGGGGTGCTCCGAGAAACCGGATAGTGAACCGGTAGGGACCGCATACTTTTGAGCCATCCTGGCTGAAGGTGTGGGACAAGAAGCTGGCCACTGCCACTGCTCCAGGGCCGGGCCAACAATGGCTTCGGCCACTGGAAAGGCCTCTGTAGGGGAATCCCCTCGGTCCAGTATCTCCATGAGGGGATACTTGGCCTGTTCTGAAACGGGTTCGAGTTTCATCCCAGTGGACTCTGAGATGAGTCGAAGCATTCCTAAAAATGAGGATGGGCTCTCATCCACCGACTAACCCCCTGCAGACTCCAGGTCAAGTGGCCTGGAGAACAAGAAGTCGTTGTCAAACTCCGAGGAGTCTGCGAACAGCTGCCGAGCGCCTGAGCCACCCTCCACGTGCCGAGGTCGATCGGGAGTGAGGGTGACACACAACCTATGGAGCAAGCCCTGACCCGACCAAGAATCCATGGTCGGGGCACCAGTCTTCGGTTGTGGAGGCGGAGGTTCCACCACAATGGGTGGAGCAGCTGGTTTTGGCCTAACAACCAATGCCGGTTTCGGCTCCTCGACTACGAGGAGTTGTTTCGGCCACTCAGGTGACAGCCACTTAATGGCCGGAGAAGGCGACGGAGTCGGCTTATTCCCAGACAATAAGAGCTGCTGCCACATTAAATCCTCATAGCGCCGATGCAACTTGCGCCAAAGCCTATCCTCCGAAGAGGACGATGAGGCTGAGCGGCGACGCTGCTTTTCATGGTGCCGAGACCGCTGACGTCAGTGGGACCAGCTGGACCTGGAAGAGGTCCAAGACCAAGACCTTCGGGGATTCCAAGGGTGGGTCAGAGAGGGGACGGGGGAAACCCGCTTCTCCCTCGGTACATGGACCTTAACCGGGGACTCCGGCACAGGTAAGTCCTCGGTTTCCACCAGGGGAACCAGTGAAGTAGGGTTGTCAGCATCACCAGTTGACAAACAGTCTGACGGGTCAAGAAAAATCTCGACTGCGTTGACAGGTGTCTCGGCCAGCTGACCTGATGGGGACACCGTGAAGCCAGCAGCCTTAGCCGCAACCTCGACCGAAGTTGAAAGTCGACCTTCCGGTGAAGGGGATCTTTTCCGCTCCCACGAACGTCAACGGTGAGACTTACCTTTTGAGTCCTTCTTCTTGGACCAAATGGAATGTCCCAAAGGTCCTTCTCCCATGGTAGAGAGAGACTGACAAAGTTCCTTAAAAGAAGCTGTATATGAAGAGCCCAAAGAGAGCAGGATAAATGCCGCTACCGAGGAGCAAGAAGACGTGGCCTGGCCAGCCTCCTCCTCGAGGGTGATCATCTGCTCAACTGTGTCGCAGAGCCCCCACCGTGGACACCACCCAATGGGCCTCCTTCGACTTGACCGGCTGATACCGTTTTTCAGGGCGCCCGAAAAGAAGTCGAGCAGCGCGGTCCTCCAAGTCTGAAGCAGAAAAGGATTTGCACAAATCTCAAGATTGTGAATCGTGGCCAAGACCCAGGCAGTAGATGCACGTGGAGTGCAGATCGGTCCTGGACATATTCTGCCGGCAGGGGCACCAACGAAAGCCAGGAGTCGATTTGTCCATCGCAGCCACGAGGGAAAAAGAAGACCAAAGTCTTGTAAATTCAAGAATTAGTTTCGGGTTAACCAAAGAGTGTGGATCCAGGCCTAAAACTCAGAGCTCTGAGGAGGGAACCGGAGCTGCCAAGTGGTAAGGAAGATCTGACGTCATGGGGCGGAGCCAAGAGTTATACCACCCGGGTGGGTGGGAGGAGCCAGCTTGAAGACCTTCCAGCAAGATTTAAAGTGGCAAGGAACCTGCCAATTAGTGTGGATTGAACAACATATCCACGTTCCTAGAACTGGTAGTGGCATCCCAGAAACTCGAAGCACAGAAATTTTCGGTGAGCTCAGGAGATGTAGGTAAGAGTCCTGCATGTCCAGTGATGCCAACCATGCACCCTCTTCGAGCATGGGAATGAGATCCGGCAGGGTCACCATGCGGAAGCGCTTGTACAACACGAAAGTGTTGAGGTCGCCGAGATCCAAGATCGGGCGCAGGTGCCCTGTTTTCTTTGGAGCCAGGAAGAAGTGAGAATAGTGACCTTTTCCTCTCTGGTTCAGTGGAAGATACTCTATGGCCTTCTTGTCGAGGAGGGCCAAGATCTCCTGCTGAATAAGCAGGGCATGCTGACCCGAGTAGCGGGAGAGCAGAGGAGGTCTGGATGGTGGGTGGTCAACAAACTCTATATATAGAGTGACCTCATTTTACCAACTGAAACACCCACCTGTCGGAGGTTATCCTATGCCATCCCGAAAGGTGGTGAGATGTGACCCCCGACCTTGTCGACCCTTTGATCCAGAAGTGGGGCGGGGGCCGGGAAGGAGTCATGCTGTGGTGGCATTGGACCAGACGGGCTGGGCTGCTTTGGGCCCTGGCCTGAGGGGAACCAGGCTTGACTTTTGCGACCAAAGTTGTCCCTGGGTTGCTGGCCGGAACGTGGCTGCTGCCGTTGCTGCTGGCCACGAAAAGTGAAAATGATGTACCTACCGTAATTCTGATCTTTCTGTGTATCTTCACCATTCATCACCATTGGGTACATGGCCGGAGGTCATGACCCCGTGGGAGCCTTTTTTTTTTTTAGGTGGGCGGCGTGGCGCTCGTGGGTTGGCCGTTAGGAGCTGTCCACTAAACCTGCCTGCCAGTTCTGAGTCACCGGAGAGGGAAGAGGAAGGGAGTGGATGGTGGGACAAGGAAGTCCAAGAGACAAGAAAAAGGAAAAGATATAAAACTAAAAGGAGAAATAACGACAGAGGACAGAAAGAGGAAGTCAGAAACTAAAGGGATTGGGAGGAGCACCAATCTCTGAAAATAGAGGAGGGAGGTAGGGTGGGACAAAGAATTTAGAAGGTAGGAAGAGAGAGGAGAAGGTTAACACATCCCAGACCCTGGTCCATCTCCAGATTGTATAGGAAAGTATAGTTACGTAAGAACTTACTATAACAGTAGATCTTCGAGAACAGCTCTTGCAGCAGGTTACACCATTAGGAATGAAGCCGGCAGGTGCCAGGACCCCAAGGAAATTTTCTAGCTAGCAGTCTTCAGCGGGGACCGCCTCCGACATCGGTCCTGCCCCGACGTCAGGTAGTACATAAGGAGGCGGTCCCCCCATAATCCTCAGTTCTCCCGCCGGAGACTCCTGGCTGCTGGATGACATCAGAAGGGAGACCGAGGATCCGCCATCAGATGACAAAACAAGGAAATAGGAATGTCCCATCTAATGAGATGGGTGCTTGACTACGACCTACCTCCAGCGGGGATGGTGGGAGGGAAAGTACCTGCTCCAAGAGCTGTTCTTGAAGATCTACTGTTACGGTAAGTTCTTACGTAACTGTACTATCTTTGAGATACAGCTCTTGCAGCAGGTTACACCATTAGGACTGATTTCCAAGCAGTAATGGCAATCATGCACCATCAGGAGGAGGAAAGGTAGTGACCTCGAGGTAACTCGAGCCAAGGACAGAAGTCCCTGAAGGACAGCTGGACTGAACCCCGCTCTTCGCCTCGATGCAATGTCCAAACTGTAATGCCTGATAAAGGTATGCACAGAGCTCCAAGTAGCTACAGCACAAATGGCCAAGGTGGAGACGTTCTTTAATGCCGCAAAGGAAGTAGCCACCCCTCTACTGGAATGACCCTTGACCGCACCCAGTAAGGGTTTATTGCACTTCTCATAACAGAAAGTAATGCACTGGATGAGCCATCTAGAAAGTGACTGTTTAGAGACAGGAGCTCCCTTCATCCTGTGGGCAAAGGAGACGAAAAGTTGGTCCGACTTACGGTGCTGTTTGGTTCTGGTCAGGTAGTATATCTGAGGCACCTGTGCACATCTAGGATGTGCAGAAGGGCTTCTCCTCGATTAGAGTACCTTGGAAAATACACTGGTAGATCAATGTCCTGATTAGGGGTGAGAGCCAAGACCACCTTAGGCAAACATTCTGGGTTTGTTCTTAGGGATACCCTGTCCTGGTGGAAAACCAAATAAGGCTCTTTGCACATAAGAGCGTGCATTTCCGAAATTCTTCTGGCAGAAGTAACTGCAACTAAAAATAACATTTTCCAAGAGAGAAAACGTAGCTTGCAATTCGCGGCTGGTTCAAAGGGTGGCAGCGTGAGCTGCTCCAGGACAAAAGGTAAGTCCCATGGAGGGACTGGATCTTAAATTGGAGGCCTAAGGTAGAGGACGCCACTTGAAAAGGCATGAGTAGTGTCCAGTTGGGCCACCTTCCGATGGCCTATGGGGGCATGGTAGGCTGAAATGGCACAAAGGTGCACTTTAATTGAGGAGTAAGCCAGTCCGGAGTGGAAAAGGGAAAGCAGGTGGTCCAGCACCAGCTTTTCTGGACAGTCTAACAGCGGAAAGCCATGCGCTTGAGCCCACAAGCAGAATCTACGCCGTTTCACAGCGTAAGTTGCGTGGGTAGCCGGTTTTCTGGCGGCAGATAGCACGTCTGCCACTTCTTGCAAGACCCCGAATCGCATCATGGCTGTCTCTAGGAGCCAAGCGTGCAGGTTCAATGAACGTAGGTCCGTATGGACCAAGGAACCCGCCTCCTGAGACAATAGATAGGCGCTGATTGGCAAAGGCACTGGAGGTTCCCGGGATAGCTGGTGCAAGAGAGGAAACTGGATCTATCTGGGCTAGTAGGGTGCGATCAGAATGAGCGTCGCTTGTTCCCTGCAAAGTTTTAAAAGAACTCTCTGGATCAACGGGAAAGGAGGAATGGCATAGAGAAATCTACCCGCCCGGGAGACGGACAACGCGTCTCACTAGAAAACACCAGGCCCTGGATCTAGTGAGCAAAAATTGGAAAGTTTTGCGTTGGACAGGGACACGAAAAGGTCTAATTCTGGAGTACCCCATCTGTGAAACAGATCCTCTGCCACCTCCTGCAGAAGTTCCCATTCATGGACTCTGGCCTGAGAGCGGCTCAGGCTGTCTGCAATGATGTTGTCCACTCTGGAGATATGAACTGCAATTAGGTTTGCACCATGTTGCAAGACCCACTCCCACAGCCTCCCTCCCTGCAAAGTGGGTAGGAGTGGGTGCCTCCTTGTTTGTTGAGGTAATACATCACCACAAAATTGTCTGTTTGTAACAGAAGTGTACCCGGTGAAATCTCCAACTAGAAGGCCTGCAGAGCGTAAAGGACTGCCCTCATTTCTAGGATGTTGATGTGGAGATGAGACTCCTGGGCTGTCCACAGGCCCTGAGACCGAACACCATCGAGGTGTGCTCCCCATCTGAGCACTGAGATGTCTGTGGAGAGAGTCACAGTCAGGGACGGCGCTGTGAAGGGAACTCACGCGGAGAGGTTCCCTGGATGTAGCCACCATTGCCAATCTCGAATTACAGTTTTCGTGATTCGGATTGGATGCTGCAGATGGTCTTGCCTTTGGCCCCATTGTACCCGTAACATCCACTGGGTTACCCGCATGTGGAGACCGGCTAGCGGAACTGTTGCAATGGCCGCAGCCATGTGTCCGAGCAGACAAAAGGACCAGTCTGGCTGGGACGGTCTTCTTCACAGACAACTCCCTGATGAGGGATCTGATGTGTTCCGCTCTGTCCGTGGGAAGGAAAGTTTTCCCTCTGATGGTGTCCAGAACTCCGATAAACTGCAGTTTCTGGGATGGAACCAGGTGTGACTTCTCGTAGTTGATGAGAATGCCCAGGGATTGAAACAGAGACTGGGTGCAGCGGATGGCAGTCATCAAGGCCTCCCTGGAGGGCGCCATGAGAAGCCTGTCGTCCAGGTATGGGAACACATAGTGGCCCTGTCTCCTCAGAGACATGGCTACGACCGCCATGCATGGAAGGGAAGAGCTCGGAACTGATAATGGCATTTCTGAAACTCGAAGCGCAGGAACCTCCGGTGTGCCTGAGCAATGGGAACGTGCAGGTATGCGTCCTGCATGTCCAAAGACACCAGAAAGGCGTCTTGCTTCAGCATGGGAATAAGGCCCAGAAGGGTCACCATGCGGAAGCGCTTGTGAGCAACCAAAAGGTTGAGGTCACTGAGGTCCAGTATTGGATGGAGGTCCCCCTTTTTCTTTGGAACCAGGAAGAAGTGGGAATAGTACCCTAGTCCTCTCTGGTTCTCTGGAACGTGCTCTAAGGCTTCCTTTTCCAGAAGCATGAGCAATTCCTGTTGTATGAGCAGGGCATGCTGACCCGAATAACGGGAAAGCAGGGGAGGTCTTGTAGGTGGGCTGCCTACAAACTCTATATAATGGCCTTTTTTGACCAGCTGCAGAACCCACCTGTCGGTGGTGATCAATTGCCACCCTGGAAAGTGGCGTGCGATGCAACCCCTGACTTTCTTTTCCCGTTGGTCCTGGAAAGGGGCGGGGGCCGGGAAGGAGTCATGCTGTTACAGTGTTTGACCCTGCAGGATGGGCCAACTTTGAAAATCGTTGGCCTCTGCCTGGAGATGACTTGGCCTGGGCCTTGCGCGTAAAAGTGCCCCTCTGCTGCTGACCGGAACATTGCTGTTGCCTTTGTAGCTGGCCACAGAAATGGCTCTGGTTCGTACGAAAGGAACTAGGCCGAGATCTCTACATAGCTTGTACAGATCGGACTGCTTTCCCTGCGTCCTGGAGTTTAGTGATTACTCTTTCAGAGGCTTCACCAAACAGGACCTCGCTATTATAAGGGACGTCTAGGATATTTTTCTGGATGTCCAGGGTAAATCCGGAGACACGGAGCCAAGAGTGTCTCCGGAGACAAACGCCTGAGGCTGCAGCTCTGGCTAAAGAGTCCACAGAATCATATGCGGCTCTGAGCACTTGGGTCCCCACATCTGAACCCGTGCGGAGGAAGTTCAAGAGCTCCTCCTTGTGTTCGCCATCGGGCATCTTCTCAACCAGGTCCTGACCCTGTTCCCACAGGGCATTCTGGAACTGAACCATATGGGTCAGATAGTTCAGTGACCTGATGGCGCAAGTAGCAGCCGTGTACGTGTGCCTTCCCAGGACATCCAATTGCTTGGATTCCTGGTCCGGTGGCTGGGTGCTCAAATGCTGAGGTCTCTGAGACCGGTCATGCGGAGCAGTGATGACCAGGGAATCAGCCAGAGGATGGTTCACCAAATACTGGTCCTCCCTAGGGGCCCTGTATAGGTGGTCAGCCTTCCTCGGCACCACGGGAGTGGAATGCGGACGTTTCCATGCAGCCTTGGTGACATCCGCGAAGGTATCCACCAAGGGTGGCACTACCACAGGCTTCGGGTCTTTTTGCCAAAGGTAGCATGCAAGGCATTGTCGCTCAGGGTCAAGCACCTCAGCATCCCAACCCATGTTCTCCTGGATGTGCCTCATGATCTCAGCAAAGGAGGGATCATCCGGAGGAGACCTGAGTAGGTCGTATGGGTCAGAAGAGGGAATGCTGGGAGGAGAAGGTGATCTGGAACACCCTGAAGTGTCCGACCTGGAATCCTCCCCCAACGGAGTGTACCGGCGTCGTCTGGGTCTCTTGGGGCTGGGTGACCCTGAGGGGGATCTGAAGGGAGGCCTTCTCCTTTCCGAATATCTACCCCTAGGAGGTGGCGTCTGCTCCTTGGGGGATGGAGGTCGTCCTATGGGCCCCTTAGGTGGAGGAGGGGGCGTAGGCGGTGAAGGAGTAGGTGGAGGCGGAGTAGCAGGTGTAGCAGGAGGAGGACGTCCGGGGACCACATCTTTCTTGATGGTGTCCCACCAAAAGGTAAAAAGCTCCTTTACCTCCACAAGATTCATACCTGACGACAGTCCTGGCGCCGGTGGCCAGTCACCGGGGTCGGGTCCCCGGGGGTCTCCCGCTCCGGGGAAGGTTCCCGTGGGAGCCCAGCATCTCCGGTGTCGCCCGCCTGGTCTTCAGGCTGTGTGGCGTCCTCCTCAGTGAAGTCCCTCTGTCCGGCGTCCGCCGGCAACGGGGGTGAGGTCCTCTTCTCCAGGGTAGTCAACGTTGGTCCCCTGGCCGACGTCTTTGAAGTGAATGCCTGGCCGGCGACGGGGGTCTGGGTGTCGTCGGCTCCTGTGAGCACCGGTGATGTTTGGCCGACGTCGGGTCCGACGTCCGTTTGAAGGACGTCAGGTCTTTAGTTTTCCGGGGTGCCGGATCCAAACCTCGGGGTGGCTGGGAGACTGACCTGGCATCGGCGTCCCGGCAACGGAAGGAAGATTTATGGTGCTCACCCAACTTCGACGAGGCCTTGGAAGGTGTAGAGGAGGCCGAGGGCCTCAAAGTCTTCAGAGACTGGAGAGAGAAGGAACCGCTAGATGACCTGACCTGAACAGGGGGAGGTTGCGACCGAGCCCTGGAGGGACAGTGGTCCGATTTGGAGCCGGAGCTTCGGGAGTCCGAGGCCCTCGCAGAAGACCTGGACCTCGCGTTTACCCAGTGCTTGTCCCGGTGTTTATGGGTTTTGCTTGAAGGCTCTCCCCAGGAGAAAGGTTCCTGGTCCATGCTTTTTAGTTTCTCTTCCAGGAGAAACGCTTGAAGTGCCTTCTGGCGGCGGATCCTGGTGCGGCTGTTAAAACCCTGGCAAAAGCAGCAGGCCTTGGTGTTGTGGTCCAGGCCTAGGCAGCGCATGCAGGATGAATGGGGATCCTTGAAGGGGATCTGTTTGCCGCAGGCACACCTCGTGTGGTGACCCTCTAAGGATGGAGTTGGAGAGGACATCAGTTGATCAAATCCAAAAAGACGATGAAAATCGTTGTATTTCTGCAGTCGTCGAACGCTAGAAAGAAGACCGAGAGGCCGATACTGGCGAATCAACGGCAGGAAAAGAACTGAGGATTATGGGGAGACCGCCTCCTTATGTACTATGCCCGACGTCAGGGGCGGGACCGATGTCGGAGGCAGTCCCCACTGAAGACTGCTAGCTAGAAAATTTCTGTGGGGTCCTGGCGCCTGCCGGCTTCAGTCCTAATGGTGTAACCTGCTGCAAGAGCTGTATCTCGAAGTAAGATCTGCAAGGAGTAGCCAGAGGCTTCTTGCCAAAATTCAAGGCACAGAATGGCTGGCAAAAACACCATCTGAGCAGAATCGGCTATTCTGGAAGAAGAAAAGGGCACAGAGAATTAACACCCTCTCAAGGAAAGATTTTGGTGAAAAAGGAAAAGTTTTTTGTGTGTGCAATAAAGGATAGTCCTAAGGACGAAGAAAAATAAGATGGATGGGACGAGGAGGAGGGGAGAATAGAGGGCAACTACCAACTCCCACCCACAGGGGGTGGAGCAACGCACTAGAGAAGGAGTGCCCCCATGCTGACCACTTACCCTGAACATAGTCCCCCTGTTTACCCCACTCCTAACAGAGAAAGGAGGGGGGCGAGGATGGGCACAGAAAGGGAGGTGGACCCAGAGACTGAGGCCTCAGGGGGATGGAGAGTGGGGTTGTGATGAATGGTGAAGATACCCAGAAAGAACAGAATTATGGTAGGTATGTTATTTTCATATCTTACCTGTGTCAGTCTTCACCATTCATCACCACTGGGTGAGTGCCGAGCCGCCCGAAGGGGTTTTCTTTTGCACCCTAAGGGAAAAAGTCCCTTAGCTCTCAGTGGGTGACACACTAAGAGGGAGAACCTTCAGGGCCTGGAGAGGCCCGAGAGTGGGGAGAGTGAGATGGGGACCCCCCTGAGGAGGAAGTAAGTTGCCCCAACAAACGTCGTCTCGCTCTACGGGAGAAGAGATATGTTCTCTGGTGACCAGAGTTAATCACCCTATGCCGGGCCAAGGGTGACAACCAGGAAAGATGTAGCCATGCCGTTCGCCTAGTGCAGATCGCTGTCCCTACGACCCTGGTAGCTACCTCGTTGGCATCATAGGATGCCCTCGCTTGGTGCCTTGCTAGCTCCAGGCCACGCACACAGAGTGCAATGGCTTGTCTGGTTTGCTCCGTGTCAGGCAATGAGACTAGGAGTTGACCTAGCCTGGACCACAAGAACCTGTTATAGGCTGCATAGTGGGCCTGATGTGCAGAAATAGAAAGCAACAACTTTGCCAAGTAGAAAGCCCTCGTACCCCAGAAGTCAAAATCCAAGGAATCTTGATCTGGGGGCCAGTCACGGTGAAGGGCGCAAAGCCCATCAGGAGTGTCCAGCTGCATCAATCCGGACTGCAGAGAAGGCATGGAACCTGGAGACTCCAGGAGGGTGCAATACCGCTGGCAGAGATCCCTAGGGGCAGGAACTCCAGAGAAGGGTCTCTGCCAGAAGTGCAACAATGCCTCCTGAAAGGGAGGTGGCCAGGGAGGCACCACAAGGGTGATCTCACTGAACTCGCCTAGAAAGGCGTGCGCCGAGTGCTCTGAATTACTTATAGTGGCAGAGGTGAGGTGCAAGTCCTCCAACATCCTCACAAGGAAACGCTGATACTTAGCGAGATCAGCGGCTGGAGAGATGTGGACAGAAAGCTCCTCTCCCCCAGAAGAGGGGGATGAAGGGTTGGAGGGCACCAACTGCTCAGAGGGCGGCTGCTCGGGGGAGGTTGAAAAACCTGTCTGTCCATTGTCCTTACATAAGCTGGGAACCGAGCAGCCACAGCCCTGAACTGCTCCCAGGAGAGAGACCCGCTAGTACCAAGGATGCCTGGGAGTGCAGGAGAATGTGGCAGAGGGATGGGGACAGAGCCAAGAAGAGATACCGGCTGACCTCTGCCTGGGCTAAGGATCGGACCAAGAGCACACGAAAAAGAAGGTGCTCCGGAAGACTCCACAGCCAACAGCTGAACAACCATTTCAGTACTGCCTTGGCTGCGCCCAGAAGAATTCGCCCTATGAGGCAACCAGGGCCATATAGGTCCAGAAGGGCGGTTCCCTACCTCAAAAGAATGGGGCTCTCTCAAAGAGACCGAGGAGAAAGAGCGGAGATCTGCACTATGGCTATTTCCAGAGCCCGGGTGGGCCCCAGAAAAAGGTCACCATGCAGACCCCATGCCTCTCGACCTCTCGGAGTCCGAAAGAGCCCTCCTCCTCGGGAGGATCAGCCTAGGTAACTGACAGCACTGGCCAGCACCCGAAGGAGCTATCCAGGGCACAGTACCCTCCCCTCCCGTAGGTGCTCTGATCAGCCCCAAAGTTGGGCAATCCAGACACACCACAGGTGGTGGTACCACTTCTGAGGGGTCAGTGAACCCACCAAGACCAGGCTGCAGAGCAATGGTGGCCTGCACCACTGCCCGCTGGTCAGCACCCCCTGACCCCAGTCTCGGCAGCCAACAAACCCACCTCAGAAGGGGTCTAACTCCAGCTTGTCAAGGATACTACAGGGCTGTCCACCCCAACAGTCAACCCCAAGGAGTCAGACTGTTCATCTGACTCAGAGCCCGACTCCACCTCCGAAGAGGTAGAGGCCGAGGCCCTGTGCCAGACCGTAGGAGGGCGCCTGGTGCCATCCCTGCCAAAGGGGGTGCCAGGAATCGAAACCATGCCCGAGCCAGTGCCCCCCTACAGTACCACGAGCGGAATCCACAAAGGGCATGGCCCCAGCCCGAACCACAGCTCCAGAATCGGGACCAGCCATGGCGCCATCCAGCCCCACGGCGCCGAGGGCGGAGACGGCGGCGACGATGGCCCCGACGGTACCATCGGTGCTGCAGACGGCACCACCCAGCTCCACAGCACCACGAACGGCACTGAGGGCATGGGCGGCGCCGACGACAGCACCGACAGCGGAATCCAGCACCCCCACAGCACCAAGTCCTGAGGACACGGCGCAGTGCTCAACCTCGGCGCCGCGAGATGTAGACAAAGACAGTGCTGTAGGAATTCCTACGGCGCCGCTAGCAGTATCGGCGCCACGAATGGTGCTGACAGCAGTCACAGCGCCAAGCAACACACCGGCGACGGCTCTGTCAGGGCCCATGGCGCAGAGGCCTGCAACGGCGCCGACCGACGGTGTCAAGGACGGTGCTGACCTGGGCCTTGTGAACCACAGGTCCGACACTGGGGGAGTCTTCACCCCCAAAAGGGCAATTGCTGTGGCAGTGCCTCCTGCCCATCCCCCGAAAGGAGCGGGACGGGCCTCCTGCACCGCAGAAGGGCACCGCCAGCGGCCAGGCTACTAGGAGCAGAGCTCCTCCTCCTCAGTTGAGAACAGGAAGGACCCAGAGGAAAGGCCGAGAGTCATGCGGCTAGGCCCGATGAGTACGCACCTGACCCCCGAAAGTCGGCGGCGCTCGCCCCACTTTCCACGTGCATTGTTCGATGACTTAGCAGTCCATGGAGAAACAGGCGTTGCACTAATCCATGTCATGAAGCAGGCCAAGACACACAAGGCAACAGTCGTGCTGGTCGGTGATGGAAAATTTACAGCCACAAGGTCACAGTCGCATGGGGGGGCTGTCCCGTTTTCAAAGTCTTCTTGCCCGCCGACCCAGACATGAGCTACGAAGAAAAAAATACCAAAAACAGACTCGACGTCACCAAGAATAAAATATATGGCAAGATCTTACCAGCGACATCGAGCAACACAACTAGAAGTGGCAGGACACAGCACCGACGGACTGCGGCACGAGAAATAGCTGGAAAATAGCTGGAGAGCGAACTGCGTAGGCGGTAGGCCTCAAATCGGATCTGGCTTCCCACGAGGTGACCTCTATGGTGGGAGAAGAAGAACTGGCAGGCAGGCGGAGTTAACAGCGCCTAACGGCCAACCCATAAGCGCCACGCAATGGGTCGGCCTCCAGGGTGGCACCGATGGTGTCGGCTCTGCCTACCTAAAAAAAAAAAAAGCTCCAACGGGGTCATGACCTCTGGCCATGTACCCAATGGTGATGAATGGTGAAGACTGACAGATAAGATTGGTTCTGGTTCCTATGAAAGGAACCAGACTAGGTCTGTACATGGCCTGTACAGTCCAGACTGCCTTCCCGGCGTCCTGTAGCCTGGTGATAACCTTCTCGGATTCCTCACCGAACAGGACAGGACAGCTCCATTATAAGGGACGTCCATCCAGGGTAAATCCGGAGACTCTCAACCAAGAGTGTCTCCAGAGACAAACACCTGTAGCTGCTCCCCTGGCTCCCAAGTCCGCTGAATTGTAAGCAGCTCGGAGAACCTGGTCCCCACATCTGACCCAGTTTGAAGGAGATGAAGCAGTTCCTCTTTTTCGCCATCCGGAAAGTCTTTTAAAAGGTCTTGGCTTCGTTCCCAAAGGGCGTTCTGAAACTGCACCATGTGAGTGAGATAATTCAGAGACCTAATAGAGCACGTAGCAGCCACATACATGCATCTCCCCATAAAATCGAATTGCTTACATTCCTGGTCCGGAGGCTGGGTACTCAAATGCTTAGGCCTCCGGGACCTATCATGAGATGCAGTAATGGCCAGGGAGTCGGCCTGGGATTGCTGCAGCGGATCCGGGTTCTGCTATTGAACTGCTGGCAGACTGAGCAGGCCTGGGTGTCATGCTCTGGGCCTAGGCATCTGACAGGCCGAATGATGGTCTGCAAAAGGGATCTGCTTGCCACAGGCGCACTTAGAGGGATGTCCGAGAGAAGGAATAGGAGAAGTAGACATGGATTGAGATTTAATGAAGAAAGATTTCACGCGTCGTTTCATTGATGCAGGCATCCATGAGGCCGATGCTGGCGAGTCAATGGCGGGAAAAGAACTGGGGATGCTGGGGAACCGCTCCCTTTTATGTGATGCCTGACGTCGGGGGCGGTCCCCCACTGGATACTGCTAGCTAGAATTTTTCTGTGGAGTCCTGGCACCTGCCGGCTTCAGTCCTAATGGTGTAACCTGCTGCAAGAGCCGTTTCTCGAAGTAAGATCCATTGATGCAGTTGAGCAATGAGGAGATGGAGATATGCATCCTGAATGTCCAATGACACTAGCCAAGCGTTGTCTGAGCATTGGGATGAGACCTGGAAGTGACCATGCAGAAGCGTTTGTATGCTACCAAGGTGTTGGTCATGAAGATCCAATATCGGGTATAGATTCCCTGTCATCTTTGGGACCAGAAAGAAGTGGGAATAGTATCCCCTTCCTCTCTGGTTCTATGGGACTACTTCTATGGCCTCCTTTTCTAGAATGGCAGAGATTTTCAGCTGAATGAGCAATGGGAGCGCAGAGGTGGTCTTGACTGGAGCGGCCTATATAGAGTGCCCTCATCTGACTAGCTGTAGAACTCACTGGTCGGAAGTTATCCCCTGCCACCTGGGGAGGTGGTGCACGAAGAGACCTTGACTAGATAGGGGGCAGGGGTCTGGGAGGAGTCATGCTGTGGAGGGGTTCTGTCCAGAAGGCTGGTGAGGCTTTGTTTCATTGTCCCTGGCCAGAAAAGTTTGGCTGACATTTACAGCTGAAATTATCCCTGGGCTGCTGGCTAGAGTGGGTTGTTGACCCTGTCTGTTATGAAAATGGTTCTGGCCTTTCTGAAAGGGCTTCCGTCCTGGTCTATATATGACCTGTACGAACCTTGGGGCCTTGCCAGCATCCTGCAGGCTGGTAATGGATTCCTCGCCAAATAAAACAAAACCATTATATGGCACATCTAGGATGCCCTTCTGGACATCTGATGTGAAGCCAGAGACCCTCAGCCAGGAATGTCTCCTTAAGCAGACACTGACTACCGCTCCTCTAGCTGTGGAGTCGGCAGAATCACAGGCAGCCTGAAGGACTTGTGTCCCAACATCGGAGACAGTCTGAAAAAGTTTCAGAAGCTCGTCTCCTTCAGGGAGATCCTTCAGAAGGTCTTGGCCTTGTTCCCATAGTGCATTTTGAAACTACACCATATGAGTCCGGTAGTTTAAAGACCTGATGGAGCAGGTGACCACCACGTACACGCGTCTCCCCATGAAGTCCAGCTGCTTGGATTCCTGATCTGGGGGGCTGTGTACCAAGGTGATGGGGCCTCAGATCTGTCATGGGTGGCTGTAATTACCAAGGAATTGGCCACAGAGTGTTGCCCCAAATATGGGTCCTCTGCCAGAACTCTACATAGGCAGTCTGCTTTTTTAGAGACCGCAGGCGATGAATATGGGCGCTTCCAGGCAGCTTTGGTTGTATCCTGGAAAGTATCCACCAATGGCAGAACCACCACAGGCTTTCGATCTTTTTGCCGCAGGTATCTGGCACCTATTTTCTGGGATGTGCTTTATGTCCATGGATCAGTGGTCATCTGGGGGGGACCTGGGTAGATCCCTAGGGTCGGGCGAAGACGATCCGGAAATATCCAAGGTGTCTGGGCGGGACCCCTCTGATGAAAAAATAGAGGCTACTCACCTGTAACAGGAGATCTTACTTCGAGATGCGGCTCTTGCAGCAGGTTACACCATTAGGACTGAAGCCAGCAGGCGCCAGAACCCCACAGAATTTTTCTAGCTAGCAGTCTTCAGCGGGCACCGCCTCCGACATCGGTCCCACCCCCAATGTCAAGGGTGGTACATAAGGAGGTGGTCCCCCCATAATCCTCAGTTCTTTTCCCGTCGACTCGCCAGTATCGGCCTCTCGGTCTCCTTTCTAGCATGCGACGACTGCAGAAATACGATGATTTTTGTCTTCTTTTTGGATTTGATCAACTGATGTCCTCTCCAACTCCATCCTTAGAGGGTCACCACACGAAGTGCGACTGCAGCAAACAGATCCCCTTCAAGGATCCCCATTCATCCTGCGTGCGCTGCCTAGGCCCGGACCACGACACCAAGGCCTGCTCCTTTTGCCAGGGTTTTAACAGCCGCACCAGGATCCGCCGTCAGAAGGCACTTCAAGCATTTCTCCTAGAAGAGAAACTGAAAAGCATGGACCAGGAACCTTCCTCCCAGGGACAGCCTTCAAGTAAATCTCAAAACACGGGACAAGCACCTGGAAAAGGCAAGGTCCAGGTCTCCTGCAAGGGCCTCAGACTCCTGAAGCTCCGGCTCCAAATCGGACTGCTCTCCCTCCAGGGCTCGTTCGCAACCTCCCCTGGTCCAGGTCAGGTCCTCTAGCGGTTCTTCCTCTCTCCAGCCTCTGAAGACTTCGAAGCCCTCTGCCTCCTCTATACCTTCCAAGGCCTTGTCGAAGTTGGGTGAGCACCATAAATCTTCCTCCCGTCGCCAGGACACCAACGTCAGGTCAGTCTCACAGCCACCCTGAGGTCCGGATCTGGTGCCCCGCAAAACTAAAGACCTGACATCCCTCAAACGGATGTCGGACCTGACGTCGGTCCACCCAACATTGGCCAAACATCACCGGCACTCACAGGAGCCGACGACACCCAGACACCAGTCGCCAGCCACGAGTTCGCCTCCAAAGACATCGGCCAGGGGACCGACGTCGGCTACCCCGGAGAAGAAGACCGCACCCCCGTCGCCAGCGGACGCCAGTCAGAAGGACTCCACCGAGGAGGACGCCACACAGCCCGAAGACCAGGCGGGCGACACTGGAGATGCGGGGCTCCCAAGGGAACCTTCCCCAGAGCAGGAGACCCCCGGGGACCCGACGCCCGACCCCGGTGACAGGCCACCGGCGTCAGGTCCAACATCAGCTATGAATCTTACAGAGATAAAGGAGCTTTTTACTTTCTGGTGGGACAATCAAGAAAGATGTGGTCCCCGCACGTCCTCCTCCTCCTGCTACATCTGCTACTCCTCCTCCACCTACTCCTTCACCGCCTACACCCCCTGCTCCACCTAAGGGGCTCGTAGGATGACCTCCATCCCTAGGAGGAGATCTTCAGACAGGAGAAGGCCTCCCTCCAGATCCCCCTCAGGGTCACCCAGCCCCAAGAGATCCAGACAACGCTAGTACACTCCGTCGGGGGAGGATTCCAGGTCGGATACTTCAGAGTATTCCAGATCACCTTCTCCTCTCAGCATTCCCTCTCCTGACCCACATGACCTACCCAGGTTTCCTCCGGATGATCCCTCCTTCACTGAGACCATGAGGCATATCCAGGAGAACATGGGGTGGGATGCTGAGGAGCTTGACCCGGAGCGATAACGTCTCACCCGCTACCTTTGGCAAAAAGACCAGAAGCCTGTGGTAGTGCCACCCTTGCTGCATACCTTAGCGGACGTCACCAAGGCTGCGTGGAAACATCCGCATTCCACTCCCGCAGTGCTGAAGAAGGTTGACCACCTATACAAGACCCCTAGGGAGGACCAGTATTTGGCGAGCCACCCTCTGGCTGATTCCCTGGTTATCATTGCTTCACATGACCGGTCTCGGAAACCTCAGCATTTGAGCACCCAGCCACCAGACCAGGAATCCAAGCAATTGGACGTCCTGGGAAGGCACACATATGCGGCTGCTACTTGCGCCATCAGGTCACTGAACTATCTGACCCATATGGTTCAGTTCCAGAACACCCTGTGGGAACAGGGTCAGGACCTGGTTGAGAAGATGCCTGATGGCGAACACAAGGAAGAGCTCTTGAACCGCCTCCGCACGGGCTCAGATGTGGGGACCCAAGTGCTCAGAGCCGCATATGATTCTGCAGACTTCAGCCAGAGCTGCAGCCTCAGGCATTTGTCTCCGGAGACGCTCTTGGCTCCATGTCTCCGGATTTACCCCAGACGTCCAGAAAAACATCCTAGATGTCCCTTATAATGGCGAGGTCCTGTTTGGTGAAGCCTCTGAAAGAGTAATCACTAAACTCCAGGACGCAGGGAAGGCAGTACGATCTGTACAAACTATGTACAGGTCTCGGCCTAGTTCCTTTAGTAGGAACCAGAGCCATTTCCGTGGCTGGCTACAAAGGCAACAGCAACGTTCCGGTCAGCAGCAGAGGGGCACTTTCTCACGCAAGGCCCAGGCCAAGTCATCCCCAGGCAGAGGCCAACGATTCTCAAAGTCGGCTCAGCCTGCAGGGTCAAACGCTGCCACAGCAGGACTCCTTCCCAGCCCCGGCCCCTCCTCAGGATCAATGGGAAAAGAAAGTCGGGAGTCGCATCGCACGCCACTTTCCAGGGTGGCAATCGATCACCACCGACAGGTGGGTTCTGCAGCTGGTCAAAAAAGGCCATTACATAGAGTTTGTAGGCATCCCACCTAAAAGACCTTCCCTGCTTTCCCGTTATTTGGGTCAGCATGCCCTGCTCATACAGCAGGAAGTGCTCACGCTTCTGGAAAAGGAAGCCTTAAAGCACGTTCCAGAGAACCAGAGAGGACTAGGGTACTATTCTCACTTCTTCCTAGTTCCAAAGAATACAGGGGACCACCGTCCAATACTGGACCTCAGCATCCTCAACCTCAGCACAGCAAGCCCTACCAGCACTGCAGTCTCTACTTCCGGATCTTTTTCCTTCTCGTTGAAGATTAATGGGGCAAAAGGGAGGTTAATGTAATGTGGCGGGATGTTTCTATCATAATCTGATGGGTAAATTCTACAATGAAGTGATAAAAGGAAGCTGCAATACGACCACTACAGGGTAGTACAATACTAAAGTACCAAATGCACAGTTTATGTTTTCCCCACTTTTCATTTTTATTCTTATCTTCACCGGAATGAAGTTAAAAGCATCACTCGGATCTACACTGGTGTGAAGATGTAGAGGAGACATACTGCATATCTGTTTCAGAAGGACTGAGAGGACATTTGTTATGTCTGAAGAGGGGGAGTGGTCCATTTCTTGTCAGGAGCATGTGAAACTGTTGTATTATTTAATTTTGGGCAGAAGGGTAATTAATAGTGTTGGTAAAGAAACTGCTGATGTTATCTTTGGGTTTCTCAGCTAAATCTGTTACTATTTAGGCTGTTTTAAGGAGCAGGAACCAAATGGTAGTTGTTGACAGGTTACAAAGCATCATGTGCTACATAAGTGGGAGGAGGGGTTGCTTTAGCTAGTATAATTTTACATTATTGGATTTCAGTTCTTACTGTGTTCATTTTTAAGGAGCCAGCCTGGAGTGTTGACAAAATGTTTTTACAGCTGAAAGAAGGCTTTTATCATTTCGCTATGGCTAATTATAAGGCCAAGCTACATGCAATTCTCTGTTTTCAAGTTTTGTTGAGTTCATTTTTACTTAGCAAGTCTTGAGGGTTGGCAGAACGTTAATACAATCGGAAGAAGGTTTTTATTATTTAGCTGGGGCTAAATCAGGGAAGATGACAGTAAGGGGTAAAGGGTTAGATGGGGAAGAGTATAGGGTTCTTTTTATTTTGGATTTTAGATATTAGAGGGGCTTTTATAGGGGGTGGGAGGGGTATTTTGTGAGAGGGGATAAGGGGGGGATAGGGGTGCACCCATCCTGGTTTAAATGGTTTAATTGGGGGAGAGAATGTTATAATGGGCTTAATTATTTTATGGAAAAAATCTTAAACTGGCCGAGTTTCTATGATAGTGTATAAAATATGTTCCTGGAATGTGAGAGGTGCCCAATCTCCAACTAAGAGAACAAAAATACTTTTACATCTACAAAAACTAGAAGCAGATATAGTGTTTCTTCAAGAGACTCACTTGCCACCTTCCCAAGTGCTTATTTTTAGAAGGATTTGGGTGGGACAAGTTTTTGGAACAGTGCCTAATTCTCGTAGAGGTGGAGTGGCTATACTCATTGCACGTTGACTACCCTTCCAGTTACATGATACAATAGTAGATGGGCAACACAGATATACTATAATTAAAGTCATAGTAGGCTACTCTGAAATGATATTGGGTTCAATCTATGGTCCAACAACAGATGATCCTGTGTTCTTTACTCGGCTTATGTAAGATTTGATAACGTGGTCTAATTATCCTATGTTGCTTGGGGAAGACTGGAACCTGGCTTTTTGTAATATCTTAGACCGGTCCGGTACTAGTGCATCCATCCTTTCACAGGCACAAATAGCCATCCGGGAACTGATGGATACTCTTGGGTTAATTGATCCTTGGAGAGCTCTTTTTCCCTCCAGGAAAAAATATTCTTTTCATTCAATCCCACATAATTCGTTTTCTAGGATAGATTATTTTTTGGTGGATATTGGGCATCTTTCCTTGGTTACATCTTG